>OX596012.1:18749746-19974281 GCA_951394025.1 Heteromyza rotundicornis | reverse complement strand
AAAAATATACACACACTTAATTGAAAACATTCGAAATGCTTCCACACTGATTTCCTAAATTTTGTTCTAATCAAGTTGTACGTTCAATGCTATAGAAATTTCCGAGTGCCAAATCGATAATAATTTGCAATTTCGTTTTTATAGTAAATGACTTTAGTACGCATTTAAATGATTTCGGAAAGTATTTGGAAACGAATACTTTGACGCATTTTCAAAGTCAATAGGAATGAATTAAATTTAAAATAACGTTGAAATGAACGTAGAAAGGCTATAGGCGCACGCAACGTAGTTACAGTTAGTCATAGCAAAAGACTGTATTTTTAAATTGAAAACCATGTAAAAATCTAAATGCATAATGGCTTACATATAAATAACTAAATTATAACAATAAAAAAAAACAAAACAACAACAAAAGCAAACACAAAATTTAAGTGAATTCGGGAAATTGCAAATATTTTTAAGAATTAATGAACAATTTTTTATAGCAATACAAAAAATTGATATTTTTAAGATTTCGGGTGGTTGGGTGAAAACAAATTTTAGCAACTAAAATAATTGAAAATTAAATAAAATAAAATAATTGAAAATTATTTAAATAATAAAATCATATTTAAAAATATTAAACAAAAATACACAATTCAAAAGTACATTTTTGAAATGAAGTTCCTGCGCGGTTTAATGAAAAAAAGAAGCACAAAAACACGCCAAACGAGAAACAGCTGCTTGCAATTTTGAAACGAACAAATCAAAAATGATTTCTCATATCATAATTTCGTAATTTGGTATATTGAATTTCCACTTATTATAAGTACCTATCTATATGCAAACGATATGAAAATATTTTAAACCTTACATATCCTTTGGAATTAAAATTAAATAAAACATCAATGGCAATTGTCAACAATGTGAAATTTCCAATTAATTTCGATTTTATTTGTACATTAATGTTCTATATCATTTTTCACACAGAATCAAAGTAACTTGAGTGCAATATTATTATTAATAGTTATCTGATTATAATACCAAACGCAAATACAATATTCGAGCTGGTACGCACGCAACTTCTGGGCCATGGAAAAATGCACATTCAATTGAATTCATTTCATGGGCCAGCGAGTGCTGCGGAATAGATTTCTTTCCAACCGGCTCTCTTTATGGTTATACTTACATTTCACATATCAATATGGTTTTTATCAAACATTTCAAGCTAGTACCTTTTTGTATACAACTAGAAACAATTAGCAATTATTTAATTTGTTCAACACAAACTAAATTTAATTTTATAGAAGGAGGGGACTCTTCCATGTAATTTGTGATTATATTAATTTTTATGTTTCCATTGTACTTATAAGTTTGTAACATAAACGATATTGCCAAGTATAATATCTCAAGAAGAATTAACTGTTTGTAGACATTTTCTTTGACGTAATATTGGAGGACATTTCTTTGATCCGAAAAAAATCAATTTCCAAAGAAAAATAATCCAGAAACAAGATTTTTTTAAAGAATATATTTTGAAGAAGTAATTGGCAGATTAACTCCGAAACAAGCTAAAATAGACTTTAAAAAAATCAGGCTTGATACTAATTTTAAAGTCGAATGCAACTAGGTGGGTGATCTGGGATAATCAACACCCATTTGTCGTGTAAAATGTGCTCGGATTTCTAAAATCAGATTTAAAAGATTTTTTTGAACCGGACTTCCAGATATGGGCACATTGTGATTTCTATGAGGTGGTCCCACACAAATGCAAATAAATACGTTGTAATCAGTCGATTTACGGGACTTACGGTGTGTTCGTATAAACTCAAATCGAAGGAATAATCATTTTAGGTTCGTTAAAGTTTGATGCTTTATTCAAGCACTATCGAAACACATTCGACATCAAATTAGCTGTCGCCATACGCAAACGCACCCCCGGTTTTTTTCTCCAAAATGTTGATCGCAAAAGCATAACAAATGCTGAATTTTCTGACTTCAACCGTTCTGCCCTCTAATAATAGCAATGATTTAGAACAACAGTTCGGGTAGCTTACTAGGGGTCCGATGTGAACCTAAAAAATTCACTTCATTCATCCAAACATTCGAAGACATATTCCACCAAATTTAAACAATGCAAAAAAATTACTTTTTCTCAAATGAGGACTTTTTTCTGGATTTCTATCTTCTCTGAAATTTCCTGTCAAAAAAAACGTAACTAAACCAAGAAAATAAAGAAGTAAACAAACTACTCAGATCATAGTTTTTTTCAAATTTGTATTAGATTGATTAAATTCGTCGAAATATGAAAGAATTTATTATTCTTTTTTCATAATCATCTGTCAAATTTGTCTCCTTTATTTAAATATAATTACATTTAGGCCATTATTCAAAAAACTTGGTAAAACTATATAAAAAATCTCTTTTCTATTAAAAAAAGTTAATATTTACATACATACATACGTATATCCTACTATTTTCAATCGCATCGTGTTAGCACAATAATTTTGTATCTATAAAAACTTTTCTATTGAATTATACTTATACCCCAAACATATGCATTATATTCACCATTATCTAACTTTAAATATTTGTTGTATCTAATGGATTTGACACAAAAAAAAAAGGAAACGGAAAATAATACAAACATTTGTAAACTATTTTAAAACGTGTTGTTTTTCTGCTGCACATTTTAAAACCAACTCCAATTTCAACTTATGCAAAAAACGCCAAGAGAAAACAAAAATATTTGCAATTGCGTTTCAACTGAATATAAAAACAATATGGCGGTGGTGTCATTTGAACAACATAAACAACAAGAACCACAACAATAATTACTAACCAATCGCAAATTGACAAAACAATTTGGGAAACTGCACAGAGGAAAATTAAAAACAAAAGGCAATAAAAAAAGCAGCTGTAAAAATATGCGAACATAAATAGACCAGAAAAAAAATAATTGAAAAGTAATTATGAAAACTATTAAAAAAACGAAATGAAATTTAACAAAAACATACAAAATACTTATGTAGAAACACCTTCGCTTTTGGCCAATAGTATTTGGCATTCTTTTTTGTTGTTGTTTTTCCAATGCAATTCTGTTAACCGATAGTGAAATTTTGTTTTTTTTTTGCAAGTAAATTTTTTATTTTTTACACATTCAAGCAGTTACACTAGAAAAAGAATATAGCTCAATTTTTAATTTAATACAATTTTACAAAAGTACCACCATACAAAACATTTCTTGTTTTCGGCAGCGGAATCTGAAGGAACATTATTTTTAAACTTTATTTATATTATTTGGACTTTGAAATTATTACATACCTATTGCTATACATTTATCTTACTGTAGTATATTTTTTGGCTTTTGGTACTTACTTTATTTTCTGTTTAAACATTTAAAGGTAAAAGTAAAATTAAATTAATAGTAAAGTTAAAATAAAGCCAAATAAAATAGTTAAGCGAACTCTTAATGGTAATAGGGAAATACAAAAAATAACGGCAGTTTAAAGAAAATAAAATTTACAAAAACAACATATGATTCGTAAATATTTTCATAGTTAAAAATTGCTAAAAAAAAAAAAAACAAAACAAAACTATTAAATGAAAATAAAAAATAAAAAAAAAATTATCGTAACTACTCGATCAAAAGATTAAATCAAGAAATATCCACAACCAATAAAAGTGTAAAATAAACACATAAAAATAAAAATAACATTTATTTACGATTTACAATTTTAAGTCATTTTATTACGAAAATACAACAATAAATTGTAAAATACTTAAATACGCATTTAGAATTTAAGTTAATTAAATGGAAATTCAAATTCAACAAAACCAGAAAAAAAAACAATCCAACACTTTTATGTATGCGTGTGTATATAAAGGAGCAAATAAAAATGTAAGCGATCTAACTATAAAGTATATAAATATATTTAATAAGCTATTAAGTACTAATAAAACAAACCAATAAAAATAATTTGAAAAAAAAAATAAATGTAATAAAAATTCGAAAAACTATGTTTTCACAAAATCAAAATGTATTTCATTTCCATAGGCTAGTTAAGAATACAAATTGTGAGCGCTACTAAAAATTTAATCAGTAAAAAAAAAAGAGAAAATTTAAGAGGAAAGTGGAAATTAGATAGAACCGTTTTGAGACTACTAAACGGCTGAGAACGATACCAAAAGGCAGTTAATTTGGTTTGAATATTCACAATATTTATACTCCGAAAGTATATTAAAGTCTCTTCTTTTAAATCCTTTCAATTGCAGATCCTTTTGAATTAAAATTGTAAACTAAAACTAAAAAAGTTAATAGTATTGGCCCACATTAATAGGTGTGCACATTTATAGTAATCTTAAGCTCCCACTTGGTTACTGTCAAATCAGAGTATTATGTGTCAAATACAGTAGATACTAAATTTATGTAGGACCCTAATTTTGCTGGTTCGTACTTAACTTTAGTGACTCAAGTACCCACTTTATTTGACAGATACCAAGTCGGAACTAAAGTAAAGTAGGAACTTTGATTTGACTATGAATATGCGCCGTGATTTACCCGCATTGGTGTTCTCTAATTTGTTTCTATTGAAAACATAACATATCCATCGCTAGACATACTCAGGTTCAATGGACCCAATTATTTTCACTGGGAAATACAAATTTTAAATACGAAATACGTCACTAAATTCATCACTAAATTGAAACATGGAAAAGGGAAATTTTCTATTATCCAGCAGGGTTTTTTAGCTTTTATTATTTTCCAACAATCCAGGCAACATACAAACAAAAGCAAAATTTGAATTTCCAAAAATAATAAACAATTAACCACTTCGAACTACAACCAAACCAACCAAACAACAACAAAAATAACCGTTCTTCTTATACACTAAAAAATAAAAACAAAACAATAAACTCAATTGACAAACTTTCGCATAAAAACAAAGGTGAGTTTAGTTCGAATCTACTTTAAAAAAACACAAAGGTAGCTGGCGTCATTTTTGGCATTTGATCTTTCTCTTTCTAATTTTAACTTATTTTGTTGTAAAAAGAAATAAATAACTAATTCACTCACACATACACACACATCAAAGTAATAACACCTAAACAAAAGCATTCATTCGTCATACAATTTTTGCTATTAACCCGTCTTGGAGGCCATCTTCTTTTTCCTTCTTTTTTTTTTTTTTGTAAATTACCAATTACTTTTGAACTATTAACATTGGCCCACCATATTCATAAATAAATGTAGTTGCTACAAAATCAAAGTTCAATTCAGTAGCTTCCAATTCAACTAAGTCGAGTTGGAACTTAATTTGACTATGAATATGAGCCATTATTTGTTTCTTTTTAACTATTCTGCAGCGACTTGTCGTTTTCTTTTGCGATTTGAAAATGGCTTCTATTTTTTTACGCTTGGTCGCGTGGGCATTCATTTTCGGTTTCCATTTTTATAGTAAAAATTTCACATCGATTTGGATACTTTATAATTACCTTGAGCATGTTACTGGCTGCGCTTGATTTTTATACATACACATTTTAATTGCTATTTTTTATTGGTATTTTGCATTCTGTTCTGAATTTTTAGTAGCGACTTTTTAGTGATTTTTGTTAATGATTTTATTAGAATGTAATTATGTATTAGACTTAGACCTTTTGAATATTAGTTGAATTGCACGACAACAACGCTGGCTGTAAAGTTAGTGAAGACGATTGTAATTCCCATGTACAAGTACCTACCATCTACCATTTGTTAACAATTGTAATTGCAGCGGCCTTTTCCGGACGCTTTCCAGCATATCCAAATGAATATTTGCCTTCATTTGCTAAGTGCATAAAAAATGTAATGGATTTCGTATAGATTTCGGTGCGAACTGTCGATTCTAAAAAATACTTGCTTGGAGCATCTCACTGCTGGTAAAGGCCGCTTAATTTAGAAACTGCAGGCATATCTATAAAATTAAATATTTTATTGTATCTTTTCTATACATAATTTGACATTGTTTTTAGTTGGTTTCATGTTTCTTGGTGTTATTAGTTTAATCATGTTTTTTATTAACAAAGTTTCCTAAGACCTTATTACAATACATTCGAATTCAATTCAATTCCATTCTATTTATTTCACAGCTTGTGCCCCGCCCACTTACCTCTTCAATGGCCGCTGCTACGACGAGTGCCCCCGGCAAACGTATCCCGTGATCTCAAACAAATCATCAGCAAGCGTTCACGAAATCGAGCCACTCGACGACGTTAACGCTCTCGAAATCGGTGAGGAGCTTCAATCGATGGACCGCAAACGTCGGCGTCGTCATCCCACAATCGAAGAGGATGCGCTTAATGCTCTGCGCAGTTGCGAGTCCTGCGATGTCACCTGCTTTCGCTGCTACGGCCCTTTAAACGCGCAATGCAGCAGCTGCTTCCCGGGCAGCCAGCTACGCAAGCAGCCGCACTCAAACGAAACCTACTGCTACGTCTATGCCGAACGCAGCTCGGGCAATAGCCAAGACGGCGAGGACGGTTCAGAGAGTGATGCAACGGGTGTCCGCTCGGATATTGCCATGTTCCTGATTATTATCGTGCCAGCCATTCTTTTGATCTCAGTGATTGTTTTTCTAACCACATTCGGGCGCAATTGGCAGGCAGGCTGCTGGCGCCGCGGCATCTCGGGCGGTAGTGGAGTTGGCAGTGCCAACTACACCTACGATCGCGTTGTGCTATTGCCCGACGATGAAACGGAGGAAGCGGAATTGGATGCGGCGGCCGCTGCTGGTGTGGCCGTTTACGTAGATGAAGTGGCAACGGCTGCCGCCACAATACCTGCAGTTATCGATTGTGTTATGTCCGAGTCGAGCGATTCCGAGGAGGATCTGTTTAGTACCAAACCTAGTACTTCAAAGTAGACACTGTTTAGTTTTGACTTGAATCAAATTGATAATTTCAAGCATTTCACATACAATTGCATACATTTCATTAGCCTCTAAGTTAGCAATTAACGAATCCTTCCATTGAACTACGTTCGTAGTTGATTTTGACTATTTACCGAAACGCATCAAATTGTTATTTTCATGTTCAACATATTCCATTAATTGTTATATGAAAACTGATCAAAGGTATTAAATACTGTAAATGATTATATTTATGAAATTATCGAAGGTATTACGTCATAGTTACACCATTTGCCTGTATAAGGGCAAACAAAAAGTACTTGGAACAAATACATTCATACATGTGTTTTGACACACGCACACATCCTTAAAAACTAGTTAAGGCTTTGCATCATAATTATTCGAAAGTGAAACATTAAAAACATTTTACATAAATAAATATTAAATTTTTCAAAATATTTGTGGGCTTTTTTTTGTTTTTGAGGCCGAACGAAATGGAAATACACTACTGTGGCAGGGTATATTAACTTGGACACAACGTTTGTTACGGCGAATTCTCCACCAAACTGAGCTCAAGGCCAAGAATCTGTCAAAACGTACAAAAAGCAAAAAAAAAAGAAGGGAACATTTTCAAACATTGGCTGTTCATGAGGCCCTGGAATAGAACTGTAGTCACACAGTACCAAACCTTTTGGAGGTTTTACTATACTAACTTTCATCTAGAGAAGGAATTATCCAGCCTCCAGATCATTGATGTATTTCTTCAAAAATTCAAGAAAAAAACAAAAATATTTTTGAGCCAACATGAAGAATTTATTTTTTTTATTTCGCATTTTTAATTAATTAAAATTGTATTGTCTAGAGTTACCCGATTCTGATGAAACTTTGGGAATATCATATGACTAGCAAAATCGAAAAATGTTGAGTCTGGGCTGGTCTAACACCCATGTCTGCATCAGAGAATAGCGCCGAGTAGCTTAGCCCACAAGTTACCGGCAAGCTAACCGCTGTTTTAGCAAGTTGCGAATCCACTTCCACTTGCCGCTCTCGAACACTTGCATCATCCGTCAAAAACTCGAATGACCTGGATAGGCGGAAGCACTTGGATAGCTTGTGTGCTCAAGTTGTGTTGAATGAGCAGTGCGCACTGCGCAGTACGGAAAATGTTCGTATTTTGTATTGTTAAGTTTCGTGCGACATGTAGAAAAATTTTAGAATATTGAATTCATTACGGAATGGTAAAAACAATTGTTTTAAAAAACTTACTTTCTATTACACAGTGCAAAAATTTTAATTTTTTTGTACACATACAAATTTTTCCACATAGAAAAAAATGTTTTTAATAATGTTGTTGGTATTACAGAGTGCAACAAATTTTAGATTTCCTGGACACATGCAAATTTTTCCACTGAGAAAAAAATTTGTTAAATTAATGCAGTTACTTTTAGACAGTGCACCAAATTTTATTTTTTTTGTACGCATGAAAATTTGTCCATAAAGAAAAAAATTATTCTAAGACTATTGTTTAATTATTTGTATGAAAATTCTTTGACTATTCAGTAAAGAAACAATATCTATAGCTATCTACTATAATGTAGAATGTATCTATGTATTTTATAAATTGTACTCGTAATATTTTGGGGTTCATTCACTGCGCAAATAATCGATGTTCTAATTGCAATTTTTAAATTGGCTGCTTTTACATTCTTTCCCCCAATTCCAGGACATGAAAATACTGCACTCTTTACCAACGCGACAAGTCGCACCAAAAAAATGTGATCAGAAAATTGTCCGATCGCTGGCGCCTACACTTTTTTACGCTTTGTTTTCTTCGCTGTTATGAGCGAGAAATGTCGAGTTGCGACGAACTCCTTTCGTGATGTCCTATTCACAGCGCTGCTTGCGATAGGCAAATGCCAAATGTGTCGCGCTGCGTAAGAATTTGTTTTGCTATGTTGCGGTTTGGTGTCGCTGTCTCATTGTTGTTTGTTGAAGAATGCGTTTGCTGTTGCAATATATTAACAAAGAAACGACTGTGCATAATTTTTATGATCAGCTTGTTAACCCTTTTGAAATCGCGAATTTTGGATGAATTACATAATTTTAATTTTTTTTTTGTTTGTTGCATATGAATTTTTATGTTTTTTAAGTTTTTTTTTTTTTAATTTTTAAGCTCAGTTTTAAGATTTCTTAATAATTTTTATATTCTATATTTTTAAGTTAAAATTTAAATTGCATACTTTTTATTTGCTTTTTAAGTTTTTCTTTATGAATTTCCTATTTTTATTTTTTTTGCTACAAATAAGATTTTTCAATAAAACTATTCCTTTTTTGTTATTAAAAAAATATGACAGTGTTTATATTTTAATAAAATCAATCAGCTATAATATCTAACGAAATAATTGACAAATTGAATGCTACATACAAAATACGAAAATTTTCGGTAGTGCAAATAACCCACAAGCGCACACAAGCAACGACAAATTGAATGCTACCCAGCCAATAATTGTACGAACTTTTTACGAAGATCGTATTTTACGAACTTTTCTCGATCAAAAATATTCGAGAAATGTCCGACATTCACTCGTATATTACGATAGTCGTAATTTCCTCGATAAAATATCGTTAACGTCTTCATAATTGAACTCGTTAACGACTTAGTTAACGAATTCTTCAACGACTTCGTTTACGAGTCTTTTAACGAACAAACGAATTCGTTAACGAGTACATTTTGGATCGATAACGAGATAACTCGTTTCGATGCAAAATTAAGAACGAAGTCGGACTCGTAACCGTATCGTTATCGTGTGTCGCCTACGATTGTTTTGCCCGCATTTCGATCATAAATTTTTCGTTTACGAGCTCTTTAACGATAAAATTATTGGCTGGGTACATACAAAATACGAACATTTTCCGTACTTCAAATAACCCACAAGCGCACACAAGCAACTTCAATGCGCAAGCTATCCAAGTTAATCCGACTATCCAGGTCATTCGAGTTTTTGCCGAATGACACAAGCATTTTATTTTTTTCTCGTGTGCACTCGTACGAACTCGGATCCACAACCACCGAACACTTGTGGCATCCGTCGACACGGATTCGAGTTGGGAGTTGCACTTGGGTTTTGGAGAGTAGCTTGAAACTGGTTTTCGGTGCACCGACGCTCTTCTCTGGTCTGCATAACAGAGGCTCACAACTAAAAGGCAAACGCCCTTCGAATAAGCATATTCGCTAAAATACTCCATTAACATTTTCGAATTACTCGTAAAATTAACAATTTGCCATGCACTGCCCACTACGAACCGAATTTTACTCCAGGCATTTAACATCAATTCGACATGCTCGTGTACAGTGCAGTGTACCTCAAGCACGGTCATGCCTGATTCATGACCACCAACCAGGGACTTGTGGACTCGACATTGCACTATCTCAAGTGACACTCTAAAAAAATGTGGATTCAGTCATGACCAATCATGACGCCGCTGCAAATCGCTAATTTGGCTTATCAGTTTTTATTTTGAATCAATCAGAGCACTTGATTGGGAGCGCGGAAAAGGAAAACGTTAAAGTACCTTATTTACGCCGATTCGCGTGTTCAATGTACAACAATTGGTCGATTGTTTTGTATACGATCGAAAATACGAATATCTTATCACTATGAAAACATTCGAAGTGATCATCACTTCAGATTCCGGTTATGAACATAATAAAAACCTCGGAATAGCGCCAACTCAAGCGGAATCGTTAGGAAGTCTTTAACGCGCCACCATCTCTGGTGCATGATACTCAGAACAAACCGAAGTACTGAAAATGCGAGCGGCACATTTGGGAGTAGTTTGTGCCTTGCTACTGACTGCCATATGGCAGTCGGAATCTTGTCAAGGTGAAATCAGGCAACGGTTCCAATTCGGCAATAGTAACATTTACGTGCGTCTCCTGCGGTCAGAGAAATTGCAATACCAAATCATGAAAGGTAAGGAGCTGAGCACAAACAACAAGTAGGCCCAGAAGGACTAAGCGACATTGTTATTGTTTTTCAGATTCGAAAATCCTGCATACCGTTACCTTGGATAACATCCAAACGACCAACGAACTGCAGCCGACTGATAGAGGCACTTACAAGTTAGAATTGGCTGACCAGAGTCCCGTCGAATTTGAACTGGTCACCGCCACCGCTGAAGTCACCCACATACGTATTCGACGTGATAATGTGAAGCGTACTGCGCAGCCGAAAGATTGCTTTGAGCTCGACATAGCCAACACTCACTGGTATGGCGGACCGGAGGATCGTCATCAGTACTGGCCATTGGAGAAGCAGAGCTACAGCGATTACTCATATCTCACCAAAGAGGACCACAACGCCGGACTGGCCGAACGCTATTGGCTGAATTCGAAGGGTGTCTTCATCTACGTTGAGGAAGCCACACCGCTCTTCATCGATCAGAACTCTGCCGGTCATGCTAACCAGCTGTGCCTTAGTGCAGTTAGTGCTCTGCCCTATGACACGAGAGCGGATAGCTTCAATTTTGTCTATCACATTGTCGGCGGAAAAGATTCGAAGCAGGCGCATATGTACGCCGTTCAGAAAATGCTTGGTAAACCAACAGGCTACCCCGATGAACGCATGGTTCAGCATCCGATTTGGTCGACATGGGCCCTCTACAAGGCCGACATCGATGATGCCATTGTGCGCACATTTGGCGATGACATTTTGAAAAATGGTTTCAATAACAGCCAACTGGAGATCGATGATGACTGGGAGGACTGCTATGGCGCGCTGACATTCCGAAAGAGCAAGTTTCCGAACATTAAGCAGCTGACGGACGACTTGAAGGCGAAGGGATTCCGAGTGACATTGTGGATTCATCCGTTCATCAATAAGGATTGTACCGAGATCTACAGCGAGGCCAAGTCCAAGGGGTATGTACTTAAGAGAGGGTAGAAGTGATAGAACCGTTATCAGTCGGAAACTTTTGACTTTCAATGCAGCTACCTGGTGTTGGATCACACAGGAAACCCCGATACGCAATGGTGGAACAGTAAGACCGGTGAAGCGGCCTACATCGACTTCACAAAACCGGAGGTGCAAACCTGGTTTAGCGATCGCCTCAAACGTTTGCAAACGGAAGACGGCATCGACAGTTTCAAATTCGATGCAGGCGAAAGCAGTTGGGTGCCGGACGATCCCGTGCTACAAGGGGCGCTGGACATCTCGCCAAATCAGATAACCACCGACTATGTGAAAACGGTGGGCTCCTTCGGTCCGATGGTTGAAGTGCGCTCGGGTCAGGGTACACAAGATATGCCCATCTTTGTGCGCATGATCGACAAGGACTCCAATTGGGGTTGGGGTAACGGTTTAGTGACTCTGATCACGACTTTGGTGCAAATGAACCTGAACGGATACCCGTTCGTGTTGCCCGACATGATCGGCGGCAATGGCTATGACAATACACCGCCCACACAGGAACTCTTCGTGCGCTGGCTGCAGGCGAACGTGTTCATGCCCAGTTTACAGTTTTCATTTGTGCCCTGGAATTTCGACAGCGAGACCATTCGGATTAGTCAGAAGTTCACCGAATTGCACAGCCAGTACACGCCCTACATAATGAAGCGTTTTGCGTTGGCAGTGAGCACGGGTGAACCCGTCAATCCGCCTCTGTGGTGGGTCGATCCGAACGACGAGGTGGCCCAGGGCATTTACGATCGTAAGTATTCGCATCGTAGGAATGGTTATTTGACTGAATTTCATGTTCTTAACTTTTGTAGAGTTTTTACTGGGCGACGACATTATAGCCGCCCCCGTAGTTGAGCAGGGCGCCGTGGTGCGTGACATCTATTTACCTAAGGGCCAGTGGCAAGATGGCAATACTAAGACCGTGTATACTGGGCCCCTTTGGTTGATGAGCTACGATGCTCCCCTGGACACGCTGCCATACTTTGAGCGCGTGGGCTATTAACAAATGTTTTATAAGAAGCTTATTCAAAGGCATAAATATATTTGAATTTCCATTGTAAAAATTAACCAATAAAATGTGAGATTATGTAAAATTAAATTCGTTGTATATATCACAGATCAATTTTGCGTTCCCAAAAGAAACTTCTTACTACTCATCGTCACACACCGATGAGGTGTCGGAAGAAATCAACAGAATGTCCTTTATCGATTTCAATTCGCCGCGATCGGTCTTTAAAGCCTCCTGCTCCTCGCTGAGTATTTCCTCCAGGCAAAAGCTGCAAGTTCAAAGATTTCAATCGAGTTGCAGTTTTAAAACAAGAAAACATTTATCCAATTACTCAATCTCATTGCTGTTCTTATCGTGGCGGAGACACTTTTCCTGCTGCTTCAAGAGGCCCAATTTCAATTTGTGCACCTCGCGTGTAGTCTTGGTCCACTTTCGTTTGTAATAGTTTTTGGATTTTTCCAAATCGGCAAAGCGTTCGGTCTGCGTGCGCTGTCGTTGCAATTGGCAAATGGAACATTACCCACACAGGACTCAATTTCTGTTTCAACTTACCACATCCGCTAGCATACCCTTGAGTTGATCGGCCGACAAATGCGTCTCCATCATTGCAGCCAATTGCTTCTCCAGCTGATCGATGCGCTCTCTCTGTTGGGCCTTCTCGCGCTCCAACTTGGTGTTCTCAATCTGCACCTGCTTGTGCTGGATTTCGAAGACAGTGCCCTTTTGTTGCATTTCTATCTTCAGGCGTTGCATTTGCATGTCGACCGTTTGAAATTTCTGCTCATAGCTGCGTTCAATGTCTCGCTTCACCGACTCGGCAATGTGAGCGCTTTCCTGGCTATTGTATGGATTGGTGTCCAGCTTCTCGTGGGCCTTTTCCAATTTGGCGTTTAGCTCGTCGCACTTGTCGATTTTCGCCTCCAATTTGGCTTGTAAAATGGCACATTGGTGCTGCCATTGGTTGTCCAAATCGGCCAAATAGACCCCCTCCTTACGTTCCAATTGGCAGAGGAAATCATCCATTTGTTGAGCCTTCCAATCCTCCAACTCTTGCACAATTTTTAAAGTCAACTCTTCTGTGTCGTGGACTACTTCCACCGGATCTGTATTTACACCAACCGATTTTGTGTCAGATTGGAAATCCTTTTCATTACAACTTGTTCCAATGGAAATGGGATTTCTGCGAAGTGCTTCTGTGTCCACGTCAGTTTGTTGGCGATTTTCCTTTTCGGTAGAGGCCTCTTTGAGGAATTCATTCGACGATCTGGAAAGCAAATCAACTTCATGGATTGGGTCTGATATCGCTTTGCCACAGTGCTTAGCATATATTTCCATCTTATTGCAGTTGCAATTGTCGCATGGCAAACGTTTGTGTTGCAGCACTGTCTGAGAAAAATCGAGATTGCGATAGCAATCACTAATATTGCCAGCCACTAGATTCTCTTCGGGTTTATGGGGAATAAACTTGGTATTTATAGGCAAGGTAATGGCGTCTAAGTTGACCTTCTTGGCATATGATGTCAGTAGCTCAATGCTAAAGAGATAATCCACGCACGGCTTCAGCGACCTCGGACTGAGTATTTTGTGCAAACGATCGAATTGGAAAGTTCCGTTATTTGTCCACATTTTGTTCAAATCGAAATATGTATCATCTGGCATTAACTTGGAGAAGTCAAGGCTATAATTGGCTGAAATGAAGAACAAAATTATACTTGAATTCTCTCTTGAATGGTGAGGATCACTCCATGTAATTCCATTCTTACCAATTGCAATTCCATTCAGATACAAATTTATCGGCACATAGAATATGCGTTGGAAATATGTGCGTAGACTTCCCAACGACGTCTGGAAGCTAATCGATATTTTCTCATTGATGTTGTAGCTGTCAGTGGCATTAGCAATCATCTCTACATGCGAGACACTGCCCAGACAGTCGTAATGGAAGACGAAAATATTGGTCTGATCGCGATGGATGCTGTCTAGTTCGAGTAGTCGTTGCAAGTTCTTTACCGCCTTAAAGGTGAGCGTCACATTGAAAATATCACAATCGGTATCGGGATTATTGCCCACTTGTATGAGGCCCACTCGTTCCAGCAGCTGTACATAAATGTTGCACTGCGATTGCAACATGAGTGTCGTTTCCGAATTGCTCGACGTGTGGATGTCATTGGGCGCCTGCTTTTTCTAGAAACATTCGTTTGTTCATTGCATTGAAAATATATAATTTGAATTTAATATGATTGCTCACCTGTCCCAGAAACGTATCAAATTGTCCACTTTCGATTAATGTTTTTTTCACAATGATCAAAAGCAAATAAAGTTCCGGTTTGTACTGGCGCCATTCGGCACTCAAGGCTCCTAGTTTATGCCAATGCAATTTTAGCTGAAACCAAAAAAGCGACATGGCAAATATGATTTACTGTTCAGTTAACAAAGAAAGAAATAATTACTTGTATGTTTTGCATTGTGGACACTGTTTGTAAGCCGCGTATAGGTAACAGTAAGGAACCGATTAGCTTGCGCGGTTCATTATCCGTGCGTCCAGATTTGGCAAAGCATTCCAATTTGATAGGGCGATTGTCAGTTTTCATTCTAGAAAGCACAACAAACACCAAAATAAGTTCAAGTGAGCCCAGAAATGTGTGTATACACAATCAAACCTTTTGATGTCCCCTAGTTCACACTCCCAGATGCAATTGCTATTGAATATTGCCGATGTCTCAGTAGAATGACCCTCCACCTCGAACTTCACGCCATTGAGTGAAGCATTCAAAAGGATCTTATCCTTTCGTCGATCATAGAAACTGCCAATGATGTCTTCCTTGCGATTTAAGCCAGTACCTACGTCAATGAAAAAACCATAATCTGTAGCCGAGTTTCTCCAATTGACCAAAATCTATTTACGTACCTTCAACCACATGCAGGAAGATGCAGTAAATGTTCTCAGAACTTTCCGATGCGTCGCTCTCGGATGCAGAATATCCACGGTTGCTCATCTCTCGGATGAGAAATTGTCAAAAATAAAAATGTTTAAATAGCCCGCTGTTTTCCTGCTGTGAAAATTTTCTAAATTTCTTGCGGTGGCAGCTGTTAGTCGGTATAGCAGATTTTTCAGTGTAGGCAAACAAAAAAGTTAGGTACAGCGAGTAGCATTAATAATCGGTTACCCAAAAAATCTATTGTGCCATGAAGTATATTGATGATATGTTGATACCTCGTATTAAAAATAGTTTTCTTTGAGTTATCTTACGTCAAAAAATGTTAGTTACGAGGTGTCAACGTATGTTAAAAAGAATTTTAAATTAATAGTCAAGTTTTACTAATATCTTAGCTTAAATTTACCGCTTTAAAAATTGAAAAATTTAATTGATTTTTTTTTTTAATTTTTACGAAAAGGATTTTTAATTAATTCTCGGGGGGTTTCCGCCAAAAATGCTCAATTATGGTTTTTTTCTCGTATTTTTCTAGATCTAAAACGAACTTAAAATTTGTGTTTTTTTTTCCCCCCATACAAGTGTTAGCCGTTTTGGCCAACTTTGGGTACAAATGTAGAAAATCTAGTACATTGGTCTTTTCCCACAATGCATTGACAAACTTCCCAAATAGTTCTGCATACGGTAGTTTGGTGAATCCCTATATCTTCTCCTACGCCAACCTGCAGTATATATATAAAATTCCAGTATTCAGATTAACTTGGCTGCATTTGATGTTAACATACTCGAAAACCTGGATCACCCACATATCGAAGAAAAGTTTGCATTTTTTGCACGATACTTAGCGCACCACCTTTTGTTTCCTGGTGTTCTGGCAAAAAAATTGAAGCCAACCATTCTACATTTTCACGCGGAAATCGGTACAAGGCTCTATAGTTGTTTTCGTCTCCAAATCTCCTTTTTTTGTAATATTTTTTCTTATTTTCACCGTTTAAATGCATGAACATCGCCATTTCTAACTGAAAATATCGGATATGAGTGTGCAAAATACCACACTTTAAAAGTGATCACTCCTTTTGAAGTAGTGAACACTACCTTTTATGCATAGCAATATAGTTTTTCGAAAATAGTATAGTCAAGAAAAGCAGTGTCCACTATAATATAGTGTACACTGCTTTTTTTAGTGTTTTCTTTTTATGCATACGAACTTGAAAATAATAGTGATCACTACTGAAATGAGTGTTCACTGTTTTATGCATATGAACGAACGCAAAATTTCTTTGCAAGAATGAAATTGAGAATACGAAAACTTGGAATTCGGAATTCTATTCAATATTAAATCCTCTTAGCCTTTTTCGAACTGGAATACCAAAAATTGATTGAACTACTAGCAGCCGAGAGGCAATTCATAAAAGATCTAGAAGAGCGATTGTTCACTGCTGACGGTGCACCAAAATCGAAGTCTTTAATCGAAATATCCGGAGAATCCTACACGGGAAAAAGTCTCATTCTGTTGGAGCTCATGGCAAAATGTCTGCAGCCCACCTATATCGGTGGCTGGGTCCGAGTTGACCAATGATAAGGTTATAAGGGGTCGTATTGCCAGGATTCGCGAACGCAATCTTGAAGCATTGCTAATAATTTTTCTGTACGGATTTACAGAATCTGTCGCGTTTACATTGCCCGATTATTCTGAATGAAAATTCGATTGCCCTAGTAACTCAGCGTTAAACGCAAATCAAAAGTTCGTTCAAGAGTTATTTTTAATTTTATTTATTTACGAAATACGCATCCCAACCATTTGATGAAAATACAGTTATTAAAACACAATGAATCGTAAATTTATTTTTTAAATGCAATTAATAAATTTTAAATGTATTTATTAACAATGTGATGAACACTTAAAAATATAAAATTTATAGAATTAAAATGAATAATTTGTAAGGTATTGTTTTTTTTATAAATACCAATTTATTTCAAAGAAATAGTTACACTGTGCCAGTTGAAAAATATAACAGACTGCGCTCCGGGTGGGTAAAGACTAATTCAATTGTGATGATTCTACAGTCGAACCCACTTAACTGAAACACGAATTTGTCAGACATTTTGTTTCAGTTATGCGGGTTTTTCACTTAAGCGATTTCGGATAAATTATCAGTTTTTACCCAAAATGTATTCTCATAAATGGGGATAGCAATCCGAACCAAAACCAGGATTTCATAAAAATTTCAATCAAAATTAAATGTTAAAGACGTGTTTCATTTACGCGAAGCTAAATTGGTATAAATTATTGATTTGGGAATGCAATTTTGGTTCAGTTAACCGGGTTTTTCAGTTGGGCGGGTTTCAGTAAAGCGAAATAATTTGTATGAAAAGAGAAATAAAATCATGGGGATTCAATTTTTGTTTCACTTAAGCGGGCTCGACTGTAACATATTCATAGTCAACTTTAGTAGCTGCTAAACTTTAGAACCAGCTTAGTAGCTGTCAGTTCAGTGTATTATCTGTCAACTTAGTAGATTACTAAAGTTAAGTTGGAGCTTAATTTGACTATGAATATGGGCCAATGAAACAGCAAAATTACAACAGTATACAAGCCGTCTCACAGCCACTAATTTAAGGCTTGCACTACAAGTGGATAGTTTCGCATAAAATTTTACAGAAGACGGTTTAGTTTATTTTTTGAAAAATAAATTTTTATCAGCAAGCCCTTCTGCAGAAAAATTGATAGTTGTAAGTAAACCCATGGTAAATTAGTAATTTCAATTGACTAAAATTCATGCATTCGTACTCCACAGTGGGAAAAAAAAGAAATTTGCCGTTCGAGCCGGTGGAAATTTCATATATAGAAATATGATTTCGAAGAAGATGCAGTTGAAGAAAAACCACATTCATACATGCAAATAAAAAACGTCATATCAAGCAAGAATGTCTCTACTATCGAAAAAGAAACAAGATCTCACCAGTATGGAAACTAAAGGAATAATTCCGCCATTTACAATTCTAATGTTATCTATTATTGTCGCTATTAAGAAAAGTACACACATAAATAAAAAATAGTTCATAGCCTGTGCGGGGATAACTTATCGTGCCTCTGCTGATAATGATTTTTTGTGCCTATATATTTAAGTGTTTTATTAAAATAAAATCAGTGCCTTACAAATACTCAAACGACGCGAACATCAGTTCGTGCATTGGTCCTTCGAGGAAACGAGCTAGTGAAATTGGAAACACAGTCGTTGTAAAATTTTTAAAACTGTCTAACTCGCTAAAGTGCGAACGAAATTTAAAAATTTTAAATAAGTGGCGTTTCTCAGGGTCTAAACAGTGAGATAAGCGTAACCGAGGCTTAAACAGCGGTTGTATACAGTTAACTAATACAAGTTTTTATTTTCGAATACAAAATGTCGAATGAAAAGCAAAAATTGTTGGAACGCCAAAAGGAGATTGGCGAGATGATCATCGTCATGAATGATAAGGTGCAGCAAAAAAAACTGCGTCAAACTACGTTGGATGAGACAACTTCCCACTTGGAAAAAAGCTGGGATGAGTTCCAGAGGATCAACTTGAAACTGCTGTCGATGGGAATACGAGATGGATGTTATTTTGAGAGCAGATATTTCGAAGAGATTGAAAAAATAGTGTACGGAATTCGTACACACATAGAGAGTACGATGAAGATGTAGAAGAGCAAAAAGACAAAATGGACAGGTAACGATGCTTCAGTGGACTTAGCAAAGAAGATGCAGTCACTGGAGATAGTGAAAATGCCAGCAACTCTTAAACTGGAGAATATAAAAATCCCAACATTTTTTGGGGATATAAACGATATATTCAAAAAATTGGTACATGAGGTCAGCCATTATTGAAATGTTGAGAAGATGTACCAATTGAAGTCATTAGTAAAGGGAGCAGCTGGAAGGCTAATTCAACATTTCAATGTTGTTGATGCAGGTTATGATGCAGCGTGGAAAATGTTAACACATCGGTACGCTAACCGTCGGTTGCTGTTTACAAAGTTGGTGGACAAAATGTTGGACCAGCCAGAAGTCAACAGCGTCGAGTATAAAGCAGCTTCTCGATACAACAAATGAATGTGTTCATGCTCTGAAAGGGATGAATATCAAATTGGATGATGCGGAGCCACTAATTGCTCGTATCATCATAAGAAAGCTGGACAGAGACGGGCTGCGGTTATATGAGCAGAACGTGAAGAAAACTAGGGAGATACAGACTCTGAGCGATGTGATGCAGTTTTTGGAGCTGCAGTATCAAGCGTTAGAAGCTGTAAAAGGAAAGAAGCTGATTGGAAATTGTCGTCAACTTAACTAGAGATTAGCTACAGGGTGGCATCCCGAAAAATCTCGATATGTTTTGTATTGTATTTATATTTTATTATATCGTATGGCCTACGTGCCTCTAGCCTTTGAGACAGTGGAAGCACTTTTGTCGAATTCGGCAAACGTGGCCGCCATTTTATCCATTCTCGAGGAAACGTACGGTCGCCCCGAACAGTTAATTAAAAGCCAGATCGCGAAAGCAAGAGCCATACCAGCAGTTTGTGAGGGGGATTTGGAAGAAGTGAGCTTCGCCAATAAAATCACTAACATGGCAACCTTTCTGGAAAACGCGCGTGGAGAACACCACTTAAACAATCCGACGTTGTTGAGCGATATAGTGAGTAAGTTGCCAATAGCGAGGCAAATACAATGGGCTGAAAAATGCCTCTTGTTAGAGCGACCCCCTACGATCACGGATTTCAGCCAATGGATTAACGGGGTACGAAAGATTGCCAACATGGTCGCCGACTCTCTGCCCTCCATATCAGCTGCGTCAAACGCGAACACGTCGAGAAGAACGTCGCAACCGATAGCGCCAACAACTGCAGCCAGAAAATATGTGCATGTGAGTGTTGCATCAAACAACAAATGTGTTCTGTGCGAGGGTGAGTGTCTTTCAGCCGATAAATGTGCTAACTTCCAAAAACTTTCAATAGATGAACGATGGGCGAAAATAAAAGATCTCCGCGCATGCTTCTCCTGCTTGAGAAAAGGCCATCGGGCTCTGAAGTGCTACTCGAAAAAGAAATGCGGAATTAATGGGTGCTCAAAAATGCACCATTGTCTACTACACGCCACGCCGCAGCGAGAGGGTCAGGCGCGAAACGAAGCGCCAGTCGTCACATCTGAATCATGCGAGAGGAGGAGTTGTCACGTTGATTATGGAGGCGAAGATGAGGGCGTTTCTTTTTCAAGTAATTCCGGTTAAACTTTACGGCAAAGAGAAGGTGATAACCACACATGCATTCGTCGATGATGGAGCCAATGCGAGCATTATTGATGCCGATCTTGTACATAGACTGGAACTTCGCGGAAAGAAGGATGTTCTCGAGCTACAGTGGTTGAACCGCCAAACCACTAAAGAACACACCGAAATAGTGGACATAAAACTTAGTGGAGTAGAAGAAAGAGCAGAAATCTTCGAAATGACAAAGGTTTTTACGTCGTCGAATTTGGCATTGCCTCCACAAAGTTTCTTCCGTGATGATTTTTTGAAAGCTGATTTATCGCATTTATTGGATCTGCCGATCCGCGATTATGAAAACGTCCGCCCTACAATGATAATTAGTCTCGCTCACGCATATTTGACTGTGCCAATTCAAGTTCCTCGTGCACCAAATGGTTCAGGCCCGATTGCAGTCAAAACTCGACTCGGATGGATGGTTTATGGTCCAACATCCGTCAACTTCAGCCTGCGCTCTCATCGTGCACTTCACTTAAATGTCAATTTAGACAAAAAGCCAGCGTTGGATCCGTTGGCGGAAATGATGACCAGCTATTTCGATTATGAGACTTTCGGGGTCAAAGCGGGCGTTAAGGCGATACTCTCTTCGAGCAACGAATGTGCGTATGCAATTTTAAACTCAACAACAAAGCGATCTGGAAACGGTTTTGAGTCCGGACTGTTGTGGCGAGAAGATAATTGTCAATAGTACCCTCGTGCCGTCGAAGGAATTGTGGAATGACACTATGTGGACGACTATGTCGATTGTTTTCCAAATGAAGAGGAAGCCATGCGAATGGTGAAAGAAGTCATCGAAATCCATCAATCCGGCGGGTTTGAAATGCGAAATATCGTCTCCAATTCGAAAAATCTAAAAATGCTATATGGGCCGCAGTTTCTATTGAAAGACGAGCTGGAGTGGCCAACCGAGGAGCTAATGGGAAAGAAAGGGGACAAGAGTGCAGACGAGCTGCGTTCAAAACACACAATTTTGCTGACGTGTCGTGTGAGTGGCTGTAGGAAATATCGCCCAATGAAAAATCGCCCAAAAACAAAAATGAAAAATCGCCCAAAAATTAAAAAGGAAAAATGGCCCAAAAAAAAAAGGAAAAATCGCCCAAAAACTAAAATGGAAAAATCACCCAAAAATTTGGAAAAATCGCCCAAAAGTAAAAATGAAAAATAGCCCAAAAATATTATATAAAAAATTGTTGGGCGATTTTTCCAAATTTTTGGGCGATTTTTCCTTTAAAACAAAAATGAAAAATCGCCCATATGTGAATCAGGTGGTGCATTTGAAAAGGTATGTTCAGAGATTTGTTTTTTGATTCGACCCTTTTTAGGGCCACCGAGTATATATACAAACAGAGCGATGTTAATTTAATGACATGGTAAATGTATGGAATAGGTGTGATGTACTATCTGTGAGGAATTAGCGCCGTATGCGAAAAATGGGACCAAAAAATTGCGCGATTGTTTGAAGTAGTGAGTAGGAGTTCTGTGGTATGCTGTTGGTGTAAGCGCCGCAGGCAAAAAATTTTAACAAAAAATCGCGCGATTTTTTGTTAAAATTTTTTAAGTTTGGAATGATGTGTGCCGTGTTTTAACAGTTTCAATGTTGCGCGATTTGTACTTGTTTATGATACGAAAATTTTAAAACAATCAGCAAGCGTTTGTGAAAATATTTTATGGAAAAAATTTTTTATACAAAATTTTGTATTTAAATTTTTCATTTCAAATTGTTTCTTCGATATTGCCACAACTACCTCCTCATCTTATAAAAATGAATTCAATTACATTTGAATACGTTAAAGGCAAAAAGGTGGACTCTCTCTTAATTTATGCAATAGCAGAAAAGCAATTATATAAAATAAAATCGCATACCCCGAAAACAAAATATTATACATGCTACAACGGCAAATGTGGAGCTCGCGTGGTGTTAACAGAGGACAATTTTCTAAGAAAGCCAAAAAATAGTGTGGAGCACAACCACGCGAATCAGGAAGAATTGTTTGGCGAACTGAAGGCTATTTCTGAAATGAAAAATAATTGCATGGAAAACGCGAGTGCTGTTGGAATGCCTAATGCAATGAGCTGCATTAGGTCTGCATTTCAGCATACGTCTTCAAAGTAAGTTAAATTTTTCTTGTGTTGGTTTATTTATATTACATCTTTCTATAGTTTTCAAAATGAAACAAAAAATTTAGATTTTTCTAAAATGCGACGTGGTTTGCAATACTTAACCGAAAAAGTTTTTTTACGATCACCTCGTACGCCACTTGAAGTGGTTGAGGCTTTCAATATGGAGAAAATATGGACAACATACGGCTTGACAAAACACGAAGACGAACCTTGTCACTTTTTCAAAGCCTGCATTCAAGGGGATGAGTTCTCATATTGCATTTTCTTTTCGGAGCATATCGCCGAAATTATCAAGGAGAATATGCTTCCGGCTCAAAGGAAGTATGTAATTGATGGTACCTTCAGCATTGTACCACAAGGTTGTTTCAAACAACTTTTAATAATCTATGTAGATTATTTTGACTAAAAGGTAAGTAAGTGTAAAATTCCAAAGGCAGAAAAAAAAATTTTGTATGTATTTTGTTCACTATCTAGATATTTCCATTTATGTTTATTTTGATGGATAAGCGTACCAAAAAGGCATACGATTGCATTTTTAATTACGTTAACAAAAATATATTTAATTTGGAATGCCAACATTTTATGACGGACTATGAAGCAGCTTTGCAAAGTTCATTAAAATCTGTGTTCCCTAACTCTAAAGTGAATGGTTGCTGGTTCCACTTTTGCCAGGCAATTAGACGTAACATTGCCGCTAAATATAAAACACTCGCACAGTTTATAAGGACAAACAAAATGGCCTCGACTGTTTACCATAAGATTTTGTCATTACCACTGCTACCATCAGCATCGATACAGGTGACTTTTTACCGTTTACAAGAGGAGATAAGAACATTCGACGAGAACAAGTTGTTTCAAAATTTTATGCTTTATTTTGAAAGTCAATGGTTGAAGAAGGTAAAGTTACATAAAGTTAAGTATTAAATAAGAAGTTGTTAAATATGATTATTTCCATTTCTTATAGATAAAACCAGCCAATTTCTCTGTTTTCAAGTTAACAACAAGGGCAACGTCTGCCATAGAAGCGTACAATGGCGTATTGGGTCGTCAAATACCAAAGAGAGGACATTTTTTTAAATTTGTCAAAGTTCTTCAGGATGAAGAATTCGCCAAAAGTAGGGCTATGCGGCTCTTGATTGAGAGTGGAGGCACGTTTGGAGTGAAAAATGTCAGACGGCAATACGCAGAACAAGCTCGAATAATTGAAGAGGCCAGTTTAAAATTGGAAACAGGATCAATCACGGCAATGGCATTTTTAAACCGGATGACATTTCCAAAAAATAATGTATGCGTCGACTGGGAACCCTATGAGGACATTTTTGAGAACGAAAACAGTGATAGCGAAAATGAAGGTGAAGTTGAATGTGACGATGAAGAGCTTAATGATTCCACATACAATGGAAAATGTGTCGTCTGTTTAGATCAGCTAGCCAACATTGCAATATTGCCGTGCAAACATTTGAAACTGTGCAATGAATGCGTTTTAAAAATGCAGGCAAAATGCTTGGCAGACGGATCGAGCCACTATTGTTGTCCGTACTGTAGGACCCCCGTTGAAGATACAATTCAAGTATTTCTTTAAATGTTAAATATAATCTCTATATATACATTGTATATTATACAAACATTTGTAAAAATGTAGTTACATTCAAGCGTTTCGTTAAATTTTAAATAAAATCTTTATATATGTACATGTACATATGTACAAATTTAGCTGCATTCTTTTTCTCTTTGAAAGCTTATCAAATGGTGGATATCTCTGGGGAAACGATTAATTGTTGTCAGATGGTTTCAACAATGCGTATATTTGTGTATCGTTTTTACTATTCTATAAATGAATGCAAGTAATTAAAAATGCATATTAATAAAAAGCGGATATCTCGGGCGCAATCATGGCTTCTAGTCAAATTGTTTCGCCAATTTTATTAAATACAATTTTTCGTAATGAAAAACTAAAAAGGAAAATTCGCCCAAAACTTTTTTGGCTTAAACGTACTAATGGGCCCATTCGATTTTTGCCCTTTTTTTATTTTTGTATTATGTTTTAAAGTTACGATTTTTCTCCTCATATAAAGTGTTTTATTTATTTGTCAATATATTTGGAGACTTTTGAAAAGGTGTCTTCACTAATTTTGGGCAATATTTCTTTTTTGTTATTTTCAAACAATATTAACTATTTTAATACATGTTGTTGTTGTTGTAATTTTTCAATGTGTATTGAAGTTTTGTTGTTGTAATTTTAGTCTATGTTGTTGTTGCTTTTGCTCTACCAACCTTATGGAAAGAGTTGAGCAACATTGAAACTGTTAAAAACGCGGCACACATCATTCCAAACTTAAAAAATTTTAACAAAAAATCGCGCGATTTTTTGTTAAAATTTTTTGCCTGCGGCGCTTACACCAACAGCATACCACAGAACTCCTACTCACTACTTCAAACAATCGCGCAATTTTTTGGTCCCATTTTTCGCATACGGCGCTAATTCCTCACAGATAGTACATCACACCTATTCCATACATTTACCATGTCATTAAATTAACATCGCTCTGTTTGTATATATAAATTACAAGTACTCTAAAAAACCCGCGTCACTGTATTATTATTAAAACAAAAATTGAGAAAATTTAGTTTGGTCATTTTTAATATTTGGGTCAATTTTTCTTTTTTTTTGAGCTAAATTTTCGTTTTATGTTTTGAAACATAAAAAAATTTTTTTGGGCGATTTTTCCAAATTTTTGGGTGATTTTTCCATTTCAGTTTTTGGGCGATTTTTCCTTTTTTTTTGGGTGATTTTTCCTTTTAAATTTTTGGGCGAAATTTCCTTTTTAGTTTTTGGGCGATTTTTCATTATGAAATATCGCCCAAAAACTAAAAAGGAAATTTCGCCCAAAATGTTGGAAAAATCGCCCAAAAAATTTGGGCGATTTTTCATATGAAAAATCACCCAATTTTGTATGAAGAATTTTTGGGCGATTTTTCATTTTTGTTTTTGGGCGATTTTTCATTGGGCGATATTTCCTACAGCCGTGTGAGTAGCTTTGAAACTCTAATTAACCGTTTTTCGAATCATTCCAGGCTTAAACGTTCTATTGCCTGGGTATTCCGCTACGTTGAAAATTTACGAAGAAAGACTAAACAATTAGCCCTAGCGAAAGGTGAACTAACCAGTGACGAAGAAGTCCGTGGCGAGTTGTTTATTTGCCAAATTGTACAACAAGCTTCGTTCGCCGACGAGTACGCCACTCTTCAACAGGGCGGCGTAATAAGTAACAGCAGCGCTTTACGTACACTTAACCCTTTCCTTGATGCCTATAAGAGCCCGCTGGCTCTTATAGCCAGCGGGCGCATCAGTAACGCAACGTATTTGTCAGTTGAGGCGCGCAAGCCCATTATTCTGCCAAAACATCATCGGTACACTCATCTCGTCGCCAAAGGGTACCACGACAAACTTCGGCACATTAATGTAGCCACCATTATCAACGAGATTCGCGGACGATATTGGATTCCTTCGATCAGGGGCGCAATCGTATACCTCGATATTCAACGAAAACGAGGTTCTGCACATCGTTTTTGTTTCACGTAAACCAATTCTCGTTCTCTCACGTTTAAATTCTCGATTGCTCCGCACGACATCACTTTACATGTCGTTTTCACTTGTTTTAAGAAGTTTTCAAGCAAAAAAAGTGATTGCCCCAAAAAATTAAAGATGTAAGTTGTAAATTATATTTATTGTTGAACTTTGATTCAATAAAATTATTTTTTAGGGTTCAACAAAGCAATCAAACGCAAATAAAAGTGATGATCGAGTTCATGGAGAAGCATTCGTGGATTGCAAAAAATGCATTGCAAATGCAAACATTGAGAATCGAGCCGCTGATCACGTTTTCAACTATCAGCGTAAACGTGAATCGTGGTCGAGTTACACGATTGCACCCCAGGTCGCTGATGAAGAGTGTCGAAGGGCGATGCACCTTTTGCAAATATCGAAAGGCCAAACCGATACAGCCTCAAATGGGCCCTTTACCTGTTGATCGAGTAACGCCATTCGTACGGCCGTTCACATACACTGGCGTCGATTTTTTTCGGACCACTCAACGTAGCCATTCGCAGAAGTCGCGAGAAACGTTGGGTGGCATTGTTTACGTGCCTCACTGTAAGAGCGGTGCACCTCGAAATTGCAACGGACCTGTTAAGCGATGCGTTCTTAATCTGCATCAGAATTTTTTTTAATCGGCGAGGTGTACCTTTACAGATACGCAGCGACAACGGTACGAATTTCGTTGGTATCGAAAAGGAGCTAAGAGGGAATCAAGACTTTCTGGACCACGACAAAATTACCGCAGGTTTGGCACCGCTTGGAGTTAAATGAATCTTTAACACCCCATCGAATCCCAGTCAAGGTGGCGCTTGGGAAAGACTAGTGCAGTCGGTAGAAAAGGCGCTTTACATAATTGTTCAAAATTGACCACTTTATTTTAGTATTTTAAGAGATAGAAATGGAATACAAGAAAATTCAAATTGCATTTCTTATCGACTCGCGCATGTAGCCATGCGGTCGTAAAATCAAATCGTAACTTGTTATCTCCCCATGTACGCATACAGATACCAACACTATATTTGGTATGTTGTTGCGAGCATAACTGATAACAATTCCACTGTATGTACACAAGAAGACCAACGCTACAGCGTATTATCACTGGTCTTCTTTTGCCTAGAATAGATTATAAGTATTTTTAGTAGTTTTTTGTATTAGCAACTTGTATAAATATCGCCGTTGGGCAATAATAAAATTAGAATTGAATTTACACCCAAACAGAGAAGTTTGGTTTTCTTTTCTCAACATTTGGTCCTTCGAATTAAAGAAATTAGTAATTGAGTTTTCCCCTACCCTGGTAAGAGACTCAAAAGAACATTTTTCGATCCAGTACAGTCACTACCTAAAACAAAAGCGTAATCGAAGCTACATATCGATTTAACTAAGCGTTTCCGTGGCTATACAGCGGAAAAAAAAACAAAAAAGCGTAATCGAGGCTACACATCGATTGAACGAAGCGTTTCCGAGGCTATACAACGAAAAAGTGAAAAGCTTTCCCAAAAGCTAAAATCGGAACAGTAAAAAAAAAAAAAACCCCTAACACCACAAACAGCAAATCTCTACATCGACGCTCCTTAAGAAAAAATTACTACACAAAAGATGGGTAAATCAGATATTATGGAGTTAGGCGAGGAAGTGGTTGTAATTCTCAACAAGATCCAAGACAAAGGGATCAGGAGAGTGTTAATTGGAAACACAAAGAAGAAAGTGGAGAGCATCTGGATGGAGTTCGAAAAGAACCACCAATCTTTACTAGCTGCTGGAGTAACCAAAGATAGTTATTTCAAGCAGAAGTACTACGAACAGACATCTGCCAGGATTGAAGAAATCCAAAGGATGTTAGATGATACCGAGAGCCAAGAACATTCGGAAAAAGTACTTCAGGCCGAGCATCAACGAAATGCGAACTCGGTACACAAGGATGAGGACGGTACAAAAAGATGAAAATGATCCGTAGTGCGATAAATCGTGTGTTTTGCGAAATCGAGAGCGACACAAAAGACGATTTGACGGCATTCAAAGAAGTTATAAACAGGCGAAATCAAAGTCTGGAAGAATGCTATGAAGAGACGGATCTTGCGTTATCTGAAGACACCGAAGAAGAATTCATGAGGCTTCCAGATGACGTTCTCAGTGCCATCCAAAAAATAAACAGGGCATTGAGTAGCAGAGAGGTCATCGTCAACTATGAGGATGACAGAAATTAAGATCCCGAATTTCTTTGGAGATCTAAATGACTGGCCTTCATTTCATGACCTTTTTAAAAATATGGTGCATGATAATGAAGAGTTGTCGAATGCGGACAAAATGTACCGCCTAAAGACATCAATAAAGGGAGAAGAGGCTGATACAGCATCTAAAAGTAACAGATGCCAACTACGAGCCATCATGGGACATGCTAAAACAGCGATATGAGAATCGTCGCTTGCTATTCACAACTCAAGTGGATCGGATATTGGATCAAGCCACAGCGGATAGCGAGTCAGCAGACAGCATGAGACAGTTGTTGGATACAACCAACGAGTGCATGAACGCACTAAGAAGTTTAGACATCATGATGAAGGATGCCGAACCGTTCATTGCACGCGTTGTAGTAACTAAGTTAGACAGAGATGGGCTTCGCCTGTATGAGCAGAATGTCAAAAAGACATTCAAAGCTTAAAATACGTATTAAGTTTCCTGGAGCAGCAGTACCAAGCACTTGAATCGTTGAGAGGCAAAAAGCAGACATCCAAGACAGCAAACTTTAAAGGACAACAAAGGCCTACGAATGCCTATTATACAGCGCAGTGTAGTGGCGCTTGTAGCGAAACGATTTATAAATAATATTTCCATTTTTCTATTTCAAAAAGTACTCCTTTTCTATTTTAAAATTACCCTTTTATTATACCATGCACCAGCACACTGTTTAGAACAGCCGCTGTACTGAAAACCCACTCAGTCTGGCCAATACATATCGATTCTCGAAATTTAGTATGAATCTATTTCCGCGGTACCTTGTGAATTTTTATATCATTACACGTTCTTTTTACTTGCCATCGTCGAAGAAGCCACAACTTATTGGCAGCAGCAGTACTTGTTCCTATATATAATTTCAACTAAGTACATACTGTACTTCTGCATCAAAAACTAGTAAATTTTGTAAATTTTTTTAAAGTAAGTTTTCATAAAATTTTCTTAGTATTTCCATTTGCACCATTCCCTAAAAGAAATTAATCTTTTTAGGAAATTCTACAATTTTATCGAAATTTTTCTATGCTGAAATATTTTAAATTTTATTTAAATCTATACAAGTAAGTGGTCTTTAATATAAAAATAGAAAAAAAAACCCTTGTCCTAATATTATAAATTTTTAGGAAAATTCGATATATATTAAAATCATCATTTTTTTTCCCGCATTTGGTGCCAAATCCAGACAAAACGATTTGGTACCCAATTATTTTCTTGCCTACCCAACAATCACTAAGCCTTACACCCACGCTATCGATTGGAATGATCATTAAGCAAAGGCTAAATTGACATATCACCTCGTGCTGCAGTCAGACGCGTGGATTTTATCGGGGTAGAAGTCGAGTACAGTCGTCCAATGTAAGCTAATAAAATCGCTTAAGACCTGAGGAAAAATGGAGGAAATCTAGAAAAAATCAAAAAAATTAAGAAAACCGCGTAAAATTACGTAAAAGGCGGTGAATGGCATAGTGAAAATTCAAGTGTCGAACAATTTTATAAAAAGATGCCCTAGTGCACATCGTAAATTGAAAAGTTCCAGAAAAAAATCTAAAAGAATTTAGAATCAAAAGCAAATCATAGAAAAATGGTATAATAAGAAAGAAAGAAAAGGTGCTTCAATACCAAAAAGGCCAAAAATGTATATAAGCACAAATTTATAATGTGAATATTTATAGTGAAAAGTTGTGTTAAATTAGATTTTCGGTTGAAATAATGTCATTTAAATTTAAATTCAATACCATTTTAAAGTGGTTTCCTTTAGTTTTATCCTTTAATTAATTCGATCTCATACAAATTAAAAGTTTATCAAAATAAATAGACACCTGTTGGCAACATGTTGCAAAGATTCTTACTCTTTCGTGTAAATTCGATTTTCGCGTTAGTTTGTATAAGCTACAGTTTTTTTTCTAAATAATATTAGTTCTGTTTTTTTTATCATTTTATACATTTTTTTAAATTTTTCATTCGTTAAACCGAAGAAAAATATTGTGATGAGTGAAATTAATTAAGTGCCAAACGTTGCGAAACATATTGCTTAAAATGCACTTGTTTCTCATCATCATATTCATTTCTATTATCAACAAGTTTCAGCAGTTGCAGATCTACGTCAACACTATGAAAGATCTTTCATCGTGGGAATTTTGCACACATACATTGCTGTAAGTCTCTCATTCTTTTCTTGGTATTAAACTAAAATTATGTATCAGGTAACCATTTCACAATTTTTGCGACAAGCTTCTATGCAAATAATTTAGCAGAAGAAATTTTATTGTACAAAAAAATTTTGAAATGAATCAATCTGAAAACATTTAATGCATTTTTAAAAATTTATTTCTTTGAAAAAAAGTCATGTTTACAATTTTATTTCCCGTATTCAAAAAGTTAATTCGGTACACTCTGGTCACCGTATTTTGGGGCTATAGCTAAAACGGTTAATGTTAAAGTAAAGCCAATACCCAATACTCAAATTCATTCGTAATTATGTTTCAGCGCGTCAATATCTTAATTTCGCTCTCACTTTAAATCATCATTATTACTTTTGATATATTTCGTTTATTATATTCTCATTGCGGTACAGTACGCTCTGGTTAACTATAATACTAGCTACTTAGCCATTACTTCTTCTTCATAATTTGTTTTCTTCTTTGTAAGTTAAGTTTATATATGATACAATTATTCTTGTAGTTTTTCTTATATAGGATTTTACATTTAAGATAATATTTCATGGAGGAAGTGTAATATACCATAGTTATTAAATAATTTCCAAATATGATTTATTTTCTTTGTGGTTGACACAGATAAATAATACCATGATAAATAATCTTGGTTTCTGGTTTTGTTTTCTTAATAAAGGATTTTTTTTTGGTAAATATGTACCTTTAATTTAAAAATAATTCTTTTGATTTCGGAACAATGTCGTGATTTGTGATCAGTGTAGGTTTTAAAGGGGTCATACAAAATTATTTTTGTTGGTATTCAACTATGACCATGGTTGGGTGGGCATATCGCTAGTGTCATTACAGCCGGACACTACGCTTCTCCTAATGGATATTTCAGTTTAGGTATAATCCTTGTCCTTTTTCCCCTTCCTCATCCTTCGCACGCATTCCTTTTAATAATTTTTGCTGTAGCCTAAAGTTTTATTTAGTTGATAGGAACAACAAAAGAAACCCCCCCGATTGCCGACGAGCCAGAGCTGGAACCTATTGCGTGCTTCCGCTTCTATCACTAGGTCTATAACATTACACCTCGAATTCGCTTAGTTACATGCTACAGCAGCAGCAATGTGAATATTGCAAAGCATCAGGGCATGATATAATTATATGCAGAAAATTTCAACTGCTTCCGGTGACGGAACGTAAGAGTTACGTGCAGAAGAATTAAATATGCTTTTTGTGTTTGAAACATCAATTAGACGTAAAATGTACCAGTTTGTCAACGGAGTGCAAAAAGTGTGGTAAACGTCACCACACATTATTCCACTACGACGAATTCAAACGAGGATCAAGCAGTGATCCTGAGAAGGCTCAAGAAAAATCAGCTGCTTTGATGACAGAGGATATTAAATCACCGTCGGTGCTGTTAGCTACGGCTCAAATAAGAGTGAAGACTACTGATGGGGATCATTTGGTTCTGAGAGCATTGATAGACCAAGGATCCCAGAAAACAACAATCTCCGAAGAGGCAGCTCAACTGTTGCAGTTGCCAAGACGAAAAGTAAAAACCGAGTTACAAGGGGTACGATAGTTGCAATTTCGAAATCAAAAATAAATATCGAAATCGCTCCAAGATTTTTGAGCAATACGACGTTCAAGTCAGAAGCGTTGGTATTGCCAACATTAGCGAGTGCTCATCCTGATAAATCATTTAAATATGATATAGACAACTGAAGTCTGACGATACAGTTTTTGAAGATGATAAATGTCTGAAATACTACCAGGATACCACCGTACATGGCAAGGATGGTAGATTCATTGTTAAATTACCATTACGAGAGGAGAAAGAATTAGGAGAATCCCGAAAACAAGCAATGGCGAGATTTTTAAATCTAGAAAAAAGATTGACGGCTAATCCTCAGCTAAGAATGGACTATGTTAAGTTCATGAGAGAGTACATCGACTTGGGTCATATGATGGAGGCGCAAGACAAGATGCAGGGTAAATACTACTTACCACTTCAGCAGTGATTAGAGAAAGCAGCTCGACAACGAAGTTAAGAGTGGTGTTTGACGCTTACGCCAAATCCACTAATGGTAGCAGTTTGAATGATATCCTTTTGGTTGGACCCAGATTACAGAAGGACATCTTCGACATCGTGCTAAAATGGAGGCTATGGAGAAACGTGCTAACAGCGGATGTAGAAAAGGATATATCGCCGTATTTGTCTGCTTGGCAACTAAAGCGGTACACCTGGAGGCTGTAAGCGATCTAAAGTCTGAGACATTTTTAGCAGCTCTAAGAAGATTTTTCGACAGAAGAGGAAGAAGTCAACATATATACTCAGACAACGGAACGAATTTTGTTGGTGCATCCAGAAAGCTGGATGCAGAGTTTAAAGAAGTCATTAAAAACAATGTTTCAGTGATTCCAATTTTGGAACCTGAAAAAGTTCAATGGCATTTTATTCCCCCGGCAAGTCCTCACTTCGGAGGAATATGGGAAGCTGGAGTTAAAGCCGTCAAGCATCATCTCAGACGAGTAATTGGTGATACAAAATTATCGTACGAAGAAATAAGTACACTATTAGCTCAGATCGAAGCAGTGCTGAATTCCCTACCATTGCATGCAATCAGCAACAACATGGAGGAAATGGATGTGCTAACACCAGGACATTTTCTGATTGGACACCCAATACTAGATGCCGCAGAATCATCGAGGGAACAAAAGATTAGTTCACTTGATAGATGGAAGCTGATCCAGAAGATGAAAAAAGATTTTTGGAACCGATGGAAGAACGAATATCTTACCACACTTCAGAAGAGGTATAAGTGGAAAAATTCGCAAAATAATCTTGCCAAAGGTTTAATAGTAGTAGTGAAGGATGAAAGTACTGCTCCTTCAAAGTGGATGCTTGAGAGAATACTTGAAGTTCACCCAGGAAAAGACGGAAGAGTCAGAGTGGTGACCCTAAAGACCCAAAGCGGGAATTTCAAAAGACCAGTGCACAAAATCTGTCCATTGGAAATTACTACGGCGAATCCAGTAGAATCAGAAGTTGAAACAGTAAGTTCTCACTTAACACGGACAAAGCCTATACCAAGATCAAAGGACGTGAGAGCCGGAGGATGGCTTTTTTGTGTACCAGCATAACAGTGAACGGCTTGCAGACAGATGGGAGAAGCTCCGTTACTACAATAAAGGATAATACAGCCTTGTATTATGACAACATTGGCGCAGTGGATGTTGTGGCATCGAAATGGAATCTAGTAATATATTATGCTTTGAGTTCCTACTTCGAAGAATTGGAGGGCATCAGAAGCTATGTCATTCGGTTAAAAAGGCAGTGCCACACTTTGACATATTTTGAACAAGCGTGTGACCTGGTAACCACGTCACTAGAGAAACGGTACCAAAAACTTAAATCTAACAACGAACTATTAGCAATCGATAAAGTAAACGGAAGACAACGACGAGCACCATTTGAGTTTGTGGGCTCTATCTATCATGTTCTCTTTGGGATGATGGATGCTGACGACAGAGAGAAAATGGAGACTGAAATGCTAAAGATTTTCCAGAATCAACAAAGCTTGACCAAATACATGAAGAACCAGACATCGCTGATTGACTCCACGGTAAATATTTTGAAGAAGACTACGGCTGAGGTCAATACAAGCTTTCAGAAGATGAACGGCCAGCTGAACTCATATTATAGTGAACTTACAAAAAACCAAAACGCTGAGCGAATGGCCTTGATGTTTCAAATGATGCCCACGCATCTGAATATGATGATCGACGAATGCAGTAGGATCCAAGAATCAGTAATGAACCTGCTAATCGATGTAAACCACGGACGGATTAATCCTGAACTTCTTAGACCAACACAGTTACGTCAAGAAATACTAATGATTCAGGAAAAATTGTCGACTAAATTCAAGATGCCTGGAAAGTCTACAGGCAATGAACTGAAAGAGGTGTACAATTCTTTAGTGGCTAAAGGAATCATAGTGGAACATCGCCTCATAATCAAAACAGAGATCCCGCTGGTATACCAGAGATCCCGTTAAAGGTACCTGGCAGTGTTATAACGGTTAAAACTAAAGTTAAGTTTATTGTCTACAACTTTGAACTTAATACCTATTTTACGATGACGCAATCAGAATTGCGTAACTGCAAGAGAAGTTTGAATGGTGACTGGTAAGGCCTACGGGGATTTCAATATATTTGCTAGGGGTATCAACCAAAGAAATTGACGATACAGAGTTACCTGTGTTTGCGTGTGCAGTATCGCTATATGAACTCCACTGTATATCTGGCGAGGGAATTTGAATAAGTTGTTGTTGCGGAAGCTGCACCGTCTTGCTGTGGAAGCTTTTACTGCAGGGGTTGCAAAAGTTGTTGTTGTAGTTGCGGCTGCTGATGAGCTGTACCATTTCGTCCACTGTCTACTGATGACGGAGGGGTACGTTGCATGACGAGCGGTCACACTGGTACTAATTTCGCGTTTTTAAGGTTCTGGCCACCCTAATTAGAAAAGCGACGCATAGAGGGCGCGATATAGATGCGGTTTGTGTACTCGCTGTTTTTTGGGATATTTTTTTCCGAGGGAAATTTTAACGTCAACGCTGTGTTGACTTTGCTGTCAGTGGATCAGCTGATTATATTTTGTTTATAAAGAATGTGTAATGTTTTAGCAGATATGTTGCGCGGGATAAAGTTTTTGTTGATGAAGCGAATTCGAATTGTGATTTTATTTGGCAAAAATTTTCGTTTTGTTTTTAAATTTCACAAAAGTGTCCAAGCAAGTGATCGCGAGCCCTATGTAAACGCGTCACTGTACTATCGCACGAAGCCTCGGGGCTGTTTCAATATTTTTAGAGTAGAACTTCCGATATAAAAAATTGATTTTATGAGAGCAGATTTTTATTCGCACAACCGATTGAACTGACGTTTGAACAAAGTTTTAAATGTTAATAAGTTTTATTTTCTAATGTTATCTATTATTGTCGCTATTAAGAAAAGTACACACACAAGTTATAAATAGTTCATAGCCTGTGCGGGGATAACTTATCGTGCCTCTGCTGATAATGTTCTAATTCTGTCTAGTTTTAAGAGATTGTTTGTGCCTATATATTTAAGTGTATTATTAAAATAAAATCAGTATCTTACAAATACTCAAGGCGAGTAATCGTTTACTGGTTCTTCGAGGAAACGAGCTAGTGAAATTGAAATCACGGTCGTGGTAAAATTTTTAAAATTGTCTAAATCGCTTAAGTGCGAACGAAGTTTTAGAATTGTAATTAAGTGGCGTGAGATAAGCGTAACCGAGACTTAAACAGCGGTTATATACTGTCCAAACATGGACATGAAGATTAAAATATTTACTTCTATTTACATACACTTTTAATACAATAAATTGTCAGTATCTATGTAGTTTAAGAACAACAATTGTAAAAGGTTTTCTCCCTCAATTAAATACAGTCCACTTGTCGAAGTAATTTACACTTGTAAATTATGAATAAGTACTAAGAAGTGCATTACAAATCTGCGGTGCGAAAGATTTAATTTATGGCCTAATAAATAAAATTAATAAATTATTCACCTAATAAAATACAGTCCATTTATTTATAATGAGCTAATTTAAGGAACCTCATTTGTGAAGGGGTTTCCCTCAATATGATTCTAAGAAGTACACAAGTACATCCCAACCATATAACAGTTCGAGGAAGAACACGGATGAATGTTTTATCCCTTTTTTAAGTATTTCTAAGAAGTCCGTAGTACGGAGACGTACCTGTGCTAAATACAGTTTACAGGAGGTAGACAAGCTACGCCGAATTACGAGCGCTATAGTTTTAAGATATAGTTTTAAGATTGTATATAAACCCGAATTTGATATAGTTATATATATTTATAAACTTCACACCAATATATGTACACACATTCGTATGTACATATATTCCATCCATAAAGTATCTTCATTCTAAGATACTTCATGATAAATAATTTAAAGTAAACATAAACATCCGCACTGATGAAATATCTTTGTTGCATCGTTCGGGCAAGATATTTCATCATCCTATTTTGTGCTGACTCTTGCAGCTTGGTTTGTTGAAGCTGACTTCATTTGAAGCCCTCAAGCTTATTTGAAGTCAGTTGGAAGAACGCACTTGTACTTGAAGGAAGTTCATAATATAAGTTGCTCTGAATAAAAATAAAACCTCCAACCAAAAAAAAATAAAACGTTTATCATTTCTTAAGGAATTAACGGGCATTTATCTATATAAATAAAAACAGTATCATACAAATACTCGAAAGAAGAGGTCTATCTTTTCGACATTTTGTTCCGTCGAATCGGTGATATAAGAAGCATTGTGGGCCGTCGACACAAGAGCGATTGGACACATGTATTAAAAAAAATGTCTTCGCATTTGGTATTACAAGACAAGTGAAGCAAAAATTACCGGCACAGTAAGGGTATAGATTATAAAAACTAAACAAGAGCTGTTGCCATCAAAAATCGGAAGCTGAATGCAGCCGAATAAAAACTGCTGTCACCAAGGATCTTGATCAAAAAGTGGGTCTGTGTAGAAGAAATACGCAGTGGCGATAAATAAGACAACATCGACTGTGGCGACAAAAAATTTAAGATTGCTGCGTTGGTGAAGGAGAAGAAATCAGTATCAAAGCAAGCTGTGACCTAAAAGATAGCTGAGAAGGAGAACATTGAAGCAGGGGAAAACTGAATAAGGCAGCAGTAGCTGTAGAAAAGATAAGCAAAGCAGTTATTTTATTTATTTTTATACAGTGCTAGTGTATTATCATCATGTTAAGTGATACATTTGGAAACGCTAATTCTGATAGTGATATAGTCCCGAAGTTTGAAGGACTTAGAAGATTATTGTTAGGATTGGTTGAAAATAATCCATTGGAAATATTTAAAGAAAAAGTTAACAGACTTAGAATTTACATAAGAATAGTAGAAACTGCCCTGAAAAATGAGGAAGAAGAAGAAAAATTAGAAATGCACAAAGATAAGTTATGTTTTTTGTGGAGGAAAATGGAAGAACTTTTAGAAAATCTAGAAAGGAAAAGTCATAGAAAAGTTTCTTCAGATGATGAGGTTGTAGATTTAGAATTTCAAGTAGAAATTTTTAAAATAAAAAAACTGAAGTAAAAGTGCCAAATTTACCAATAATTGAATTTCCGACATTTTTTGGTAGTACTAGAAATTGGCCAAAGTTTCATCATCCTATTTTACGGGATATAGTTTTTCAAAAAGTTCGAAGAGAAAGAAGACACAAAAGATCATTTGGATCCTTTTTAATCTGATATAGTTCTTCAAAAGTTCGAAAAGAAAACATTGCAGCAGTATTAGCAGCATACAAAAAAGTCCTGTGAAGTTCAGTCATTAGTAAAAGAAAAATAAATACACAAAATAACCAAGACACCCAATAAATTATAACTTCTGTCAATTTTATAACCAATCAATACCCAATACTTTTAACTATTGTGCCATATTCCCTTTTGGGAACAAAGTCAAGTTTTTGAATTTATTCTATGTGAATCAAGCCTTTTGATTCGACTCTCGTGGTGCCTTTGACAGTAGTTTTTATCACACTAAAAATTAAATAGTCCCTACAGGAACAGCAACAAAGATGGCGACAACAGAAGCAAGAACTCCAATAATTCCCTCGGAACCCAGTCAGATTGCTGATGCAATAGCTCTGATAAACAAAATAACAACATTCGGACAAGAGGGCTCTGAATTGAATGTGTGGAATGAGAAATATTTTTTTGATACACACTTTCCTAAGGAAAAAATCTCTGTTCCAAGTATGATGGCTCGAAAAACATCTGGTCTAAAATTAATCGGATTCTCTTTAGGACAAAATCATATCTATGAGGGGATCATGACGGACATACAGGTTATGATCCTAGCCATGCGATCTCCACTGAAGTGGACAACTCTTCTTTTTGAAGAGTTTGTGTCCGAGACTTCTTCCAGCAAATCATCAGAGACAATCACTGAGGTAGTTGAGGAAAAAGTAAAATTGGCCTCGGGTTATATGCCCAACAAAGTACAACAAACCACCAATGAAAAATCGGGATTGGCTGATGAAGTAATAGCCACAGCAGAATCTGACAATCCAGAAGAAAATGAATTGTCTCTCGATGTGATTGGACGATTTTGGAATGCTCTGGCGACCACCATATACCAAGCAAAACCTGACCAGTCCCAAGAAATAGCAAAGGCCGAAACAATCGTAGGGCTTATTTGTATGAATTGTTTCAAGTTGATATCCAAAACCGCATCTGCAACCTCACAATCGCTGACGAACAATTTGAACAAACACTTTGTAGATATTTACAAAGAGAGTTCCTCCAAATACACCCTATGTCCGCCACACATCAAGTCATTAACTGATTTGGCCCCAATATTCTCTTCCGGAACAGCCGAAGTTTTGGACACTCTATCATTGATGATAGGGAAAGTTGCCCTAGAACTTAGCAAGGCCAATGCCGATCAACGAATTAAAGGGGTGTTGTACAGTTCATGTTTGACCCATGTGGGTATGTATGGTCTGTCCCCTGTCAAACATGTGGAGCAAACAGCTCTTTCGCTAGGAATAACTCTGTCAGCCTTTTGTAAAATTGGTTCAGCCATTATTGAAATGTTGAGAAGATGTACCAATTGAAGTCATTAGTAAAGGGAGCAGCTGGAAGGCTAATTCAATGTTGTTGATGCAAGTTATGATGCAGCGTGGGAAATGTTAACACATCGATACGCTAACCGTCGGTTGCTGTTTACAAAGTTGCTGGACAAAATGTTGGACCAGCCAGAAGTCAACAGCGAGGCGGCATCGAGTATAAAGCAGCTTCTCGATACAACAAATGAATGTGTTCATGCTCTGAAAGGGATGAATATCAAATTGGATGATGCGGAGCCACTAATTGCTCGTATCATCATAAGAAAGCTGGACATAGACGGGCTGCGGTTATATGAGCAGAACGTGAAGAAAACTAGGGAGATACAGACTCTGAGCGATGTGATGCAGTTTTTGGAGCTGCAATATCAAGCGTTAGAAGCTGTAAAAGGAAAGAAGCTAATTGGAAATAGTGGAAGCAGTAGGCAACGAAGCAATCAGCAATCTACAAATTCGTTTTATACGGGACAACTAAACTGCGCATATTGTAACACAGTAGGACATAGTGTGAACAATTGCAGGAAATTCCTTGCGCTATCAGTGGCAGATCGACACAGCTGGGCAAAGAAAAGCAACGCGTGTTATGTATGTCTATACCATAAGATGGACAAGAAATGCAGCAATGGAGCTTCCAAATGCAAAAAGTGTGGTAAAAATCATCACATTCTGCTGCATTGGGAAACAACGTATGGTTTAAATAAAACAAAAAATGAACCAAGGCAGGAGTCAGCGACTTCAATGATGACAAAGGACGATGCATCACCGGCTGTACTTTTGGCAACGGCACAGGTACGAGTAAAAACTGCGTATGGAGAATTTCTGACCTTGAGAGCACTAATTGACTAAGGGTCACAAAAAACCGCATTGTCAGAAGAAGCTGCGCAAATATTGAATTTACCAAAGAAGAAGGTTAATTTGGAACTAGTTGTTCTTGGAAGCACGGTGGTTGGAGTAGCAAAGTCGAAAGTAAATTTGGAAATCCGACCCAGGTTTATGAGCGACGAACTGTTCGTAATTGAGGCATTAGTATTGCCAAAGCTGGCCAAGGCGCATCCGAACACACCATTTAAGTATGATATCAATCAGTTGAAAAATCATACGTTGGCCGATCTTAATTTTAACAAATCAGACCGAATTGATATAGTTATCCGCGGCGACTTGTGTACAGAGATCTTAGAGGAAGGCATATTTAAATTGGATAAAATCCTGGGTCAATCTACATAGCTTGGGTGGATATTATCCGGAGTACTCAACGTAGAAAGTAGGATTAAACAATTAACAGCAGCCGTAACAACTGGGCTGGAGCGATTGTGGGAGTTGGAGGAGATAAATGATTCGATTATTCCTTCAGATGATGATGAGCATAACAAAGCTACAACAAAACCAGATAGAGATGGCAGAATCATTGTTTACTTGCCTTTTAAAGAAGATAACGCTCTTGGAGATTCTCGAAAGCAAGCAATGGCGAGATTCCTGCATTTAGAAAAAAAGTTACAGGCAAATAATGTATTAAAAACGGAATATGTTAAATTCATGCGAGAGTACCAACACCTCGGTCATATGGAAGAAGTCAACGACAATCTGCGTGGAAAATATGATCTTCCTCATCGTGAGCGGTGGTTCGTGAGAGCAGTATTACAATTAAGGTTAGAGTTGTTTTTGATCCTTCGGCGAAAACATCAAATGACAAAAGCCTCAACGATGTGTTACATGTGGACCAAGGCTGGGGGCCTGGCGAGTTTGGGAAAATATAATGATGCCAGACGTAGAGAAAATGTACCGTCAGGTAAAGGTTGCGAAAAAAGACCAGAGTTACCAATACATACTTTGGAGAGAGAATAAGGCTGAACCGATAAAGCAGTATGAACTAACAACTGCCACCTATGGCACGAGCTAGCAAATAAATGCGACGGTGCTGACATAGCTAAAATCATCAAGGAAGATTTTTATATCTGATCTGATGATTATATCTGATTTAATTTTTACGAAAATGTTTTTTAATAATTATGGTTTTTTTCGCGTATTTTTCTTGATCTAAAACGAATTAAAAATTTGAGTTTTTTTTTCCCCATACAAGTTTTAGCCCGTTTTGGCCAACTTTAGGGCTTTTGCGAGCAGGGTTGCCGTTATCGGATCGGATTGAAATTTCAAACTTCAGAGTTTTGGGTACATTAGCATTATTTAAGCCACTTTCGGAATCGATCGGGAAAATTGGAAAGAGTAGCAGCTTATATTCTGAGGTTTAAATGGAACTTCGAGACTGAACGCAAATAAAATGTTCAAAAGTTATGTCTGCATTTAAGTAATTGCTCGTTGGATTTTTTATAAATGTTTTCATGGGGTTTATTACAAAAAAAATAAATTACAATTTTTTTTTAAAGGAGTATTGAAAGGAGAAAAGTTTCTGGCATATTTAACGGCAGACGAACTGCGAGCAGCCGAAACAATGTTAATAAAAAATCAGCAACTTGCAGAGTTTTCAAGCGAAATGCGGTTATTGAAGAACGATGGAAGGAGGAATATCTTTCAACTTTGCAACAGCGGTATAGATGGCAGAAACCGCCATCAATGTTTCACATTGACAAATATGTATTTGTATTGGTAATTATGTACGGCCTTCTGCCATCCTTTTAATTTGCACATATGTGCGCGGTCATTCTGTTTTAGCCGTCGAAAAGACAAATAAGGCAAATTTCTGTAAATTTATATATTTTTTGTAAAACACTGTACCTTTATTTTTTAGAGAATAAATCACATATCACTTGTTATAATACCACAAAACAACACCGCTTGTGAAATTATTCAGATGGTAAAAGTTTATTGCTCATAGCCGCGGAATCACGACAACTTTATTCTTTGTCTTCTAAAATTTCATAAATTTTTGCGTCTGCCTGGCTGAAGCCACTTGCCCAGGACACTCCCATTTTGTCGTAAGGGAGAAAAGTGTAAAACCAAACCCAGTTTCAAAAAAGTATCCTTCTAAGGGAGAAAAGAAAAAAAACTATAGAAATTTAACTGAGCTAAATGAAAAAGTTAATGATTTTCAAAATAAACGCAACAAATTAACTTATTTAATTAACTGCTTGTGCCCAGCTTTGATTAAAACATTCCTCCATAAAGGAGAACAGTGAACAAATCAGCAACAGCAGCAACGAAATAGACAGTCTGAAAAGCCAATTAAGGGAAGCAGTAGGTACAGATAATGTCACTGTATATGAAAAGGAAATAATTGATGAGAGTATCCAATGCTCAGAAGCCTTCGATGTTATTAAATCATTACCCGAATTTAACGGGAAAAATGATGTTATTTGGCGAGAAGCCGCCATATATGTAAAAGGAAGCCGAAAATATTTCGCTGCGTTGACGATTTTCAGGAACAAGGTAGTAAATGACGATAACGACATTCTGACAAACCACGGAACGGCACTAAATTTTGAAGCAATAATCAGCAGATTAGATTTTGCATATTCCGACATAAGATCCGCTCATATCATAGAACAAGAAATGAGCGTGCTAAGACAAGGAAATTTGTCGATACTTGACTATGTATTATAATATAGTCAATAAAAAATTAACCTTATTGGTTAATAAAACTATAATGACGACTGGAACGAACACAGAAATCACTAGGGAAACGAAACAGGCAGAATGTTTTTAGGATTTTTATTACTGGGCTAAATGCATATTATTTTCCCTGTCTCCAGAGGATTTGCCAAATGCGTTGGCAAAGGCTCAGGAATTGGAGTCAAACAATAGGCGTGCCAGTTTCGCTTTTCAATTTGAAAAGCTCAGCAAAATAATAACAACAATATAAATAGTGGGAATAACTTGAGGTTCCCTCAGAGGAAGTTTCCTCCTAACGGAAACTTTCAACAACAAAATTATCAAAAACCGGAACCAATGGATGTGGATAAATCTATCCAAGTGATGAATAGACCGGTGCAAAATAATTATGGCCAGCCTTTCATTCGGCAAGGTGTAGGTTACCGGTCAAATTTCCAAGCAATCAAACGTCAAGTCGAAAGTGGACATAGGGCTCAACCACAACAGAAGGCAAGTAGGGTAAATAATCTGAATGAAAACACTTTTTTAGAAGTGGATCAGGATTTCCCTTTATATCCAAAACCAGTTCACGAACTGGAAGAAAGCTTAGAATAATGATTGATACAGGTGCTACAAGTTGTTATTGTAGACCCGGCGTGCTTTTAAATAAATAGGGTTAGAACCATAAATGGTTACACCATCATTACACATAGTTACAATGCAACTATATTTAATATTAAGGAAAGATTTTATGAAATAAAAATTTTGGAAGCTGACTTATTGCTCGGTTTTAGGTTATTAAAAAAGGCTAATATAAAATTAGATTTTGAAAAGGGAGTTGTTCAAAATACTTATGAACACTTTTAAATTTCTAATATTATCTATAATTATCGCTAGTAATAAAAAATGTCAAACAGAAGATGTGTCTCACACATCATAACCTATGTTTAGTAACACTCAGTTTGAGTTGAGGCTGTGTGGCCATTTACAATTCTAATGTATTATATTATTGTCGCTATTAAGCAAAGTACACACACAAGCAATAAATAGGTTATAGCCTGTGCGGGGGTCGCTTATAGTGCCTCTGCTGATAATATTCTAATTCTGTCCAGTTTTAAGTGAATTTTTGTGCCTATATATTTTGGTGTTTTATTAAAATAAAATCAGTACCTTACAAATACTCAAACGACGCGAACATCAGTTCGTGCATTGATGAAACTGACATGATATATAACAATATAGAACCACAGTGTTGGAACATACAAAAAGAATTAACATATGGCATGGCATGGCATGGCGTGGACGACGACATAATTGCTTACAAAAAAAAAGTCACCGATGAATATTTCAAAGGGTTTTCAAGAAAATTGTACTCGCTCGATACAAGCGAAAAGCTCGCATATGCTATTGGATCATCATTCAAATGCGAGGCGGAAGACACCATTCCCAATGGTGATGAAAAGCAGGAAGATGTGAATGCAGCTGAGAAACCTGTAGATAGCGCGACGGAAGGCGACAAACGGTGGAATGAAACCGAATGCTATGAAGAGCGCGAGTTGATACCAGAAAAATACGGTGTGGAAGAAGGAGCCAGCGTCGAGAGGGAGAGTCGTATTCCGGAAGAGGACAATGGCGACAACAAGTTGGTTAGCGAGGGTGAGAGCTACATGGACATTCAAGCTATTGTGGAAGACGTTCCATTTGTAGAAGATGAGGAGGTTCACCAAACAGCAACAACCACAAATTGAGAAGACATTTTCTGGTAAAATCCTACAACGCAGATGTTATCGTGAGAGCAAGGAACGAGGTAGTGTTCATCACCGAAACGGCAATGATCAGGATGTCCATGACCGAGGCGGAAACTATGAAGGAGGACGTCGGCATGGTGCGCACAAAATCAATGTATAATATCGACGAAGCATCTGGATTCAGTCAGCACAAACAATGAAATACGTATTTTAAATTCTGAAGGAAAATTAATTCCACAAATTCAAAGTCACTGTTGGAAATGGTGGAAACGTTGGAAATATAAAATTCTCTAGAATCGGTTGTCATCAATCACACCAAGGAAATTGATCAACTCAAGAAGCAAATTTCCGAGCTGCACGCGGAAAATCTACATCTCAAAGGTCTAAACTTCCATCACCTCAGCGAGCATACTTCTTTGATTCTGGTAGTTTTGCTTATTATTATATTAGCTATGGTTATCGTAAGAAAAAGTATTGTCCAGAGATCGATTCTATCTATCGTCTTTTCTGCCCTTCTGCAGAATGTCCAAATATGACACTTTTACATGTGGTAATTTACATTAGAAAAATGTTATCTATTATTGTCGCTATTAAGAAAAGTACACACACAAGTAATAAATAGTTTATAGCTTGTGCGGGGATCACTTATTGTGCCTCTGCTGATAATATTCTAATTCTGTCTAGTTTTAAGAAATTTTTTGTGCCTATATATTTAAGTGTTTTATTAAAATAAAATCAGTATCTTACAAATACTCAAGGCGAGTAATCGTTTAATGCTAAAGGAATGCGCACCTCGAGTGGATACGCTGAATAGCTTTTTGATCGAAGCAGAAAATATTGTGAATTCGAGGCAGCTCGCGCATATACCAGTTTCGCCAGAGGACTTGGAGCCGCTTACACCGAATCATTTCCTGCTCAATACAACAAATTCTACTCAGACGCCGGCGCCTTTTGAAAGAAAACTACTTTGTATGCGCAAACAGTGGCGCATTTCACAAGCGCTAAAAATGGATTTTGGAAGCGGTGGAAGCTCGAGTATCCACCGGAATTGACTCGGTGCAGTAAGTGGTGCCGCCAAGCGAAGCCACTTCACGTCGACGATTTGGTCCTGATTTGCGAGGTGGACCTCCCAAGGTCGCAGTGGTAGAACTGCTCACTTGAATTGAAAGTCATACTGTTGTTGGCTCTTGAAGTGAGAGGTTTAAACCAATCGGGTCTTTTAAATGGAATTTTTAATGTCTTTTTGGACAAAAAAAAATGGTTTCCATATTCTAGAGGTGAGCAAACAACTAAATATCTGCAATTATATAAAATGAAACGTGGACTCAAAAAAAAAACAAATAAGCTAGTGGCTTCCACTTGAAGCTGTGGAAGCATTTCAAAAAGAAGAAATATGGAATACATTTGGAGTTACGAAGCAAGAAGGACCTTTGCCTTTTTTAAGGCTTGTACTACAAGCGGATAGTTTCGCATGTTGCATTTTTTCCTCTGAAAAAATTACAAGTATAATTAAGGAATCATCCTAGAAAGCGAACCTATCTACGATTAATTTTAAAATGGTAACGAAATTTATTTATTAAAATTTTACAGCAGACGGTTTTTTTTTTGATAAATTTTTGATAAATTGAAAAATTAATAATTGTAAGTAAAGCCATAATAAATTTAGGAATTTCAATTCCTTAAATTTATTCATTCGTGCTCCACAGTGTGAAAAAAGAAATTGCCGTTCGGGCCGGTGGAAATTTCATATATAAAAATATGATTTCGAAGAAGATGCAGTTGAAGCACAAATTTTGAAGAAAAATCACATTCATACATGCAAATAAAAAACGGCATATCATGCAAGAATTTCTTGGAAAAGAAACAAGATCTCACCAGTATGAAAACTAAAGGAATACTTCCGCCACAGTTTCACTCATTCTACGAAAAAGTTATTAAATGTTGCAAAAAATTTAAATTTTCACTAACAATTTCCAAAATTTTCTTATGTACATTTTCACTGTTAATTACCATTTTTGCAAAAATACAAATTAACCCAGTACGAAATTGAAAAAAAAGATATTAAATTCTAGAACGAGGACAAAAAATTTTATTGAAAGAAAATTTTTAAAAGAAATCAAAAATGTTAAACTTGACATTTTTGGAATCTTGTGAAAGAACGTTTGTGGTGAAAAGTGTAATGGTTTAGAGATTTTAGCTTCTCAAAGCTTTGACGGATTGGCGCTAGGCACCACCATTATGAGAATTAAACGAACGGTTTGTTGTTCAGTTTTAATCTCATAATGGTGGTGCCTAGCGCCAATCCGTCAAAGCTTTCAGAAGCTAAAATCTCTAAACCATTACACTTTTCACCACATGGCGATCTTGCCAACTCAAGGACAATAGAGTTATTCTAAATATATTTTTTGAGTAGTGAGCGAATTTTTAAATAAACATAAGAACATAAGAAATAGACAATTTGAATAAGGAATTCGAAATTTTAGAAAACCAGTTAGAAGATTTCGAAGATTATAAAGGCCTTAGCACGTTCCGATTAACAAAGCAATTACTTATGGCCCAGTTGAAGGACGAAACTAACCAAATAATTGAATGTAGGGGTAGCAGTGTGGACATGTGTGTACACACTACACGTTAGTGAACGTTAATTTGTTGACAGCAAGCACGGTACTGGAAAATCTGCTGATGCTGATGCAATTTTAATCAAGCAGATCAAGCAGAATTTATAATTTTTAGCAATCAATAGAGACAAATTTGTTTCAGCTTGGACAACACAAAGGCAGGAATCTGCAAAGCAGTAAATTTTGTGAGCCTGAACTCGGTTCAGCAGCATGAAGTACTACAGCGTTCTTGAACAGCGTGTGTGAATGAACCATCAAACTTGTGACCTCTATCCTGATTTTTGTTAAGAGTTTTGATTATGCAAATTTTTTTATTACGGTAATTTACATTTTTTATTTTTTATTTTTATGATTATTGTTTCCTTTGATATTATTGTTACATTAACCAAATTATTCATTTAAAAATTGCATTACAATTATCATGAGTTCATACAAATATTTCTTTTGAAATTACCCTGGAAAGAAATCAAAAATCAGGAACACTCAAGTCAAATTGAAAATCAGCACTCAGCGAATTTGAGCGCTCAAAATCAGAAAGAAAGAACATTGACACATGGGTACGAAATTACATTTTTCAGGACCTGTTATAAGGATTTAAATACGTACGGATTTAAATACGTAAGTGATTTGAAAATACTAGTATTATTTGGAAGAAAGAAAAGGAAACAAATCATGACAATTTCAGAAATTACAAAAAAAATGTAAATTGAATAAATACTTTTTTAACACTATTACTTGTAATTCAAACACATTTAACCAATTGAATTCTTTTTAAATTGGGCATTTTTAAATGTTATCAATAGTTCGTTTTGACATTATGATTACTTGTTAATAAATGTTAATAAGTTTTATTTTCTCAACTGATAAATAATAGATTGTTTTGAGGAAAATGGCCCATATTGATTCAAGATGGGTCCGACGAAGATGAGTGTAGCTAGTAGCATTTAGTTGATGATAACATTATTGGTTTCGGGGTTATTCCAAAACCACTGGTTGCGGAATAATCATGACCACATTCATTGAATGTGTGACCAATAGTATATGTTAACATCAAGATGCCTTCTCAACAATGACATATGACATGGTCATGACATGGTGTATTCGCAAACAGGTTCATAACAAACATTATACTTTTCTTAAGGGACGTCGTTATAATCATTACTAATTTTGAAACTGACCTCAAAGCTGGGTTAAAACACATTTATCTAGAGGCAAGCTATCAAGGGTGTTGGTTCCTGTTTGGGAGTCCCTGATAGCTTTCATATTTTTAGTCAAGTTTTGTACATTTTCACAAAAACACCGAATCATTTTATGCCTTGCTTTGCTAGTTACTTCGCTGCACTTTGGCCCTCGAATTAACCATATAATAGTTACTTCACCCACCCTGAGCGAAGTCTGTTCCAAAAAAAATTTACTTTTCGTGCACAGTGTTATTAGGACAATTAGGCCTAATAGTGGGTACATTCATATAAGGTTTAAATCTTAAAACTTCGCTGGTAGACCTTAAAGCACAATCAGGCTATGTCCATTTTGTTAAAACTAGTTATATATATTGCACCCCCATCGATCCTTATTGGTCCCTTTGGTCACCCTTTGAGCACTTTTCGGACCCAACTTTATTCATTATTATATTATCAGAAGAAGCCCTGATCTAGACATGCTTTTACAAAATACATATGTGCAATTGCAGCTTCCTAGATACTCCGGTGGCTTCAGGAGACTCTACTAAACATCTGGACATCCGGACAGACAAATGGGAGTTTATATAATGTGATTTTTATTACTTTCATTACGATTTCCACAAAGCCCAATAGCTTCTTCTCAGAAATCTAAATTCATAAATATGGCCATAACATGACAGTGCATTAAGGTGCCGATTTAAAGCTTTTGTTTTGGGTTACTGGTTACTGCAAATCAAAATTAGATTCCAATCAATTGTAGCAGGTTTGAACCTGCTACTAGTTTCAACATAACACGATAAATACTTGTAGAAAATTCCTAACACTAGAACTGCTCCAGCAGCGATCGCCGCGGTTCGAGGTCTTCGTAGTGGCCACGCATTGTACGATGATTCTTGAGCGCCGTACCCTGGATGAAACGTTCGCCGCAAATGCCGCACACATACGGACGTTCTCCCGTGTGGCGGCGTATGTGCAGCGTCAGATCATTCGACTGGGTGAAGCTCTTCTCGCAGTAAGTGCATTTGTACGGCCGTTCTCCTGAGTGGATGCGCATGTGCGTCTGCAGTTTGTAGGAGCGCGAGAACGCCTTGTCGCAGACGGTGCACTTGTGGGGTTTCTCGCCCGTGTGGGTGCGCCGATGGCACTGCAGATCGGAGGAGCGTGGAAAGGCCATGTCGCAAAAGTCGCACTTGAAAGGCTTTTCTCCGGTATGACGACGCATATGAATGATGAGATTCCTGTTGAAAACAAATTCAAATTCATGGTAAAAGTCGGCGAGTGTCTTTCGCAAGCAAATACATACGACGATGATGTGACGGCCCGTCCGCAGAATGCGCAGAGGAACTTCTTTTCCAAGACAGGCTTTTTGCACTTTTCCCCAGTGATTGGGTCAATTTGAGAGTCATCAGGCTTTTCGCTGCCACTGCCGCCGTCGGTGTGCACTTTTTTGATGTGGGCCGTGAGGCGATCCTTACGATTGTATCGGCGATGGCATTTGTCGCACTGAAACATTCTAGGGTCTGATGGTGCAGCGGCGCCGGCAGCGCCACTGGGTGCTTGACTGCTGGTGGATGGGTGAGATTCCTCCTCCGTGTGCATCTGCAGGAGGTGATTCTGCAAGTTTTCCTGCCACATGAATTTGAAGGAGCATTTATGGCACTGGAATTGCTTTTCCATATTGAAGCACTGTGTTCGAGAGTGGTGCGAAAGTATTTCCTGGAGTGGCAGACGTTTTGAAATATATGCAGGCATTGGAATTGAACTGTGACGTGCTTACCTGCGAGACAGTCTTGAAAATGCACTTTTCACACTTCAGCGGTATCTGCTCGTGTTTGTGCACCGATCGCTGATGCTGGCTCATTTCGAATTTGCGCCTGCAGGTTAGGCTGCAAATCACACAAGTGTACTTTAGAGGAGTGCCTTCAGCCTTATTCGTAGCCTCTCCGGCCTCCTCGTCAGTCTCCGAGTCATCGATGTGCAACTCAAAACCGAGTTTGTTTGTAATCGAATAATTGAACAGCGAACTGAAGTTGTGATGCGGCGACGTAGCGCAAGCCGTCTCCTGCAGAAGGTGCGAACGTAATGGGGCAATGCCATTAAACTGCAAGTTGCACACTTTGCAGACGATTTTTTTCACGCCATTCGGCACAGTTGTGGCGCTGATCATGCACTCGGCCGCCACCAGAGAGCCCGGTTGAATGCCGTGGCGCCGAATGTGCATATGGAGATTCTCCTGGCGATAGAACTTTCGCGGACACCAAAGGCATTTGAGGACGGGCGCATCACGATGTATCACCATGTGGCGTGTGAGATCCTTTTGCATTTTAAAGCTACGCTTGCATTGCAAGCAATCGAAAGAGCTGGGAGGGTCGGGCTGGAAGGAGTCACATTTGAATGAAAACATTCCTCGAGTAAAGTGCATTTTCAAACTAAACCCACCTTGCTTTTTGTTTCGTCGACCTCGGCATGGATCGTACGCAAATGCGTCTTCAGATTGTCCTTCCACATAAATCGACGCGGACACTTGCGGCACACGAAGCGCTTAAGCGTGTTGTTGCACTGTTGTTCGCAGTGCCGCTGCAGGAATTCGGCGGAAAGGAAGCGCGCATTGCAGTGCGCACACACGTGATCCGCCTCTTCCCAGCTGTGCCTCCACTTTTGATGCTCGAAGAATTTATATTTGCGCCGGAAAGACTCGCCGCACACATCGCAGCTGTAGTTGTGCCGAGTGTCGGCTTGCTGCTGTGCTGCGACCTCCGCCTCCGAGTCACTTTCCGTTTCGGAACTGTTGATGCTCAGCTCGTAGCCCACCTCATTGGTTATCGAGTAGAAACGCTCCAGTTGTTGCCCACTGACGTCGGCAATGATGCGTTCGGTCAGGGCTTCCTGCAACATAACGGGCTCGTCGGGATAGAGCAGGGCGGAGATGTCGCCAATCGTCTCCTGACTCCGTCGCTGGGCAAACGACACAACGTACTGATGTGTACGCAAATGCGTGCGAAGATCGGAAATTTTCGAGTGCTTCGAGCAGCAGATCATGCATTGTATTACCTTGCAGCCATTCGGTTTGCACAGGTTTTTATCCATTGCTTGAGAGAGAGAGAAAAAACATTGTAAGGTTAGAATGAGTCAATGAACACTCGACCTCCTTCTTGCTTACCCTTCACTTTCGCTTGCTTAGTTTTGTTCTGTTCCTTCTTGCAGACTTCGGCCGCCGCCGTGTTCCCGTGCACCTTCATATGCGAATGCATGTTGTCCTTGCGATTGAACTTCCGATCACACAGGGGACACTCGTATTTCTCGTCGTCCGGCATGTGGACGCGCCTGTGCCGCGTCAGATCCTTCGGCCATATGAACACCTTGTCGCACTGATCGCACTGCAGTTTATTGGCCAATTGGCGACTTATCTGCTGTTCGGGGTCGATGTGCTTCAACTGCAGATGCGCCTGGAGGTTGTCGGCCCAAACAAATCGTGCCGGACACTTCTCGCACTGGAATTTCTTATGCAAATTGAGGCAATCGCGGCTGAGATGATGTTGCAGCAGGGCCAGACACACGAATTGCTTCTTGCACTCGGGGCAGGCATGGGGCAGTGCTTCCAGGCTCGCATGCTCACTCTGCTGATGCTGGAGTAGGCGTTTGCGCCTGTCGAAGGATTCAGTGCATATCTCACATGCGTACGTGGCGGGCGAATCATTTGCTAGCAACTCCTCATCCGATTCGGAGTCATCCAAACTGAGCTCATTGCCGCTCTCGTCGACCGCCGAGTAGAAACGCGATAAATTCTTCATTAGGAAATCGGCGGCAATCTCACCCGTCACTTCTGTTTCCCGCCCCTCACTGCTCTCGGGGTGGTACACTTTGAAGAAGTGACCCTCCGCCATATTGATGCCCGTGAAACCATCGGCATGCTTTTGCAAGTGCCCTCGAAGCTGCGATAGTTTTTCGCATTTCTCCTCGCACAAGCGACATTCAAGGCGTCGCTTGAGCTGCTCGTGACTTTCCCGCACATGCTGGCGCAGGTTGTCCGCCTTGAGGAAGCGCTGAAAGCAAATCGAACACTCGTGACAGCTCCCTTCGTCGTCGTGAGTCTTCTTCTGGTGCCGCTTCAGATCCTTCATCCAGACGAATGTCTTGTTGCAAACATCGCACTGCAGCAGGTCACGCTTGTGCGGTAACGTCGCCTTGTACTCGGGTGTGTTCAGACGATTCGAGCACTTGTGCTCCTCCAAGTTCTCCAGCCACATGAATTTGCCGGGACACTTCAGGCACTGGTACTTCTTCTCCTTGCTGCGGCACTGCGTCTGCGTGTGGAGGCGGTACATCTGCTCGCAGACGAACTCCACCTTGCAGAAGGCGCACTTGTGTGGCAGCTGATCGCTGACATGCTGTTGCTTGATGTGTGCGAACACTTTGTACTTGCGCGAGAATGTGTCGTGGCACAATTCGCACTTGTACTTCGCGCCAGCACCCGGGCTGTCCGAGTCCGAGTCGCTCAGGCACATCTCATAGCCGTATTCGTTCACCACGGCATAGTACTTGGCCAAACGCTGCTGAGCAATCTCCGAGCCTATGCTCTGCTTTACCTCCAACAGGTTCTGCACTTGCGGGTACTGCTCCTTCACGACTTCGCTGTCCAGTTGCAGATTGAACGTGGACGGATCCTCGTGTTGGGCCATGTGTTGGCGTAGTTCGAGTGTCCTCTTGAAATTATCGCCGCACAGTTTGCACTGTATCAAGCAGAAGTGCTGATCCGTGTACAAACGCTCTGCGAAATTCCATTCCGGGTGGCGCGGCGGTCGCAGACCATAACCGCCCGAACGCTTCAGATGAATCTTCATGTGGTCCTTCAGTTTGTCCTTGCGGAAGAATTTCCGCTCGCAGAACTCGCATTCGTAATCGGCCGTGGCAAAGTGACTGTTCGCATGCCGCTGCAAGTCCTTTTTCCATGCGAATGTTTTCTTGCACACTTGGCAGATGTAGCGTCCGCCCACGGCATTTGGCGACGACGACTTCTTGGCCTGACTCATCCGAGGACGTCCACGACCACGCCGCTTCGGTGCTGCCTCGACTTCGCTGCAGAAATATAAAAAATATTTTTTATTTTTATCTTCCCAAGTGATATTTTAGGCACTTGCCTATCGGAACTCTCGGTTTCGCTTTCATAGGTCGGCTCAATAACGTTCGAATCATCATTGTCATCCGATTGCCATTGCGTTTCGGCAATTGTTATGGGATCGAATTTGAAATTTCCTGGAATTGAAATAAAAATTAAGTTTTTCAATTGTCCCAGCCACAAAGCCGCCACCGCTCACCTTCATTAGAGCTGCTTGGGGTCTCTTGATTACTTATAGATTCTTCCTGCTTCAAGAGCCCAACATCAGACGAATCATTAGCCTTTTGTTTGATTTCCGCGTCCAGAGCGGGTTTTGTGGCATCGTTGTCCGTTGTTTCATTCAGGACACCCAATGTATCGCAAAAGCTGCTCTCTGCATAGTCAACCTCCATCTTAACTTGTACGCATTCGTTGGAGAGCGATGGAATATCGATAAGATCCTCTGCCAGAAGGCTATCCAACTTGTTCCGCTCAATTTGCCCCTCTCCTCCCACAGAACTCAAGCTCGATAGCAATTGTGCGTTAACCTTTTGCGCTTGCACAACAAAGGAATACGCACTCTTCAGCTTCCGCGAACAGTTGCCGCAGAGGTGCTGCGGTAAGGTGGCGGCCACATTCTCCCTTTTGGTCTGAAATATTTAAACATTTACTCAATTTGTAAAATCACACACCAATCCAAAGCACCTACATCTATTTTAGCAATTTCCAGAAGAAGGTCTCCCAGGGAGTTGAGAGAATCGGAGAACTTCTCATGAAGTGGGTAAAAATTGGATGTGCCACTGTTGTCGTAGCAAGTCCTGCATCGAGCGTTTCCACGGGCACGCATTCTGTCCATGACGGGGCTCATTCTCTTTCAACTTTACATGGATTTTAATTGGATATTTTTCGAAAATTTAAGTAAGAAATGCCGCAAGATTCTAAAAATAATTTACAAAAACTAGTGATGTAGATGTTTTAGTTACGAATAGTCTAGTACTGAGTACTAATGCCTGGTTTTCATTATGTCAAAATCATTGGTATCATAAACTGACAACGACCGACGCAAATTCAGAACTTTGCTGAATTTGCTGGCCCTTGCCATGTACATTTAAATTTGACAAACGGTGACGTCACCTAATAATTATTTTCCCAAATTTTACATCAGTTCGTTGAATTTACAATGAAGTGCCAACGTGTTTTCTCATAACTGACAATAAGTGCCATTGACTATGGCATGAGTAAATTTTCCACTGAAAGAGGAATTGATATGATTCAGGGCTACAGTTTTTGGCATATTTAGGTGCATTTAGATCGCACGAACTCGCGAGCAAAATATTGTTCATTGGGTTGGTGTAAACGCCCGGCTTGCGACCTTGGGTTCACGATCATTGGCTCGTTCAAAATATTCCGGCAAACTCTGCCTTCCGATGCGTGTTCGGGAACATATATTCTGGCAGTATAAACGGTTATGCGACGGAATTTTGTTTGCGATTAGACTTTGCAACTACAGTTGCATTCGTTCGTGTGATCTAAATGCACCTTCACAATCTGAATATAAGAAAAATCTCAAAATTCTGGCAACCGTATTTAGATATCCTGCATTATCGACTTCTACTTCAAACCACAACCAATTTCACTGAGCAATTGTTTGTCATTCCTCCCGGCAGTTTTTGATAAAATTTCAATTTCCTCGTAGATTTTCCTGAATTCTTGGATATTTCAATAAGAAAAAAACAATTTCAGTTATGGAAACTATCTTGGGAATACGTGGTCCAGATTTCGTTATGGTTGCCGCCGATACAACGCAGGCACGATCCATTATTGTCATGAAAGAAGGTAAGTCTCAATGCTCCTCCACCACACATGACACAGCAAAACTTAATTTTGTATTTAATTTAGATGAGCAAAAAATACACAAAATTTCGGACAACTTACTGATGGCCACCATTGGCGAGTCCGGTGACACCGTTCAGTTCACCGAATTCATTGCCAAGAATATTGCTTTGTACAAAATGAGAAACGGCTACGATCTCAGTCCCAAGTCGGCCGCACATTTCACCCGCAAGAATTTGGCTGACTATCTGCGCAGCCGGACTCCGTATCAAGTGAATCTGTTCGTGGCCGGGTAAGATGCTTTCGGGATCATTCATGTGATCTTAGATACTAATTTGCATTCAATTTCCAGTTACGACGTGAAGGAGGGACCTGAGCTCCACTACATCGACTACTTGGCCAATGCCAAGTCGGTAAAGTACGCCGGGCAAGGCTATGGCGGTATGTTCTCCGCCAGTATTTTCGACCGATACTACAAACCGGACATCACTCAGGACGAGGCTTATGATGTGCTCAAGAAATGCGTTGTCGAAATCCAGAAGCGTCTGGTCATCAATCTGAAAGAATTCAACGTGGCCGTGGTGGACAAGGATGGAGTTCGTCATCTGGATAAAATTACATGCACGAATTTGATGGGGTACTCGAGAGCGGCCTAAGCAGTTCATATTCAATATTATGTTTTCAAAAAACGAAGAATGTTTCAATGTGCGCGTAGTTCGGTTTATCAACTTATTGAATAAAAATAAACAATGCTATTTGGTATTTTCGGTACAAAAAAAACCTTATGAAGTATTCCAATCGTATTTTGCTGCGAATTTTATGTTAATACTTCAATTGGCTTCTCTACTATTCGTACGATTGGGGGCGTGGTGTAACGGGTTTTGGTCTAATCCTGAATTTATCTTAAGTCGTACTTTTTTCGAAAACATTTTTATACCCTGCACACTAGTGTCCAAGGGTATATTGTTTTTGTCACACCGTTTGTAACGCCCATAAGGAGGCGTGTCCGGTATGGAAAAGTATAAATATTCTTGATCAGCATCGCCTCCTGAGTCGATTAGTCCATGTCCTTCTGTCTGTCATTTCGCACGATAACTGTCGTAGCTTTTGAGCCAAATTTTGGCATTCCCCTTATTTTGGCGAATGATTGGACGGTATTGAAAATGGGCAACATCGGATAAGAACCACGCCTACCTCCCACAAAATTTGTATTATTTTCGTTTATCTTGAGAAATACTGAACCGATTTGGATGCGGTTTTGCATTGGGTTGGAAATGAGGTCGGGAACGAAATGGAATTGGAACAAAATTTTTAAATGGATAAGGAAACTAAAATTATCGATAATTATTTGAAAATTATCGATAAATATCTATAAATTATCGATAAATATCTATAAATTATCGATAAAATATCTATAAATTATCGATAAATTATCGAAAAATTACCGATAAAAAATCCATAAATTTTCGATAAAATATCGAAAAATTATCGATAATTTATCTATAATTTTTTGATATAATTTTTTATCGATAATTTTTCGATATTTTATCGAAAATTTATTAGAGCCTATTTACACTATCAGTTCCATGACGAAAAATCTGACAAAGAGCTAATAAGAACTGCGGTAGTGAAAACGGGATAGAACATATTGCACCGAAAATCCATACAAAAAACGTAAAAGGTAGCAACTCCATGCATCGTTTATTTACATTTTCATATAAAAACTGTCAAATTTCGTCATGCCCATGTCAGTGTAAATTCTAAGAACGGCATGCCCATGCGTCATGGAAATGACTGTGTAAATAGGCTCTTAAAAACGGAAAAACTATCGATAAAAAATCGAAAAACTATCGATAAAAAATTTAAAAATTATTGATAAAAAATCGAAAAATTATGAATAAAATATATATAAAATATCGAAAAACTATCAATAAAATACCGATTTTCGATAAAATTACTAACATATGGTCTCAGAATGTATCGTACTCGCATGTGCAGGGTATTATAGCTTCAGTCAGACCGAAGATAATTCTCTTACTAGTTTTTATTCCAATTGGTTCCTCAGCATGTGCTGCATCTTTCCACATACTTAGAATATGCAAAATATACAAGAAACAGTAAAAAAAATTAGCTGTAAATTTTATCGTATCTCGTTGTTGCCATACAAAATTCATCGCCAAAAAATACAAAACAACTTCGCGATTAGGGAACGATATGATCCTCCCATGTTACAAAATCAGCATTTCAATAATTGTAAATCTTTAAAATTTCCTTTTAAAGTTTTATTTTCTCTCTTTGCAGCGGTCATTGTAAATATTGCAGACTCTTCTGCAAACTTTCAAAAGTTGGAAACTGTACTATCGATTCAGCCAGTGCTGCCATATATACGAAAAATTCGTATTAATACGCAATTGTGAAATGTTCATGAGAAATATGGATTTTGAATTGGATTTCTTGAAAATAAAGATTTTCTAAATATTTGTAATAACTGTCAACTGTTTGGTGACCTGTTTTTGAAATAAATATTAAATAAATTACATTCATATTTCCTACAGCAGTTCCCATCTGCCTTTCCGTTTTAGGTCGATGTGGAATACAAAAAAGTTTTTTTTGCATTTAAGGAAAATAAAACATTTAATGTGCAATTAAAGAATCTCACAACAAATGATACAGCAATCTCAATTTATTTAAAATATCTCACTTTTCATCGAATTTATTCACCAGAAACTATTTTATTTTTAACAAAACAATTATTTTGAAGAAATTCTGCAATCATTTTTCTGTACGGATTTTGCGGATTATTCTTTACAGTTAAAACTGGAAAATACGGATTTTCGGAAAAATGTTTCTGGCAGCACTAAATTAAGCGCTACTGTCAAATTTTCGTGATTTTTTCGCTGTCCTCTTATTTAATAGTTAATAAGACATTTCTGCGAAATATTATATTTTTAACGGTGAGCTCGCTATATTTTAATTTAACGATTTGTTAAAAATCTTATTTTATTTAAGTGCATGCAATAGATACAGGTAATCAGAGTATTTTTAAAGTGAAGAAGAATTATTTTACATTGCTGCGAATGGCCCAGTTCAGTTGGGGGTTATATTTTTATGTTGTTGTTTTTGTAATTGGTTGCTATATAAAAATTTACTGAAATCTCTAATTCCTCACCAGCCTTCATTATTATTACATTTTTTGTAATGCATTTACAGCAAAATGTCGCTTGGTCCCTTCTTTCGTACACCTTTCACCGATTTGACTGGTTGCCTTATCAACCATCAATCATACGACAAATGCGGTGAAATGGAGATGAACATGATGGACTGCTTGGAAGCTTATGGTGTGGACAAAGGCCAGAGGATGTGCGCTGACATTATTTCCGATTTTCAGGAATGTGCCGGTATGCAGAAACAATTGCTGCGCTTCCATGTGAGTATTACGTTTAATACGATTTACATAAACATGTTTTTCTAAACCATATCCATTCCATTCAAAGGCTATGCGAAATGAACGCTACAAGCAATACCTGCGCGGCGAACGACCCAAGGAGGAACTATTCGCTCCGCCGCCGAGAGTGGATGCCTATTAGTACGAAAAATTAAATATGAAAGAAAATTTGTATTTATTATCCATTGCATGGAAAGTAAAATAAAAAAATTGTTACGAACTTTTGCATTTCGGTATCAGGATTAAATGTGGATCGTCTGTGACTGAAAACAACCTATGGTGACATGTGTTACACCCCCCTTTGTGGTTTAATAACTACAAGTGCAAATGTAGTAAAGACCAAAATTTTTTTTTAAAATTATTAATTCTTGGTAAGAGCACAGTTGACAAATCATTAAAAATTACAAAAACCATACATAAGACGAGATCTTGCAATTAAAAATTATCACAAAAAATCTCACAATATTCTCACTTCGCAAAAGCAATTGGAAAATCTCAGAATGAGATAAATCTGGCAGCCGTGGCCCAGTGAAATAAAATATTGTAATTGCATTACATTTTGGCGCAGCACGGCCACACTGGACGCAACCGATTCAACTCAAAAGCAGCTGATTTTGTTTTTGTTTTTACTTTGTTATTGGAATTACGTCGTGTATGCGGAAGTCAACGAAATCGCAAAATCCAACAGCAAAATTCAGTATACAAATTTCTGTTCCATCATCATCATCAACAACGTAGGGGAAAATTTCAACCAACAGCGAAATATATTCAACAAAAGAGCAAATACAAGGCAAAAATTAAAGACAATGGACCAGGAACCTGACATGACATTCACGAAGGAGTTGCGAAAAGCCACAAAAGAAGTTCACAAGATGTCGGACATTCTGGTGAATGCAAAGTTTGCTCTTGGTATGAAATTCTCTAAAAATTTGTTTTTCACCAATTCTGAATATCAGGGAACGGCGTTGATTTGTGAAGCGGTGAATTGATGAAATGTTTTCATAACCAAAACACTGTTTATTGCTTCGTCGCTTATAACCTTGCCAATAGGGGAAGAAGGACCTATTTTTGTGGGGAGTTCATGCTGTCTATGTTCATTAATTTGCATCCTAGGAAATACTTTGGTGCCATCATCTTGATCCAGTGCACTTCTTGATCCAAAGTACTGCTATTGTTCTTTGTTTCTACAATATGGTATTAGCTCCATGGTTGGAGTATATTGCACTTTTCGGAGGCAATTTTAACTTTGGGCAAATCCACTTCAAAGTAGGGCCTAAAAATGAATTCTTTTCGAGTTCCTCTCAATTTATGTGGAACAACCACATAAAGGTATGCGGAAACATACCTTGACTGTGATTTCTCCAACAAACAAATCAATTGAATTTAATAAAAAAATATGTCGTTCGATGCATCCTGATGAATCGGATGCACATCAAAGGTGATTTTATTGAAACTCACCGTTTTTGCTATCAGGCTCACCTTTTTTGCCGTCAGGTCAGGGGAATTTCGTGAAACTCACCGTTTTTGCTATCAGGCTCGTGTCTATGCTTTCCGACGTACCTGAAATCCAAACCATATAGAAATTGCCACAATATCAAATAAGGTAGGGTGGCCAATGAGCAATATTCACCCCTTTTCGTGAATATTGCTCATTGCAAATACCATTTTCGCATAACACATTTAACAAGTTCTAATTTAATTGAATTCTTCAATTAGCGCTCTCGGATGATGCCGTGTGGGCCGATGGGTTGCTTTCTTTCTACGAAATCTACAAATTTCTGGAACTGCATTTGCCCGAGGATCTGTTGCCAAAGGAATTGCATCGCACTCGTGAATTCGAAAAGGATTTAGCTTACTTTCTAGGCGACGATTGGCAGGAGACATACGAGCCACGTGAAAGTGTGAAGCATTACCTGGTCCATCTGGAGGAGGTGCGTTCCAAGAGCACAATGCTATTGTTCGCTTACGCTTTCCAAATGTACATGGCGCTCATGTCCGGCGGCCAACTACTACAAAAGAAGCGAATGATTGCTCGTAAATTGTGGATCGGCAAACGAGGAGAAGACGAGGAGGTAAGGGTGGAGGAGCAACCGGCCGATATGGATGCTAGTCCTGATGACTTGCAATCGCGTCCTATGCCGTTGCAGGTTACCATTTGTCCGGACGGTTGCGCCGCCACGTACTTCCCCGAAAGTATTTCATCCTTAAAGGCCAAGTTACGCACAATTCTGAACGTGCACTTTGCCGAATTCGATGAGAAGATGCGTGCCGATTTCATCGAGGAGAGTCGCAACGTTTTCATTCACAACGGCGAGGTGGTGCGCTCCATTAAGGGCGTTAATAGGGCCAATTTGCGAAAACTGGCAGTTGTTTTGATGTTTGTGATGGGCGTGTACTTTGCTTTGAAGTTCGCCAGGCGTTAAAGAACACCAAAAGAGCACTTTGCAGTAGAATATATTTTTATGAAATACCTATGTAATCCATGCATGCACTGAACTTATAGATGCATATGCATTAGGGCGCCAATAAAAAACCCAAGTGGTAAAAGCACTATCTCCAGCGCCTTTAAATGTTTATTTGTGTATTCAATTTCATACAACAGTTTCCTATCTGAATATGGAAAAAAATATGATATAATTTTTTTTTTACAGTTTTCAGCATTTTTTTTTTAGTACAAAAATTTTTAAATAAAAAATCTATAAACATAAAAGGTAGCTCTTCTTTTTCTTGGATCTCATTCTTTCTATACTCAGTATGGGTGGTATTTAATACACAAATGAACATTTCAAGCGATGGAAATCAAAGAAATTCATACTTTTTTTCCCATACAAATAGATGTCACTCTAATATATATATATAACATATATTCCATAATTCCTAAATATACTTATAAATTATATAATTCAAATATTGACGACGTTTAAATATGTATGCTTAAAATTATGATATATTATATTGCATTAAAGCACAATACGCTGGCTCAATGAAAAATCAACCAAAAAAAAAAACAAAAAGAACGCTTAAAAAAATTAAAATTCGCCCAAAATGAAAAGTGGCCCAGACGCACAAAAAATCGCCTAACATAAAAAGTTAGAAATCGCCAAAAATAAAGCAGTTAAATTAGAAATTAAAAATGGCCCACATTGTGTGTGAATTTTTTTTTCGGATGTGCGATTTTTTATTCAGACTTTTGGGAAATATTTTATAAAACGTTTATGAAAAATGATCCATAAAAAATTAAAAATAGCACACGAAAAAAGTGTGGGAAAAAATAAAAAGTAGAAATGAAAAATGGTGAACGACATCGGAGCAAAATATCTCCAAGAATTCTAAAATAGGTTGCGAAATTAAAAATAGAAATTTCGCACAGCCAAGATATTTGGAATTGGTTTTTTGTGAAGATTGTTATTGTACACCGCACTAGCCCAACAAGGGAACATGCACTATGATTGTGTCTTGAAGTATAGAGCCTATTTACACTATCATTTCCATGACGAAAAATCTGACAAAGAGCTAATAAGAACTGGGGTAGTGAAAACGGGATAGAAAATTTTGCACCGAAAATCCATACAAAAAACTTAAAAGGTGGCAACTCCATGCTTTGTTTGTTTACATTTTCATATAAAAACTGTCAAATTTCGTCATGCCCATGTCAGTGTAAATTCTAAAAACGGCATGCCCATGCGTCATGGGAATGACTGTGTAAATAGACTCATAGAGAGGTTTTAGTACGTTTTCCTACCAACAAATTGCTTAAATTAAAATATTGTAAAGTTTGGTGTTGGTTGTGGAGTGTTTGTTGGTTGTAAAGCGCCGGTAGTGAAAAATTGTACCCGAAAATCGCGCGATTTTTTTGTAAAATTTTTTTAGTTCAGAAGGATGTGTACTGTTTTATCGTGTTTTTTATAGTATGTTTCGTTCACAATGTGTATCATTTTACATTTCTGAATTGATCCATTTTTTAAAGAGATTTTTCATTTTAAAATGTTGGGCGAGGCATTTGCAAAAGTGCTCACTTTTGTGATGAAAAAATTTTGGTCAATTTTTTATTTTGAGCGATTTGGCGTGGGTGATTTTCCACTGAGCCAATCACGCTATGTCCTTTTTTCAAAACTAGTTTTCAAATTGATATGTTTTGTATGGAAATGGATTCATTCCCACAATTTTGAATTACTTTCATTAAGATTACCATAAGCTGAAATAGTCCATGCGCTTCTTCTTAGGACTCCAAAAATACCAATAATGCAGGAAAATGGACATAGCTTAATCATGCTTTAATGTATCGATATGTTAGTTACATACTAAACTTCACTAAGGAAATGTCATAACTCTTAAAAATAAAAAAACTTCTACAATTTGCGTGCAGAAATGGCATAGTAATTTTCATTATTTTGGTCGGAGCATGAACGAAATATTATTGTCGTTTTGCAGGTAATGTATAAATTAAATTTTTATTTTATACCCCCACACCATAGCTGGGCATAGTTAAATGAGAATTTAACTTCCTTAGTTATTTTCGTTAAAAAGTTAACTTCGTTAAAAGTTAAAGTAAGAAGTTAAATTAAAAAAAAAAAATTGTTTTTCCAAAAAAAGACATAATAATTATATCAAAAATCCACTTGATGATGATTAATAGATTCTGGGGTTAAAAACAGAGTACCCGTGTCTCCTTGTTTTCTAGATCAATTCTAAAAGCGTTTTTTTTAGTGTCTAACGGTGTAATCAAAGGCCCGCACTCACTCACAGGCTCATTTTCCGTTTTCAGCTCTCTATATTTAAATTTGTATTTAATTTATATTAAATTTTAAATATCGAAAATTGAAAACGCTTGGAAAACGAGTTTGTTAGTGCAGGCCTTAAAAAAATGATAAAAATTTTAATCGAAAGCGAAATTTTGTGTATGTAACTATTTAATTATATTCATAAAATTTTAAAATAATAACGAAAATAGTGAAGTTTGGTTAAGAACAAATATTTAATTATTTTGTTAAATATTATTGTAATTAAATGACAAGTAAAATGGACATGTTCTGTGAAATATTCAGTTAGATTTCTCCTCCTCGATTTTACGCCGTATAATAATTAAATAAAATAATTTCTATCTATAGTCCAGTCATTCTAGCATTCTTTTTCACAAAAATTAGCGTATGCGATTTTTTTTGCTGAACTCATTCAGGGGCGTATCCTAAGCTTAATTCCAAAATGGCGGGACTTCACCTGCCATAAGGAGAAACTCGTTTCCACGAATATCTCGTTGCATCCTACAGGAAATCGTCTGGTATCAATATGAAGAGAATTACACCACCAACTTTTTAGACTTTACGAAAAAGGTTTATCAAATGCATTTTTAACATTTAAGATTCAATGAAAAATGTATTTTTGACGAATTATTATGTGAATGAGAAAAATGCGATTAAAACGGTTTTAAGAACTGATCCAGAAAAACTGAGAGACACGGGTACTCTAACAGAATCTGCCGGTCCCGATCATGTGCGTTACCAACATTTTTTTTGTCGAGCGGTGTAATATGTACAAGCTATAAACTTTACAAAAACCCCTTTTAGTCGAAAAAGTAGGCGGTGTAATTTCCTTAAAATTGGTACCAGACGATTTCCTGTAGGATGCACCGTTTACGAGATATTGGTGGAAACGCGTTTGTCCTTATGACAGCTGAAGCACAACCTCTAGAGTTCCGCAATTTCAGAATTAAGCTTAAGACGCGCCCCTGAATGAGTGCCATCCGAAAAAAAAATTTCGATGTGGTTTTATTATAATATACTGCGCAGTTGAGCTTTGGCCTTCTGGATCCTGGACATGATTCATTTTTTCACATATCTGTCCAAGAATATGATGTAGTCAGCTTGCTCAGAATTAGTACTTTCTTTAGTACTCACTCTCTACTTCATCGTACCCGTGCTGTTATATGGCTCATGAAAGACTGATTGGGTGTAAATATTTGTAAGTGAAGCGATTTTTCTGTATGGGCGTAAGATAGTGATGAGAGACTTATCGAACCGTTCGAGAGAAAAATGCTGCGACAGGTTTATGGAATAATTTTCGTTAAAGCCGAGTACCAAATACAATGGAACCTTGAGCTGTATGAAATATCCGCAAACATTGACAAAGGCGCATAGCCTTTTAAGCCTCCCTACATTTTTATGTACGTAAGTACCAGTTTTCTGTTTATTAAAAAGAATCATTATTAAAATTGCGTGCCTAAATTAGATAGTCTTGTTATGTTTCATTTTACAAACCTTTGACTCAGTCAGATATTATTAAAGGACTTCACAAAATTATCATGAAACTCCAAAATCAACCCTGTTTTGAATGTATCAATCCACCCACTACATGTGGGTGCGTGTAGTGGGTGGAACTTACTTACAATTGAATGACCAATCATGGCAATAACCAATTGGGATTAGCTAAACCAGCAGCAGGAACTTTCTTTAATCAATTAAAGGATATTTATTATAAAAAAGGTAGCAAAGAAAATGTATTACACACGAGCTTTCCTTTTTGATTGAACTATTTTTGTATACGAGTATGTGGCCAAAAGACAGAAGAGATGCTGTATGTTTCTCAACCCCGTTCTTGTACTGCGAATGCGTACTGCAACTTCGGTTACATTCCAGCGATATATTGAGTCCTTTGTAACATTTTACTGCTGTTGCCAAATAAATCAGCTTGTCCGATTAGTTTCATTTCGCGTTTCAACTACGCCACCACTAAACTTGCAACCGGAAGTGATTGTTGCAAAACTTCGATAAAATACAATCCATAATGGAACCGAAATCTTTGGTTTCTTGTGGTGGCGATAGTAGCAAATCGTTAACGAGTGTAATTAAAAAACCGCGCAACATTTTGAGCAAATCACTTAAGAGGAACGATGGTCTGCCAAAAGTCTCGAATCGTGTTCCGAAATGCGCCCGTTGCCGCAATCATGGCATAATCTCGGAATTACGCGGACACAAGAAGCTGTGTACCTACAAGAACTGCAAATGCCCCAAGTGTGTTTTGATCTATGAGCGACAACGGATTATGGCTGCTCAGGTAGTGGCAAAAGTTAATTTGAAAATTTAAGTTTTTAAGTGCAAATAAAGTTATGAATCTTCATTAAAAGAAAAAAATTAAATTCTCCATCAGTCTGTTTTTCGACCTTTTCAGGAGAGCAACAAAATCGAAAATATGTGTAATAATTTTTTAAAATGATCTCCTAGAACAAAAAAATAATTTTAATTTTGCCATAGTACTTTTACGATTTTAAGTGTAACTTAAGTGGTAAAGCATCGTGAAACAGTGTTCCGTTAAAAAAAAACTCGTTTTAAAATGAAATTTTTTTTTTTTTAAATTTACGTTTTAAAATAGAGTTTTTTTGCAGTACATTTATATTTTTCTTTTTCAATTTCAATTGTCTTGGTCATTCGTTGGTCGTTTAAAATTGATAGTACAGTTGAGCCCGCTTAAGGGAAACAAAAATTGAATCCCCATGATTTTTTTTGGAGGGATGACATAATGTCAATGGTATTAATGTCAAATGACATTAATACCGTTTTATTTGGACATAATGTCAAGTGGCATTATGTTCCCATACAAAATCGCACTATTTTGATTTTTTCTTTACTGACGTTTGTGATAGTGGCATTTTGAAAGGAGTGTTCATGGGTCTTTTTTTCATTAATTCTCAAACAATACAAAATAAAATGCTTCGTGTTATGTTGATGTTCTAATAGTATTTAAGTACAGTTGTTGTAATTTTTGATGTAATGTTGTTGTAATATTGTTTTTGCTGTAATTTGGAACACTGAAAGATGTACAAATACCCTACAACACATCACTCTAAACTTAAAATATTTTCGCACTACTGTGATGCCGTTGCGTGAACACGCGTTTTTGCCGAAAGTTATTGTTTTTCTAAAAATTTAATTATTAGTGAAAATGCGTTTTTGTGCATAAACATTATAAGCAGTAGTCATAATCAGTATAAATTAAATACCCAGTCCTGGCATATAAGCTTCATTGCTTGGCCAACCGTCATCTTTCCAGCAGCACCTTACATTAGTTAAGGTTTATGTCTGGTTTGGGAAAATTTTTGGCTGCGGCGCTTCACCATAACAGCTCACACCACATGTCCTGCTGTAATAGTTTTCCTCTGCGGCGGATTACAACAACAGCATTTCAACAACCTCACAACAAGAATAATACAACAGCATTACAACAACTGCACAAAACAACTAATCAAAATTCCAAAATTAACTTTTTGGTAAATGTGAAGAAACAAGGGTCAGCTTTTGCCCATAATCCCTCCCAAATATAAGTATTGATGGTAATTCCGAAGATTCAGAAGCGACAAAGAAGACATGTCATCAATTTTGTATTTAAAAAAGCATAATGAAAATAGAAATTGATTTTCTCGAAATAATTTTTATGTCACATACACCCATCCTTAACCACGGCATTTGAAAAAAAAATTTCAACATTTTTTTTTATTGAAAACTAGCAGGGCGCGGTCCGCTTTGCTGGCTCTAAAAAAGTTATTTTTGCCTTAAAGGTTGTACTTTAAGTACAAAATATGTTTATTTGTTTAGATTTAGACATTTAGATTTAGACTCTGTTAAATAATGTTGATAATAGACCAACCTGTTGAGCATTTAGCAAACTCCGGAGGACGTGAGTTTGAAACCAGGTCTCGAAATTGTGAAAATAAAAATAAATTAAATTTAATAATTGCAAAATATGGATTTTTCAATCAAACAGGAACAGTTATGAGATGAAGTGTGCGAAAATATGGAAAAAAAGTGATATCACGTCTGCTGACTTACTTCTGAACTAGTGCATGCCATCCTTAGGCGGGTTGGAAAGGTACATTTTTTTAGAGGAACATTTTGAGTTTAAGCAAGGTTAACTTGAAAATTGTGTTTTAAAAATTCTCTGCAAAATACCTCTGAATCGTTTTTTCTGTCTCGGAGTTGTCTCATACAAAAATTCATTCTTGAAAATTAATTCCCATTTTCATCTTCAAAAAGTTTACATTTGTTATGAATAAATCAGCGTATTCAGACCTTTAGTTTTGTTAACAATTACCCTTCCAATCCGCCTAAGGATGACCTTCTAGCTGTTATAGTTCGGGAGCACACAGTGATATCACTGTTGATGATGTTTTCGCACACTTCGACCCGTAGCTCCTTACAGGAGCATTTGCTCCCTGTAAGGAATTAACTTGCGGCGGCTTGTTCTCTTAATACACCGTGTATAGTAAATACATATTTAAGGGCAAAAAATAGTGTACTTTTATATATTCTTTTCTGTGAGAGATAATTATGTTTCGTATTGTTATGTCTCCAACTCTGGTTATACCACCTGTCCGTCCGTCTGTCCTTCCGTTTTTGAAATAAATCTTCAAAATTCGACAAAAAATAGTTCGAATAATCGAAAAAGTTGTTGTTGTTGTAAGTTCTTTTACCACAATTTTTGATTAAATGTGAATTTTTCACAAATAAACTGAAAAATTTTCAACTTACGCGTGATAAAAGAGTGCAATAAATTTACCATCTCTCATCGGTTAAACGTTCCTACATTGGGTTGGAGCGTTTTTAACCGTCTTTTTCGGTTAGATTTACGGACTTCTTTTTGTGTGTTTTTAATGCTGTATTCGATTGGAAATGTTTAGAAATAGAATTTTAACATTTTTCAAAACGGATTTTGGACGTGGTTCGAGTCCATTTCTAAACATTTCTAATCGAATACAGCAATAATAAAATTTCGTTTTTTGTTGTCGTTTTGTATGGGTGCCCCGCCTACTTTTTGTCCGATTGGGCTGATTCTCGAACTTGATCTGAGGTTGGATTAGAAAACCATGTACCAAAAGTTTCAAATCGATATCTCCAAGACGGACATGGCGAAATCGTCTCAAGAGGTGATGCTGATCAAGAATATATACACTTTTCCATACCAGACACGCCTCCTTATGGGAGTTACAAACGTTTTTCATTACCTGATGGAGTTGGGGGGTACGTAAAGAAAAGCTACTTACAGGGATTTATTCCTTGAAGAGTTCTCTAGCATTTCTACAAAAATTCCCGACACTTTAGGCTTTATAAGCCAATTATAATGAACGTTGACGGGATGGTGACGGTCGTAGGAACTGTCACATAAGCAAAGCTGGACAGTAACTAGTTAATTTGTTAATAGGTAATTGACAAAGTTAAATTTTTGGTTAACTTTTAATGTTTTTCATTTAGTTAAGTTAAATTTCATCGATTACACTGTGCAACACATTTTTCCCTCCTGGTAACGGTCAAGGTGGGTCGAAAGTAGAGACCGACCGAAATTCGGTTTCGGTTTTTCGGCTTTTCGGCCAAAAAAAGCTGTTTCGGCCGTGTTTCGGATTCGGCCGAAAAATAAAATATCGCTTTCGGCCAAATTTCGTTTTCGGCCGAAATTTCTATATTTCCGCCGAAAATTTCGGTTTCATATAGAAATATAACAAATAAATAACAAAGATTACACTGATCGACAAAACTGAACTTTTTGTGTGTTAAATATACTTGATAGACAAATTCTTATGTATTTTGCACGCTGGATACGAAAATAATAATACTGAAATTTATACAGCACAAAAAATGCAATTTTTGTGGCGTTTGCAGGAAAATTGTGCGTGCTGGAAAAATTTAATTAAATATTTTCGGATTTAGCGTATCAAAATTAGAGACCGACCGAAATCGTTTTTTTTAATTTCGGCCGAAACCGAAATGGCCGAAATTTTTAATTTTTTTTTTCGGCCGAAACCGAAATGGCCGAATTTTCATTTTTTTAATTTCGGCCGAAACCGAAGCCGAAACCGAAAAAATAAAAGAAACAATTGTGAGATTTAATGTAATAAAGTGGAACATAATTAAGATTATCAGTAGGCTGAAATCGATCGCATATTCATACATAGTCAAATTTAGTAGCTGCTAAACTTTAGAACCAGCTTAGTAGCTGCCAGTTCAGTGTATTATCTGTCAACTTTGTAGATTACTAAAGTTAAGTTGGAGCTTAATTTGACTAAGAATATGGGCCGATCATTTTAAGTTCAGATCATGAATTAGATGAATTTAGAAGCAAACTATCAAATGCGTGGAAATCAAGAGTAGTAGAAATTACTGTCAGGGTAGTAGATTTCAAGAGAGGGGAATAGATATGGGTTTATGCGTAGAGTACTAGAAATTATATGAGAGTAGTAGAAATATCTGTCGGGGAAACAGATTTGTAGAAAGAATAGCACTTTTGCATTGTATGAAACTCACATAATATTTTGAGGAGATTTCTTACTATAGTAGTAGGAAATATCTTGAGGGAATTAGAAAAATCTGCTACCGTAGTAGAGGAGTAGAAATTTATAAATCATTGCGAGAGTATTAGATCTACTCCGATAGGACATGTCTTCTTTGTCGCTTCTGATTCTTCGAAACTATGATCAATGCTTAAATTTGTGTTACATACCGCTTTTATCCACTTGGTTGTTCCTTATGTATTTTGATACGCTAAATCCGAAAATAATAATTAAATTTTTCCAGCACGCACCATTTTTCTGCAAACGCCACAAAAGTTGCATTTTTGGTGCTGTAAAAATTTCATTATTATTATTTTCGTATCCAGCATGGCAAAATACATAAGAATTTGTTTTTAAAGTATATTTAACACACAAAACGTTCAGTTTTGTCGATCAGTGTAATCTTTGTTATTTATTTGTTACTTTTTCTATCAAACCGAAATTTTCGGCGGAAATATAGGAATTTCGGCCGAAAACGAAATTTGGCCGAAAGCGATATTTTATTTTTCGGCCGAATCCGAAACACGGCCGAAACAGCTTTTTTTGGCCGAAAAGCCGAAAAACCGAAACCGAAACCGAATTTCGGTCGGTCTCTAATCAAAATACATAAGGAACAACCAAGTGGATAAAAGCGGTATGCAACACAAATTTAAGCATTGATCATAGTTTCGAAGAATCAGAAGCGACAAAGAAGACATGTCCTATCGGAGTAGATCTACTACTCTCGCGATGATTTATAAATTTCTACTCCTCTACTTCGGTAGCAGATTTTTCTACTTTCCTCAAGATATTTTCTACTACTATGGTAAGAAATCTACTCCTCAAAATATTATGTGAGTTTCATACAATGCAAAACAGACAGAAATTTCTACTACTCTCGTAGAATTTCTAGTACTCTACGCATAAACCCATATCTATTCCCCTCTCTTGAAATCTACTACCCTGAAAGTAATTTCTACTACTCTTGATTTCCACGCATTTGATAGTTTGCTTCTAAATTCATCTAATTCATGATCTGGACTTAAAATGATCGGCCCATATTCATAGTCAAATTAAGCTTCAACTTAATTTTAGTAATCTACTAAGTTGACAGATAATACACTGAGCTGGCAGCTACTAAGCTGGTTCTAAAGTTTAGCAGCTACTAAATTTGACTATGAATATGCGCCATCGATTTCAACCTACTGATAAGCTTAATTATGTACCACTTTATTACATTAAAACTCACAATTGTTTCTTTTATTTTTTCGGTTTCGGCTTCGGTTTCGGCCGAAATTAAAAAAATGAAAATTCGGCCATTTCGGTTTCGTCCGAAAAAAAAAATAAAAAATTTCGGCCATTTCGGTTTCGGCCGAAATTAAAAAAAGCGATTTCGGTCGGTCTCTAGTCGAAAGCAACTATATAGAATAGCAAAACCTTCGGTGGATTTTGCAAAGTTAGTTTCCTTTCAACAGATACAGTCGTTTAGAGTTTGGTTGCTTTACTGTATTTTTCAAATCATCATTATTTGTTACCTTCTTCAGAAGAATTGTTGATAATACACAGATAAATAAATTACGTAAACAAATTATACCAAAAAATTATAACTTGTTAGCATTTTAGTGGCCAAAAATAAGAAACTGGTTTTTAAAATAAAATTTTTATCTCAAAATTTTTATTTTAGTTTTTATACCCCCAGGCAGGGGTATACTAACTTTGGCACAACGTTTGTAACGGCCATAAGGAGACGTGTCTGGTATGGAAAAGTATATATATTCTGGATCAGCATCACCTCCTGAGTCGATTTAGCCATGTCCGTCTGGACATGGAGATATCGACTTGAAACTTTGGGTACACGTTTTTCTCTTCAATACTAAGAACAAGTTCGAGAATCCGCCAAATCGGAAATGGATTTTTAACATGGGTATTTAACGAAAAATAAGATCAACATTTCCCAAGTCTTTTTTAATGCTGTATTCGATTGGAAATGTTTAGAAATGGATTTTTAACATGATCCAGCTTCCGAAATCACATATAGTACATGGGTCAAAATGGGGTCTTGAGATTGCATTTTTTTTTGCGGATTGGATTGCAAATTTTTAAAAACGGATTTTTGATTTGTTTCGAGTCTTCTTAAATGGATCAAAATGGGGTCTTGAGACCAAATTTTTTTATGTTCGATGTACTTCTAAATGGATCATAAGGGTATTTTACTCTCTAGTTATTAATTAAAAACATTGTCAGAAAATTCTCGATTTTTACTTAAGTTGACTCAAGATGTTTTCATTCGTTGGTAGAGAAATATTCGCTGCTGAAGACGCATACATCAAATATGATTAACGATTTGATAAATAAATGCTTCCAAAAGAGCCACGATTTTAAAAGTCTACAACGAAGAGCCAAACCTTGATGTATTACGTTAAACTCCACCGATTTGGATCAAATTAATTAAAAGTAATTGAAACTCAATACTCGATAGGAAAGTCAGTTGCTTTCATTCATTTGATATTTTTCTAATAGTTACTAACTCCCTTGATGACATAGGCAAACTCTTCTAATTGTTTAATATAACAACCCGCAGCAATGAAAAGCATTCGGTTGATTTTATTAAATCAAAATCAAGACGAAAAGTTGTCATCCAACAAATCGAGCCACACATCCGATTGTTTGTACAAGTGTTCCAAACTTGGGAGCTCAAATTTCCAAAGGCAACCCTCCCCCGGCGGCCGCAGTAGCTGCAAACCAACTAAATATGTACGTCCATATGAAAAATGATAGCAGTAAAAGAATCCCCATGATAGTACGATATAATGCAAACAATGGAAAGGAAAACTAAAGCCAGTGATGATGAAATGCAATGCGTGGAGTCAAGAGTAAATCACACCATCCGCATATTAATTTCAATTCAACTCATACGAATGCCATTTGGCGGAAATGTTTGCATTCCATTTATTTAACTTGAGGAATCGTATTTTTCTTTCTGTCTCTCACCAGGTCGCCCTGAAGCGGCAACAGGCGGTGGAGGATGCGATTGCGTTGCGTTTGGTGGCCACGAAAACGGGCAAACCACTTGAATCATTGCCGCCGGGCAATATTTTCGGTTTGACCGTCACTGAGCCCATTGACAAACCCACAACTTTGAGTTTTGATAAGGAAGAGGCCAGCGTAGCAGAAGACTTGAGTTCGAATTCCAACATTGTTTTGGCACGTAACACGGAACAGCCGGAAGGATCCATTGTTATTGCAACAAGTGAATAGAAATATTGTACGGAATTTCGGATATCTGAACATGTTTTAAATTTCGTTACAGATGCTTCTACCGCCACATGTTCATCCACAACTACCGTCTCGCAAAATGCCATCGACATGTTGGCGCAGCTATTTCCCCATCGCAAACGTTCCGTTTTAGAATTGGTACTGAAACGTTGCGATTTGGATTTGATACGCGCAATTGAAAATGTGTCACCGGCCGCCGCCGTAACACAGGAGCCCATGCGAAGTGCCTTTAAACCGGTCGCTTCCGATAAGGTATTTGTATATGTAAACACGTTCTGTAAACTTTTGACCTGCGAACTGTTTTTTTTAGTATTCCCAGCCCGTGCTGGCACATAAGACAACATTCAGTGCAGCACAGCAGTTGGGCACGATTTGCGCCTATCCCAAGTGGATCGTTCCGCTGTCGTTTCCTGTTACCATGGGTCACTTGTCGAACTTGGCACCACGCTGCACTTTGCCAAATTGCACTTGCATGGATACCTATCAATTCAATTGATTCAATCAGAACTCATACTTTTCCTAATTGTTGCTTCATTTAATTGCAAAATAATAATGTTAAAAAAAAACAATTTCCATTTATCATGAACTAGCTGGGCCCGGTCCGCTTCGCTGGGCCTAAATAATTTTTTGTTGTTGCATTGTCTGCAATGTAATGGATGAATGGATGAAAGTAATTTTTAAATATATATGTTTAATTGGTGTTTATACTGTGGAGTTAATTTTGTACAATTTTATAGAGAGGAAAATTGATGTAGCGATTGGTGTTGAAATAGGTTTTGATGCATGAATGAATGATTCGTATTGTATGTATGTATGTAGCGCAGTAAAGTATGTTTGGAAGATTATTGAAATTAAATTATATGACATGTGGTATAAATGCCGTTAATTCGGCCGGTGCAAACGACTGGATTACGATCTTTGAGCTTTGGTACGTAGCCGAATGCTCGCACAAAATGGTCCGGCAGTGTAAACACTTGAAAACGAACAAATCTGTAGATTCCGATGCTGGTGCGGGAGGGAATATTCAGTCAGTGTAAACGGTTGCACGAAAGGAATTTCGTTTACGATTGGAGTTCGCGACAAAAGTTGTGTTCGCTCCTACGGTCTAAGTGCACCTTCAAATTAAGAAAAAATAAGTACCTTTATCCCTTTTAGACAAATTTAAACCAAAAATTCCCTTAGGAAGGGAAATTTTCCTAAAGTTGGCTGCACTGGTTGAGCGCCCCGTCTGTGAGGAGTGTTGCCACATTGAGAGACGTTCTGTTGTGTTTTTGTAAATTTTTCTTGTGGGAAGAAAGTGATTTCTATAACTTGTTGGGACAATTTTGCAGTGCTTATTTGTCGAAAAGGCCAATTGCAGTGCGTGTTTCATTCGCAATGGACGTCTTCTCGTAATATTAATGGCGGTTTGCCTGCATTTAAGCCAACGCGAAATTCCGCAGCCGGTACGGAACTTGAACAAAAATGTTGCTTGAATATGCGATACTGCGTTTTTTTAAAGAAAATTTATAAATGATACACATTTTTAAAATTTTTCACCGCAGTAAAATTTTTTCATTCCAATATCTTTGCTGGAAGAATTTTCGAGAAAGTACCGCGGCGGCGGAATTTTGGGTATTTTAAGTTGTAATGAAGTACTGTGTGTAGGGTTACTGTGAAAGTGGGCGACTTTCGCAGTGAGCATTTAAGGTCGCCACACATGAATGCAAAATGTCGTTGGTGTCGTGGTACATTTTCTTGAAAATACGATAGTGCGCTCTAGAATGATATGCATTTGTTTTTGTTTTTGTGAAATTTTTCAGCACGAAAAAATTTGTCCGAGCCGAATATCGCCTTGCAATTTTTGAGCAATTTTTGGGGAAATTTCGCGGCATTGTGTGGGAGCTTTAAGTTGGGTATAATTTAATTCCATTCACAATAGACATTTTTCCGTAGTTATTTGGAATGTAAATGGCAAATGCATTTAAGTGGAAATGAAGTACTGTGAAAGTGGGCGTAAAATGTGCACTGGGAGATTGGGGCAAATTATGGTATTGCGAATATGTAATACTCAATGAGAAGCCGTGTTATTTTGGCACTGCCTTAGGTTTTTTCCATTGTTGAAAAGTTACATGCAATCAAATGGAAATAATCTTAATTATTACTCCCTGCATTTAATGTTGAAAATACACGAAGTTGTTGAAATTTGTGATCGGTACATCGACTTGAAATACTTTAGCAAATCGATTTCATACTTTGAAAGAAACCGAAAGGGTTTTTTAACCCGCAGATATGGTAACACTGCTTGGGTGGGGAAAAATTAAGTCCTAGGTGGCAACCAAGTTGATTGTGGATCATATGGTATTTGCTTTAAAAGATTCACAAATGTGAGAGAAATACGTATTTTCTAACTTGTGGGCGGTAAAAGTGGCCGCGTCAAAACCTATCCTATGTCACGACTCACGACCCCTAGAACACATATATAAATTTTGGTGAGAATCGGTGCTGTAGTTTTCGCGTCCACTGGTGACAAACATACAGGTCTCTTTTATATATATGGATTATTAATTATTGAAATAAATAACATAAAAATTAAATCATACTTTAACTTACTGGAAAAGCTGAACAATATTTTCAAGCAACTTGACAACATTTTGAAAAATCTACATAAAGTGATTTTTCTGCGCGTTTTCGGTTCACCAGGGTCGGAGTTGTATCATTTTTAGTGCTCCATCCCAAATTTATAGTTAATTTTACCTTACAAAACTGGTTAGTTTTCGGGTATGAAGAATCCGAATCTGATGTTTATGATGAAGAGCACAAAAGATAAAAAAAAAAAAATACTGTGAGTCGCAAAGTATTTTGCAGTGGCTCACAGCCACGTTCTATAGTATCGATATATTCATTGATCAATGAAAAGGTGTGTTTACACCAAAATCACCCTGCAAGTATTTTTAAACGCAACTTTACTTTTATACACGATATTGATATTTTCTATATCGTACGACATCCGTCGGACGTTAGCATTCTCTTGCTAACTCCGTAATAAAACCTACATAAGAACCTAAAACCTACACGACTTTTACTATATTGTTTCTAATTATCGTATTTCCTTTTATATCGCTTAGGAAAGTTAAGAGTGCGCTAAACAGGTCTATTCAATTCCTTTCAAATAAGTACCTGAATCCGTTAAACTATTATCGAACAAATTCTTGTTTAAAATTTACTAACTTTGACGAACTTTTTTCCTTTCGGCTATGAAATTGTATATAGAAATATATAGAACTTCAAAATCTTTCGACATATGCTCCTGATTAGTTTTTTTTCTTAGAATTTGACATAATATGATAGCAAACATTATGTAATTAAGTAAATTTATTTTTGAAACATTAAAGTAAATTTGAAAATTTAAAACTAAATAGCTATGAAAATTGAAATGCATAAATGCGAAATAAACAACAAAGTACGATACTTATTAAATATCCGAACCTAAAGATTTAAAAACTTAGAGAGGCCCCTAAAAAAATTCATAATATGACCACTTTTTGCAGTACAAAATCGTAAACTCAAAAACAGTTAGCTAAAAGTTATTGCTGCATCGAGTAAACATGTAATATTTGAACCAAATCTTTTTCAAACAATATTACTAGGATATTAAGCGATAGAACTGCATTCTTACATTTTCGAAAAAATTAGGTCGAAAAGGGTATTTTTTGACAACTGCGTCTAAATGTGTGGCGCCAAGAAAAATGAAATAGAATGAAAAAATTAAATATTAGTGCTTATATATTTCATTAATTTTTGTGCTTTATCACGGCATTAAAATACCTTTGATTTGATAACCATACACCCATATAGAAATAATAAAATTTTTAATATCCTTTACGATAGAATTTTAAAGGGATTGCTACATATTATTGTGAATACTGCTGGACATGAACTTAAAGAATTATAATTATTTAATAAGTATGTCATTCGCATTAAATGTGTAAGACATATTCGAAAAACCATTACCACACAGAAATTTGATGATTATATTGCAAAATAATAAAACACATCAACTTCAAGAGTCATTACGGAAATATCAGATTTAATAGTCAAAATTCCAAAAATAATCAACTCATTTAAAATAATAACTAATCACTGTTATCAGAATCAAATACCGCTGAGGTTGTACTTTATACCAATCTAAACAATATCAAACAAATTATAAAATACACATGTAAGCACGAATTTCATATTTCGACTTCAAATTAAAAGAACAACCGAAAAACATTGAATGATAATGATAAAAAAAATAAACCAAACGAAACTAAACGAAAAGAATCGAGCTTAATTTGTTAACTGACACTAAATTATTAGCAATTATCAGACAAACAACGTGATATTACTTTAAAATTGAGTATAAATTCCCCAATTTCGGACTGCGATAAGAGCCGAACCAAAGAACCAAAGAAATGTGAACAAATACTTCGTTTTACTTTTTTTTTTGTTATAATGAACACACGCACCTAGTATTCTGCTATCGCGCCCACTTTAGAACGTCCGCGAGCAATATCCAAAATTATTATCATACTAGGTTATAAAAACGAAAAATAGTACGTATTTGTATTTTATCACCTTTCGAGCTGACAAAATACAAAGGTAATTCATCAAAGTAAGCTTTAGGAACGACACTGCTGCTGCTTGCCGCAGGAGAACACTTGGCTAGAGGCAGGGGTCGATCGTATGTAGGTGTTGATAAAAGGCCACCTCAATACAAACGCATAAATTGTTTGAAAACCCCCCGAAAAAATAAAATCACAAAAAAGCAAATAAAACTCTATTTTTGGGTGGATGGCCACACAATTTATTTCTCAATAATAAAGTCCCGCAGCTACCGCACAGAAGCTAATAAGTTCGACGATTGTTGCGGCATGAGAAAACCAATTCAGAGCACCCAATGTGTGTTTACACCAACAATAAATAAAATAAAATAATTTAACAGTAGCACTACGAGCTGATAAGCGGTGATTAACAATTACTCGATCAAAAAGGCCGCATTCACGCACTCATGCCACTTACTCAAATCTATATTACCTACCTGGCCGGGGTATAGCCATAGTCGAACATTCGAACTATGGCGTATATGTACTCATATACGACAAGAAATAGATTTTTACGACGTGGCACGAAGGCGTTATCAAAACTACTCCACCAACTGCTAGGTGGCACGAAGCAGAGGGCCGTCGCGCGGCACATTATCATTGAAATGTGTGGAATACCACCTAACTAATATTATTAATAAAGATATCTATTACCTGCACATTATTATATTATTTTGAGTGAGATCTGATTTAGTACAATTTATTGGCTCCAGCAATTAGTTCGGTTCGGTTCAGTACGGTATTGTTCGAACGGTGGTGTCATTGAACGGTTTAGCTGAGCATAAGAACGGCAAGTTGTCTTGAGTTGACTTTTAGCGAAATTTCTTGAAGTCCCAACATGGATTCGAACACGAGTAAAGCGAGTAAAGCGGTTAAATCCTCCTTTTCGATAGACAATATTTTGGAACAGAAGCCGTCCTCAAATGCCACAACACTCTTTACACCTATGCCAACATTATCGAAAATATCCGATGCAATTTTGCGTCACAGCGAAAGCGTTTCCGCATCCGTTGCCGCCTTGGGTGCTGCTGCAGCATATCCGTCGACAGATACATCGCAGTTCATGTTCAAAAATCAGTCTTTGAAAAGTGCAGACCACAGCGGCAATTTACTATCGCCCACCACGTTACGTTTCGATCATGTGTATGATCCTGCTTCGATATTCTACCAGCAAGTGTTGAATTTACAGAAGAACTCCGCCCTGTTTATGCCGCATTTTCAGGCCGCGGCCGCCGCAGCTGCTGCGACTCCGTCGGGTTATTGTGAACCGTACAATCCGTTTTTGGACTGTGAAGGTGAGTTGGTGTCTTTCAAAATTGCATATAAAGCCCTATCAGCGAAAGCGTCAAAGAGTACATTTTACATGAGAAGTTTTTTTTTACTTTTTTCTCCTGTACCTATTGTTTAAGTTAACAGTTGCTTACAACAAAATTTAAAATTCAATTTTCTGGGCCGCTGATCACGAATATGTCATCGGTTTTTTCGGGTAACCTAAAATTTGGTCACAAATGTCCTTCAAAAATTGTATCCTTTAATATACTGAAAGGTTTTCTAAGACAAAATCTAAAAAATATACATATTTAAGACCAAAGTATGCATTCGCAAATTACAAAATTACAGCTTAATAACTTCATTGGTTTTGCTTACACAATTTTTATAAGTTTCTCTCAATAGAAAGAAAATTTTTGTCAGATTTTGTCAGGATAGAACTTTTGAGAAGTGCTGCTGTATTTACATGATTTCTTTTGTAAAGGAACATAAATGACGTCCAAAATTAAACTTAATCTGAACTTATGAAAATTTTTTATTTTATACCAAAGGATACAGATTTATAAGGACATTTGTGACCAAACTAGGGTTACCCGAGAAAAACCGATTCGTGATCAGCAGTCCTGAAAATGTTCGAAACCCCGGGGGTTTTTCAAAATCTCAAAATAGTTGTAGAGTGTATTCAGGCAGTTCTATAAAAAATCTACTCCTAAAAAAGGAAAAGTGGTCAACGTCGTCGTCAATATAACGAGCTGGAGTAACTTATGTGAACACCAGTTCAACGATTTAACGACTATATGAGAGAATGGTTTATCCTTTAAATTCCTAATTTGTAGATTGTATTCTCGCAAATAATTTTCGCAAGTTTTAAACAAGTACTACCTCCCAAGGAAATGCAATGTACAAGTATATATTCGTTTTAGTAGTGCATTTGTAAAGCTTTATTTCCCGGTAGGTTATTCCATACCGACATGAACGGAAAATTTGATAGGGAAATCTTGTATGGATAGCTAATATCTTTAATTTGGTGAAATAAGCTTTAAAATTGGACTATTAGAAAATGTTATATGGACGTTTTGGAAGACCACTTCATCAAAAATGATTTTTTGAATATTTTTTTACATAAGTTTTTTTGGCTGTCAAATAGTGTTACTTTTTGGAATTTTTTTTAAAGCCAACAAATTTTTGCCTATGGGCCTGATTCGCTTTTTTTGTTGAAACCTGTTAAGTTGTTTAAACATTTTAAGCATGAATAACATGTTAACATTAACAATTTAACAGAATGATACATTCTCTTATAAGGATTTCCGATTGCTCATTTGCCACTTTAAGAAAAGCCTCTATTACACATATGAGCGTACCTTAACAAATACTGTTATGACTTTCTATATGTATGTGTTATACTTTTCAGTTAATCAATCAAATTTTATAAACTGTCATCGGAGCAATTTTGGCACGTGATGCTTTAATTACCTGATTGTAAGCAAACATTACATAAGCATATGAATATCAATTCTTTGGCAATATGATATAATTAGGCGAATCACACTATTATTTTGGTGTTCGAATTTTAGTAAAGTTGTGTAATTCAGGTACTGAATCCATAGCTCAACACTTTAATGGACTATAATTCACTGCAACTGTTCTTTATTTCTAAAATAGGTTATACATATTGCCTCCAGAGAGTCGAAATTTTCTGGTTCTGGAATGATTTTTAATTGTTGATTTTGTTTCACACAAACTTTAACCCTTTTTGATGTGTTTGAATACACAGTTTAGTTATTTTTACCGCAAATATCCCGTTACAAATATTATAATTTGACCATTTGTCTTGTAGGACTTTAATGACTTTGAATTAAAACAAAAAACATTTTTCTTTATTAAAAAAATTATAAAAATCAATACATTCTTTCGACATACTCTGCGTATGAGTAATAGAATAGCTTCACACAATTTTTCAAATGAAATCGTAAATGATTAATTATGAACTGGTACCGAATATATTGACTTAGGCTGTTTCGGACGGTGTTATAAAATAAACCATAGTTAATTTTCAAGAGGAAACAACAAACATTTTTTATTAATATGGTGCGTGTACCGTCCAATGTTCATTCAAATAATTAATTTAATCAAAAAACTTTAAATTTAATATGATTAATTAATAGAATGACTTGAAATGGAAATTGAAAGGAGAAAATGTAATTTTACAAGTATGAGGTATGTGTATATTCACTTTTATCTGATATAGTTGTAACACCAAGAAGGAGACGTGTCCGGTATGGTATATATTCTTGATCAGCGTCACCTCTTGAGTTGATAGGGCTACTTTCCGTCTGTCCGTCTGACCGTCCTCTTTTCTTGTAAACACGATTGCAGAAGCTAGAAGAAAGCTAGGGATCATAAATTTAGGATTTATCCTTTTTAGGCCCTAGAAGGAGTTGGTATTGCAAATGGGCGGAATCGGTCGACTGCCATGCCTATCTCCCATATAAGTGAAAATCGTGTTTTTACCGTAATTTTAAGATTTCATCAAAACAGTATGAAATTTCGTATAGTGGGGTTTTCGGGGTCGCTGATTTCGAATTTGATGTCGGAATTTAAAAATTCAAGATGGCGGAACCAATATGGCCCAGTAGGTGTAGGGCATATATAAGTCGGCTGGCCCGACTAAAACTTACTCACTTGTTTTTTCATTATAGAGTCACAAATTGCTCCTTGCTCTTTTGGCGTACAAAAGAAGTAGGAAATTTTTGGTAGATTCTTTGCTTTATATGCAATGATGATGGTCATGTCTAGGCGAAACGCCCCCATCCCTCATTTCAATAGGAAACCGAATACCAAAGAACTAATCAATATCACAATATGAAATCATTGTAAACTGCATGGGGCACACATTCGAACGAATCGTCGTCAGTGTTTTACAACGATTGTAATTGATTAATGATTTTATTTGTTTGTCAAAGTCAAGTGTTGGCGCCAACGCCACTCGAATGCATTTTCATGTGTGTGATGATGGTTTGTGTACAAATTTCACATTCATTTAATTTATATTTTTTGGGGGGGCGATCGCTCGGTGGCTTAACAGTTGCAGCGGCGGAAGAGATACAACCCAAAAACGGTCTTATCGAAAAATAAAGCATTGAAAGTCAACACACGCACACACACACACTCACACTCGCAGACAAAGAAAACAAACAACAGCACAAAAATTGGGGCTTATCTGAGAAATACTATTAGAAGCGATTAATAAGCGCTGTCCATCATCGCAGATAAGCAACGCATTATAATCAAATAACGAATTATTTCAATTTGAAATTAAATTCAAGTTAAAAATGTTTTCGCCGTTGGCGGCCTTATCGCGCGCACTCAAGAAATAACTTTTAATAACTTATTTGTTACATTTAAATTATGACATGGAAATTTTTCGCCAATTTATGGCGCTGCGACAAATTCGAATTGTTAGTAGCTTGAATGTGATCGTCAACTGCGATTAGCAGTGTTTGAGTGGCAGTTGTGGGATTTAGAGTGGTCAAATGACTGAAATTTACTGAAGGTGAAGACGAAACGCAGTCGAGGCACAATCACGCGCAACACACATCAAATGTGGAAATTTAAATTCCAGTATCGAACACATTGAAGTCTCACACAGACACAATGACAGTTTGGTTTTGTTGTTGTGTTGTCATTGTGCTTATCACTCGCTCTCACTCGTCGCGTCAATTGTCGAATGGCCAACAACAAGCTGCGATGATAACAATTATGGCAATTGACTTTCATTGCTTTCAATTGCTTGTGGCCGTCCGTCCGACCAATCGGCAATTATATATTTTGCAATGGCGGTTTACAAGTGGGCGTTGTCGATTGGTTGTTCGTTGCCTTTGTTGGTGGTTGTGGCTATTAGTGCGAGCGAGAAAGGGTCGGGTCGCTCTGTTCATACTATCATAAATACAGTTACATTCAGATTTTAAACCAATCGAAGTAGAGACTTTGTAAATATTACAATATATGATGTAAAACACCACTGAAACAATGGCAAACATTTTGTAAAATCATCCACACAATCTTCCAATTTTAAAGTTATTCATTCAGATTTTGCAGCCATTAAGAATAAATGATAAGAAACGCTCAGTCGACTCCGTTGTAATTGGCAAAGTTACAACCATTTCAAATATTTTTATTATATCTGAATACGACATATGGTATGGTATATTGATATGAACGCTGTATACACTTCGGTCCAGGACGTACCCAGAAAAAAAACTTGGGGGGCTTCAGGTTTACTTCAGTATAATGAAAACTAAAATGGAAGCACATAAATATTCTTTTAATAAACAAAAAGTTAACAGATATAAAAATTTAAAAATTATACAAAACTAGAGTGGGAATACCAAACACAGTAGGAGATTAGAAGTACCTCGAACATAAAAAATGGTGGTTTCAAGACCCATTTTGAGCCATTTATAGATGGTTTTGGAGACAAGCTCCTCGTCCAAATTCACTTTTTAAAAATTTAAAATCAATCCACCAAAAAAAAAATCGTATCTCACCCATTTTGACCCATTTATATGGGGTTTTGGAAGCTCGGGCCATCTTAAAAATCCATTTCTAAACATTTCCAATCGAATACAGTGTTAAAAAGACTTGGAAAATGTTGACGTTTTTTTTCGTTATATGGGAGTTACGCCCAGTTTTTGTCCGATTTGGCTCATTCTCGAACTTGATCTCAGTATTGAAGAGAAAAAACATATACCGAAAGCTTCAAGTCGATATCTCCAAAACTCCGACCGCTATCATGCGGACGGACAGACAGACGGACATGGCTAAATCGACCCAAGATGTGATGCTGATCAAGAATATATATACTTTTTCATACCAGACACGCCTCCTTATGGACGTTAGTGTAACACATTTATCAATTAGATGGGGGTTTATTCAAACACCTATTTTTTGGATTAGAGAACTACTTTCAATTTCAAAATTGGAAAAATCTTTTTTGTTTGATATTAAATTGAGAAATAGAGAATGGGTTTTCCAGCTGGCAAACTGTTTTTGCTGAGTTACAATCACTTCTTATGAAGCTTCGGGTCTTCCTTTTTTAGGCAGACTTTTCGTTTGGACTTCAATAGTCACCAATTTAATGGTTTCATTTTTTTTTCACAAGGTGTGTCGCTTTGTAAACGACAACCGTGATATGCGAAGCTTAATATCGAATAGTAGAACTGAAAATATAATGGAGGTGTATAACATAGTTGATTTTTAATTCTATTAATTTTCATATCAATTTCATAAATGTTTATTATTTATAAGATTTCGGGGTGGTTCGAACAACCCAAACCCCCCCCCCCCCCCCTGGGTACGTCTCTGGAAATTATCATTCTATTGTCTTCCAAACACATAAAAATCCTACACATGCTAGATGTAATATCAGACAATTTTTAGTTTGAGCTAGGCTAAGTTGAATAAAGATAAATTCATCAACTAATATAACGCAAAAAGTACACAAGTGGAGTTTTAAAAATACATTTCCATTTGCAGGATTCCCTAATAGCGCCGCTGCTGCACTGTATTGCAACACATATCCCGGACCCGGCTTCTATATGTCCAATTTTGGAGTCAAACGGAAGGGCGGCCAAATACGCTTCACATCGCAACAGACGAAAAATCTCGAAAGTCGTTTTTCCAGCTCGAAATACTTATCGCCTGAGGAGCGCCGTCACTTGGCGTTGCAACTAAAGCTGACCGATCGGCAGGTGAAGACATGGTTCCAGAATCGACGTGCCAAATGGAGGCGTGCCAATCAAACGAAGCGCTCCACATCGCAAACAACAGCGCACAGCATGATGGGAAGTTGTCCACCCGCCGGGCCGATGACCGGTAGCAGTAATACGAATGTTGATGCAAAAGTCCTGCTCTCAGATGATGAAGACGACGATGATTTGGATGAAAGTGATGACGAGGGGCAGTAGTTCCTGCCAGTTTGTCAGTACTTTATTTTAATTTATTTTTAAAACTTCTTAGTCAGTAGTAAATTATTTAGTTGATAAAACTTTAGCATATTTTAAGGAGACTAATTAAGGAAAACATGCATACGTGATTAGATAAAGTGAACTTTCGTTCAATACAAGTTTAAAAAAACATTATTCTTTCATTCAACATTTTAAGTATGTGGAAAGATGCAGCAGAGATTTTTTGTAATATGATTTTCGACAACTTGGGAGATATTGCGTTTAGTTTGTTTTATTTTTGGTTTTGATTATATTATATACCAACTCCTTCTAGGGCCTAAAAAGGATAAATCCAAAATTTGGGATCCCTATCTTTCTTCTAGCTCCTGCAATCGTGTTTACAAGAAAAGAGGACTAAATCAACTCAGGAAGTGACGCTGATCAAGAAAATATATAGTTTTCTATACCGGACACGTCTCCTTCTTGGTGTTACATAAATCAGACCAAAGTGAATATACCCATACCTCATGACGTGTAGGGTATACAAATGTGGTCTCAAGACCCCATTTTGATCCATTTATGTGGTTTTGGAAACTCGGACAACGTCAAAAAAATTAATCTCAAGACCCCATTTTGACAAATTTATATGTCGTTTCGGAACATTTCCAATCGAATGCAGCATTAAAAAAGACTTGGGAATTGTTGACCATATTCGTTAAATACCCATGTTAAAAATCCATTTCCGATTTGGCTGATTCTCGAACTTGTTCTTAGTATTGAAGAGAAAAACGTGTACCTAAAGTTTCAAGTCGATATCTCCAAAACTCCGACCGCTATCTTGCGGACGGACGGACAGACAGACGGACATGGCTAAATCGTCTCAAGAGGTGATGCTGATCAAGAATATATACACTTTTCCATACCAGACACGCCTCCTTATGGGAGTTACAAACGTTGTTCATTACCTGATGGAGTTGGGGGGTACGTAAAGAAAGGCTTCTTACAGGGATTTATGCCTTGAAGAGTTCTCTAGCATTTCTACAAAAATTCCCGACACTTTAGGCTTTATAAGCCAATTATAATGAACGTTGACGGGATGGTGACGGTCGTAGGAACTGTCACATAAGCAAAACTGGACAGTAACTAGTTAATTTGTTAATAGTTAATTAACGATGTAAAATTTTTGGTTAACTTTTAATGTTTCAGTTTATTTTGAAAACCATTAACTTTTTCATTTAGTTAAGTTAAATTTCATCGATTACACTGTGCAACACATTTTTCCCACCTGGTAACGGTCAAGGTGGGTCGAAAGCAATTATATAGAATAGCAAAACCTTCGGTGGATTTTGCAAAGTTAGTTTCCTTTCAAAAGATACAGTCGTTTAGAGTTTGGTTGCTTTACTGTATTTTTCAAATCATCATTATTTGTTACCTTCTTCAGAAGAATTGTTGATAATACACAGATAGATAAATTACGTAAACAAATTATACCAAAAAATTATAACTTGTTAGCATTTTGGTGGTCAAAGGTGAGCAACTGGTTTTTTAAAAACAATTTTTCATCTCAAAATTTTCATTTTAGTTTGTATACCCCCACACACACTGTGGCAGGTATACTAACTTTGGCACAACGTTTGTAACTATTATTGATCAGCATCACCTCCTAAGTCGATTTAGCCATGTCCGTCTCTCTGTCCGCACGATAGCAGTCGCCGTTTCGGAGATATCGAATTGAAACTTTTAGTACATGTTTTTCTAATCCAAACTCAGATCAAGTTCGAGAATCAGCCCAATCGGACAAAAAGTAGGCGGGGCACCCATACAAAACGACAAAAAACGAAATTTTATTATTGCTGTATTCGATTGGAAATGTTTAGAAATGGAATTTTAACATGGCCCGAGCTTAAAAAACCCCATATAAATGAGTCCAAATGGGGTTTTGAGATAAAATTTTGAATGGTGGATTAAGTTGAGAAAATTTTCTATTTTTTTTTTATGATTTCATTGGAAATACAATGTAGTTGGCTATCCAAGCGCTCGACAGCGACCTCAAATGAGTTCAAAAAAATATTAGAAGTCCGTATCAAAAAATTTAACGGCTACGAAATGGAGGAATGATTGTGCACAACAGAAATGTTTTTTCAATTGACAACGAAATTTCATAAATTTAAGGAAAATTCGCTTAGGTTTGCATTTCCCTTACAAAAGTTATTTTTAATAGCAAAATTTTATTTTTAAAAAATGTTTTGTAAGGTCTTATTTATTTTCATATAATTGCATAGAAATTGCAAAAATTAAATATTCAAATATTCGTAAAAAAAAGGGTCGAATTTAAAATATCATACACATACAAATTTCAATTCATCAAGCCATATCGTCGCTGCGCTGACAAAGCAGGTTAGTGCAGCGCAGGAATTTCATTTTGGGAGGTTTATAAATATTTTAATATTTGCAAAACTTATTTTTTTTTTATCTTGCATATACTTTAGAGCGGCTCCCGCACACCACTCTTAAAAATAGCTTATTTTTCAACAATTCGATAAATATTCGATTTGTCTTCACTCAATTAGCATGTAAAAAATCCAATTTCAATTCACAATTTTTATCAAAGCCAATAGAAAATTGTGAAAGCACTGTGACACCTAGTCGCACTAAGCAACGCCCTCAAGTTGAAATGAAAAAGCATATAACGAGTGGTTTTTGTAAGTTTTGTTTTTAATTACATATTTTTGACTGTTTCGGTATGCAGCGACATAATCTCAATACAATACATTCAATTAATCTTCATCTGTATTTTGTATTTTGTATTTGTGTAATTTTTGTGGTTTATGTAATATATAAAGTTAATAGTATTTAGCATAAATCTCATTAACGTTTTCGTAGCACTACAATATAATTAAATTATCATTTGTAAATTAGCACAATTATTGTTTAGCATTTATTAGCATTAAATATTTTGCATTATTATAATTTAAATTCTAAATTAGCATTCTTTTTCGTACCTTATTACGGAGACGGGGGCGCTTGTGCGCGTTTTCCATTGCAACATCATTAATTGAACAATATTCATAAATATTTTTGGCCATATGCCCATATAGCGCAGGAGTTCTACATAGTTTTTATATGTTCCTCTTAATTTAAGACGAGTTTCAGTTGTTTTTGTTTTGTTTAGTTTTTTTCTTTTCTAATTTCAATTGCTTTTCATTCAGTTTAGTTATTGTTGTAGTTTAAATTAAATAGTAGGTAGTGGTAATTAAATAGTAGGTAGTGAGTATAAGTTGAAATCATAGTTGTATATAAATAGTAGGTAGTATTGGAGCAGCTGTTGTTATCTATATAAATATATATGTATTTAATAAAGTGTGTGTATAACGTTGCTTCATTCATATTCGGAGTAGTAAGAAGATTAAAGTAGCAATAGGGTTAACGAGTATTTTATTTTAATTATTTTGCTTGGATTTTCGCTCTTCTAAATTTCAAACGAGATTCTTGACATGCGTGGTGTCCATGTGTTGAATAAGTGTACGCATGAACGACATTTCTTTCCTGGCATTTTCCAGAATCACCTTCGGATCATCCGAAGTGCAGCGCAAGCAATTCGGTGCGAAGACCATTGCCAGATTCGACGAATCCATTTTCGTACAACTGACGACATCCGAATGCGAAAATTGTTGCAGGAAATGCACGAGATAAGTCAAAACCTGTGCGATTACGAGTGCAAAGATGAAATTCAAGTTAGTTTCTTCTTAAATTCCCTGAAATTCGGTTTGTTCAAACTTACCAGCTTATTAAGATCTGGCAACTTATCGACAATTTCTTTCGCTCTATCGGGATCCTCGGTATTAACGCATTCTTCGTACAATTCGTCCGGTATAAGTGGATCGTACAATTCGCGATACCACAATTTCAATAAGCTCGCAGGCGCATGTGCATCGGCTAAAAACAACAATTCAGCATCGTTCAATGGTGCGTGTCTGTGCAGACTTACCCATTGTATTTTTGTAATCAGGAACTTCCCACCGATCTAAGCGGTTCTTCAAACAATTGACTTCATCCACATCGGCGGACACACGAAATATTCCTTCGGTTTGTTGTCCATTTAAAAGAAGCACCTGTTGTAATAAGCAAAAAATTTAAATATGGAATTTGGTCTAACTCAATTCGTTTCCTTCCTGAATTGAATTGAGTGCTTATTGCTTTTGGCCATAGAATCTATAAGCGCATAGTACTTTTTCGTTTCATTCTTTGATGATAAAACTGTGTCAAATATAATACTACTGGGCTGGTGAAGGGGCGATTTTAAATGTGAATATAGTATAAAAGAGTATACTCCAAAATTACAAGTAAGTAATATGTACACTGAGAGGAAAATGTTTTCAAATTAAACGAAAATGTTTTAAAATTGAACGATTTTATTTTTAAAATAGAGCTTAAAGGCCTGAGCACACAGAGGCGTTATTCGTGTCGCAGGCGGTTTCGATAAAATTTTGTCAAAAATCATTGTTTTTTCGAAAATAGGGCAATTTTTTACAGCCTGTTTCCACTGCAATACAATAAATAACAAACACAAAAAGCCAGTTTCAGAACCATTTCGAATCAGTTTGAAAATAAACTTTTTTACTGTATCCAAAATTTATTTCGAAACCGCCTGCGGCACGAATAACGCCTCTGTGTGCTCAGGCCTTTATACAGATTTGTTCAATTTTAAAACACGTGTGCTGAAAACCAATTTTAAAACACAAAAAATTTTCAAAATGAGAAAAATTCGTTTGAAGAATACATTTTTTTGTTGTTTTTTTTTTGTTTGCAAAGATTTCATTTATTTATATTTAGTTAACTTTTTATTCTCTCAAAAATTCGAGATCGGGTTGGTCTACTGTTAACATTATTTAACAGATTCTAAATGTATTATATATACATATGTTGTACCGAAAGCATACTTTGAATTTTTTTAAAAAACGCCCTAAAATTATGTTTTGATTTTTTGAAATAGAAAAGAACAACAGTATTATCAATTTCAAACGACTAACGAAAGAGCAAGACGATTGAAAGCATTTGTTTTAAAAATGAAAACATAATTGTACTGCAGAAAAAACGATGTTTTAAAATGCAAATTTAATAAAAAATGTTCAATTTTAGAACATGTTTTTTCTTTCAGTGTAGTAAAAAACTTAAATGGAGAGACGATTCTAGGTGGACAAAGCTTCAAAAAAAGATTTCGAAGTGAATAAAAACTATTATTTAAGTAATTTTTGTTAAAATTTTATTATATCTTTCGATCAATTTTAAAAAGCATATATGTAATACTTCTATATTGACAGTAACCTATCTCTACAATGTGTTTTGAGCTGACTGTAACAGTGAAACAACAAGCATTGAATTTCGTGTTAGTTTGACGGCGAAATCCGAGCTTCGAATGTACTTTTTCATACCTTTTGTATATTATATATCAGTGAATGTACTTTCACTATACTGGTAATATAGAAGTATTACATATATTCTTTTTTTGATAATATAAAAACGTTGGTGCGTATGTATGAATGAACATCACGGATAAACCACTAAACGTATCAGAACCATACAAACACCATACGTTTATTTGTGAGCTCCGGAAGGTTTATGTACTACTTTGAACTTGATTGGTCAAAGAAGCGGGGTACCACTCATACAATTTAAGTATTACTTCAAAATATATCTGGGATACTTTCCAGTACACATGGTATTATGCTTCTTATTCAAAAAGCGCAATTCAATGAGTAAAATTGGACAATGGTCAAGCATTTGACAAAAAAAACTAATCGAAACAAACAAATTTTGATTCAAAAAATAATTTGTACAAATGAGAACTTCAAATCAGGCGTCACGCAATTACAAATATAAAAAAGTTTGTCCCGATTGATTGAATGATTGGTGATGACTCACCACCGCCCAGCCCAAACAGCTGAACCTAGAGTTCTGCAATTTTTTATGTTATGCTCTGGGTACTTTCACTAATTTAAGTATAAGTCCGAGCACCGCCGGGGTATTCAACTAGTATATTATAAAAAGATTTAAAAAGTAATTTATAGAAAAGAGAGATGAGAAAAAAAATTCGAATAAAATGTTTGTGAAGTTTGAACTTAACTAACTTCTGCCTAGGGCAACCCCACGTAAAACTAGAGAGTGGACTATCTTCGGCTATACCGAAGCTGAAATACCCCCACACAGTAGGAAGAAGTACCTCGAACATAAAATTATGTGGTCTCAAGACCCCATTTGAGACACCTATAAATGTCCAAAATCCGTTTCTAAAAATTTCCAATCAAATCGACAAAAAAAAAATTGGTCTCAAGGCCCAATTTTGACCCTTATATATGTGGTTTCGGAACCTCGGACCATGTCAAAAGTCCATTTCTAAACATTTTCAATCGAATACAGCAATAAAAAAGACTTGAAAAATGTTGACCTTTTTTTTCGGTGTATGGGAGCCACGCCCAGTTTTTGTCCGATTTGGCTGATTCTCGAACTTGATCTCAGTATTGAAGAGAAAAATATGTACCCAAAGTTTCAAGTCGATATCTCTAAAACTGCGACCGCTATCGTGCGGTCAACGGACGGACAGACGGACGGACAGACAGACGGACATCGCTAAATCGACTCCGGCGGTAATGCTGATCAAGAATATATATACTTTTCCATACCGGACACGTCTCCTTATGGGCGTTACAAACGTTGTGTCAAAGTGAGTATACCCTGCAACAGTGTGTGTGGGGGTATAAAAATAGTGAGTTCGTAGCCAGTGCTGACTATTACTTAACTAGTTTATATAGTAAAAAACTCAGATTATTGTTGTGATTTTCATAATTTATATGTGAATTATGGGTTTTAGCCAATGTACTGTTTCGGATCCAGCCTCGTACACTCTCTCTCGGTTTTTGTACTCCCTTTTCCAAACAATTTTTTTGGGAAAATGAGCTAAAGCCCATAGTTGATATATAACTAGTTTATAGTTATAAATAAATTGGTTCAATTTCTCCCAGGGGTGTTAATGCGTCTTTATTATAATCGTATTGCATATGAATTTTGCTTAACTTTGCTTATGTTCACAGCATTTGTTCGATCAAGGCTCGAATATGCTGCAATTATCTGGAATCCTACAATCCGCCTTGAAAAGGTTCAGAAGAAATTTTTTATATTTGCACTTTTTTCCTTTAATTTTCAGAATCTGATTCCTTCCTATAAGTCGAGCTGTTTACTCATTGATTAGAAATCTTTAGTAGGTAGACGCATTATTAATTCATTGATGTTTGTCTATGATATCATGTGCGGCAATATCGATGTAGCTAAGCCAAATTAATTTTTTTGTTCCAATCAGAACCACTTGTCAGAATAAAATCTATAAAACAAATTATGCAAATACAAATCAACATCTCTTATTGCATTTAATGAAGCAGCTATTAGTTTTATATATTATTCTTTTTTTAATTTTAAGTGTAATATATTCTATATTGTTTTAATCTAGCCTGTAGATACCAAATTATCATTGGCTTAATAAATAAATAAATAAACACTATTAATGACACAAATCGTAGAATTTCTTCACATGTCTTCCCAGTTTCTTAAACGTTTAAAAAAGTCATTAACTTCGCTATCCCAGAAAAACGCCGTTGGGGTATAGCTATTTGGTATGTATGTAGGGTTTCCAATGTCTGTCGTACTGTGTAATAAATCGCTAAAAATATTTGACCTTATTGACGGTAGGTATTTGTAAGCTCCTGAGATTGCAAATTTGAATTGTTCGCACACATAAATAAAATGTATGTCTAAATATGTCCTGTTGAGAACCAGAATATGACTTACATGCTCCGTCAAAGTGGTCTGTATCCATGGCAATTTTCTAAAACCAAATTTATCCTTTTGCAGCTCCATGACTTCAGACAAAGTGTTTCCAAACATGCTGTTGCGCAGAATTTGATTCTAGAATTGTACAAAAATGGCACATAAAAAACAATTATCTTTACATTGCTTCAGTGGTGGAAATTCGTACTCGTGCTTGCTCTACTTCGTCTTCGGTAGGTTTCTTAGCCTGGCGACGTCCGTTGCTGCCAATTCGCTCCAAACGACGGCAGCAAACTGTGGCATAATGAGAAATTTGCACATGAATTGGCCATTTGCCCACCTCGGGAAATGATGTGGCAAACGAGGGATCACGATGACGATTCACGTAACTGAATTGCAAAGAAATTCCATTAGATACAATTCATTAAAATAAATCCTTGGCAAACGAATTCAATTACTTGAGTAGAGTGGGTTGAAAAGTAGGCGATGGAGGCACAAATGATAGGCAAATCGCCATCAGCTCCCAGCCTCGTATCAACGATTCGCGTTTGGGATTCTCGGTAGTCTGGCGACACAATTGCACGTACAACTCGTCGCGTAGCCTGTGCACAGGATGGAAGAAAATACAATTAAATGAAAACGTTCAAATGTGCGCTCAAGAGCTTACTGCTGTTGCGGCAGGGCTGATGTAATTATATCGATTGCAACCGAATTCAAACTCATGCCCGCACGCGCCTTTCGATCGCCCATGTAGATTTGCACCAGCTTGAACAGTTCGATGGCGATTTTCTTTTCGGTTTTATCACGTGACAGCGCCAACATGGGACGACTAATGGCCTCCGATGTCCAGCTTAACATGTCGCGTACGGAAGACTACGTAAAGTGGGGCGGAAACCGATTTGGGTTAGAATTTAAATTCAAATTTGAATCCACTTTCCCAGTCATACCTTTTTGCGGAAAATTCCCTTGGAGTGCAAATTCAAATTGTCAGCGGCGAATTTCTCAATATCACATTCTTTCATGCAGGCAAGAGTTGGGATCCCACCCAGACCCTGAGGCGCACGCTCGGTGGGAGGAAATATCTGCTGAATTGTAGGCTTAAGCGACGGCGGGGCCAGTTTGCTACGCGACATGCTGACCGTGGTGTTGGTGCTGCCGGTGGTGTCATCTTTGGGATAATGTGGCAAATTCATGCGCGCACTATCGATGGCCGATTGTGCGATGCGCGAGATTTGTCGATTTGGGGAGGGTAGCGTTTGTGACTGCTTCTGCTTGCTATCCGCATCTAGTTGCAAATGTTGATGTGGCGGTGGGTGTGGATGTTGGTGAGAGTGTGGCAATGGTGGTGTGTTCGAGTAAAGTTGTTGCTGTTGTTGTTGCTGCTGCTGATGGTGATATTGTTGCGTTGGTGTATGAGCTGCTGGGGGAGCGCCATCCAAATATGAAATGTGATATCGTTGCTTTGGTTTCTGTGACAAGTCTGTGCCCCCGCCAATGCCCTCCAATGCAGCTTCGCAGTTGTCAGAACTGCAATAGGAGCAACGTAAACAATAAATACACATTTTACGTTTCAAGTAGAGTAAACTTACATTTCTTCGCGACCGGCTGGGTCATAGGGGGGATACTGATATGCGTAGTACGAGACACTATCGCCCATGTTGGCATAGTCATCGATCATGCCATAATTGTGTTCCAAATAGCCGCCGTGTGAATCAGACCCGCCATCCGAATCCTCATTGTCTGGCTCGTGTCCCGACAGCGAGTGCTCAGACTGACTGTCCGAGTGATAGGAGTCGGAGTCTATGGGATCGCCAAAGACATAACGTCCGGACAATTTCGCCTGCTCGATAATGTAGTGTTTGAGTGGGAGCAGATGTTCTTGCATTTCCTAGAGATAGAAACGGAAAAGGGATATTATCTTTAGTGGTCTTGTTAGTTAGAGAACAAATAAACCGAGATAGAAGCAAAGAACAGACAACAGTTGTAAGCTGTCCAAAAGGGTGATTTCAAAAGCATTGGGTGATGATGAATCTCCTTGGTGGATTTCTATGAAGGTGAGTTGACTTCCTTCTCAATTGCCCAACATTTTTCCACTCTCAACTTACTTGATCCCAATTGCTATACAAAGGCGATGTATTGCCATTATCGTACTCTGCATCACTGTTATCAGCATTCAAATGGCTCTGGTGGTGATGCTTGGACTTTCTCGAATCACGTTTATCGCGTTTGCTGTCATAATATCGCTCATTTGAGTGGCGCGAATGTTTATCCTTCAATGGAATTGCAATTTGATATTAGTCAAAATATAGAGTAGGTACGCAAGGGCTCTGATGGCATTTTCAACTAACCAAACTCGACGAATTGTGCCGCATCGAACCAGCTGACCGATTGTCTAGACTATGCTGCTGCTGTTGCGTTCTGACCGATGAGGCGGATAACTTTTGTTTGCCGCGTGAATCATTGGAGCCGCGCGACGAGTGCGTTAGCATGCCTATATTATCCGAAGATGGGAAATTCTTCAGCGATGTATTGGCAACATTATTGGGCGACGTTGAGGCGGCAACGTCGCTTAAATGCGGTGAAGTGGGCTTATTGATGGAGATTTTGTCCAAATTTAATAGTTCCAAACTGCAAGAGGAGTCCTGCTTGTAGTGCGTTTGACTAGGAGGCGCTGCAACTGCAACGACAGCGACATGTCCGGGCGAGTGTAGTGGAACAATGGGAACAGCATGACTGATAATGGCATTGTTGGAAGATTTCGAGGGTTTGGTTTTGTTCTGTATAGGGGGAGCAGAGAACAACATCAATCACACAAATGAAGAGGAAAAAAGAAATCGAGAAGAATTTCAAAATATACTTGTGGACTTATGGGACTCTGTGGGCTTGAATCGCTGGATTGCTTTTTATTGCTGCCACTACCGCTGGTCGCACCTGCACTACCGCCGCCACTTGAACCTTTCGCGGTGGTTGTGTGTCGTCTTCGCGACAGTGGCGTATTCTCCACCGATTTGAAATATTTCTCATGCATCGAATCATCGCTGGCGGCTCCGCCATTTGCTTCGGCGCTCGATTTTCGATACGATTTGCTGTGATGCCCGGCAGCGGCGGGATTTATAGACGACGACATAAAGCTGCCGGAGCGGGCCAATGACACTTTGTACTCACGCTCTAAAAGAGAGAAATTTTTTGGTTTAGTTTGTAATTTTAAAAAAATACTATCAAAAATTCACTACTACTACCGCCGCCATATTCCAAGCCATGATGTGATGATTTGCCGACACCGCCCCCGCCTCCAGCCCTTTGTGAGTGTTGCTGTTGAAGCTGACTTTGTTGTTGCTGTAGTGGCGATGCCGTCCCAGCAGCATGTGCATATGGATGCTGCTGCACGTGTCCCCCCGCATCCGGTGAGATTTTTTTCTTTGGCTGTGGCGTGTGTATTGAATGAGTGGGCGAGGCTATATCGGATGATTTAGAGGAGCAATAGCCCTGCAGGTGCGTTGGCAAAAGACTATGATGATCGTAATATTTGTCGCCAACTGCGGCACTACTGCTACCACCAAACGATGATGCATGCGGTAAATTATGCGAACTTGCGCTCTCTTGCAACATATCAAAGCTGAGAATGAGAACGAGGAGTAGCGGAGTAGAAGGGAAGGAATTTAAGCGTGAGATTTACAGATGATGACCACATGATGATACTACCGAATGCCCAAACAAATATTGAAGACAACTAATGTGCACACTTACCCGCCTTCCTTTCGGCTGCGATGCTTTTGCAGTGAACCCAAGCGCAAACTTTCGCCACCTCCTGCGCCCGTGCCATCGTTGAAGCGGCGATATCCGTGAATGCTGGACAAACTAGAATCACTCGATTTGCCCGATTCCTTGTAATGATTGCCAGAATCTGCAGAACAGAACCCATTATTGTAACTTAGTCCCCAATAAATGCATTCCATAAATAGTTATGTTCCACCTCTATTCCCCCGCACAATTTAACTCGCCTCAATGAGGGCGTGCTCTTATCTCAAGTGCGAGTTCACTTGAGTTTATCGTAAAATTTTAGGAAATAAATGGTACCTTGTGAGCGCCTCGTCGAAAACTGCTGTACGTCCATCGAACGTGATGAATCACCGGTGCCGACACTGCGTCCATGCAAATGAAGGAAGAAAGCAATTTACAATTTCAATGGTACTTAAATAAAACAACATCTCAGCCGTTGTAAACAAAGGCAAAGGCGCACACTCACCGAAAGCCCTGACGCCCACGTGGACTAGAGACTAACTCCGAGGCGGCGAGTTTCTCCTCGGAGCTGGCGTGCAGCGGTAAAGCGGTCGTGTTGGCGACACTGCCGCTGCTGCGTTTATTTGCGCTACCGCTGCCACTGCTACTGCTGGTGGCGGTTGTGGTGGGCGGAAAAATACCAGCGTTGCCGCCGCCGCCACCGCCGCCACTCCGTTGCGAACGCATTTTGCCCGCTGGCGATTGTGTTTGCGTGCCGCTCTCGCGCCGATCACTCGGATCTGTGTTCTGTTTCAGCGTTTGCAGTTTCGCTAGCGGAATGATGTCACACTTGCTCGGCCGATGCCAAACGGTCTTCTGCGTGGCCGCATTGTAGTAGTAGAAACGCTGCGTGTTCGTATCGAACAATTCCCACCACTGCGATGAGTCGGTGCGCTTAATTGGAACATCCTGCGTAGATCACAATAAAAAAGCAAAAAATAAAATTTAAAAATTAGAAAAATTTATTTTTAAAAAAAGAAAAACATTCAAATTCAGATGGAAGTGAATGCAACTCAGTGCGCAACTGAATTTGGAATACGGTCGGGCAGGCGCTGCCGAGCGGAGCTCAAACGTGTTTCAAGTATTTACAAGTGCCTTCGTTGTTGTTGCATTTGCTTGTTCGTTGCTGTTGTTGGTACTTGGGTTCGTGACCTTGAACTCTTGTCGCGGCCCAGTGACGCTGATGAGAAAATGCAAAATTTTGAGATTTCTTTCGCATAGGCCCTCTCTCCTCTGCCTAGTAGGAGGGTGGTTTTTCATGTTGTTTTGTGCTGGCCTTGGAGCTATTTGGGACATTTTACAATTTCAAAAAAAAAAAAATATCATACACAAAAAATCTTTATCTCGCTGCGTACCTACTGCTGTGGCTGTACGAGTTTGTGGCAACTAACTATGCTGTGCTTGCTTTAATTAGGGCAAGGTTTTTAATTACCAAATACGAACAGTTTCATTTTCATCATTTCCATTTCAGAAGCACATTCATGCATATTTCGTATTACAAATGCACAACTACAGGCAGGCAGGCAGACTTTTAGAAACGCTTCGAGTTGAGGATGGAATGGAAAACAATTATGATAAACTATTTATTAAGATTACGTGAGTATCTCAATCAACTATTTATATACAGAGTAGTTCATAGAAAATAATCAAAAGAAAAGAATCAAAAGTCGCAAATGGTACGTTTTTCCTGTTCATCTGGAGAATTCCACGTTTCCTAATGCTTTCCGACTTTATATCAATCGCCTCAATTTCTAGTCTCGAAACTACGAATTATTTCAGGATCTTAATATTTTAATAAATAAAATAATGATAACAGAATGTGTTACTAAAATTCTGGATGGGAAAATAAATAAGTAATGAAATATTAACGATAAAACATCAATAAACTACCAAATTTTCAATAAAAAAAATCGATAAATTTTCAAAAAATTATGGAAAAACCACATACATATAGAAAAATCATCAATAAAATATCAAAAAAAATCATCGAAAACTAATCGAAAAAAAATTATCGATAAAATATCGAAAATTTATTTATAAAATTATTGAAAAATGAGCTAAGAACGTATCGCACTCGCATGTGCTGGTTATTTTATAGTTCTGATATATTTTGGGGTCCTCATTTTAAATTTCGTACCAATCACACTCCTTTACCGATTCGGCTCTTACCTATCAGCTATCATGTTTTTTTTTAAGCAAGAGCGTATTTTAGCGTAAATCTAGCATAGAACAAATCTAGTCTCGAAGTTGTTTTTATATTTTATTGTCCTTCGATTTTATTCACGATACAAATGCAGTTCCAATAAAAATCCTTGGGAATTGGTAATTGGTAATGGAAATTATCAATTTCCAAGGAAACGGCCAGTCTTGTTGGGGTGTGCAATGGCCAGACACCCCAACAAGTATATCAAACTTCGACCAGATTGGGTGAACAGGCCCTGAACTACTGCAGCGTGCGAACCGACTGGACTGGGCAGACACCGTAGACGATTCATGCACTGGAAGCTGTGCTGTAGACGAATCTTGCAGCACGGACCAAAACTGCAAGAGCTAAGGTGGGAAGGGAATCAATTTCCTTCTTGCCATTGATGTACACGGATTGTGTGCATCCAAAGTGGTTCCTACGGCAATCGGGTCGTCGTACCGGAATCCTCTAGGTTATCCACAGGCCAAGGATTCAGCCTTTTTAGGCTATTACAACAACTACAACCATAAGGAGACGTGACCGGTATGGAAAACTACATATATTCTTGATCAGCATCACCTGCTGTGTCGATTAACCCATTAATGTCCAACGGTACATATATGTATGTAACGCTATGGGACTTTTTTTTTTCAAAAATTCAAATAAAATAGTTAAATTAAACGTGGAGTTTCGATTTTTGGCGCTATATATTGTTAGGTGAGCAAACAAGAGACTAAAGTAAATCACACAAATAATTTTTTTAACACGTTTGTAAATTCTTTTCCGAGCATTTAGACGGGGTGAATTAGTTATGATTCTTAAATGACTCTTAATGTAAACTCAAAAACTCTAAAATAGAGTATTTGCGAATTCAAATAATTAAAAAAGTTGAAAATTACTGTCGAAAACTTCTTCGAAGGTTTTCTATTGATTCTGTAACTCTTCTTTCATGTTTAAAACCAGATGGAACGTACTGAGAGTCACAACAACTAGATTGAATAAATACTTGTATTAATATTCAATTTAAATATAACAATTCACATCAGCAGCTCCAGATAAAGCTTCTGAAAATAATCTAAAAAGCATCTATTGCGGAGGTCATCTGCTGACTAGTCCGTAGCATACAAAATACAAAGACAAAATGGAAAACTGAACAAAAAACCAAAATTAGGTCATCACCACCACCATCATCGACAATATGCCAACAAACACAACAACAACAACAACAAAAACACCAACAATCATCTATATCAACAGTACATATTGGAGTCTAGCGCACAAGTGAAGCGAACTAACAGACAAGAACGCGTTTAAGAGTAATTAAAATTAAAATTGCAAAAAGATATCGCATGAGGAATTGATGAGTTTGCTGAAAAGAATTCCAGCAAATAGATACAATAACAGAAACCAAAAGAAAAAAAGAAAATCGATTCAATTCGAAGGAAATCAAAATTATGAAATTAAATTTATGAAGAAGAAAAAAAAACTTTCATATTACATAAAATACCATTAAAAGCAAGTACCGTTCGGGTACCGGAAGATGGCGCAACTATTCACTAAGCGTGGCCGCCTAACTAAGTCCGCGCGCAATGAGTAATAAAAGCTAAAAATTTCAAACTCCCTAGTTGTTGCACCATCACACGAAAACGAAAGAAACCTAAGCACATACAAGTTTCTAAAACCCCCCCTGGTTGTGGCGTTTCTTTTCTTGCCTACTTCGGCGAGTTACCGGAAGTTTTGAATTTGAACAGCACCAACAATACCAATACCAACAACAACAACAGCAACAACACCAACTACTTCAGCGAATTAGCAACATGACAAAATAAAACAGAATTTTAATATATTTCATATCACGTACGCGAAACCAACAAAATGTAAAAAAAAAAAGAAAAGTGCCAGCCGCAAACGGCCACACAACGGTGGCAGCAGCAGCACTTCTGCAGCAAATTCAATGCATTAACCGAAGAGTGCCAACCTACCTACCGAACTACCCTCAGCATTGCGTTGGTTGGGCCTTTTGAGGTTTTACAAGGACTCACTTTTACGCTCAATGCAAAATTGGAGCAGTCAACAAATTTTGGTTGCTGTCGGTGTGTGTGGTTATGTGCAACAGCAACATCCACACTGGGCAACTGGACGGGTGAGGGACGAATTTAATGGCTTTTGTAATCAGTTTACTGTTGCATAAATCACTCTGGTTAATGAACATCAATTTTACGATGCAAAAAAATTACAAGGAAGTTCCCCGAACAAAGGCAATTGAACGTACGTGAAAGACAAGAGACGATATGAACAATTTGTATCGTTTCAAAAAATTTCTCACAACAACATAGGAATAGCTGGCAATAGCTGCATTTGTCATTTCCGACAGATGCCAACATCCCCTTTAAAATGTTCTCCGACCTCTAAGCAGGGCATGAGAATAATCCAAGTATCTCCAAGTAACTCTCGACAGACAAGTCCTTAATCCTAGTCTTTGTGACAACATGTGTTTCTATATTTAGATCGAAACCACATATGAATTATTAAAACGTGTTCCGATTCTGAATATGTGAATACAAGACAATAGGAAAAATACCATGGCTCAACACTTACTTCCGGTGGATCCCAGACGCATTCGCCAGTGGTTAAATTTGCATACATGTGCTCCTTGGTCCTTGGTTCTATTATTTCCACCCATTCTATTCTGTAATTAAAAACAAAGAGAAGACAATTTTATTGAAAAGAATAAAATTGGAAACTATTGCAATAAATAACAAGCATAAAAAAGATTACAAGAAAAACATGTGTGCGCCACTAGTAGTATCTACTGTCTGCGAAGGAAAATCATAGTGCCGCAGAGAACATTACAACGCCCTACATTACGGGTAATACGGGGAAATGGACAACCAACCAACACACACACACACACACACACACATCGCACATCGGGGGATTCCATTCAATTTTCCACTCATTCATTCATTTATTTTCTTATTTTCCTTACTGCTGCTCTATTCTGTGCATTTGAAATTCTCCTTTGGAATGGCTTTCGTCGTGCGTTTTCCCCCAAAATAAGCACACATTTTCCTCATTTCCTAGTGTTCCTTGTTTCCGGCATGTTCTCCGAATTTTCCTTATTTCAATGCACTGCGCTCGCTCTCAGCCTCTCTCTCGTGTTGAATGCTCTACTCTTCCTTTCTGATTTTCTTCGTGGGCTTGGAGGAAAATCGATTTTGGCAGAAACAACATTTGAAGTGCATGATGACAAAAAGGATCAAGAAGAGAGCAAAATGCGAAAAAATATAAACGCGCAGAAAAGGGGAGGGGCTCTGCACTGCACTGCGTAAAATATTTGCCATTTTACCCCCATCCAGCACACACACACCCCACAAACGACACACAAATTCAGTAAAAGGGAAACTTTCATTGATCCTCCCAAAACACACACAACTGTTCTCAAATTATATCCGAATTATCACCAAATTTGGCAACAACAAAATCGCATCGTTTGCTGTTTTTCTTTCAATCCGATCGGATTTTGTTCCACACCTTTCACAACTCGAACTCATTTTCCCAAGTGCGTTTTCCTTTTGGGTGCTGCCCGTCGTCGCCGTTTTTTGCTCTGCTTGCGATTCCCCCACACACTTTTTCTTCGAATGCAATTTTCAATTTTCGCTCTATTCACTCGATTTTTTGCACTTTAGAATTGAATAATTTGCAGATTTTGCATGCCATGCTTTTGCCTTTACTTTTATTTAGCACACATTTCATAAATTAATTGATTTCTTTCTTCTTTCGACACAAAAAAACGAATTTTTTCACAAATCAGCACAATTCACAATTCGATTGGTTTCCTGCTTTTTTTATTTTATTTTATTGTTGTAATGGATGGTTTTTGTCGTTGTTGTTTTTTTAGTTTTATTTATTATTTGTTTTAACAAACAAATTCGCTGAATTAGCGGACAAAGGCGTTTTTGCTACCGCTTCATTTTCTCGCAAACATCTACCGACTGAAAATTGTTCACTGCGCTTCCGAATTTTTCCAGCTGCATACCAGTGTTGCATTTGCTTGTAAAAAGGGAATTTAACAATACAAAATTTTAGAATAATTTTAAATAGCCCCGGTTTAGGCGAGGTGTTTTAGGTTTAATTTTTTTGATGCATTGGGCGAAAAAGCTTATGGCGTATCGGCATAAAATCCATGTCAAAATATAAAAAGACAATTCGTTGAAGTTATAATCCATTTTTGTCAGCGTGAAACAATTGGAGATATTTAATTTTCGTGTTCGTTTTTTTTAATTTACATTTTTAAACTTCAGTCATTTGCTTGGATTAGTACATGTACGCTCTAACCAAGGTTCCCAGATCCCGTCTGAGATTTTTTAATTGCTGTGAGATTTGTTGTGAGATTTTTAATTGCTGTGAGATATTTTCTCACATGAAATGTTTTATTTCGTGTAAAATGGGAGATTTTTTATCTACTGTGAGATTTTTTGTGAGAATTTGGAATTGCTGTGAAATGATGTCTCACGTGAGATTTTTGCAAATTTTTTGTGTGAGATTTTGAGTTGTTTTTGTGAGATATTTATCTGGCTCTAACGCGGACCGAAAAATTATAATTAAGTCGAATCGGGCTTACGGCGTATATACGCATTTACGCAGTACGCGCAACTCTGTGCAACTCCATAAGAATACGTGTGTTCTATATATATACGCCGTACGTAAGTTGAGTATTTACAGTACAGCGTCTAACGCAATTCATGCATAAGTGATTATTGCTTCTTGGCACAGAGTTTATGATGTCATTGAATTTGACATAATGAAAACCATAAATTATTTCTCAAACAAATTATTGATAAAAAGCGTAAATAAAATGTTTAAAATATATCAACAACAATTAACATCATTCCGTGTTTCTTTACACTTTTTCTGAACGATAAATTTCTATTGTTAATAGCAACCAGCTATTCGTTTGAACATTACCCCCGTCTATATTAGCGATAAATTCTAGCATATTATAGATCGTATACGATCTACTTATAAGTGTAGACCATTTATGGTACATAGTATGGCATACATGATATGAAATATCGTGTGCGAGTTATTGCATAACATTTTTAGCTGTAAAGTGAAAATAAGAATTTAAGTGAAACTACATTATTGATGATATAATAAGGGTATTCATTTGGGAAACCCCTTGAAAACGCGAAGTTGCTTAAAAGAACTGTAAAATTTCATATGTTTTGACTGCTTATCCGCACAACTGAGTCGTTTCAAACTGGTTTCCCAATATAAATAATCGGCCTAATAATTATAAAAATGGAGTAAAATATGGCCTAAATCATAAGTCTAAAAAATCTGTACAAACAGTTTACCATGTACCATGAAATGCCCACTAAAAAAAAAATCAGCGATAACGGTTTCGCGTAAAATGAAAAGTGACCGATCGCATGTGAGGAACGATAGCTAATATAGACAAGTTGTTATAACCGACTCTACGTTTCCTCCGTTAGGCCACGTCCCTTTACCGTCAACTATAACCAACCCATAATGCCACCAATACAATTTGCGATTGTTGGTACAACTTTGACAGATTGAACCAACAATTCAAAACTTGTATGGGGTAGTCGGAGGACAAATTTTGTTGGTAAACAAATTTAGTAAGGTTATTCATTTCAAGTGGGAAATGAATAAATGAAATGAATAAAAGAACTGTCAAATTTCATATATTTTGACTGCTCATCAGGGTTCGGACTTTACTACGATCGTAGTAGAGTCCGATAGCTTTTCATTAGTAAAAACTGTTAAGCGGTTGAACTGAATTATATAATCCCGTAATCTTTTTTTTTGTTTGAAAGGTAATTTCCAGTTTTAAGGAATTGAAAATCGATCTAGTAGTTGTTAGAAATCGGAATTTTAACGTTGAAAGTTTTAATTGTTTTATACTTTTATTTATTTTTTATTTCCTTTTTTATAAAAACTAGAGAGTGGCTATACCGAAGTTGAAATCCCCCCACACAGAAGGAAGAAGTACCTCGAACATAAAATTATGTGGTATCAAGACCCCATTTTGAGCCACCTATAAATAGTTTTGGAGCCCGGACCATGTCCAAAATCCGTTTCTAAAAATTTCCAATCAAATCGACCAAAAAAAAATTGGTCTTAAGACCCCATTTCGACTCTTATATATGTGGTTTCGGAACCTCGGACCATGTCAAAAATACGTTTCTAAACATTTCCAATCGAATGCAGCAATAAAAAAGACTTGAAAAATGTTGTTTTTTTTCGGTGTATGGGAGCCACGCCCAGTTTTCACGGACGGACGGACAGACAGACGGACATGGCTAAATTGACTCCGGCGGTGATGCTGATCAAGAATATATATACTTTTCCATACCGGACACGCCCCCTTATGGGCGTTACAAACTTTAAAGTTAGTATACCCTGTATACCACAGTGAGTGTGGGGGTATAAAAATTCAAAAGTGCAACGTTCAAATTCCGATTTCTCAACCTGTAAAGTTTAAAATCTGAACCCAAAATAGTTGAAAATTTGAATTTAAACCTGAAAAAGTTGAAGAAGGTTGAAAAACCTTCTTCGGCTTTATGATTTTATATTCGGTTTGACATTTTGAAGAGTCTTATAACACTACCCAACAAGATTTTGCTTAAACTATTACGAGATTTTGAATTTCTGCTCAAAGTTTCTGTTTATGTAATCGTTTAGTGTTATGATTATCTTTTAAAGTGAGCTATAGGTTGTAAATTTGCGATGTCAATGTCCAAAGATATAAACATTTGTAAAAGTACTCAAATTTTTTATTACATGGTTTTCTCTTTAAGCCCGGTATGCAGATGGGAAAAAATTCCGCTCCCAAAAAAAGAGCTGATGTTTTGAGTACAAATTTTTTTTGCAACCCGCCAGCAAAATTAATGGAATGACCTTTATGTTGCTTTGAAAACCATTTTTATTAGCCGCACAATCCCCACAATAATTTTTTTCACATTTTCATTAAATTTTATTTAACAAATTCAAAAATTTAAATGTCAAAAAATATTTCGCTCTAATCAAAACAAAATATATGTCAATTCTCCAAAACGGAATTTTGTCGCATCTGCGAACCGGGCTTTAGACTCTAATATAAAAATTTGAACGAGATGGAGCAATTCTGTGGACACCAGCTTGTTAAGCATGGTCGGGACTAGGGGTTGCAATCCCGGGATCCCGGACTTTTTCCTGTCCCGACAGTCCCGGGATTGTAAGGCGTAAAATTCCGAATTCTTCCATATATTTTCAACAAAAACCTGAATTTAATTTGGTTTTTGTTTAAGTTTCCTGTTCATTTGGTTAGGGGACCAAACCCTGTCGAAAATTAAACCCAATTGAAACCAATTGAAAAGGTTACGGGTTTTTAATCGGTTTTCAAAAGGTTTTCGTACACAAAATTGACTTGAAGTTTTTTTTCCTAAGAGAAAATTCATCGTATTTCATTTATTTATGTCATATATTTTTAAAATATAGGAAATATTTTTTTTAAATATTCAATAAATCTTTTTATAAGGCGCACACAGAGGCGATATTCGCTATATAATTTCAGAACCATTTCCATATTTAAAAAAATCTAGCTTCGAAAACGCAAAGTGCCTCACACAGGCAGCGATTTCACCGCAGTAGATTTTGTTTGTTATTTATTATATTGCTATGGAAACAATCAAAAAGTCTGACTGAAATTGTTCTGAAAATGACTATTTTGTTTGTTATATCTCAATTCGGAGATAAAAACGTAAACCCAAAGTTTCACATCGATGTCTCAAAAAAAAAAACATTCCAGCCTGTATGGTGACAGAAAGACGGGGATATGGCTAAATCTGTTTTCGATGCTGATCATGAATATATATGTATACTTATCCATGCGTCCTTATGGACGTTTCAAACATTGTGTAGAGTATAAAAAATAAAAATTTAAGCAGAAATTTGTTTGAAAATGCGATTAGATAAGGAAATTCGGTAAATGTAGTTAGATTCAGCACCCTTGATTTATATTGAATTGATATAAAATTTCCTAATATTGGGCCATCTAGAAACCTTTTAAAACCTAAACCGAAACCTTTTCAATCGCTCCAACCAACCGAAACCTTTTCAAAATCAAGGAGCGAAACCGATAACCAAAACCGATTGGCAAGTGGGAGTAAAACCGAAACCTTTATCCGATTCGGTTGCCAACCCTGTTTCTAACTATAAACTAGTTTTTTAATAGTCAGTACTGACTATAAAGTCACTTTTTCCTTTGTTATGAACTCACTATTTTAACATGTTGATGTCCTACAGCGTAGTCAATTGTCTATTACTACATGAGATTTCAACTATTTAGTTTTTAGATATTTTAAAGTGATTTTATAGTGCATGATTTTTTAGTTAGATAATATCTAGATATTAGCAAGTTTGATTATAGTGCACGAATTTGGAGCTGGTTAATATCTAGATGTCTTCAAATATGTTTATAGTTTATGACCCTTCAACTTATTAATATCTAGATATCTTAAAGAATTTTGCAATGAAAATATTAAGAAAATTTTTTAAATTTTGTTTTTTTTATTTAATAAATAATTTAATAAAATTAGTTTTGAACAAAATTTATAATTCATTTTTGACATTTCATTTCACATTATGAAAAAATAAAGACAAATTGTAATTGATACATTTTTTTTTTACATTTTGAAATAATATTGTTAAACAAATTAACAAACAACAACAACACAATATTATGAATGTTAGGTTAATATATAGATTTATATATTTCAACGATTTTTAGCTTTATTTTGAACACATTGTGGAAATTTCTTTTTTTTATTGTTTGCAAGGCGAGCCGTAACTCCTTTTCAGGGTCGCCCTTATCAATGGAACGAATTGCATCTATTAAGATAACCCTTTATATTATAAAATACTTGTATAAAATAAAATAACATTTAGATTCCAAAAATGTTAGTATTTACCCATTAAACTATGAAACACGTTGTCTGAGTCCTTTAGTGGGTATTTTCCATGGGTTCCATCGATATTGAAGTCCACGATCAGTTTCAATGAAAAGACATCCGTTAAAGTTTTTGACAGCCTACCTTTCAGTAGCGATTTCATCACGTTTGTAGGCTCTTGGAAAAATTCCTCGGACAACAAAGGGAATCACAAATTTTCCTCTGTTTCAACAGCGCTACACGATATGAAATCTTTTTACTCTAACTTCTTCACAAAAGATGCTCTTTCTGCTTTAACAATTCTTCTAAAATTTCGCTTACTCATTTTTTATGTTATTTATGTTTATAAAATAACTAGCTGACCCGGCGAACTTCGTCCCGCCCAGATTCGGCAATGTAATGAAAATAATAACTCCGAGCATTTACACGCTGCTTCATGAAATTCGTTCAATACAAATTCTTTATTCAAAAGTTCTATTAAATATAATGGAAATTAACTTAAATATAACAATGTCGATGTGTTTCAATCAAACCGCAATGATTGACGTGTTCGCTTTTTCACTGAAGTGCTTTATGGTACACAACATTTTTAGTTCTATTCTCTGGAGCGTACTCGTACACGCCACATACAATTGACCATGTGAGAAACATGGGAATTTCAGATTGATGCCACAAACATCCAGCGATTGTCCCTGCGACTTATTAATTGTCATAGCGAAAGCGAGACGCACCGGAAATTGAAAACGCTTAAATGTGAATGGCAAATCGTTAGAAATAAGCGGAATCCTAGGATTTAGAACATGTTCGTCTTTGAATTTTCCCCTCGAAATTGTCGCTTGATATTTGATTTGAGTTTCGGTGTATTGAGGTTGCGTAACAAAACTATAACAGAGTTGATCTTGGAATAATAGGCAGCGTTTGACGAAAATCGCCTGACAGCAAAATCATTGCGCCACCGAAATGTCGGTTATCATTTCGTAAATCTGTCCCGGATGATAATCTGATATAAACATAATAATAGGGCGATTCATTTGAAGTGGGAAACCCCTCGGAAACGATTCAGTTGTGCAGATGAGCAGTCAAAACATATGAAATTTGACAGTTCTTTTAAGTAACTTCGCGTTTTCGAGGGGTTTCCTACTTTAAATGAATAAGCCTTATTAAACGTAAATGACACCTGTCATGAAGTGCATTGGCAAGTGGATAAATCACGCAAATAATAAATAAATTTGCAACAATTTAAAAAAGTTTCCATTTTACTTTTATTGGAAACGTTTTTAAATTGCTGCAAATTAAAAACTAATTTCCAATAAACGTTTACATTGTTAAAACCGAATTTGATATAAGCTAGGTTTTTATCGATCAGAACGAAAGTGGCTCAGTGGCACACCGTATTTGTGCGCAACTTATATGAATGTGCACCTTACATCTCGCGTTCAAATCCTGTCTCAGTTTTTTTTCCTTTATCAAACGTAGGTCGCAAACGAAACAACAAACGAATGTTGTTTGTCTAATTTTTCGTTTCTTACGAACAAAAAAATTTTTTGAGTGTAAAATTCAAAAAACTACAACATCATATTAGTTTTTGAATGTGCACTGCAGAACAGCAGTATGTTACTGGATATACAGTATCTTCCAAGGTTGCCAGTTTAATTACGTGTATTGATCGAATGGTTGTAGAAATAATTCTGTGGGCATAATCCTCAAATATAGTTTAAAAAAAATATAAATTTTATAAAAAGAGATTATTGCTATTAACCACAACCACTCGATTATTATATTATACCAATAATAGAACTTGGCAACCTCGGCTGTAGCACAACAAATCAGGGTTCTCGTTCTACCAATTTCGCGTTGGGTCGTTCTACAACTGTTGTAAGTTTTTCTACTACCTTCAAGCTATTTCCTACTACTATTTAATTTCATTTATTTCCAATTCAACTCAATATTTATTTAGAAAAAAACCAAAAAGTTCTTGATAATTTCTGCTAAAAAAATTTACTAAAAATTGTTGATTTTCTTTTTCTACAACCATTTCCGAAAAACTACTGCCACTGAAAATCTACTTCTCAATCGAGAAAATTGTCATAAAAAGTGATAAAATACCATATATGTAATATTTCTATATTGCCAGTATAGTGAAAGTACATTCACTGATATCAAGATACAAAATATATGAAAAAGCACATTCGCAGTTCGGATTTCTCTGTCAAACTAATACAAAATTCAATGCTTGCTAATTCGCTCTTACAGTGAGCTCAAAACACATTGCAGAGATAGGATACTGGCAATATAGAAGTATTACATATATGTAAAATACTATCGTAGGTTTTTGAATTATTGGATATCAGGGTAGGAAAACTCAATTCACGCACATATATGGCGGTGCGACGGTCGTCCCAGGATTTGAACTCGTGCTGTCAACTGTCAATTTTACAGTTTTGACTACCGGATGGTTTTTAACCGTGAAAACTTTACCTACTTTTTCGTTGATTTTACAGTTTTTTTCTCTCGGTGTATATTTATTATTATTTAATATATTTGAGATGTTTTTTCAAAATACTTTTAAACGCTTGTTCGATAATGGCTGAGTTAGGTGAATGTGTTAACCGCTCGGCACATACTTTAAAGTCCGTAGGACGTGAGTTCAATCCCGTGTCCGACTTTGTGAAAAAACTTTTAAATTAAGGAGTTATTTTAAACTTTTAAATTCAACAGTAATTTTTAGCTCTTAATTTTAAAAGTTTTTTGAAAAAGTTAAAAAAAGACATATTTGAGAACAGTTTTCAACAGTCATGAAAAAAAAGTTGTTTATAACTCTTATTCAAAAAACTTTTTAATAAAAGTTATAAAAGTTTCAAGCTCTGGTCGAAATACATTAAACAAAATTTTAGTAATTCTGTCTTTTGGCACCATGTAGATAAATATCTGAGGATCCTAGTGGCTTTCATAACTCCAAAAACCCAATTTTGAGTTGCGTTTTTGTTGCAGGGAATGAGCGATATGTAGATGGAACTAACATCCCAACACCCATCAGACAGCAAAATAAAACGACATCATTTCACTCATTATAAAATAACACATCTTTATGAAAATCATCTAATATTTTAAGCCTAAGATTCACAAATGCTTTCAACTTTGTTATTAAAACAAAATGTGAACATAAATTGATTACAATCGCAATCGCTTCAATAGCAATCGGCAAAGATTGTCTCATCATCTGGCTGTATAGCGCATATGATATCGTCCAAAAGCGATACAAAGCTCTCGGGACACAAAAAGTATTGCTGGTGATTGTGCAGCAACTGGTCCATGTCGATGCTTTTGATGGTCGCAATAAAATTCTTGGCCGTCACACGCGAGAACGTCTTATAGTACTTCTCATCAATGTTGCGTTTCTCTACATCGTCACCATTGATGTGCATTTTCGTTTCGCAGGCGGCTATCAGTAGATTTATATCCTGAGCGGAAACTATACCCTCGATTACATGCTCCGAATCTTCGGCCATAGCTTCACACTCTTCCGCAGGAAGTTCTGCCACAGGCGACTCAAGTGCTTGGCTCTGAACACTGTTCAGATTACTGGCCATGCTGTCAATAATCGATTCGTACTCATATTTCTTTAGCTTCTCCAATAGCCGGTAGACTATGCAAACAGCCGTCTTGATCACTTCCAGATCGCAATCATCGTCCAGGCACTTGAGTATAACGCCGAGGCAACCGCGCTGCGACAACTCATTGAAAATTTTCACAATGCGCAGATTGATCTCCTTTTCGGTGAGCGTGACGATTTTCTTATGTTCCTTGGAGAATGTGACGGTCGGAAATGTGCCATCGATCATGCCCTGATTGGTGAATTGCTTTTGGATTTCCAATTCCCAGAAATGCAATGCTTTCACCTTCACCTCCCAGTACAGATCGGCGACCACACAATGTGAGAGCGTAGAGAAGAGGGTGTCCTTAAACTGGCTGGGGATCTTGCGGTGGTCGTAGACTTTTGTCAGTGTACTGACAGCTTCTTTGCGCACAATACCCTCGCTCTCATTGTACAGCACAAAGAAGAGGTGTTCCTAGAAATATAATTGAACTTAAAAGCTGTTTTTCGATGCAAGGACATGACTTACAATCAAATCGAGGTTGCTGAGGCAATGCTCCCAAATCACATTAATCTTGACCATTTGTGTGAGACACTTCAAGGCGGAGGCGCGCACGTACGGTTCGCTGTCATTCTTGGCCATTTGGTAGACTATTGAACAAATATTGTGATCGACCAAGTACTGTTGGAATGCGGGAAACTCTGAAAGACGCGAAGCGGTCAAATTAAAAGTGAATTTCGGGTTTCATTTGTTGTGGCTATACTTAAGCGAGATATATTGGCAATGGAAGCTACCAATTCCAAAGTGCTGTCCCGCACTTCCCAGGCAGTATCGTGGACTCGATGAACAATCAGCGGCCCCAGACACATCAGACCCGAACCCTGCAGATTGTCCACCAACAGAGCCATATTCGGCGAGAGAAAATGTTCAATTGAAAGCTGGCACAGCTTGAGCGCCTGCACGGCCAACTGCAACGATAGTCAGAGTAAAAACATTGAATAATTGTCAATCAACTAGGCCCTACCCGCGTCGACAAATTGGGATTCTTCAATATTATCATAACGAAGTTCACCACACAGATCGTTTCAATTGATTCCTTCCATGTGATTCGGTAGCGCTGTATAAGCATTTGCAGCGCTATCAGCGCTGCATACAGCACATTTGGTATTTCCACAATCAATTCCTCGGCCTTTGGCTTGACGTCTGTGCCGTCATCAGCAGCAGCGCCGTGCACGCTATTCGATTTGAGTATAAATTCTTTTAGGGCATATATCAAGGCCTGAAAGACAAGCACTGCCTGGTCGCGTTCCAGTATATTCTCCATCGAAAGTATGCCGTGTATCGATTTGTACGCTAAGTCGGCGATCAGTTGGAATCGGCCCGCATTGAAGACCGCATCGCGATAGGCATAGCAAATGCGCATTGTGTGTTCGCAGGATATCTCGAAAATCTTCATGATGTACTTGTCGAACAGCTCCTCGTCTTGGAATTCCTTCGAACGCAGTATGAAGAAGACGGGCATCAAATGCAATGTGATCAATTGATTCTCGAAGCGCACGCGCTCGTTCTCAATTTGGATCTCAATGGGCGCCCGCTGGCCCAACTTCTTCCACAGTATATGATTGAGCTCGGCAAGTCTCAGAAAGATCATGCACTGCTGCCGGTTCACGCAGAACTTCATCATGTTGAAGAAGTTCAAGCCGAATTTGTTGAAATTTTCGGCGGCTATTTGGCCCACCTGCCACTTCTCGTACACCAACTTGGCGAAATTGAGGCTCGTCAGCGCCGTGAGTATCTTCTCGAGGAAGTGCTCATTCTGGGTCATTTCGTTCAGTTTCCATATGACCAACTCCAGATTGTGATGCACCTCGCACAAGTGCGCAATATTCGTCTTCTCCTCCGATTCGAGTGTTTGCTGGAAGATGAACGACAGTAGATCGAGCGTCGACGAAAGCTTGTGATGCAGTTCTGTGTCGTCGACATTGATTGTGATTTTGTCTGTATAGTCGTCGTCCCAAACATTCTCGTGCATTGGCTTTATTATCACGTCCAGCATTTCCAGAACGATTTGCTCATCATTCGTTTTCACAGAGAACTTATACAGCAACTCGTAGAGCAGTTGGCGCGCCTCACGCACAACGTACAGCGTGTGATCTTGGTTGCAGTAATTGAAAAGGAAACGCCAAGCCTTGGTATTTCGGATGTAGTTCAAGCCGAGGCTATATTTCGAGACGGCAGATAACAATCGGATGCTGCCCAACTTCATCGAAGGACTATATTGGTGCACGTCTCGGTCGATTATGAACAAAAGTCTGGCGGTGAGAAGGAAAAAATGTGCTTATTGTACAATCTATATTAAAGGCATGGTATCTGACCCGGGTTGGCGGTAAATCCCGAATCGACATAAATCGAAAAAAACAAAATTCCAAATGGACATAATACCGAATATGCATAACCAGTATTCACAGAACATTTCCTCACGCTATTCGTAAAGGAACATTATTACAAAAATGGTCAGAATTTGATACGAGATTTTTCTGAATTTTCTCCATTCGGAATTTCCCATTTCGCCCCTTAGATCTTAGCGATTTTTTTGTATTCATCAGGTTAAATGCATTTTTTATTTAATTGTGGTTTTGTCTGTATTGTGGTCATCTTAGAATCGTTTCCTAATCGGCAAACAAATGTAGCATATTGTGAGATTCTATACATGCAAGTCGGTGCCCAAGGTCAGTTTTACAGCTACAGGTGTTAGGAGGTTCACTGATAGTTGAAACGTATATATATATGTATATATGTACCTGTCCATGATGTGGCGCTCTCTTATTTCAATCACAATCCACTCATTCAGTGTTAAAAGACCGCAAAGATTCAGCATGAAAGATATAACTTTGGGATTGACTTTGCTGCCATCTTCCTTTAGAATGGAAATACACTTGTCAACCCAATCCAAAGCGAACGGCGCTGCAAGGACGAACGCATTTTCTAACAGAAACAAATATAATTATTACAATACAGAAATATATCGAATGAATCGTGTAAAAACATTGCTTCTTGGGGCAGCGGGTGTGTGTAATGTGTGTAATCGTACTCACCTTTGGCGGCGAGGTGCGTTATTAATTTTTCAAAGTAAACAGAATTCGTTGTTGCGAAATTCTCTTGTAGGAAACCGTCGAAAATGCGCTTCAGCCTCGCGATGATTATCTCGTTTTGCGTTTCCATTTTTTTGTTGTATCTGTGCTCTGGACTTAAATCCTAGTAGCAAGCATTGTTGTTTTAAATTATTACAATTAAATTGTGAAATTTGTTATCAGAATTTCAAGAGGAATTGTGAATAGAACTTCTAATTGAATTTCAACATAACACACACTAGTGATGTATAAAATATACTCGGCTTTGCACTCGACAGTTGGCTTTTACCTTCAAAGACGCGGCAATTTTTATTGCGCAATGAATCAGTCTTGTTCAGTGCAATTTTTTTCATTGTGTCTTAGCTTTATTCTGATTTCTTAAAATATTATACATTTAAGAAAATAATATAGGAGTATCATCGACCTTTAACGAGTACCAAATTGAATTTACTCATCACTGCATACACTTGTAAATATTTTCATGAACTACTTTCACTGAACACAACCGTCACAACGGCCATCAGGGTGACCGTTGAACATTTTCAAAAAGGATCACAAAGGTCCCATTAAAAAAATTACGATAGCACATAACCAAAGTAATTAAATGTATTGATTCACTGAATATAACAACAAAAAAAAAACATTTTATAAAATTCATATAACAAAAAGTGTTAATTTTTTATTCTGACGCACAAACGCGCGAACAAAATTCCGTTCATTCGGTCGGTGTAAATGTCCGGTCTACGATCTTTGGCTCGTAGCTAGAGATGGCCAACAATAGATCGATTATGAAGGGAAACACGACATAAATGCCTCCCATTAGAGTCTTTTCTGGGGGAAATGAGGGTCTTAAAAGAGTCAAAAAAGAGTCAAATTGTTTCATTTAAAGTGGGAAACCCCTCGAAAACGCGCAGTTGCTTAAAAGAACTATCAAATTTCATGTGTTTTGACTGCTCATCCGCACAACTGAATCGTTTCCCAGGGGTCTCTCACTTTAAATGAATCGCCCTATTGTATTTTTATATTGACAAGTACGTTATCTTCTTTTTTTTTAATAGCGCAGATTTTTGCATTTGAAGAATTTATCCTCTAGGAATAAAGGGCTAAAAGTAGCTAAATTTTTAAATATGATGTTTTCACTGAAGGTGTCCTGGTACTCATTAGAACTTTTTCAGTGTCCATTAGACTTTTTCAGTGATACCCAACTTAAAATTCCTAAAATTTTGGAAGCCAATGAAAATTATAAAAGAAGGCTGTACCTAAATAACTGTCCGAAACTGTATGTAAATAATCTTTACTAATTGGCCTGAATTTAAAAACAATTTCCTACAACAGATTTTTTTGGAAAAAAAAGATTTTTTTCTTGGAAATTACAGATTTTGGTGAAAAAATATGGTAACACTGAACAGAGCAAATGTTTGCCAAATACGTAAAATTTTTTGCGGTGTAAACTTTTTGTAATATTTGTGAAACCTCCCAAGAACCATAGAACATACCCCACACAACTGACAATAAATTTTCTGACATTCGTTTCGCTGAACACGTATTTGCTGCCCCAAAAAATAAATATTTTCCAATTTTATTATTAGTTGCAATTGTCGGTGCAGTTGACATAAATCTTGTTTCATAATAAAAAGCCAAAGCGAAAAACAATGTAAAGTATTTACGAACGAGCAAAAGCGAATATAAAAGCGATTTAAAGAGGGAAAGCGACTTCTACATTGAGCTGTAGAGAAGAGGAAAGGACGGAGTGAAATTTATAAAATTGCATTTTGCGAATAATGGACAATGTAGACACAGCATCGCAACAATCTCAACAGACACTACCACCCAGCAGCCTCAGTGCGAACTCATTTTGGAAGAATAGTGGCCGTGCAGTGCCTGGACGGCCGCGTGACTATATTCATAGCATCAGCAGCGGTGGAGCGGGAGGAGCCGTCAGAATGGTGTCCACCTTTCGCGACTACCAGCAGTCGGTGAGCGATGCCTGGGATACAGGCGACGATGAGTTTTGCATTTTATCCAATGCCGAAAATGCCAGTGGAGCGGGTGAGTCAACTTTGAGGGGGGCACCCAATGCCGGCCTTATCAGGCGAGAAAGTCAAAGAGCAATGGTGGTGTGCTTGTATAAATATTCAGTATTATTGAGTTGCATGTTCAATCGAATTAATGGCCGTCTCAATTTGTTGAGCTGATGGCAATTGATCACAAAAAATACAAATAAACGTATTTTTCCCTCACCCCCACAGATTCTCGTATATCTAAGAAAGTTTCTCAAACTGTTGCTCTCAACGTGATCGAAACACATCGAAGCAGCAGCACAGCATCAAGAACGACAGCAGCTACAACCACATCACTGACCGATGAAAAGTCCAAGCAACAATTCATAAATGAAGAACATCACAGAACTGACGCCAAAACAGAAAATAACGAAAATAAGTGAGTAGCCACCATTGGGACACTTGAAATGTACTTATCCGTTAACTGTATGACTTGATAATAGACCCAAAGCACGTAACTTCCATGCGTATCCCGGACGGCCGCAATTGCAAAAGTTCAGCTCGAACTCGCAGGATTCCGAATATGAGACGAAAATTGAGAAATTCCAGGCTCTGCTCGAGTCGCCGTTACTCGATTTGGTTGCGCTCAAGAAGCTCAGCTGGTCCGGTGTGCCACGAAAGGTCAGATTGGTTGCAAAAGTACACTTGAAGTGGCACTCTCTGAACGAATTTCGTTTCGTTTTCTCTTCACCCACAGATGCGTGCTGTGAGCTGGCGTTTACTCTCAAAGTATCTAGCACCGTCTGGCGAACGTCGCAATGCTGTGCTGGAAAGCAAACGCCAGGGCTACCAAGACTTGCGTCAGAATTACTTTAAGGTCGACAGTCAAGATGAGACGCAGCAAGACACTTACAGACAAGTATGGTATTCTGCATTTTCTTTACCACATATTTCATTTGTTCCTCTGACCGTCCCCAGATACATATCGATGTGCCCCGCATGAATCCGCAAATTGCCCTATTCCAGCAGCAGCTCGTTCAGGAAATGTTCGAACGGATTCTGTTCATTTGGGCCATACGTCACCCCGCTTCTGGCTACGTGCAAGGCATCAATGACTTGGTCACACCGTTCTTTATTGTTTTCCTTCAGGAAGTTTTGCCACCTGGTATTGAATCAATTGGGAAATATTCTGTCCACTTGCCACTCATTGAGATTGCTTTACTTCCATTTGATTAGGTACCGATTTGGAGAAGCTTGACATTGCCACGGTACCGGTGGACACACGAAATGCCATTGAGGCGGACTCGTTTTGGTGTTTATCGAAGTTCTTGGACTGCATTCAGGACAATTACATTTTCGCCCAGTTGGGCATTCAAGAGAAAGTCAATCAATTAAAGGATTTAATTCAGAGAATCGATGGTGAGTTATGGGCACTTGCACATATTTATATAAAAGCAGAATATTACACAGTCGCTGATCTCAAATATGAATTAGCAGAATACCGAATTAAACCGGAAGCGCTTTTTTTTAATCCGAGAACCAGAATTTTATAAGTCAATAATACAGTTTACAAGAATAGAGTGTTAATATTGACCTAGGATGCCCAAATTTGTTTGTGAATTTTTTGTCTCACAAAATGAAACGATTTGAGGGGGATCGTGGATCTCAAGCGAACAAAAAAGTTTCTCCATACGATTTTGGACCACGCTACTGCATATAGTAGCTTAAGCTACTAATTAAGCTGCAAATTTCAAACAAATTCTCATATTTGTTATTTTATATTTAGAAAACTTCTCGTACTTATCTTAATTTCTATATAGGTAACTCCGTGACACGATTTCTGAAAAAATGTACCTCAACCTCTCCGATTTTGATGAAATTTGCAAGGTAGATAAATAACAGCGGAAAGCAATACCGCCAAATTTCACAAGCACTTAGTAATGGGTTAAAGTACTTTTACAAAAAAAATTAATCCAAATCGCTTGGTAGTGTCATTGAGCTTTTCGAATTCCAAAAATGATGTTTAAATGAAATACAAAAGTTTTGGAGATCAGTGTAATTATTTAATTTTAATTGTTGTTCCGTCTTGCTTCAGTAACGAGATAAAGCCATTCAAAGTCAAATACTTTAACATTTTTTTATTTTAAGCCTGAAATACAATATCCGACGCGATATCAGCAGTAGCAGTAAAACTGTTAACTTTTTTTCTGAATTGTATGTTTACTGCCGCTGCCGTATTGTGAATACTTCAATACAAAATAGTGTATTCTAAAATTTGGAAACAGCTACTGCTTCTGTTGACGCGATATTGTATTTCGGGCTTTATTTCTTCTGTAACTTTAAAAAAAAATCGAATTGCGGAGAAAAAAATATTACTTATCAAAATCGGAGAGGGAGAACTCATATGGTTTCTTTAACTGTGTGTGAGCCAGTAAAGGTTACATATTTATGAGTAGAATACAAGAAGATGTTAAACTCAATTTTTGCGTATTTCTTCATTAGCTTGTTACACAAATACCAACAAAATATGAACTCAATTTAATTTTTCTGTGGTTTAAATTCAAATGGTCAAATATAAACCATAATGGATGGGAGCTATAATTGCTTATCTTATCAAAATGGAAAACGATTTATCTGTAAAGTAGCTTATTTCAGGTGAAAAGTTTATAACGCTTTTCCTTTTTTATAACCCTTATATTAACTTGCTTTGGGTGGACTATATATATATATATATATATATATATCCTCAAATTTGCGGCGAGCTTTTTCATACACTTCCACATGAGCTAGAAAGCTGAAATTTGAACACTGATAGAACTCCGGTGACATTGCATTCTATTAAATTTTGGGGTCCATCAGAGGCCGTGGGGGTGACTCAAACCCCTTTTTTTAAACATGGCATAACTTCAAGCTACAATGATGAGATCTTATTGAAAAAATGAAATTTTGTACCCTTTGGAAAGGGGGGTGTGGGGGCAAAGGGGATGGAGCCAATTTAAAGTTCTAACTTTCGTATTTTGTAAGCTACAAGGCTGAAATTTTTTACTTGCGTTCGCATTCGGGAAAAAGAGTAAAAAAAAGGAGGAAACAACTTTTTTTTAAAAAAAGAGTAAAAAAACAGTTTTTTAAAATATAACCTTTTAACCGACTAAAAAGCAGAAAATAAATTTCCTTTAAATTAATTTCAGCAATTTCGATTTAAAATTAAGGGTTTTTGGCGACTTCAAAATCTGCAATGATATTCGGCTTTTTACTCTTTTTTATTATGTCTGCGATGTTTCACAAAGCCTTTGCAAGCATTCGAGTTATATACTATGAGAGTGTTCACAAGTCGTGGTATTGAAGTCATAAAAGGGAAATTGTCACTGAATAATTTATACATTTATGATAAATTCACATTTATGACGTCTTGTGAGGGTATATAGTTGTTGTCTAAATAGACACGCTGAATCGAAGGTGTTGTTTATAATATTCCCAATTCACTCTCTCAACGGTAGGCACCCTACATCGCCATTTGCAATCGCACGGCGTGGACTACTTGCAGTTCTCCTTTCGTTGGATGAATAATTTGCTGACCCGTGAACTTCCGCTGCACTGCACCATACGCCTGTGGGATACGTATCTGGCCGAATCGGATGGATTTGCTCTGTTCCATTTGTATGTGTGCGCCGCATTTCTCTTGCACTGGAAAGAACAAGTGATGCAACAAAATGATTTTCAGGTAAGTGCTATTTCGACTCCTAATTTTCCATTCATTTAACTCGATGACAACATCATCGTTTCCTGCCGCAGGGTCTAATGCTACTGCTACAAAATCTGCCCACACACAATTGGTCCGATCGCCAGATTAATGTTCTCGTTGCCGAGGCATTTCGATTGAAGTTCACCTATGCCGATGCACCCAAGCATCTGGAGGCAAAAAGCAGTTGACAGCAGCAATACATTTACGTGGCATAGAAAAGATGACGGCAACAACAGAAAGCAACAAAAATATTTCAAACAAACAACAAAAAAAACGCAGCTTATCATTGTAACTATCCTATCAATTACCTAACTATCCGCGAACGAAATGTATGTATGTGCCGTTGAGTGCAATTGCAAGGCATACTTCATATGACTAACACCCTCTGTATATAAATATATGAATACTAATTTAAAACAAGATAACTGCATAATTACACAAAACGACAAAAAGTTTGCAATTATCAAAATTACAATTGTCTTTTATAAAATTATTACAAACAACAAACAAAAAAAAATCAAATATTATATTAATAAAACTAAACTAATGGCAAATTGTTAGAATTTAATTAGTATTTGCAAAATTATAAGTTAAAGTATACAATAAAAAGAAAATAAAACTAAACTCGCTTTGGAAATGGAAATTTACTGTCCATTTGGAACGGACGAAGATAACGCCTTGTTCTTTATTGAATATGTGCTTTGAATAGAGCAACAAAAGCGCCAATAATACATACCATAAATATAATCACTACATACTCGCATAAGTCTATTTAAAAAAAAACGAACAAACTGATTGATTAGTTTTGGCGCTCGGCCAAATGCTTCAGTTGCTTCAGCACCGTCTCCAGCAGCTTCTTTTTGTCGTTCTTGCGCAACACCGAGAACATCGTCTTCTTGTCGGCCTCGCGTATCTTCTCCAAGATCACAATTATGCACTGCGGATGCACCAGGTGATAGCGATTGTCCTGCTTGCCATAGTCGTGCAAATACGTGCTCCACTCCTCCATTATCAACAGATCCAAAAGCTGACGATTCTTCAGGAAGTACTTGGTGAGTTCGCCTTCGCGCAAGCCCGGCACTGGCTCCGAAGCGGCAAAGAACTCGCACTGCATCAGGTCCAAATTGATTTGCTGCAATGCGCCCGTGGAGATTTGCTTCACCTCCTCGTCATAGAGTATGGAATAGATTTTGTCAGCGATGTGCTCGCAGGTGCGTCGACACGCGGCCTGCGCAATGTTCGGCAACTTGAAGGCGAAATTGTCGAAGGTGCTCTTCAAGTACGAAATCATGTCGGTGATGAAGGCCGAAGCAATGCCCGGCGGCTCGACCAGCAGATAATCGTACTCGGACAGCTCGAAGAATTCGTCGATTTTCGAGCAAATGCGCACGCTCACCTGCTTCTCGGCATCCTTGCGCGCCACATGAAACATTGCGGACGGCGTTTGTGTAATGTTGCTCTCCGTATTGGTCATGTGACAGACGAACTCGTCAAGGAAGGGACCGGCCTTCTCCAGATACTGCGTATCGATAATGATCTGTATGAGCTGGGTGAGCGCCACGCTGGGATTACGGAAGACCACCGACAGACAGCCGCTGAAACTGCGTGTCAGCAGTAAATTGGCGGCCTTGCGTACCATGGCCGCCACTTCGTTTGGCGACAGTGTCAGCTCCTCGGCGAATTTCATGCAGGCGTACATGAACTCTTTGGCCTGGTGATAGACTTCGGGCACCATCCGTGAGAAGGGGAATTTCTTAGGGAACGGTGCATTCTCCAGCTGCTCAGAGTGGAAGGGAAAGCGCTCGATGATCGATTCGTATTCTTCGAGATTTTCAACGACCATCGGCAGGAACTGTTCCTTGTCGAGTATGTCGCGGAAGACGTGCACCCACCGTTGCAGCAAGACCTGTAAGAATTAGGACATTAATTTTCCACGAACGTTCCTCACTTCACTACTTTACGCACCTCATTGTAGTGATCGCGCATATTGTGCAGCAGTTCCCACAACATGTTCACCGTGTAGCCATAGCACTTGAATGTGTTTATCGAGAGCATAATCAGGTTCTTGATGCGCAGCAGAATGTTTGGATCCGTGCACGATGACGAACTCATACTGATCTCATTGACGAACTTGGTCAACGACGTCGACCACAGCTCCTCCAGATACGCGTTGGTCACAACGTCGCCGGCCGTGTTCTTGACATGATCCTCCACCACGAAAAAGCCCACAATCGCACAAATGTACGTTTTATAGGCCTCGAGGTTGTCGTGAATGCCGGCAGGCGGCTGTAAGACCAACTTGGACTGATCGCGTCGCTGCTGTCGATAGTCCTTCTCGAAGTATTCCTTTTGCCCAAGCACAGTGTAAATGTGCAAGCACCGGTAAATGGGCGAGAAGTCGATCAGGTCCTGTGCACTCAAATTGTCCTCGTCGCTATGTTGCTGCTGCTCCTGCGGCATCATTGCGGCTTTGTGTTCTTGTATGATGACGTTGATGTCGCGTTTTTGCAGCTTTTTCGTGTGTGTGACCGCCACTTCACCGATTCTCGGCGAAAATTTGCGTATATTTTCGAGAAACTCGCGGAAGTCTGCCTCCGCTGAACGTCGTATGTTCTCCTTGATGACCGGAATGGCTTGACGCATTTGCGTTACGAAGCGATAGTTATGAAGGCGTGCCAAATGTTGCGTCTCCAGTGTCTCCAGGGTGCGCAGAGACTGGTAGTACTGCTTGTTACTCGCCTGGTGGGTGAATTTCACATAGCATTCCAGTGCCGGCAGACATGCCTTTAAGGCTGCAATGGAACTCGCCAGATTTGATTCTATTTGACGCGCCCTCACCAGATCACTTCCCTGTTGAAGCATGGTGGCGCTTATGTCTTGTAGGGAGCGGTCGAGTGTGTGCACTTCTTCGTGCAATTGCTTAGCTTGGGTGCGCACCTGGAGCAGTTCTTGTATGGAATCTATGAATCCCTGATAGTACAAATTGCAAATGCGTTCAATGTCTTTGTCATGACTGCGTACGCGTTGGTCCAATTGCTCCGACAGTTGTTCGGTGTTATTACCTTCAAAAAGTTTGTATTTTAGTGGGCGTGAACCGAAGACTATAAATCAAATAATTCATAGTTACCTTCCAAAATAGAGCGAAAAGTCGGCCCCCAGTAATCGTCCACTGCTTCGATATCTTGTACCGTCACTTTCGACATTTTATTTTCTTTAATTTTACGGTATATTTTAAATAATTTTAAATCTTTTCACTTCAAGCTGACGACAGAATCTTTTGTCGACCATCGACCATCAACAATAGAACAGCTGATTTGACTCACGTACAAATGTGGCCAACTATGTTAAATTGCATAGACAAAATACAGGGTAAAAGACAGCTGTCCAAAAGAAATATAAAAAAGTATACACAAAAATATAGCAATTTACTTTAATTTGAATTATTAATTAGAATTGAAAGTACGCAATATATAGGGAGCATTTTAAATTACAAATTACAGTAATTTTAATTGAAAACAAAATCCTTGGAGTTTTAGCGTGTTTCCAGAGTTGCTTATCCTTTTTATGAGCCTATTTACACTATCAGTTCCATGACGAAAAATCTGACAAAGAGCTAATAAGAATTGCGGTAGTGAAAACGGGATAGACAATGTTGCACCGAAATTCCATACAAAAAACATAACAGGTGGCAACTCCATGCTTTGTTTGTTTACATTTTCATATAAAAACTGTCAAATTTCGTCATGCCCATGTCAGTGTAAATTCTAAAAACGGCATGCCCATGCGTCATGGGAATGACTGTGTAAATAGGCTCTATAAATAATTTACATTCAAATGTGCCCAGACTGGAAATCATAAACAAAACACCTGCTCGAGCTGATGTGAATAAAGAAAAAGCTAATGCTTTTTCCATAAATTTTGTAAAATTTTGAATGCAAATATCTATTGCTATACGTTTATTCACACCACCCAGTAATGGCCGCGTAAAATTTTTCGAAGTCAACACGTAAAATTTAAATTGTTGACGTTAAATGTGACGTCAAATATTTAATGGTGCTATTTTATTAAAAATATGGGATGGTAAGCTCTTCAATGTAATGTTTATTACTTATTTTCAACAAAAGAACCAATCTAAATTAGCCAACAATACAACTTTATGCATTACCAAAATTTTTTTCAAAAGAATTTTAAATTAACCGTCAATTTGACTAATTTTTTACGTCAAATTTGACGTCAAATGAATTTGTTGACGCGTCAAATGCCATCACTGACAATACCCAATGATTACGGTAAATGGCGATTATAACGGTTTTTGGGAAGACGGCATCTTTGGCTATCCGTCTCGAATTCAGTGGATTAATTTAAAAAATACACCATTTGTTACTATTTGGCAACACTACTACATTGTTTATATTCTGCAGCACAACATGTTGTTGTTGTTGTAACTAGTTTTGTTTGGGATTTTGGAAGATTACTTTATTTTCATCGCATTCAATTTTTGCTGTTTCTTGAATACAGTCGCAGTCGCGGATGCAAGACGTGCTTGCTCAAGAAAACTTTCACTTCACGAAGAATCCGAAGCGAGAAAAGGTAAGCCGAAATATGAAATATGTAGTTAATTTTTCGATTAATTATTACATGTGATTGCTTCCGCTAGCTATAAAACTTCGCGAAAAATGTCTGAATTGCGATATTTGAAGAAATCGGACAACAACAACACTATACCAAATGAGGTCAATAATAAAGCGGGCGTAGCTAATGCTGGCGGCTGTAATGACAACAGCAAAGACAAAACAGCCAATGCGGAACGTAGCAATCCCATGATCTATATTGTGTTCGTGTCGCTACTCTTTGATTTGCTCGCGTTCACTATTATCCTGCCTCTGCTGCCGTCGCTGTTGGAACACTTTCGCTTGAATGACAGTTCCGGGCTCTACAGCGTGCTAACACAGCGTATACATTGGTTCCAACAGCTGGTGGGTGCTCCGGAGCGTTACACTTCGGTGCTGTTTGGCGGTTTCTTGGGTTCCATGTTCAGTTTTTTGCAATTTGTCGCCAGTCCCATTGTGGGCGGACTGTCGGACTACTATGGACGGAAGCCGGTGATGTTAGTTTGTGCGGTAAGTTAATTTGGATTATAAAAAATCTAATCCTAAGAAACGCAATCCCAATTGGAATATTGCTACCGTCATTCAAAGGGCTAAAGTTAAAAGTTCAAAATCGTCCACAAAGTTCAAGAACATTTATAACATTTCCACTATTTCTCATTCACAGTCGGGCATCGCACTGTCCTATCTCCTGTGGGCGCTATCGCGTAATTTTGCGCTTTTTGTGCTGGCCCGATTCGTCGGCGGCATTAGCAAGGGCAACATTTCGCTTTGCATGTCCGTCATCACGGACGTTTCAAGTGAACGTACGCGAGGCCGAGGAATGGCTCTTGTGGGCGTAGCCTTTTCCCTGGGCTTTATATTCGGACCAATGATTGGAGCACTCTTTGCCATTTTCTCCAACAAATCGGCGGAAAGTTGGTTTGTGCTGCCATCACTTCTGGCATTCGCATTAGCGATAGGCGATTTGGTTGTTTTGATATTTTGCCTCAAAGAGACGCTGCCAAAGGTATGGATTCAATTAGCACTTTCTTCTCATGTGAGATTCGTTCGCAACAATTGAGTAAACTGCAATTTCAGGAAAAACGGGTCAAAGAAATATCGTCGGCGATGTCTTATGCTATGCAGCTGTTGAATGTCTCGTCGATATTCAAGTGAGTAACCATTGATAATATTTGTTTGATTTGTTTTTTATTTAGATTGTCTACGCTACAGCCAATGAGTTAGGCTCTATTAATTGCGTTCTTCAAAAGACAAGTTTGTCTTTAACGCTCCTTCCTTCGTACTCGTGCAATTGTTTAATAAAATACAAAATGACAGAAAGTAAGACCGGCAGATCTGGTGATATGAGTAAAAATATCGCGATTGGTAATTTCCACGTAATGAAATGATTCTCAAGTATTTAAGGTTCACTCCGTTCTACGTACTACGTCCATTACCTTAACTGGTTCTCAATAGCTTTTTATCTTTCTTCGATTTTGTGCTAATGAATATTAATGAATACTCTACCGCTAGCTTGCCTTTAGTTTTATCGCCACTTGGCTTAAGCTATTTTGGATGTTATTTCACTTGGTTTTTTGTTCCGCCCACGGACAGAGCTGACATTCCACATGTAGTTCTTATCATAAGTTCGTGTGATAAATATTCCCTAAAACTACCAGCAAAATAATTAAGTGTTGAGTTAGCGGAGGGTATTTCCTGAGCAAGTTAAATTTCAATACAATTAAAAATAATTGTTATCTAGCATTACAATCATCTATTGCTTCGAGAGTATTATATTAAATTTACGTAATACACCGTCGAACATAAGTTTGAACCCAAGAAGTCTCCCATACATTCTGAAGTACAGTACACCACTTTTCTTAATTAGTTCGAATTTAAAAAAAATTAAATTGCTTATGTTTACGTTTCAAGAAAATAAATCATTATCATACATTAAGGCGCAATAAGTACGCACCCCTTAGGAGAATAGGCTCTTTGTGGTACAAAAGAAGACTCGCTAACAACAAAATAGAAAAATAGAATCAGCTGCGACTTGGTAGCAGTTAGTACCTATTATTTGCTTTTATAGCAAACAAATATTCACAAGTCACAAGGGAATTTATCATAAATCTTAATTTGACATTAAATTTTGTATTCTGTCGGAAACAAAATGGGAATGAAACTGGAACAAAATAAAATTGTAACAAAATTCTGAAATAGATCGGGAAATGGAAATTTAGAAAAAATTATGAAAAAAAATCGATAATTATCGATAAATAAAATCCATGTCCAAAATCCGTTTCTAAAAATGTTCAATCAAATCCAAAAAAAGCTAGTAGAAAATTATATTTGGTCTAAAATACCCTCCACATGCGAGTACGATACATTCTTAGACCATTTTTCGGTAATTTTATCGAACCTTTTTCGATATTTTATCGATAGGTTTTCAATATTTTATAGATAGTTCCTCGATATTTCATCGATATTGTAATGATAATTTTTCTATAATTTATCGAGGAATTTTTCGATATATTTACTATATTTTATCTATAATTTTTCGAAATTCATCTATTTTACATCGACATTTTATTAAAAAATTTTCAGTATTTATCGATTATTTCCATTTCCCGATCATTTTAGAAATTATTTTTCAATTCCATTTTGTTCCAATTCAATTCCATTTCGTTCCCGATATAATTTCCAACAAAATAAAAGAAATAAAATTTGGCGGCCATTTCATATGGAAGGTTCAAAAGCTACGGCAGTTATCGTGCGAAATGACAGACAGACAGACGGACATAGCTAAATCAACTCAGGAGATGACTCTGATCAAAAATAGTTTTCCATAGCGGACACGCCTGAGTGACAAAAACAATATACTCTAGACACTAGGGGAATGCCAAGGCGGAGGGGGGTGGAGCCTTATTAGTTCAGAATGGAATAAATTATTCAAGTTACAAGGCCCAAATTTGGTATTTAGGATCGTGTTCAGGGAAAACAGTAAAAAGGGTAAAAACAGGCCAAAGATAGGGGAAAAATAAGAAAAAACAAATTTTTTCAAAAACCGACTAAAAAGCACAAAATAAATTGCCTTACTAATTTCAGCAATTTCTATGTGAAGACAAGGGTTTTTACCATATATGTAATACTTCTATATTGCCAGTATCCTATCTCTGCAATGTGTTTTGAGCTCACTGTAAGAGCGAAGTAGCAAGCATTGAGTTCTGTATTAGTTTGCAAGAGAAATCCGAACTGCGAATGTACTTTTTCATATATTTTGTCTCTTGATATCAGTGAATATAGAAGTTTTTACGCACTTCATAATCAGCAAAGTCATTGCGAGCGAACCAGCCGCCTGAAAACGTTTCAATTTTAAAAAAATAAAATCATTGATTTCTTTTTGCATCTAGTAATTGTTTAAGAATAGACGAAACCATCATTTATATTTGTTTCTATTTTTGCAGATTTGCAGCCATAAAAAATGTGCCCAAAAAGCAAACCGAAGCATTGCAAACAATTGGACTGATTTACTTCGTTTATCTCTTCCTATATTCGGGTTTAGAGTTCACTGTGACATTTCTTATGTACCATAAATTTGGCTACACTTCCATGGATCAAGCGAAAATGTTTTTGACCACCGGTAAATTACGAATCATTCATTTGGATCTTCAGTTGTAATATTTTTCCTATTGCAGGTGTTATCATGACACTCTTACAAGGTTCCGTTGTGCGCCGTCTGCCAGAAGCTTCCATCAAGCGATATGCGGTTTTCAGTCTGTTTCTCATAGTACCTGCATTTATTTTAGTCGGCTCGGCGGAGGGTAGCGGCATGTTATATGCCGGCATGATCTTATTTGCCATTTGTACGTATTTTATTCCCCCAAATATTATATTTATCGTTTCCTTAACTGTGTGAATTGTTTTGTCGAACCTAGCAACGGCATTTGCTGTCACTTGTCTCACCACACTAGTCTCCAAATGTGGAAACGACGATCAGAAGGGTTCAGTATTAGGTATTTTTCGTTCGTTGGGTGCACTGGCTCGTGCACTAGGACCAGTCGTGGGCTCAATTGGTAAGTTTTTTTTTCTTTGTATTTCATATGTCAAATTTCGTATAATGAGTAACTTTGCAGCCTTTTGGTGTATTGGGTCGAAGATGACTTACATTCTTGGCGGCCTTTTGCTTTTGTATCCTGCCTTTGCCCTGCAACGTGCGCGTGTTTGAAATTAAAGTTATCGAATTGATATATACTTTTTAGTATAAGTTTTGTATTTTAACGAGTAAATGTATTATATACCTATATGTAAATTTTATATTGCCTTTCTACAATGCAGAAGTTTTTCTAATTTACGAATTAAGAATTTGAATTCTATATACTCTCAATAATATTTATAAATTTTGCGAATAAATTTTGTATTTTTATACAAAACTAGTTGAATACCCCGGCGTTGCTCGGACATATACTTACTTTGTACAAAGTTTTTAACTAATGAGAGATTTTTGTGAGCATTTTTAAATTGTGTGCGATTTTATGACCGAGTTTTGAATTGATGTGAGATATTTATCTGGAACTGTGCATTTTTTTATCGACGGATTCAACCAACATTTGAATTCGGTTTCTTCATGAGTGCAATTATGAGCCATAAAACACTCTTTTCTGACTCTTAATTAACTCACAAAAGACTCAGAAAAGATTCCGAAAAGAGCTAAAAACTTAACCCTCTAAAATGTCAAAAAATATTTTTTTTTATTTTTTCAAATATTAAACAATTAAGAAAAATCCAATATTAGAGCCTATTTACACTATCATTTCCATGACGAAAAATCTGACAAAGAGCTAATAAGAACTGCGGTAGTGAAAACGGAATAGGCAATTTTGCACCGAAAATCCATACAAAAAACGTAAAAGGTGGCAACTCCATGCTTTGATTATTTACATTTTCATATAAAAACTGTCAAATTTCGTCATGCCCATGTCAGTGTAAATTCTAAAAACGGCATGCCCATGCGTCATGGAAATGACTGTGTAAATAGGCTCTTAAATAAAAACTTTTCTTTTTATTGTGATTCGAACGCGGAACCTCATGTTTCGTAGCTCTGAGCTCTATCCTCTGAGCTCATTCATGCCGATAAAAACAAACCTGTTTCATATTTTATGTTCATAAAATGTAAACAAATAAGACTCTTTTCTGAGTAAATTCGGAGTGCTCATAAAATCATAAGAAATAATACTATTTTCGGAGTCATAATTCTGAGCGCTCATAACTTATCAAGGTGCATTTAGATCGCACGAATTATCGCAAAAGAAATTCTGTTTGCACAACCGTTTACACTGCCTGAATATATGTTCCCGAACACGCATTGGAAGCCACAGTTTGCAGGAATATTTGGAACAATCCAAAACCGAGCGTTTACACCAACCGAATGAACAACATTTTGTTCACGAGTTCGTGAGATCTAAATGTACCTTCAGAAATAATACTCCTTTCTGAGTCATATTTCTGAGCGCTCATGAAATCATCAGAAATAAGTCTCCGAAAAGAGTAATAATTCTGAGCGCCCATAATATTGTTTGCTGGCAACATTGAAACATTGCTCCAACGCTGCCATGGTGGCAGCTATCACCAACGTACACCAACGAGACAAAACACAAAGAATTTAAATTTATTCCCACATACTTGCCAGATTTGTTAAAAAAAAATATTCTCAATTTTTATTCATTCATGCTTTGTTATTTGGATTGGACTGCAGAATTCATTCAGTACAAATTTTTGAAAAAGTCTTTTTTTATTTGGCAAATTGTTTTATTGACTTTGTAATATTTTTAGATTACTTGAAATTTTTTTTAACTTGACTGCTCATGATCAAGCTGGCAACTCTTTTTTCGGCACGTTGAAACGAGAAGAAAAAAAGATTTTCTTGTGTCTTCATCGCGTAGAGTCGCAAAAAAGGTGATTAACAAAATTTTCAAAGCGAAAAAAGCAATTAATTGCTTAAATTTTGCATTAAAAAAACACTATAGAAGTAGAAGCTTACGACCACAAGTCGAGAACATAAAAACTTTATTGGAACGAAGAAAAAGTGTGCGAAAAATTCGCAAAAACAAAATTTTACAGCAGCCAGTCACCGCCCGAATTTTTCTAATTTACCATTTTTTCTTTTCTTTTACTGCTTTTCTCCTCGTCGCCGTCATCGCTGCTGCTGCACTTGTGTGTGTGTGTGTGTCGGCAATTGGTGAATATATTTTTGTGGATTTAACAAAAAAATATATATAGCCGAAGAAAGAAGAAAGTCAAAAAAGTAAAAGAAGCGAAAGAGGAATATTGGAAAAATAAAATAGCACAAGGAGTTGATCGAGTTGAAAAGGATTGCAGCTGAAACAAGAAGGAGCAAAGAACTTCGAAATTCACAGTAAACATGGGCACAAGGGAGGACGAGTACGATTATTTGTTCAAAGGTAATTAACTAAACGCAAATGTCTATAAAAATTGATTATGAAAAGAGGTACAAATGCAAATGCAATGTGTCGAGAAGAAATCGAAGAGTCATTCATCAATTTGAGCGATGACGTATGCGCGCTTTGTGGTGAATTGGAGATTGGAGGAACAATAAAGTCGCACACGGCTTAATTAAAGTCATAAAGCGACATCAGCATATAACTCCCCATTGAATAACAACAGTCATAAGTATGATTTATGAATTTATTGGCTTCACCACTTTCTCGCTCCGTTGTACTGGTGTACGCCCCCTCACTGTCCCATGTCCACCATTCACTTCGTCAACTAACGCAGCCACACATTTTTGATTAGTTTTGCTCCACTCTGTGCTTGACACGTTGCATAAAGTTTTCAGTTTTGAGATAAAAACGCAGCTGATTTCGACGTTTTTCCCATTTTAGTAATTTCTTTGTGATTAGATTGGAAAATTTTCAAATTCAATTTGCCTGCCCCCTTTCTGTACGGACGGAATAGTGTGAACTTTTGCATACTTATTTTCTCTCATCTTTTGTATTGAATTTTCCCAATTTTTCGCATTTTTTATCATCCACCCGTATTCGTTTCTTTTGTACTGCTTCTGCTGGCTTTGTTGTTGTTTTTTCGACAGAAGCCCCAGTCGCGGCAGCGGAAATTGGAGTTTGTGCTCCGCTCCGTCCGTCCTGAGGCCATCATGAATACTTCTGTACTTCTTTCGTTCGCATTTCAGAACAGACAATAAAGTTTCTTATTTTCTCCATTTCGTGAGATTCTCCCTGGCGCCTTGTCCCCTTCGACGCCGTTGTTTGTATTGCATTCATTTTGTGTTTTTAATTTCAACTTCGCTTTGATCTCGTCTTTCCGTCAACTTTTTATGCTGCTGCCCTTTTTAAGCTTATTTGCTACTTTTTTTTTACTTAGTAGGCATTTAACTTTGTTTCTTTGTTCCTTCGATTGTTTTGCGTTTTAAGTGTCTTATTTAATTGTGCTTGCTGTTTATCTACATACCCATGTTCTTTGAGATCAGCTGGCTTTAATAAGTGAATAAAATTAAGTTTCAGAACTTGTTTATTTGTTTTATGAGTTATCAGTTGGCTGGTTTTACGCAGTTTAGCACACCTTCCCAGTCAACCGCTACTGTTATGTCTAAAGTGCAAACGAGGATAAGGAAATTATGATTGGACAATTATGATGACAGGATTTTATTCGAATTTCGATTTCAATAAATTTTAAGGAAATTTGCAGTAATTAAAAAAGTTTTTTTTCATTCACAGCTGTGCCATTTCCTGTTTTTATCAGTGTTGGCAACCAATTCGAATAAAGGTTTCGGTTTCACTTCCACTTGACAAACGGTTTCGGTTATCGGTTTCGCTTCTTGATAATGAAAAGGTTTCGGTTGGTTGGAGCGATTGCAAAGGTTTCGGTTTAGGTTTCAAAAGGTTTCTAAAATGCCGAATATTAATAAATTTTATATTTTATACTAGTTGAATACCGCGGCATTGTTCGGACTTATACTTAAAGTAGTGAAAGTACCCTCCCGTAAACCTTTCCGTAAACCCCCATAACACCAGAGCATAACATAAAAAATTGCAGAACTCTAGGTTCAGCGGTTTGGCTGGGCGGTGCTGAGTCAGTCTATCACCAATCATTCAATAATTGCGTGACAAATTATTTTTTAATCCAAATTTGTTTGTTTAGTTTATTTTTTTTTTGTCAAATGCTTGACCATTGTCCAATCTTACTCATTGAATTGCACTTTTTTAATAAGAAGCATAATACCATATGTGCTTCCAGAGGTATTTTGAAGTAATACTTAAATTGTATGAGTGGTACCCCGCGTCTTCGACCAATCAAGTTCAAAGTATTACATAAACCTTCCAAAGCTCACAAATAAACGAATGGCGTTTGTATGGTTCTGATACGTTCAGTAGTTTAGCCGTGATGTTCACTCATACGCACCAACGTTTTTATATACTAAGAAGATTATATATTATATTTATTATTAACGCCCATAAGGACGCGTATCCGGTATGGATATATATCTATATTCATGATCACCATTGAAAATTGATTTAGGAATATTTTTTTTTAATTTTGTGTACACGTTTTTCCTTCAAACTGAAATCAAGTTTGAAGATGTTAGGTTCACCTCTTCACCTTAATTCTTCCTTAATTTAAGTATTCACAATGATCTGGAAGTTCTGTACATTTTTTAAAACTATTTTAAAATTGAAGAAGGCTTTATATGCTCATTCATGATATGAAGTTATTAAAATTTAATGCACAAACCAAACAACCATTCAAAACCAAACCCCATCAAACATTTCAAAAGGGCAATATTTTTTAGTTTCTGCCTTCGATATATTAAATGAAAAACCATTTCATTCAACAATATACCCTTGAACACTTTGTGGCCAACTATAAAAATATACGAAATCTCCCAAGGGCTTATTTACTGTTCTCAACCGATTATGAATAAATGAGCAGCAAATAAAAGTTGCTCTTTTTGATAACAATAAAATCGCATTAATGAGTATGTGTCGAAAAATTCCAATTGCCTTGCAATAAACTAATTGAACAAATACTTTGCATTTACGCAAAATGAGTTAATTTCAAAAGCAGCTGATTAAAGCACATTACCACATGTTGCTATTAGAAAAGTGGGTGAACGTAACAAAATGTTCGAAATACAGTATTGCTCTATTGCATTGTGTGTTCTATTTTCATTCGATTGAAATTAAATAAAAATATGTCTATTTTCTTTATTTAATTTTCCAAATTTCAACTATTTGTCAGACCCCCAAGTTTTCCGAGAAAGGCCAAATTATGACTCACCACGAAATAACTCATCGTAGCAATTGCCGATGAAGCGATCGACGACATTATCCGAAACTCGGTTAACAAACGCGATAAGCGACTATGTGTGAACTTTGAATAATTAAAATACAAAAGAGCAAATAATGCAAAGAATTCGTCGCGTTTCGTTTTTGGCGAAGCGGAGCACAGCACAAGACCAATGAATTTTTGTTGTTCTCATGTAGAAATTGGTGTAATCGCAGAAGAAGGAAAGGAAGAGTTGGCATATCGCAATTCGATTGCTGTCCAATATACTTAGAATGTTCGTGTCCACACACCTTTGGACACAATGCGAGTTTGCTTTGGTAATCGCAATTTGTGTCTATATATAATTACAACCAAACTCTCACATTTAAAAAACGCCTACAGATTTTACAATAAAATAATATTCTACACAAAAAACTATAGCGTCTTGAAGCCTATTTATACCAAAATATTATCATTGTACAAGATTTTAAATCTAGTTGGATCAATACTTATATCTACATTTGTGGTTTGGAATAGTGTAGTAGGAAACCCCTTCTTTGGCACTTTCAATCTGTTACGAATCTGTCTTATAGAGTTCATACGAGCGCATATTCAATAAAAAAACTCAATTCTCGTGATTGTATTTTTATTTTAATTTGCCCATTCAACGCTTAATTTGTTCAACAATTACCCTCCCATTTGATTCGCAGCATTTAATTTGATCTGCTTGCAGCAATGTCTATCTCATGTGCTGACGTTATCGCTGGAATTTGAAATTTTTGAACCATTTAAGTAGTTTTGGATTTTTTTTTGCTTTTGCTAATGTTAACTGTAAATGAAGGAAACATAAATGTGAAGCTGCCACTAACTGACCCATATTCCATTAAAATTGCCAGTGAGAATATTATCAGAATTGCGTGATTGTGGGTTGAAGCACAACACTTATGTTTTTATGTTTAGCTAGTTGTTGTAGGGAGATCGATTCAGTGTTGCTTCTTTCTGATCTACCTTTTTTAAGATCATTGTGATTCATTGATTATCCAATAGATCATTTGTAGGAAAACACCTACATTTTTTAATGACTCGTGGAAAATGCAGTGTATAATCTACCAACACATTTGGAATTGGTTGGTTAAAATAAGCACAGTTTCCAAAATAATTAAATTTATAGAAATTAGGTTAGGGTGCGACGGACATTTACGCAATTCTTGACCAATTACGCGAATTTATAAAAAAAAAGAACTCAAGACTCAGCAATGACTCATGAAAATTTTTGAACTTTTGTTATCAAAAGTGAGATAAATCACACTGATAACATAATTGGCTAGATCGCAGCTCACTATGTCGATACCTTCCCGGCTTTTTTTTTGGATTTCGGTGCTTTAATTCTTTCAGCTTAAGCATCGAAGGAGTTGGTTCTGTTCACCACTCCACACATTGAATTTGCATGCAGTATTACTTGAATACCTAATAACTTTGCCGCTTTATGACATTTAAAATGCTCTCGTTCCCTTTGTTTTGCAGTTGTCCTCATCGGTGACTCTGGCGTTGGCAAAAGTAATTTGCTGTCCCGTTTCACGCGCAATGAATTCAATTTGGAGTCCAAGTCGACAATTGGCGTTGAGTTCGCTACACGCAGCATAGAGGTGAGCTCATTTAATTTGATTTTGACGCCCCCCCCCCCCCCCCATGACTCGGCTCTAACCCGAACCTGTTAAATTTATTCACAGGTTGATGGGAAAACGATCAAGGCCCAAATTTGGGATACGGCCGGACAGGAGCGTTATCGCGCCATCACTTCAGCGTATTATCGCGGCGCTGTCGGTGCTCTGCTCGTCTACGACATTGCCAAGCATCTGACCTACGAGAATGTGGAGCGATGGCTGCGCGAGCTGCGCGATCATGCCGATCAGAATATCGTCATCATGCTGGTGGGCAATAAATCCGATTTGCGGCATTTGCGCTCGGTGCCGACGGATGAAGCGAAAATCTTTGCCGAACGCAATGGGCTGAGTTTCATTGAAACGTCTGCATTGGATTCTACGAACGTTGAAACTGCATTCCAAAATATACTCACAGGTGAGCAGGCTTCTAATATCTGTGTGCATCTGTCTGTCTGCCATGTTGGCTAATCTTTCGTTTCTTTCAGAGATTTACCGTATTGTATCGCAGAAACAAATCAGAGATCCTCCCGAAGGTGATGTGATTCGTCCGGGCCTTAACAATGTCGAGCCAATCGATGTCAAGCCGACAGTCACAGCCGATGTGCGCAAGCAGTGCTGTCAGTGACCGCCTCACGCTATTTTTTAAACGTCATCTTTGCATAAACAACAACAACTACAACAATAGCAAACAGTAAACTGCAATTGTAAATGTGAAATGAAAACGAAATGAAATGCAATTTTCAACATTTGTCATCAGATAATTTCAAATTTTTAATTTGGGATTTTAAAGTTGGTTCCTCTTCTCCCTTCTCCTCCTCCTCCTCCTACTTCGAGTAAAGAAAACCAATCCGCTACTGCAACAGCAGCCACACATTTCAGTACGTCTTATTTTATTTCTCTTCCTTTTTTCTTTTTTTTGGTATTCAATAGTTTTTCAAAAGTGTTTCATTTAATTCCATTTAAAATTCATTTGAAAGGCTTTTGTTCTTTTTTTTCTATATAAAAAAGATATTTTTTTACATTTAAATTTATAAATTAAAACTAAAATTACATTTGAGCGTAACTAAAAGCAAATAAAACAATTTAAACTGAAAACAATTTTATTGTATATGTTCTAGATGCAAATAAACAAAATAAAACAAAGCAAAACAAAACAAGAAAGAAAACAAACAAAAAATTTAAGCAAAACTGCAAATATTATAATGAAAAAACAAAATTCAACAGCTTTTTTTAAAAAATGAAGTTTATTATTAATAAAGAGAAAATAAATTTAAACACACATGATTGTTAAGTTGAAAATATTGCAAAAACAACAAAAAAAAAAATACAATGATCGAAAGCGGAAAAATCGATTTAAGTTTTCACGGCTCCTCCGGAGCTCAACCACTGCGCGTGGGTTGCGTTCTATCGAGTCTGTGCGAATTTAAATGGAATTTCAACAGCAGCAACATTAACAGCCAGTTGTAAATTATTAATTATAAATTAATTAATACAATTATATTGTGTTTTGCTATATATTTACCTATGTTAAGTGTATCTAAATAAAAACCATTTCAAAAACACAATCCTATCGCTGTTCATTCAATTGCAACGAAGTCGGGGGAATTGGGTATTTTTCATTTGCTTCACCAATCGTAGAAGAAGGTGGCTGTAGCCAATGATTTGTTCCATTTGTCTGTCACAAGAGATGTTGTGTCCGACATTACAGATACAACAATGAAAGAGGTCGAGAAACGAAAGAAAAGGTATGCGTGTTGGGGAGAAATTTATTCCAGAAACCAATAACCCCGTAAAAGGTTATTGGTGGTGAATGGGCAGAAGTCCATGCAAAAAGCGGTAAGAAGCGGTTTTTTACGGACCTTCCTTCAAGTAACACAAAGAATTAAAAAAAATTTACTTTTTCCATTACTTCAAGGAGTTTGTTGCTTCTTACATTGAAGAGCTCTCTGCCATTTCTACTAAATTCCCAATTTTAGATTTACTCCGAATTTTGAAAAATGATTTTCTAAAAATTCACTTTTTCCATTACCTGAAGGAGTTGGGAGGCCCGTAAACAAACGCTTCTTACATTGAAGAGCTCTCTACCATTTCTACGGTTTTTTAAGATTTACTCCGAATTTTGAAAAATGATTTTCTAAAAATCTAATTTTGCCCATACTGAGAAAATTCGACCCAACAATATGAACCCGAAAAGAGTCATAAATGACTAATTTTTCTGAGCTCATAATAAATACTAAAAAGAGCCTGGAAAGAGCGTATTTTCCCATGAAACTGGTCGCTCTTTATGAGTTCAATTATGAGCCATAAAATACTCTTAATTAACTCACAAAAGACTCAGCAAAGATTTCGAAAAGAGCTAAAAAATAAAAAAAAATAAATAATTATTATTGGAATTTTTTTTTCATCGGAACCTCGTAGCTCTGAGCTCTATCCCCTTAGCTACTGCGCCGCTATCATTCATGCCGATAAAAACAAACCTGTTTCATATTTTATGTTCATAAAATATAGACTCTTTTCGGAGTCAATTCGGAGTGCCCAGAAAATCACCAGAAATAAGACTGTTTTCTGAGTAATATTTCGGAGCGCTCATTCTGTTAAATGCATTACACAGGCCCAATCGGACAGTTCCTAAGTTTTTGAACCAGTCTACTAAACACCGAAATATTATTTCGGTATATTGACTATTTCAATAATCTCGTCTAGTTTTTATTTATAAATGGACCATTCTAAACACAACCGCATTCTCAGGTTTTGGCTTCGGTTCGTTGAGAAAATGCAAAAAACAAGCATAGTTTTTTGTTACGTAACATTTCGATTAAACCCTCATCCCCTCACGTACCGCCATATAGAAATTTCATTATTACCCAGCCACCCCCTCCTTCCACCCCCAACTCGGCATTACGTGGTTTATGGACAACCCCTCAGTGAATTGAGTTCCTCAGTGGTGGTCAAGCTAAAAAATGATTTAAGTCAAAGATCGAATACTAAGTATTCGACGAGTCATTTTTGACCCATCACTAGTTTCATGTGTCTCAAGAGTCGAAAGAGTACTTTTTGGCTCATCACTATCCACGCGGGGCTCGACAAAATTAGTAAATTCAACTGTTTCGGTTGTGAATTAAATATCTTACACACAATATAAACATGGGCAAAGCCAAAAAGAGGAAGACTCATCCACAAAAGCGCACTAGTGCCTTCAAGGACAAGGAGCCCAACGAATTGGTGGAAGCTCCCCATTCCTTCATAATTCATCGAGGACTGTCGTGCCCCTATATAACGGATCTGACACTGGACTTTCGTAAGATTATGGAGCCCTTTACAGCGATGAATCTGAAGGAGAAGAAAATGAATCGAGTCAAGGACTTTGTGCACATGAGCGGCTTTTTCCACGTTTCGCACATGGCCATTTTCAACAAAGCTGCCACACAGTTGTCCTTCAAAATTATGCGTATGCCACGCGGGCCAACGCTCACTTTTAAGGTTTGCCCCTCTATCGAAGCTTATTGGTGAATACATGTAATAAATTGAATGCGCTTTGCTAATTCAGGTACACCAATTCACCCTTTCGCGCGATATTCTTTCGTCCGCTAAACGCCAATTCGTGGACGATGACATTTTCAAGCACTCGCCTCTGGTGATCATGAACAACTTCACTGGCGATGGCAAGCATTTGAAGCTGATGGCGAGTACCTTCCAGAATATGTTCCCCGCAATTAATTTGGCGCAGGTCAACATTGCCACAATACGCCGCTGTGTCCTGTTCTCCTACAGTCCGGAAACGAACCTGGTCGAGATGCGTCACTTCTCCATTCAAGTGGTGCCCGTGGGACTGACAAAGGGTGTCAAAAAGATCGTCATGGGAAAAATTCCTAATTTGTCGAAATGCGAGGACATTGCGGACTTCATAATGCAGTAAGTTTGGCCATTGGTTCCAATGAGAGTGGTACTTGAATTTGTTTTCGTCTCCACTGCTTTGTAGAGATGGCGCTGCATCCGAATCCGAAGCCGAAGATGATGAGAACTCGCAAGTTGTGTTGCCCCAAACCTTGAAGCGCAAGGGTAACTTGGAGAACAACAAATCGGCAGTGCAGGTAGGTTTTTGTCTTGGAAATGTCTGTTCCCAATTGGTTTTTATTTTGGAAATAACTTTAATCCTTGATGGGGAGAGAGAAAAAAATGTTTAACGAAATTTAATTTTAATTAAAATAATTTCTTTTCGGCAGTTGTACGAAATCGGTCCGCGTCTCACCATGCAATTGATGAAAATCGAGGAGGGTCTGCTGACCGGCGAAGTGCTCTATCACGATCACATTGTCAAGACGGAGGACGAAAAGGAGGCGATGCGCAAAATGGTCGAAAAGAAGCAAAAGTTGAAGGAGCAACGCAAGAAAGTACAAGCGGAAAATCGCGAACGTAATCTGAAGGTGAAACAAGACGCCAAGAAGCAGAAGCGCTTCGAGGTAGAGGGCGGTCGAGAGGACAGCGAACCAGAGGATGATGCCGAATACTATAAGGAGGAAGTGGGCGAGGATCCGGATGAGGGTAATAACCATTCAACGCGTTATGTGTGAAAATCACTGAAATCATATTTTCTTTTAGAATTGTTCAAAAACTCGGACAAGTCATCGAGAAAACGATCGAGGCAACCGGCGGCCATGAAGTACAAGAGCAAAAAACTGAAAATGGACAAGGGACAGAAAAAACCTAATTCGGACAAGGACCACAGAGGCTCCAAAATGGACAAGGGCCAGAGAAGCTCCAAAATGGACAAGGGCCAGAGGAAACCGAAGAGTACGAGAAACTTTAAGAAACATTAGGAATACGTTGAAATGATTTCAAATTTTATTTTTACATATACTAAAAATGCATTAAAGCCTTATTTTTAAAAGTAAACCGAAGTAACCACCGCCACGTTATTTGTTGAACATGCGTTGTACCAGCGTCTTGTAATGGTCGTTGCTCAACTTCCAACGCTCCGCTATGAGCTTTTGCAATTTGGCGAATTCCTTTCGCTCCGTTGCGTTGGGCAGGCGCTCGATTGTTTTCTGTGCCGCCTCAAACTCTTGCATATGAAAGTAGGCCATTGCGCGTCTATAAATGCCCTTCTCTGCTGGCTCATCGGAGCCTTCAACGAATTGCGTCTGATAGAGGACATCATCGTAGCGCTTTTGCGCCAACAAACAAGCCGCCAAATTTGTTTGGATTTGCCTGAACAGAGCCTCCATTTCCGGTGCTGCCACACCATCGCGCTCCACCGTCAAATCATTGAATGGCTTGTACGAGATTAGGCACTTGGCAGCGCGCGCAAAGTAGTCGTGGGCAAACAGTGGATACTGCTTAAACATAGTCACGCCATTTCCCTTGTAGCGCAGGGCCAGGGCATACATTTCTTCAACCTTCACTTGGTGTATCAGCTGCGATTCGAGTATTCTTTCCAAAGTTACTACAAATGATATTTCCTCCGGTTGCGATCGGCTTTTTATAAAGCATCGCGCTCGCTCACCCACAATCATTTGTTGCAACAGCAACTCCACATAGCAATCGATGGGAGTCAGAGCGCTGCCCATTTCCAACGTTTGTGTTGGTTCGCTCTGCTGATCTTGCTCCCGATGCAGCGGTGACAAGTATTTGCTGGGTCGCTCGTTGAGTTCCTGTACATCTTCTACCTTAATAACCACTTTGGAGACTTGATGTGGTTTGGACAGCTCCTCGAACTTTATGTCGAGAACTTGCTTGCGAAGCCCCTTTCGCTCTAATTTCCATTCGTTACCAATATACCACTCCATTATTGTGCAGCCCCTTTCGTTCTAATTTCCATTCTTTGTGAAGACCGCAAATTTATCGAAACTGCAAATTTATCGAAATACGGGAATCGTAATTCAATTTACGAAAATATTTGTTTCTTTTTCCATTCGTTCACAATAGACCATGGCTAGGGGTCGCAAAAGAATAATTGTTGCAAATCGATTTTGCAAAAAAAAAACAATCGTGAACTAATAATTTATCAAAGCAAATAATCGATTAATCAAACGAATAACCGGGTTTAAAAATATTAATTTCGGCCATTTCGGTTTGGCCGAAAAAAAAGAAGAAAAATTTCGGCCATTTCCGTTTTGGCCGAAACTTAAAAAGCCGGTTTCATTCGGTCTTTAATAAATTTACTGTATTGTTGCAATTTATTTAAATTCCCAAACAAAAAAAATTGCTACAAAATTAATGAAGTCACCTTTTCAAAAGTCACTCAAGAAAGAAAAAGAATTTGTATAAGGGAAAATCGAAACTTTTATATCTCGGAAAACAGATTTTTGTTACAAAAAATGTTTTCAGATTCAAAAATCAAATGAGCTTTAAAACTCTATAATCGAAAAAAAAGAATCACATCGACATGCAATAATCGGTTAATAAATAATCAAAAATCGGAAAAAATAATCGAATATCGATTAATCGATAGACTGTTGGCCATCCCTACACATGCACGTTACATGCACCATTTTTCAGTAATTTTTTCGATTTTTACTGATAGTTTGAATAATTCAATATATTATAAAAAAATTTTCGATGTTTTATCGATATTATACAGTTTCCTTTTCGATAATTTTAAATTGCTATCGATGATTTTTCGATTTTTTATCGATAAATCTTTGGTAATTTTGTATCGATAGTAGATAGGCGTGGCTCTTATCCGATGTTGCCCATTTTGACTAGCGATCAATCATAAGCAAAAATGAGAGGAATGCCAGACAGACGGACAGAGAGATATACATAAATCGACCCAGAAGATTTCCCATACCGATCACGTCTTCAGCCATCTTTGTTAGCTTCGAGCTACAGCAAAAAAATCAAATCACCCTAAAATTTTAAACTATTGTCTTTTGCATGCTGATAGACGGCCTCGTATTCACACAACAACATGGCTGATAGGTAAATACAAAAGGTGTGAAAAGAAATGTTAATTTTTTTTTTTAAATTAATATTATAGCTGCATTTTTGATCAGAAAATATTTTGGCATAAGAGCCTCTTTAGGTTAATTGCTAAAGTGGTATTTTTGTCAGTAAAACCTACATGCACCTACATACAAACGATGCAATATTTGACGTTGATCCTAAATACAAATAAATTCAAATGAATGCGGAATAAAAGTAGATTTTTTTGGTATATATTTAAATTTTATTTGATTTCTTTAGTTTTGGCTTATTTTCGTCCATAATTCAAACTTTCTAATTTCATTTCATTCCATTAAACATAAAAATTAACAGTTTTCGAATACATAAATAACTTGCGTCGATAATCTAATCTTCATAGTTACACAGGAGGCTTGCGTTAATACATGATCGATATAATATATACTTATGTAAGTAAAATATAATTATGTTTTTCATATACATAAGTAGGTATGTAAAATGCTTTAAATAATCATTCATTTATTTATTTATGTACGTACGTATGTATATAATTGTGTATATATACTATAAAAATGAATAGTTGGCTTTTATTTGTTGGCCGTCGTCTGTTCGCTTTGTCAAATTATTATTGTTTTGTAATTACATTCTTAGGTAAGTTTTACGCTTTTTAATTGGCAATTTTCTAACTGCATGTATGTATCGGTTTTGTTTTCATTTTTTAAATTTATGTTCTTCTTGTTTTTTTTTTGAGTGTATTTGATGCAACAAGTCTTGCTTTTCTTTACTTTTTTCTTTAAGTATGAACTATTGAACTTATTTTTCTTTATAAATTTTATATTTTATAAAAAAAACGAATAAAATTCTACTTACAATTAGTTTAAAAGTTGCATTAAAACAGCGCAGTTGTGTTAGAATCGTGTGTGTGAGTCGGAGAATATATGAACGTTTTAGGATTAAAACTTGAGCTCTTTTAAATGTTTAATTTTCAATTTTCAGAATAGTTTGTTCTTGTTTGATTTGATGAAATTTTGCTTTCAATATATTTCGTTGACTAGAAATTAAATTAGAACTTAAAGAATAAATGGTGTATAAAATATTGAAGGGAGTGAGGATGCTACATGACAAAAGGACAAGAAAAATAATTTCGATATAAAATTAAACTCTTTCATCAATATGTAAATTTGGATCGAATTCTGAACAAAAGCTGAACCGAATACCTTGTAAAAAAACATGATTTTGTAATTCGTTTCGTTCGATAATGCAGACAGTGCACCCCTTCAATTGTGATTATAAAAATGTAAAATAAAATAAACTAAATTTAATACATATTTTTGTGAAGCTTACTTGTAATGTAATCAGACCTTGTTTTTAATCTAAATGTAATTACCACTAGAATGTTAAAACTAACAAACAAAAAAAGTTCATTAATTTTTTAGGCTATTTTCCAAAACTCACAGTTCATTGGTGATCTTTGTGTGTTCATTTTGTAGTAGAAATATTTGAAATAATAAACTTGAAAAACGAATCATTCACCTCATTTTCTAATACTAGACTTTAGGGTTTAATGCTTTCCTTTTTTAACTGAAAAAAAGAATAAATTTCGCCTTTGCAACATGATTTTACAGGCATTGAACTAAATTTTAAATTGCGTAAGAACCGATATAGTCAGATACAACTCTCATAGCTATCCAATGGATAAATTCGACATTTGTAGGGCAAATTTAGACATTTTTGTTCAACAAATGTGAAATCTAGCAATGGGATAGCCATCAGAGATGCAGGAGACTATTGCAAAACCGGCCCTTAAAGAAACCACTTTAATTTTGTGAAAATTCGACAAATGAACATTTTGGAAAAAGCTCTGCGGCGAGATAAGTCAATTTATACTAATTCGAAGTCGATTATCACGAAGCCAAGTTCGTTTTACGCTACTACGTCAGAAAATTTCTATTGTTATACAAATCTTTAATAAATAAATATAAAAAAAAATAATTAATTTTTTTTTGGCAAAACATTTTTAAAATTTTTTTGATTTAAATTTTTTAGTTAATTTTTTTTGTCAGAAAAAATATTTGAAAAACTTTGATAAAAATTCGAATTTTTCTTGAAGATTTGTATTTCCTTGAACAAATTGTGACTTCGTCGAGCAAACCGGTCTTCGGATTAATATAAATTGACTTGTCTTGTCCCAGCGCTTTTTTGTGTTAATTTAGCTTGTAGTATTTACAATTTAAATTCGTTATTAATTGTAAAAAGTTTCATTTGATTTCGCAGCATATTTCTTCGCATGCATTGTGCTCGTTTCATCTGTCATGTGCCTAAAAGTGTGCTGTGCCAAGTGGCAATTGTGAATTTGTCAACCAAAAGAGTAAATAAATTTAAATCGAAAGCTTAGCACCAAAACGATATTTTTTTTTTAATTTATCATAATTTTGATTAAACGTCCTCTGCGAACACAATTGAAAAAAATTAACATTGCGAAAAGAAAATATGTACTTTGGTTCGCTTTATGCGGCTTACAAAAACCCTAAAATACTTATTGCTATAGTAGGAGTTAAGCAACTAGCGCGAAATGACTTAACAATTAATCAATTTAATTTAAACAATTTCCATCCGTCCCAGTCTATAATACAATTAATCCTTATCGTAAAAAATATAAATAAAATTAATAACTAAACGAAATACTAAATATAGGCATGTAATACATCATAGTAATCAAGCATTTTAACATAATTACAATAAAATCACAAATTTAGAATATTTTTTTTCCCATCATGAATTGTTTCTGTTTTGCTGCTTTGTTTGTTTTTTTTTAATGTATCTGTATCTATCAGATATTTGCTATAAAACTATTTGTCATTTGAAAATGTTTTTTGTTTTTTCTAATTGTTAATCATAAGTGCTTCGTTTGCTTCATCGAGTGGACAGACACAAATGCTGGTTTTTGCTTTAGTTTTTCTTTTGTAATTTTCGCCGTTTCGCTTACAAACATTCTAATTAATTTTAAAATTGCGAGTTAATGGTATTTTCTTGTTATTTAGTAGGTATATCATTTGTTTCTTTTGCATAATTCCATAGGAGACAACGTTAAAACTTATAGTTTTGTTTCTGCTTTTCCAGGCCCAAGGGAAACTGAAACGCATCCAGGGCATTTATTTGCAAACGCGGTGACAAACGCCTCGCGCTCATGTAGTGTATGTGCGTATAACGTCGCGTATGACAGCCCGACACAGTGGACACTGTCCGCCGCCCACGCCTCGCCATTGCTCGATGGCGCAGTCGTAGCACATGCACATGTGGCCGCACATGTAGAGCACCGAGTCGATTTGGTTCTCATAGCAGATCGTGCACTCGGCACTGGTGTTCGTGTCGGTGTTGTTATGGTCAACGGTATCCTTCCATTTGTTCATGTTGCTGTTGTTGGCCGAGGAAATTGGCTGCAGATGAAACAAGCAAGGATGTCAATTAGTTAAATGCCAAAGATACAGAAAATTGTAAAATAAAAAGACAAAATTTCAACCAAACTGAATGACTTACCTCAGTGTATTGACTTGTGGCGATGGTGCCGCCACTGGAGCAGCCACTGGCTGCTGGCTGATTAATACGCGCCTGACTCACGGACAGCGCACTGTTCAAATCGTGTGTTGAGTGCGATGAGGCGGGCGGCAAATTCACGACGAGAACAGTACCGCCGCCGTTGGGTTGGATCTGGATCATGTCCCCATTGGCGGGCACACTGATCATGCGTCCCGTGGCAGTGGCGAGAGTGTTGGCAGTGTTAGCAGCAGCTGAACAACCGCCACCATTCATGTTGGCAGCACAACTGCCTGAAATATTATTGGACTGTATGGACGCGAGGGTGGTGGACGAGGTGGCGCTGATATTGCTATGAGAGACATTCATTTGCGACGGATGGAGCATCTTGCGCGATTCAGTCGCACTGTTGAGGCTGTTCATCGACTCTGAAATCGGCATGCTCATGAGACGTGACGACGAGACGGCTGCGGACATCTGCTGTTGCGGATAGGCGACCATGTTGGGCAGCTGTTGGCGGAACATGCGCACAGATTGTGTGGAGCCGTAGACATCGAGGAAAGCCCACAGCTGCAGCGACTGATCGACGTGCATCACGACGACGGCAGGTCCATTATTTTTGCTGATTGTCACCTCGCCATTCGGCGCCACAAAGAAGGCAATTTCGTCGCCGCGTTGCGGTGTCGAAGCGATATCTTTGCTGACCACCCAATATTCGGGCCGATCGAGCAGGAAATCTGAATCATTGGGCAGATCGGAAGGCTGCAGTATTGCTGGATTGCACGAGGTCAAGCCCAGAGCCAAAGCACCCACGTACATCTGCTCCGTTTTGAGGATCTGCACGATTACCTTCTCTCCGATCCGGATGGGGCGAGCAGTGAACACATAGCCTTGACAAAAATCGGACTCAGTGCGTGAGGCAATGAACCGATCGTGCGAGAGGCGCACATTGCGACCTTTGGTGATGTGGAAGGGCACTGGGATGAGACGGCCATTGGCATTATAGCGCAACGGTGGCAGGCCATTGGCCAGATCGTTGGCAATTGCTGCATGATCGGCGGTGATATTCAGCGACTGCATCGAGGGCATCACGTGCCGTTCGAGGTCTTGATCTGCGGCGCCCACAGCAGGCAGCGAGCGCCGCGACTGCTGATGTGGGTGGTGTGAATTCAAAGTCATTTGTGGACCGTGGGGCAGTGTGTTCGTCATGCCCGGTTGCATGCCACTACTACCCATAGCATTGCTGCCGCCGACGACGCCCTGTTGATACATATAGATGCGAGCGTCCAGAAACTCTATGCCCGTGCAATTGCCATAAATGTCGATGATCGTCCAGAGCATGCCGCGTGTATCGATGCCCGACAAGATGACACCCTTCTCCTCGTTGTTGATGCCATAGATGACATCGCCCGCCGAGTTCACATAATAGTACAGAATGTTGTCCTTCTCGCAGTACTGCTCGTGCAGGGCCTTCGCCCAAAAGCCTGGCCGATTCGTGAGATCCGGGCACGCATATTTGGGCAGTGCATTCTCCAGCGTGGCTGGATCGTTGCTGGTGAAACCGAAGCGTATGCCACCATTCCAATTATTGGAGATTTCAGCGAATTTCACACAAATCCGTTCGTTGATGCGCACCGGACGTGCTGAAAATGTGATTGCACGGCAGAAGCTCTCGAAGCGGCGGGCTAGTGTTCCATCGCGCGATATCCGAATGTTGTCGCCGTGCACGCTGTGAAATTGCAGAGGTGGCAAATTATTCGGCCCGGCGCACGAGGAGGGTGAGCGCCGTACTGGAAAAATGAAAGGAATTATTTGATTAGTTTAATTTGATTTGGACAATGGAATAGGACTAAAGTCAAATAGAAGAGTAGGTTAAGGGTCTCGAGCAATTGGCAATAGTGACGCTTAAATTTTGTTCTCGGGTCGCTGGTAACTACCAGATTGTTAAGACTATAGGTAATCTAATTTTTGGTAGTTGCGCAGCCTATGTGACTTTCAACTTTATTTTATTTTTACCAATCAGGAATGGAGGGAAATACTTTTTGTTAACAATTAACAAACACACACAATAAAGAATAGTTGAACACAACAATCTACTTAAGTTAAGTACACAGACTTTCCTTTTAGCAAATGTTGTGAATACAAATATGTTGAGAATTTAAATTTTTATGGCATACAGAACAAACTAAAAATACTAATATCGTCGATTCATAGTATTCGATCGTGGAATTATCATTCAATAAGTATTGAAGTTTTTTTTTTAATTTCCTTTCATTGTAAATTGAACTGAAAGAGTCAGCGTGATTTTGCATTTAAAGTAAAATCACAGAATGTCACGTGTAATGCACACATTTACAGATTATATAGTCTGGAAAAGATTTGCAGAAGGGTTAAAGTAAATGTAAGTAATTTGATGCCGGTGCAGGCACTTGATAAAAAAAAACATATTATAAGCCTTGAGTAAAAGACAATTGCAAAGAAGTGCACTCGAATTACAAAATGAAATGAATTACCATAAAGGTGAACACAGGAAGTAGACGGCGTATTCATACATGTTTTATGATATTTAATATTTTATGTTGTATTTCCTTGGACAATGTCTCAACATAACTTACATAAATGTTTACAGATATCTTTCTCTCTGCAATATTAAAGCCATACTTCAACCAACTAATAGGCAACAGACAAGGGGGAGATTTTTACGAATTTCTATGTATGTACGCATTGACTTTAAAGGTGATGGCTCAGTATACAACTGTACGGACTTTGACTTTGCAGTTGTCAAAAATTTTCTATTTCTAGCGGATTTTGACAATTTATTTTTCAAACTCGGTGTTTTATCCACCAGCCTAAGCGAACCTCCTATAAATAAAGGATATCCTTTTGTTCTCCGCCTTCAGTGGCTTTCGCAAACCCAATGCTTGATCAAGTAATTTCGATATAAACAAAATACATTTCATATGACTAATCTACAAAAAAAAAAAAAAAATAAAAACGTAAACGACTTTCTTAACATTTAAGTGTGATTATCTTTAAGATCCACAAGAACACATGTCGCACCAGCAAAAAGTGATGGAGAGACAAGTGCTAAAGAAAATGACGATTGCGGTTGAAAATATTTCAACAGCAGCAGTTGTAACAAAAATATGTCATAAAAAGGCCGCTCCGGCAGCCAAAGTTCAGTGCAGAAAAAATGGTTTGCTAATTTTGGACCACAAAAAAGTAAAAAGCAATGGATGCGTCAACATTTCATACGCATAATTACTAGCGGCATTTGCGCAGCACACAACCGGGGCCGTCCATGAGTTATGAACAGATACGAGAGGGGGGAACATAATTTTTATTAAAATACCAGCAGCAGTTGTGCAAAATAATAAGAAAAAAATAAATTGCCAACCAGATCATGCCGACAGACAAAACGGACGGACAGACACAAAGATAACAATGATGACGATGATGTTCATAAAAAAAAAACCACGACGACAACATAAGGTCGATACCAGACGCGTGCCACTTTCAAAAATTGGAATTGACATAACGCAAAGGGATACAAAGGCATTTGCACGGCATGTGCACGAAAAACAGGATCAAAGATGTTTGCTTTAAATTGGGAAAAAGGGCATGTGCCAGCTGCCTTTAAATGGTATCCTTAAGATAAGGATCTTCAATGCAAGTACGAAGAAGAGGGAAAAGAATATAAACTAAGACAGACAGGTAGGTAAGGTACGACACTTCAGGGCAACAGGATCGATAAGAAAGCGATGAACAACAAGAGAAGAGAAGAATATGCAAGGGACGAAGCCTACATAAGGACAGACAGAAAATGTTTAGCAACCCTTAAAAACTGTTATGAGTTGCAACAAAGCGTTGCGAAGCGCGTCAAGAGACGAGCTCAAAATCGGATGAACCAAAAACGAAAGGAAAAAACAAACCTGAGTGCATTTGAAGGCAGGACAGAGTAACTACAACTTCGAATTGGGGTAGTTTCAGTACGAGCGCAGAAAAACGGCAGATGTTTGAATTTCCAAAAAACTTACTGTACATATATGTAAAAATAAAATAACAACAAGAACAATTAAAGCAGAGACAGTTGAACGTATCTTTGAGAATAGCCCTAAGTACATAACGAGGGGTTACACAGACTATTTGCTGAAACCGAAACTAAGGACGATGATGACGACAAAGATTGAAATTCAATATGCATGACTTGGATAAATCTGTTGAACAAGCGCACTTTTCAAGAATCTCACCACCGCTCAAGGCACACACGCACACACATGCAGCACATTCATGCAGCTATATGCATATTAAGAATACATCCGGTTTTCAAGTTGGCGCAAAGGAAAAGAAAAGAAGCACAGAAAAAAAATCGCTTTAGCTTCCGGTTCAAAACTGTTGAGAAATTATCGAGAGCAAACTAAATCACCAGCTGCATATATTAATTCGTATTGGCAGAGCGGCAAGGTGGGGTATATACGGCCGACAGGTAAGAAGAGGTAAGGTTTCAAATTAAAATGCAGTTTGTGTCGTTAACACACGACAATAACAACTGCGCGCAGCATAAACACAACAAATTTCTACTCATGTTAGACGCTGGTTTGGTTTTTTTTCGCGTTCATTCATTGAAAAGAAATTAAAGAATTGATAGTAACGTCAAAGGCATGAGGAAGGAAATCACGTTTTTAATAGGTTTTTCTCTTTCTTTCACTTCTTGCCCGATGTCGTTTCATATTTAAAGGATGTCTCGCGGCTCTGACGCGTAGACAACGTCTAAGCATTTCAACATCCGACGCCGCCAAACGGCACTAACTTGGCTTGCGTGTGAATGCTTTGAATTGGCTTTATACGCTTGAAGTGGGTAATTATGCTGCGACTGCTTATAAAGATGCTCGCCTGATTGTGTTTCAGCGTCGTGATGACGACGCTGATAACGCAGACAACTTCCGTGTGATTTCAATAAATACCTTCTTGTACTAATTAATTTATATTATGTGAATTGTGCAAAGTACACATGTGCACTTCCATTATTCATTTAGTTTGCTAGAATGTAGCATTTAACTGTAAACGTGCAGAAATACTGTGTAAGGCGAAAATTGTGGCTTAGACAAATTCTCACATATTTGCTAGTAACTGTATAAAGTGCTTTTAGTAAGCATGCATGTACTTTTAGTGAGCATGCTACAGATACATAATAATAAAAAAAAGTTAACCTAAAAATAAAAACTGTTTCTAAGAATCGATTGAAATGTGACTATTTATCTCTATTGGAATGTCACTTTCCCATGAAACAGTTCACAAGCCCAGTCCTTCGCATCAACATATATGCTTTAGTTGAACAAGCGATTGCTATTTTTGCGCAACTATAACAAGCTGAAACCACACAACGTCCACTCCAACAAAGGCTTTTTAATCTGCAATAGTACGCTTGGCTGACACTTCCGCTTATACAATATAAAATAGTCGCTTAACTTTATCACATTTGAGCGAATGAAAGAAGAACAAAACAATTGTATGTACGAATACTTTATAATTGCACAATAAGAACAAGAACAACGCCACGACATAGAATTAAGTTAAGGTCAATAAAAGTACATTGTACTTTGTACGATTAAAAGAAATATGATGCCCCGCCAGAAGAAGCCAAAGCTGACAACTGAAAACATGGCAGCAATGGTCAGCGACATGTAAAGAATACGTCACACTTTATAATTTCAATTGCACAATGTACAATGCACGAGTACTGAAACATAAGTAATTTGAAAGTAATTACGCAAAGATATCAGATGGACTCCGAAGAAGCAGAAGAAGTACGACTCCTAACAATTATTTACGAACAACAATGGACTCATGGCATACATAGGAATTATAAATAAAATTTGAAGCTTACAAACACAAAAGTTCTTTGAGGCACTTCACAACAATCACTCAAAACAACCGAAACTCAAATGAAACGATCACATAATGTAGTATTAATGATGTGTTCATTAATATTTAAAAAAAAACCCCCCAAAATAAGAAGAAAAACTTTCAACGTTTTCGTGTATTTTAAGGGTTATCTGTTTGAGTTTGTAGGTGCCTTGCCAAGAACGAGTTGGGTGCGCATTTGCCTACAATTCATCCAGCGGCAACTGACTTGGCCTGCGTTAATGTAATATTGTATTTCTGGTGATGTGCAACAATGATTTTGTGTTGTGTTGCAGTGTAAAATGCAATGTTAATTTATAATTTTTAAGTTTCTTGTAGTTTTTTTTTTCTTCGTTCGTTTGGTTAATTTCAACGCTTCGATAAGCAAGCCGCGGAAAGGAAAAGACGATATAAAAATAACTTATCTGGAGTTGGAATTTTGTATGGATTTCTTAGAAGGGGTCGCATGCTTGAGTGAAGTGGAAATTCGAAAAGACATTTGTGTGTTTGTGTGTAGTAATTTTTATAAATAAGCATAGAAAATTGTTTTCAACCTCAACAACCGTAATGAAGTAAGGGACAGCAGCTGCGGCACTTTTAATTATACGTTCGAGAAGATACCAAAGCTGAAGTTGGAAAATCGTAATTATGTATATATATATAAAATATATAAAATTATGAAGTGGGGGAAAAACTACAACAACACAGAGAAACTATTTAATATCCAACGAGAAATATTTGATCATTGATTATCCGTTCATTTTATTTAAAAGTATGGAAGTTGAAGTGACATTAAATAAGAATTAAATACAACTCTGTATAAACTAGGAATATTCTAGTCACAACACATCCAAGTCAAAACATTTGCACGTAACGAAGACGGTGGAAAATGCATAATTTCTATAAGCGGCCAAGATGAAGTCACGTACACCATTTGTGTTCTTATTAAATAGATTTGCATCTGCCTTGAACATTTTAAAATATTCTTTATTTTGAAAAATAAATTAAGCAATGCTGGTATTCACACCGGGTTCGTTAGTGGTTATTCGGAGCATTTTGTTTTGAGTAAAATCATCGATTTCTAACGAAGTATCAAGCTAACGATGCCTGTGTGAATACCACTATTATTTTAAAATACTTTCATTTATTAGTACTTAGTCAAATTTTGAACTAATTTGTGACCTATTCAATTTGTGACCGGTGCAATTTATTTACATGTATTCTGCTGAACATTTAAGTTCATAATTGAACCCATTGGTTTTTAATGAAGTCAAACAAACAAGCCCTCATCATTGTCAGCTAATTTATTTATACAAATCATCATTGTTGGGGTTTTGCGTAGGTCGGGTTAAATGCTCTTGTACGAGTACTTCAGGGGCGATTGACTGTGAGCGGTGTTAGGTCACGTGTTGGCAGTTGAAAGACCAGACCGACACGACACAACACTCTCTTCGCAATCGAGAGTCGACGTGTGCCGACTCTTGAACACCCATTTTCACAAAGCGTGTGGCACCAATAACATTAAGCTTAAACCTTTTCAGACTGTGTGATGATGAGAGGCAAATGTGGGCACAGCGGAAGTGTTGAGCTATTTTCTCTATGGTTTTCAATGCAACGATTTGTGTTTAGACACTTTGTAGTTGTTGTGTTAGAAAGTAATTACATATATAAAAATGGTAAATCTTCAAAAATGAGATTTAGTAGGTTCTTCAGATATTATGATTGAATATTCAAGAAAAAAGCATTAACCTTGTTTTTCAATTGTTAGTGAGTTTTTCAATTAATAAAAGTTTCATTTCAATATGTTATACCAACACCTACTCATGAAAAACTAATCCAATGGCCACTGACCACAACGTTGATTTACCACTTGGAATTAAAACAACACCCATGCAAGGCACCCACATAATTTGTCAAAAAAAAATAATAAAAGAAATGTGTGGCTTTACCTGTGTGCTGACCACAAAAAAAAGCAACACAAAAAAGTTGAATGAAACTGCCCACATGAGTGCGTGGAAAACAAATTACACACGCCCCTAGAAAAAGGTAGAATTGATAAACAAACAAGATACAAAAATTCAAATTATTTAAAAATATTTAGTGGGTGAAATTTGTTTATCCGACAAGAAACAAATACAAAAAAACTAAGAGACTGAATTAAGCTCAAAACGGAAATGATGATGTAAGATGAACGTCGCAATGTGTGCAACGGAAACCCGTGCTTGACTACTGCGAAATTGATGGGCGAGTACATTTCAGCGTATTGATAGACTTCGAGTTGATGGATTGAGCGAATCGTTTTCGATTTGCTTACAATCAATTGGCGATTTCAAATTATAAATTACGATCGTAGGTATTCGCTCATGATTTAGTTAATTTTCTTAGTCTGATGAGTCAAGTTTTAAAAGATTTTAAAAAATTCACACAGTGATAAATTGTGTTAATATACACATTTGCATTGAACCCACATACGTTTTCACAATGCCAGAATCATGCTAACTAATGTTAATTTCTCCAAGAGCCAAAGTGTTAATTTTTTGAAAGTTTAACCAAAGAAACATAAATGAAAAAAAGAGTGTGTAATTGTCAAAAGCCACACAAATGCTTAGTGTTGACAAATGTTCGCCTGCGAACACCACATACATTATAAGTAGTAACAAACAAAAGCCCTTTAAGGCCAACAAAAAACAAATTATAGATAAATATAAAATAGATAAATATTGATAAAGAAAAAACCCTTTTCACTAATTGCATTTGAGTGCAAGGGAAGCGATGATTTAGATAGAAATTACATGGGGAAACGTAATAAAAATTCAGCCTGTGAAAAAGTGGGTACTACTGAATAAATTCATGAAAAATAATCTAAGATATTGGCCCGTATGAAGAAAACAAGTAAACACTACTTTCAGTAGTGTACTTTGTACAATATTTGAGTGAAAAGTGTTCGTCTTTTTATTCATACGGGCCTTTGTCTTGGAACAAATTCTGGGTTGAGATTAGTGCATTAAAAAGAAATGTGGGAGGGGTCGTTGATAACAAATTCGAATTCCGTATTGGTTTGGTTTGCTACGTTTTGATTTATTATAAAACTTTCAAAAAATCAAGAAGTAGCTGGAAAAGACAGATCTTGAATTTGCATCGGCCACCCAGATTTAACTCCAATACGATATCCCCATTCAAGAATTATTTTGGCAGTCAAACACTGTTACTTCTAACTTTTTGTTATTAGGAAATTCATTAATTTTGTTAATAAGTAATTATTTAAAAAATAAATTTCAGTTAATGAACCAGTCATCGAATGAAGCTCAATTCAAACGACACTTTAGTCTTCTGGATTGGCCATTTCTTACACTCACATGGTGGTACGGTGATGCGAGAAATACTCAATATCGGTTCGACATTGACAAGTCTTTTTGCCCTGATTCTTGCTCGAGTTAAAATATATCTGGTTTGCTCTTGAGGTGTAAAAGTCAAACGTCTCTTCCAGCACGGTATGTAGCCCGGTATGTAATACTTGCTGTTCTCTGCAGAGACCTTTCGCCTCCTCTTCCTGGACGTCCTACAGCGCCATTGAGGCGTATTCATATTGGAATTATTTGATGCGAGTACAAGAACAATCTACTCGTGAATTGCTCAATTATTAAGAGGAATAACTGCGATGATTTGGAAAAAAATACAAATATATTGAATTACGACTACTATAGTACTAGACGTATACTTTTACGTTTAAACTATAAAGAGTGATTATTGATCCAAGGCGGCTTTTTCCCATGTGGTACATATTATGGTATATGGAAGTCGTTTTGAGAACACAATGGGAACATGAAGCGATTCTAGTTGTTATACGTATTGTATGCTTATATACAATTTGACCAGGTCTACTCTATTCTTAATACGTACAAGACGGGATGCAATTAAGGGCATGTGAAAGAATTAAGTGGAATATAGGTTTGGATAAGTGAACTGCAACAATTGCTTGCTTGTGTGGTTGCATAAACATAAAAAAATCTATTGATAAAATGAACCGCTCAAATATTGATTAAAATTATTATAAATATTAGGAACCAGAAATAGCAAAACATTCTCAAAGCAATTTGAAAGTAAACCGACCGGTAAGTTCAATAAGTTAAATTTTCCCAAAAAAAAACATATTTGAAGGTACAACAAACAAATCAAATCGAAAAACCTGATTTACCGTTTGCCAAATATTTTCCCACGCTTCAAAAGCTACGCCGTAAGCTCTACTATGGCTCAGAGGCTACCATTGAGCTTTGCAAAAATAAAAAACCGAGATCGAAAAAAAAACACAAATCGAAAATCAAATAAATTTCCCACGACACCAAATTTGTATATAGAGAAAAATCCAAGCAAAAAAAAGAAAAAGAAACCTGTAACAACGTAATTGCTCGCAACAACAAGTAACATGCGAACTGAACTGTTGGGTGAGTACCAAAAATTGAAATGTACTGAATTGATGCAGCGATGCAGACACCAGAGGAGAGCACATGAGGTGAGCAGCGCTCGCTACTATAAGCGGTGCAAACGATCAAAATGTGACTTTTTCGAAAAAGAAAAAATAAAATAAAAACGTTTTCCAAGGAACACGACAATAACAACAAGAACAACTAATGTGAACGAATGAAAATGGTAAAAGCATGGAAGTGTCATAAAAGCGAACAATGCCAGGTACTATAGGCCATAATGGAGTGAGTATCTTCAGCTGCTATCAATTACCAAGTCGAAAAAATATATTCATTTTTATCTATCGAATAGCAGCGGTATTTATAGTGCAGTAACAAAAAAAAAAACAGAATAAATAAAAGGAACAAGACAATAAAATTCAACAATTTTCAAATCAAATTGAACTAATCAAAGATACTGCTATGTGCTTTTAGGCCATTATCGTAACTTAATTTAGAATAGAACAATATCAACGGAGTAGTGGTAGTAGTTAGGCTAAAAACGTTCAACCAAAAGATAATATTGCTTGAATACGGTGACATGCTCTCAGTTAAAAAAAAATCGAGCCGCAGGTAAGCAAGGTACCAACAAACACAAAAAAATGGAGAACAAGAATTTGAGCAATTTGCAAAAATGCACTTGGTGTGCTGGCGGTCGGCATGCAATACATACACCGAAACATATTTACGTGAATAGGGGGTTCGCTACAGCAGCTGCTGCCATGTAGTACCTACACAATTATTTACAATTACGTTTTCAGCGTGATTTCTTGAAAATTCCTCGAAGGCTGCTTTGAGCCTTATTTCCTAGCAAATGTGCAAATATAAAATCTGCAACCTCAAGCGTACAAGAATTTTAGAATTCCAAATAATATACATACATGCATAAGTTTATGTTAAAACCCACGCTTTAGAAGATAATTTTCAAATTTGGTCAAATCAAGTTTGCGTTATTGTTTTTTTGTAATCGCCCATTTTGTGTTCAAAAGAGACCGAAAATTATGCCTGTTCATAAATAAGATCAATTAGTAGAAACACAAAAACTAGATGTTGGGCGGTATTATTAAAGAGATTGTGTACGTACTCTATTGGTGTTGGAAGGAGTTGTGAATTTCAATTAGGTACGCAAAAGGGCTAATGTAATAAAATTTTATGGGTTCATCTTAAAGCACAATTTTTGTGGTTGTGAAGAAGCCAATCTTAGTTAATAAATCGGTCGGAATAGTGTGAATAGATGAACAGTATGAAGAAACATTTTGTTTTCTTATTGATAGACTCATTTAAAAAAGCTTAGGACTCATAGTTACATAGTTACAATGGATTCTTAATATCTCTCTCAAGAAAATCGAAAACTCACTAGTATGACTATTACCAACTAAGAATGACATCATGAACCGATTCAAATAGTAAAATCAAATTTACAATTTGTTGAACCCAATAAAGGTAATTAATACCAAACAAAAAGGGAAGTTCCACCTAAAGTCAAACAACTAATTTACAGCAGGCATGTCTTATCAACTGAACCAACCAAATAATATTAACAGCATAGACAAGAAAAAAAGTTCCCCTTTACTTCCAACAAGTTTAAACTTTGCATGTCCCCGAACATTGCGTTTATCTTTACAAACGTTTTAAATGAAATTGTTTAGTTTCAATTTCGATTGCGCTAAGATGGTGATGATGACGCATACAAAACAACCACAACAAGAAAAAAAAGTTAAAAACATTTTTAAATATACAAAAAGCTAGGAGAGAGAGAGAGGGTCAAATTAGGAGAAAGAGAGACGAAATAAACAAATATCAACAAACATTTAAATGAGTTTTGGGAGAAAAACCAAAACTCACACTGGCTGTGGATGGACTGTGAGCAATTTGGTTGAAGCAGGCATAGCGCAGACGAAGCATTGCAAAGCGCCTTTTTAGTTGAAATAGGTTAAAAGTAAACCGTGAGAAGGTAAGACAATCAGGTAGACATGCATTGAGTTGTACTTTTAAACAGCTTTTGTTACAACAAAGCTTACAGGAAAAATTCATTATTTTCATTAGAGATTGAGAGACAGCAGACGCAGCAGATGTTCGTACGAGTTACGGTTTGAACTGGGATTTGAATCAGGCTAAGGAAGACTAAAGCAAAAAGACCACGAGCTCATTGATTTGTGATACGCGATACGCGTTTGATATATTGCCCCGAACGTACGTAAGTCAACGCTATTGCGCATCTCACGTAGTAATAGTTAACGTGAAAGAATAAACGTTAACGAACCGAAAGAGTTAAGCGAGGAGAAAGAAGAGATACCACAAAAAAGTTAGCAGAGTGCAAGGCACGGCATAATCATATTGTAGGAGCGATACGAGTAGAAGGAAACTAAGAAGAATGCGATGTGAAAACACAATGAACTTTGTTTGGTTTCCCACTATTATTGAGCCGCGAGTGAGTAAGTGAATAAATGAATGAAACGAAGCTCCACAACACACACCGGTGGAGCAGAAGTGAAACGGCTGACTGGTTGGTTTTGTTTGCTATTATTGTTGCTGTTGTTGTTGTTGGTGTAGTACCACATTGAAGGCAAAAACACATAATTTTTCCCAGCGCCAGGCAGCAGCAGCGGCAATCCCAACGATGAACGACCAACTTTGATTTGTCTTAACGCCGCGGCAAAAAGTTTTTTCTTATTAAACGTACGAAAAAAAAAAACAGAAAAATAAAAACAACATCAAAGGCACATTCGTTCCATCTGTTTCTTGGTATTGTTGTTGTTGTTGTAGAAGAGGTCTCGAGTTATTGTTTTATTTATTAAATTTTATTTATGTTCCGCTAATGTATGCATGAGTACGGGCGGTTCGATTTTTTTTTCTGTTGCCTAGTTTTATTACTATTAATTGTTTATTTGGCATAAAATGGAAAAATGCTAATATTATGTGGGAAATTGTGTAGGGAGCCAATATAATTTATGTAAATTTAATGAAACAAGATTAAATGAAATGTTTATGCAGGAGGAGTGGTTTAATTAGGACAAACTAATGGTATTTGCGTGCAACGGTAAATTGTAATTATACAAATTAAATAGAAAGAAGTCGAAAAACATTAAAGAGATGTGGTAGTTTCAGCAACTCATTTGAGAGCGAATGTATAATCATCACATTTCATATTTAAGACTTTCAAACACAATATTATAAGATCAGAGTCTAATACTACCGATCATGGAATGGAATAGGTGGGATCTGACTCCCGGATATGGCAAGATTGAGTCTAATACGAATGGAATAGTTAGAATTTGGTCCAAAAACGACCACTGCCCCTCATCATAACATAGTTGGGATTCAAAGCTTGAAAGCAGCGTTGACCCAAACGGTTTCATGTAGGACCAGAGAGCCCAAATAAGTTCATAATTAAATTGCGCACTCTCTGAGAGTTGAAATTGTGTTCAGCACAAAAATGCTCGCATTTGAGAATGGTGTAGAATGGCCAGGGCGGCATTAAAGTCAGACGTTTATAAAAATTGTAGATTTACTCTATATGGAATTGGTAAACGTTTCTGGCGACATCTAACATCAACATTTGGATATGTTTGGTTGTATAAAACCACTAGCTTCTTAAGACAATCGAAATTTGTCAATAGCCAACTCCTTTTTTATTAAGGATATTCATTGGGATTAAAAAAAAGTTGGTACACACAAAAAAAATTAACAAAATTTGGTCAATATACGGTCAACAAAAAACTGTTATCGAAAAAAAAATTTGTATCCATTTCACAAAAAAGATAGATCAAATTGATAAAAAATTTTAGTTGATCGTATATTGACAAAAATTTTATCAATTGGATAAACTTTTTTTTGTGTGTGTGTCTCGCATACCACCGAGATCCTACGGCAATACACATTAATACTCTATTTGATTCATTCAATATTTTATTCTATGAATTTTATGTGTGTTCTTCTCCCCTACTGTAAATGTTCCATACAAAGTTTTTGTATTAAATTCTGTCTCAAAAAATGTACGAACCTAATCCAAAACGTTTCTTAATCTTTTTCAAAATATGCATCTTCTTCTTGCTCGACATTTTATCCTTAGAACTCTCCATGAGGCCACCAACATGTCCACCAGTATTCTGAGCCATATAGCCGGCAGGGATTTCGGATAAGCCCATAGTAATTTTTTTAATTATTTGAGGTTGATGTATATTTTCTTTGTTTCAATATAGTTAAACTATGCAAAAATTTAACTTTAAAATAACAACCACCACAAAATAAACACACAGTGTTGACTCCGTCAGTCACTGCGGATACGTTAAATTTGAATTGAAGAGTTTTGTTTATATACTTTAACACATTTTGTTTATGAGTTTTGTTGGTTTCTTTTTTTTTTTACTTTTTATAAACAATTTTTATTTTTTTTAAATTGCAATTAATCCAGGTGAATTAGGCAATACGTTTAAACTGAATTAACTTAGGTAAAGAAGCCAACCGAACAATGGGTGCTTCCTGGCTCTCTTCTTTTAACCGAAAGAAAGAGTTGCTTGCTACCCGACGTAAATGCGACAAACGTACGAAGAACCGACCGACAAGACCAAGACCGATCTAAACAGTCTGACGTGAAAATTATAACTGAACCCTGTGTGCCAGCGGCGGCTTCAACTATCTGAAAAATTCACAAAGCAAAATTTTCGTGTGTGCGAGCACCGCAACGGAACACATCCAGCAACATGAACACGAACGGGGGATGGCGGCGGACGATAAACGAGTGAGTTCGACACGCAGTACCAAGCACCAAGCGCAGTAACCTGAAGGCTCTGTGCGCACAGGGCAGGCTGTAACCGTATCCAACATAGGTAAAGCTGCAGGCAGCTGTTTATTATTTACTTCGTTGTTTCCTCTCCGGTGTTTCGTGTGTGTTTGCCTCCCTTATAATTTGGTTAGACTTTGTTGTTGCTGTTGTTGTCGTGGTTGTCTCTTATAGTTGTAGTTGGAGTTTATACTCATATTGCCTCAAACGTCTGGTGCAAATATTAAAGGAACTGCGAAAACGACCAAGAGCCAAGATAATGAGCGAGTTGAGCTGAGCGCCTTTTTGGCTTTTTTTTCATACATTTATTTCATTTCACGCGCAGTTGGTGGCTGATGATGTTTTTTTTACAATTCTTTTATTTTTGACTAGACTAGTTCAACTAAGGTTAATCCAAGTGTACAGTGGATACAAATGGAAAATAATATGAGATGTTGTAAAAGACGTAGTCAAGTAATGGTAACTTACGATATTATAATTTGCCGTGCAGATACTTCACTTCAAATTCTGAACTGTATGTCCAAGATTTATCAAGGATCCTAGCGCGAAATATTTATTTATTTTATAACCATGCCTACTAGTAAGAGAATTTCGATAATTGTTCTCTTCCTAGTTTGTTCCATTTCCATGTTGTACGCTCGCACTTGGTTTGAGTTCCAGTTCCATTCCGTTTCCTTTATCTTTTCCAGTTAGTTTAATTTCCAAACTGTTTTTATCCTATTTTCTAGTTTGTTACATTTTCATCCTTTTCCGTTTAGTTTGGTATTTTTTTAATCCTTTCTTCTTTCAAATCCAAGTTTGTTTCAATTATATTTGGTTCTGTTCTCCACAAAATATCGAAAGAAATACAAACTATGTCCGAATCGGATCAGTATTTCGCAATATATATGAATATAAAGATTTTTCACAACTTCAATACCATCCAAATGGTAGTAAAATAGGATCCCAAAAAAAGGATTTCAATAATAACGAGTCCACTAAGAAATGCGCTAATCATTTTTGCGTACACTTTTCTTTACCTGCCACGCCTCTTTTCTGTCGTTACAAACGTCGTGACAAAAATCTTTACCAATTCTGTTCGACTGAATTGTACCACTGTACTGCAAAAAAGAAACTATAAAAAGAAAATGTTTATTTTCAAGTACGAACGATAATGCATGAAATACGAAGAAGTAGTAGAATAAGAAGAAGCGACGAAGTAGGAAAATAATCAAGCAGATGTTTAAAATGTGGGATTGTATGCGAGTATGATCACACATATAGTCAGAAAAACGCATACACAAACAACGAACCAATGCAAGATGGGAAGTTGCCCTTAGCGAACTGTTCGTTGTGTTTACAGCAGGGCAGGAGAGGCCAATAACGCCGAGCTAAATTTAAACCAAAATGCACATTTTGTTTACCAAAAAATGGGAAAAAATAAGCAAAAAGACAAACTGCGAATTTCAAGTGGGGGGTTGATATTTGTTTAGTTGCTTGCTTTAATCAAATTCCCCGCGCCTCCTGCTTGTGTTTAATTAAAGCAAACAAAAATGCCGAGACCTCCACTCGATTTGCTCTACATTGGCATATGCATTACTCCGTCTGCCTTCCCGGCCGCTGTCATTTCGGATTTATTGTGATATCATACATGCACACACGCCTGGCACCACGACATGGCATTGTTGTTCTTGTCTTTTGAACTCTTTTGTCAAGCGAAATGAATTTACACCTGGAATTCGCAAATACTCAATTGGAAATGCAGCCACAGATGGATTGATGGGGGTAAATGACAATGACGACGAACCACGAACCACGGCCCAAGACCGAATTCGAATTTCACTTCAAGGCGGAAAGGAGTAGAATTGAATGAAACGAAATGGAAGGCGACTGCTTGCGAATTTTCGAAACTCTTTTTTCTTTAGCTCCTTGTAATTTTTTTTGTGCTTCGTAGTACACGGGCCAGCTGGAGGCCTGATGATGCCAGGACATGAATATGCATTTTCTGTATTAATATCAAAATTTAAATGGTTTTTGCATTACGAAATTGTCAAAAGCATCTGCACAAGATTGCAATTATCTGCGGCAGCCGCCGTAGATATAAAATGAAATATTTTATATGGACGATGTTGTTGTTGTTGTTGCAGGGAAAGAATGCTACAAAGGACGAACCGCTTCAAATAAAATGTTTAAATTTATGAGAAAAATAGATAAGTATTAACTAGCTATTAGCTAGATATATACAGCTTCGTTATAATTGGCACTGATCCTTTGTTCAAAATATCATCAGACTAGATACAAACCATGGAAGAAGGTCTACAATCTTCATATAGAGGAAGAGAGCTATTGCGGGTCGCTATAGACTTAAATGTAGTCTATGTGAAGCAACCTAACCTACATTAGAACCAATATTGCAATTTTTTCTACTTGCCCCAGGCGGGAGTAAACCTTGATATCTTCCAATCGTGAGGCAAACCACACTGCACTACGTTTGTACTACAGATTATGCACTACAGATTATATCTCACACCCTTTTTGTGATCCAGAAATCCACCAGTAACTGCCGCACTTACTTTTTTGTTAAACCTTTTTGTGGATTCTAAGTTATATTAAGGAAAAACTCGCAGAAGCAACGATGTGGCATTATTGTCCACATTGCAAATGGAATAATTAAGTCAAACGGTTTCGTTCCAAATTTGTCGACTGGTTAATTAAATTGATTGATACTACAAGTGAGAATGATGTCACCGCGACATCAAATTGGGCATAATGTCAGTACGAATAATTACAGAAACGAACTACTGGTATCCATTCGAACGAGGATCAATAGACTTTTCCAATGATAACCAAATTAATATTCCTAAAATTTCCAAAGTCATGCAAAATTACTCAAGTAAATTAATTAACTTTGGTTGAAAGGTGGAAAAACATTTTTAACTGAATTAAAAGTAGTCTCTGAAATATTTCGAGCAACTATACGAATCACAAATCGATTCAATTAACATAACAAGGCAAAAGAGGTCATTGCAAAAATGCCAAATCTACCGCTCGACTTTTACCTCAAAGTTGGGGTTAGCACTTGGTACTTTAACTAAAAAAAACCACAGTGCACAAAAATAGGTTAACAAAGGGTTAAACGATCAATAATAGAATATTAAATTGAAATTACTGAGCTGCCAAGCGTTTCGGCCAGGGACGTAACCAGGGGGAGGTTTGGGGTGTTCGAACCCCCCCCGAAATCTATAAAGTAATAGAAAAATGTATGGAATTGTTATGAAATTCAACAGAATTTAAGAGAAACTTCCGTATACTCATTGATATTTTATTTTTGTATACCAAGAACTGGAAAATTACAGTTCTAGCATTCGTTATTAAGCATCCCGGTTTACATTTACATCAAAGTGAAACACCTTATGAAAGTTTATAGTTATTCGAAATTTTGCTGTGAATCAAATGAAAGTGTTTTTAAAATGAAAGCAGGGACGTACCCATGAAGGGGAGGGGGGTTTGGAGGGCTTTAGGGTGCCGAAACCCCCCAATTTTTTCATAAACTCCCCTTCGGGTTTTTCCAAATGTTTTTAATCTCCTTTTTTTTATGAAAAATCAAAAGATTTTTATTGAAAAAATGGATCTGTTGTTGGTTTTAATTTGGTTTGCATTTTCTAGTTTTTTTTCTCAGTAGAAGTAAAAAAATTTTATGAAAACCCCCCCCGAAATTTATTCCTGGTTACGTCCCTGGTTTCGGCACTTTCCCTAACTTATTATATTTTCAGCAAATACTCTGACGAGATATGCAACAGTATAGAAAACAAAGTAAAAGTGGCAAAAGCAAAAGAAAACGAAAAGAAATGAGTCTAATCATTGCTAAAAATATTAGCTGATATTGATAAGAGTTGGAGAGTAGCGATTATGTTACGAACAAAGTAAATAAAAGAGAATAGTTATTCTATTACGAGAATAGGTACACCAAATTAATACTGTGAACACGTATAATAGAACCTTTGATAAACACCAAATAGGAACAGGTTTTGAGATCATAAGGACTTTCCTTCAGTAAATGATCTTATTGTTGATGGAAAAAAATTCAAACAGCTCAAACGGCTTTTGCACCGCATTTATAAAGGCAACCTGATGATGTAAAAGCAAATGTGTAATAAAATCAAATCTCCAGAAAAGTACCTGTTACAATATCACCAATTGTTGTCCCTCCAGATCAACAAAAAAACAGTACCTACATAAAAAGTAATTTTAAAAAAGAAGACCCGAGGAGAGAAACGACCGAACTCAAAGGCAATAAATAATCGAGTTTATTGCAATGATTTCTCACAAAAACGTTTGAAAGAAAGAAAAAAAATAGAAAAAAGCGCCCAAATGGCTAAAATGTGTCTCTCGAACCGTGCCCAACGATGGAAAACCCAATAAGTAAAATCGGTTTCACAAATTCAATGAACATTTTCGATAAAAATGCAGGTAAAACAGTGAATGCACATTTCACACTGAATCGATCGTTCCCTTGTGTTATCCTTGAGCAGGTAAATTTTGGTTATAAAATTGCAGCAGGCACAGCAGAAAATCAGTAGAAAAAAATGCCCACACCACTGACCCGACATGTGTTCCACTGGCAAGGAAATTTTGCTATTTACTCTGGACAACTGCAAGGAAATCACATATATTTTGGGTTCTTCTCTAGGACCAGCCGCACCACCAACTCGTATACAAATAAAGCAGTATTGTGGGCCGTTAGGTTTTTTGTTGCTTTCGAAAGCATGTGTTTGGCATCAGCAGCAACAGCACTACCTTTTGGATTTCACTCGATCGATGCACATATTTAGATAGCGTTTCGCTGCATTTGCTATGCTGAAGTTGAAGGAAAAATGCGATGGTATCCTTGGTATTTTTGGTATCCCATCGTTAGATTTCGATCGTGTGTACGTACAACTGCTGCAAAGGCTGTTTGAAGGAAAGTTCGGCAACCGCAATATGCTGCTTCGACTCAGGTACAGGATATGAAATATGAAAAAGGATCCTTTTTGGAAATTTTACATACACACAAACGCTATTGCAAGTAAATGCTACAGTTGTGGCGCTGTTTCGGAGCCAGTTTCAAGTGGTTGCTCAATTTCCTTGTCTTTGGCTGCATCCAAAATATTGAAAGAAATTTTAAAATTACATTCGTTGGATTTGCTTGAGTTTTCTTCAATTTGAATGAAGCATATGCTAAATTTACTGTTTCTCCAAAATGGACGAGAACTTTTCTGCTAATTGCTTCGTATTTGCACAGTTTACGTTCTGGCGTTTAAAATTTTTGCAATTGGTGTAGGAATTGGCAATGCTTTTATCTTCCCAGTTACATACTTCTTCAAAAGTCTAAAAACATGTGTATTTGGCCTCTAATCAACGGAAAAAAATAATTTTATAATCTAATAATTGATCTTCAGTTCGCGTAAAGAATTTTCAAAAAAAATTGATATCTCCAATACTGCGACCGCTATCATGCCATTAGAACCATCAAAATATGTACAAGATATACCAGAAAAATGCAACCGATAACTTCTTCATTTTCTGACAAGGGGTATATTTTTTCTTGTATTATTTTCGTTTATCTTGAGAAATACTGAACCGACTTGAACGCGGTTTTTATGTGGTTGGAAATGATATCGGAAACGAAATGGAAATGAAACTAAAACGAAATGGAATTGGACCGGAACAAAATTTTGAAATGGATAGCAAAATGGAAATTATCGGTAAATATGGAAAAAATTATTGGTAAATAAATCGATAAAATACCGAAAAATTATAGATAAAACATCGAAAATTTTCGATAAAATATAGAAAAAATCATCGATAAAATAACGAAAAATGGGCCAAAAATATCAAAAAAAACATCGATAAGTAATCGAAAAATGATCTATAAAATATCGCAAAATTATCGAGAAATTATTTTAAAATGGTCTAAGAACGTATTGTACTCGCATGTGCAGATTTTAGCTTCGGTCAGACCAAATATAATTATCTTACTAGCTATAGCCTACACCCCATGAGCAGGGAAGACAGAAATATGCACCAAAAATGGCAAAATATGACCTCAAATATGCACGAAAAAAAAACTGATTGTTTAAGAATAGGTACATCGGTAATTAAGCCTGATTGCAATGAACAAACAAATGATATTTGATATTTTCAAATTTTCGACGTTTTTCAGTGCGAACGATCGCTCTACATCGCATGATGTAGTTGGACACCATTTGAAATAACACAATTCGTCCAAGGATACTTTATCCATGAACGTCGAGTTTTTGAACAAAATATATAGTGGCTAGACTACTGCATCCCGGTTGCGACTTAACACCAAATTCATTTAAAAATTGGTTTTGTGGAGATTTAAAAACTTTTGAAACCGATTCTATAATTTGGTGGATATCAAGCGGTAATTTAGTATGTAATTTTAGTAATATTTTGAAAATTTAATTTGATAAATGCAAAACGGGTATTTACTTTCTTTGAGCGAATACATACAAAATAACTCTGTCCGAAATATTATTAAATAATGCGAAAAAATATGCTCTAAAATTGGAAATATGCTAATATGGTCAAAATTATTCTCAATATATGCAACAAACACTCACAATTAAGCATAAATTTTAAAAGAATTTTTCAAGTTAATAAACTTGTATGTGATAGTTACTGACCACAAAAAGTTATTTTTGTAACTTAGTGCATAAGTTGTATTTGTTAAATGATAATTTATTATTTGTAAAACCTGTTTTGCACTCACTACAGCTAATCGAATTACTTACCCTAAGGTAATTTACAAATAACCTGGTTTAGGTTTAAACGTTACTTTGTAAGGGGAAAGCCATCAGAGTTGGAATTTTCATTTTAGATTTAATCGGGAATATTGGAAAGGTAATAACTGACATTTTTTGAGAAATCTTTTTTCACTAATACCTCTTAGTACGTCTACATGTTTTAAGTCGGAAGGATACAAGATTTTTTTATATCGCTTTGTCGAGTTCATCAGACAGTACACTAGGCATAAAATTAATAAAATTAATTTTTTCTTTAATAGATACTCTTTATAATATAAGGGTATTCATTTAAAGTGGGAAACCCCTCGAAAACGCGCAGTTGCCTAAAGGAACTGTCAAATTTCATATGTTTTGACTGCTCATCTGCACAACTGAATCGTTTCCGAGGGGTTTCCCACTTTAAATGAATCGCCCTAATATATATGACACGCTCAGAATAAAAAAGCGATGAAATGTATGGAGCGTCAGTACATTTCATCGCACTTTTCCTATGACCATATCATATAATATATGTTTTTTTTTTTTTGTTTATATGGAACTTTTTTTTTTTACCAATTTTTGATTAGTGCGCATCTAGGTCTTGAGAGCATATTTTCAAAATTGCAAAAAAAACGGTAATATTGGGTTAAAATTTTGTATGGAACTAATGAAAAAAAATACGTTTCAGAATCAGAAAAATAAAAGGAAAAACCAACAAATGTTGGGAAAACTTCAAGAAAAACAATTTTAAACCCAAAAAAAATACGCCATCGAATGAGAAAATTACAAGAAAAACCAAAACTATTGGTAGCTTACTCCTCTAAAGGGGGTAATATGTCCCTTCTCAGAAATAAAATGGTGTTTATTGTCCTAAGGCACATTTTATGTTAATTTGTATAGGAAAAAATTTAAAAATAATAAGAATTGTTATCATAATAGTAAATAATATCATCTGCGACGGAAATTTTTTGTTACATCATGGTTCCCGACTGAGGTTGATTTTACTCTTTGTATAAAACAAAGAACGAAATCCTTAATTTATATACGATCGTAACTGCAAACTGCCGCCGGTGAGCCGGAAGATCTAATTTTGGACTAACTAATTCTAACTTATTGTTACCCGGGTCTCGTAAAAACCCTTTATATTTAACTAGGAATCGGGAATCGCCCCACAGAAAATATTTTACGAGGGAACAGAAATGTACAGGTCAAATTTGATTATTGAAGTAAAAACATTGGCCGCGAGCGGAGAAAACTATGAAAATTTGGGAAAACGCTACCCGCTACCACCGAATTACAAAAAAACCAGTTACATGTGATTTCATTGTGTGATTGTGCTTCTTGCGGCATTTACGAATTCTGCCTGTTCCAATTGGAATATTGCACTTGTTCTTACGCCAAACTTTTCCAAAATACAAATACGTGTAGGCCTTTTGGTTAGCGATTTGCGGCTTTTGATATTGCATTTTAAGTTTAAGTAAGCAAACATTTATTTATGTTTATTGAAGTGAAAACATCAAACTTCTTACCGATTTTGCCAGCCGATTGCCCCATGTGAATTTGAAATCGCTCCTTAGAGGCTTGACATGTTTATGCAATCAAGACAGTTTATCATATCAATTGATATTTATTATTGAACACGTTTTAGTAATATCCTTGTAAAGTAATGAATAATGAGACTTTAGCATTCCTTCTTTTTATTTTTTTAATTTTTCACACTTGAAACCAGTGATGTGCCAAAAAGTACTCATTGAATCTTTGTGTTCGTTACATGACTGTACTCATCGTATAGTTACTTTTGAAACTATTCGATACCCAGTACTTGATGTAGCAATTAGTGTTTTTGTGCAGTTATTTTTTGTGCAAAAACTGAAAAAATGTGCTCAAAAGGGTTAAAATCAAAAAGCAATCATGTTTCGAAAACCGGTAGTGGCGAAACTACTTTTTCTTAAAAAAACAAGAGCTGTTAAACATAAAACCACAGTGTGGAACCAAATGCTATTCCCATGGGAATTTCCACATCCTACTTTAATTTAAAAATCCCACAAGTGTGACTTTTTCTACGAAACTGGCATTGCTGCTTCTACCTGAGAATAGTCCTTCATCTTCACTCAACTAGGGACACGGCGATAACATCAAGGAATGGATACTTTTACTCGTTACTTGTTTCGGAATGAATTATCGGTACCAATACAAAGTATCGATACTCACTTGTATCGAATACTCGTTGGTCTCTTTTTATTTGTAAAAATCAGGGTCTCAAAACAATTATTATTAAAATTTTTGGAGACGAAATAATTGCCACGATTTAATTTGAATTTGATTGATTCGTATGATCAAGAAATATTGGCCCGTATGCATAAAAAGTAGTGAAAACTGTTCACTACTGAAAGGAGTGTTCACTTGTTTTAGGCATACAGCCAGTTGTACTTCAGCTCTCTTTTTTCTCTATGAAAAATAGAAATTGATTGCCCAAAATCGAGGAATCGAGATAAACTTGTATCAAAATATATTCGATATACGATACCAATCATCAAAGTATCGAGTACGAAAAGTAGTCGTCTCTGATAAAAGTATCGAGTACATATTCATATTTACTAGTTTCGTACTGTCCCTTCACTCAACACAGCTCTCGGTTTTGACACTGACATAACGTAAAACGCAATCATAAACTAGAAGAAGGCGCTTGGAAAATCAGCGTAAAAAGTGAAAAACTCGGAAAATATACCAAAAGTTTGTTAAAAATATTTAAGAAAATTGTGAAAAATATCCATAGTGTGTAGTACATTTGCAAAACCACCCAAAAAAGTTAAGCAACAAGGTGAAGACGGTAAAAAATGGCGGATCCACTGAGTTTGCTGCGCCAATACAACATAAACAAAAAGGAAATTGTCGAACGCGACAACCAGATAATTTTCGGAGAATTCTCGTGGCCGAAAAATGTGAAAACAAATTACCTAAAATATGGGTAAGTAGCCAAGGACGAAGTATGCTCTTCCATGAGGTTCGAACGAATATAATAAGCTTTCTAAACTATTACGCAGTTCCGGAAAAAAGGGCGCTCCACGCGAATACTACACGCTAGAATGTCTGTTGTATTTGCTGAAGAATGTGATGCTCCAGCATTCGGTGTATGTGCGACAGTGCGCCGTAAGTACAGAGTAGCTGCATTTCGCATTCCATGGGCTCAGTATTTTGAGAAAACGTTTTTAAAACCAATTCCAGGCAGAAGACATACCGGCTGTGAATCGACCTGATCGTAAAGAGCTGCTCGCCTACCTCAATGGCGAGACAACGACTTGCGCGAGCATCGACAAAAGTGCACCGCTTGAAATCCCCACGCAGGTGAAGCGTCCGGCCGATGGCGATGCGGCGGGCGGTGATTCCGTGGCCAAGAAGGCCCGTTTCGAGGAAACGCAAGTGCAAAAAGTTCGCGAGCAGCTTGCCGCACGCTGGGACGTTAACAAAAAGGAGACCGCCGTGAACATAGACAACATAAAATCGCTGTCGGAGACCATGTCCGTGGAGAAGATTGCCGCCATCAAGGCGAAACGTCTGGCCAACAAACGTACCACGATCAAACGCACCGACAACGAAGACGCCATGGCAACGGACCTGCGTGCCATACTCGATTTCGATGTGGACTCGACCAAGGACATCATCAGTCGCGAACGACAGTGGCGCACACGCACCACCATACTGCAGAGCACGGGCAAGTTGTTTGCCAAAAACATTCTGGCTATTTTGCAGGGCATCAAGGCGCGCGAGGAGGGACGCAATCGTCCGACCACACAGAATCCTATCAAACTGCCAGAGCCAACGCGTATAGCGAAACCACAGCCGCAGCTGACACAGTACAATCGTTACGATCAGGAGCGCTTCAATCGCCAGAAGGAGGGTGAGTGCGAAGGAGACTTTTCGCATTAAATGTTTGATTTATTTCCTTTTGTTTTTGTTTTTTTTTGCAGAAACTGAGGGTTTTAAAATCGATACCATGGGCACCTATCACGGCATGTCGCTGAAATCCGTGACCGAGGGCTCGCTGGCTCAGCGCAAAGCAAATATGGCGGCAGCACCACAACCCGGTAAGCAGAATTCTAAATTCGTATTATAGTAGCTCGCCATCGGTATTTTGTAACTATTCGCCCCTTCACAGGACGCCCCAAGGAGCTGTTGTCCACCAGTCAGGTACGCCAAGTGCCCCAGAGCGCCCAAAAGCGCACATCGCGCACGCCCATCATCATAATACCGTCGGCCAATACCAGCCTGATTACCATGTACAATTCCAAGGACGTTCTGCAGGAGTTGAAGTTCATCTCGACCGAGGAGAAGAAGCGCCAGGGCAACGCTCGCGACAACGAAGTGCTCTTGCAGGTGAGCGCCCGAATTGCGGCAAGTGTTTCGCGGCAGCTTGATGTCAATGTTCTTTCCTTTCCTTTGTAGCGCAAGAAAAGCAACACCACTGTACCATACCGTGTCATCGACAATCCCCAGAAGCTGTCGGCGCAAGACTGGCAACGAGTTGTGGCCGTTTTCGTCATGGGTCCCGCTTGGCAATTCAAAGGCTGGCCCTGGGATGGCAATCCCGTGGAGATCTTCTCGAAAAGTACGCGGCCATTCGCCATTCGTTTGATAACGCTCTGAACTGAAATGGAAGCTAACTCGCCTCTTTTCTTCCCCTCTAGTTTGCGCTTTTCATTTGCGTTTCAGCGAACTCAAGCTGGATGCGAATGTGGCTAAGTGGTCAGTTACCGTGTTGAATCTCTCGCAGAACAAACGGCATTTGGATCGTGCCGTCTTGATGACATTTTGGGAAACCCTAGACAAGTAAGTGCTTACATCGTATTGCCATAGAATCGACCAATAATCGTTTGTACTCCTTTCCACAGATACATGCTGAAATATAAGCCGGAGCTCAGATTTTGAACGCGAGCTAGTTGTCTCGGCACTTTTTGCATGTTAAAAAGTTATGTGTGCATTTTCACACTTTGCAAATATATTCTCTCTTTGTTCGACTTCACTTTCAACACTTACGTACTACATATTATGTATTTTCCCAACTGCAACTTAGTACCAATTTGCAACAATAACAATAGTGTAGTAAGAGCAAATCGCTTAAAATTGTCATAGAAAAAATAGACAAAAAAATACGTTAAGTTCTTTTTCGATGCAAACTGTTGCAATTATTATTTTTACTATGAAACTTTATGTATTCTTCTTTTGTATATGACTTAATAACTTGTTTGGAATCATTTTGAAACAGTTAAATACAAAAACTTCTCCCAAAAAAACAACTACTGTTTTGTGAGTACGCTTTGTGTTCTGCTTTCATGTGCGAAATGGGCCGGTACGTATGCGAAACGTGCTTTCTAGAACGACTCTGGGGTGCAATCGTGGATTTCGATACTTGACCCGCAAACATGCGGATGCGGGTTTTAAAGAGGAGATGTTGAGGATACGGATAGATCCCAGCAAACATTTAGGTTTGCTATCGACTCGAGAACGCCTCGGTATCAAAGGTTTTTCTCTAATGTCAAACGTTTGAAACCGTGTCAATACCGACTCGAGAATCATAGCTTTCTCAATAAAAAGGGAGGTTAGTTCTCGAGTCGGTTTCAAACGCCCAAATTTTTTTGGGCGATTTTTCCAAATTTTTTGGCTGAAATTTCCTCAAGTTTCATAATGAAAAATCGCCCAAAAATAAAAAGGAACTTTCGACCAAAAATTATAATGGAAAAATCACCCAAAAAAAGGAAAAATCGCAACAACTTTATGGAAAGAGTTCAGCAACATTGAAACTTTTAAAAACACGGCACACATTATTCCAAACTTTTTTCCCTGCGGCGCTTATAGCAACAGCATACCACAGAACTCCTTCTCACAGAACTCCTACTCACAGAGTGATGTCATGAAATTAATATCACTCTGTTTGTATATATACTCGGTGGCCCTAAAAAGGGTCGAATCAAAAAAACAAAAGCCTGAACATACCTTTTCAAATGCACCACCTGATGAGCATATGGCAACACAAAGAAGAAGAAGAACAAAGTTTAACAAAATATATAGTCGCCCAAAAGTTTTTTGTATGAAAAATTTTTGGGTGATTTTTTATTTTTGGACAATCTTTCATAATGAAAAATCGCCCAAAAATTTTTTATATAATATTTTTGGGCGATTTTTCCTTTTTAATTTTTGGGCGATTTTTCATGGGGCGATATTTCCTACAGCCATTTTTTTTACACTAAACCAAATAAAAGGTACATATATAATTTAAAAATTAAATTATTAACGTTTCACTTTTTTATTTGTTGAAGTAACCTTTGACAACGAGTCGAGAATCACATTAGTTATCGACTCGAGAAAAAGGGTTTTTCTCAAACCTTTGAGAACGACCTTTTTTATCGAGTAGAGAACTAACCTCTGAAAACGAGTCGAGAATCACATTAGTTATCAACTCGAGAAATAGGGTTTTTCTGAAACGTTTGAGACTGTGTTTGCTGGGATATGCCCTATTTAAGTTTTGAGAGAATTTTTGCGGATGTCTTGCGGATGCTCCGTCACATCCCTAGTAAATATTTCAATATTCAGACTAATTGAAACTTTCTGGAATGTTATCACATTACGATATGATTAATTTATTGAAATAGTAATTTGGAAAATACATAATGGGTATTCACATACAATTATGAATTACAAAAACTAAATAAGAAAAACAAATTAAAAACAATTCCCACGGCGCTTTTAGACCGCGCCAATTTGGAGTATGGGCAAAAACAACTTGAACGCCTTTTCGATTAGTTGCATGGCCACCAGCATCTCCGAGAATAACACGCTGATCTGTGTTTTGGACTCTTCACTGCCGATGGCGTTCAGTGTGGCGGCAAAGCGGTTGGTCAGGCCATTCAAATGCGTGCTGCACTGTTTGCACAACTGCACAATGCTGTCCACCTCATTGGCCGTGCTGTGGTGCTCCTTCACCAGCAACAATTCGGCAATTTTATGCAACTTGTTCATTTCGAGGGCGCACGTTTCAGCCAATGCCGTTATGCCTTTTGCGAATGCCTCCTGTTCGTTGGTCCCGTTATCGGCACATGTGGAAATCCAGTCGAGCGACTCCGACCAAATTCTGTGAGTTTCGATATTATTAACGAATTCGAAATATAAATGAAAGTTGGTCTCTTACCTGGCGACATCGTCGAACATAATTGGCAATTCGACATCTACGATTGCCGCCAACAGCTTATCTTTTAGAGTTTCCGCATCGTAGTCACCATCGCTTTCGCCCTCCAAATCTTCGAGCTCCATTAGTTCCTTCACTTCGTTGATGGTCTCCTGCAATTCGGCCAGAGCATTTCCACTCAGTGCGTCCGCAAGACCTTGCAATTTCAACGTCGACTCCTTGGACAGAATTTCCAACGCTTCCAAGTGCACCAGGCCACAGTTGTTCTCAAACAGAGTCTCGAAACGCAGCAGCTCGCGGGATTTTTCGATTTTCAATTCTTTGAGCGTGTGCTCCAATTGGTCGGCATCCTTCTTGGCTTCTTTCAGTATCTGTGAAAATGAAAGTATTTGGTCCATCAATGGGAAATGTGGGCAAAATAAGCAAAATCAATTTGTTGCCTCGCTCAAATTGGGCTGATCGCGCTCTAGGCGCAGCATTTTCCGTTTATTCATCAACATTGGATCGTTCTCCTGTAGGATGTTCATGGTCTTCTTGCCGATGCCCTCCAGCGTATCTAAGCCGGTATTCAACACTTTCGAGCCCAGCGTGGTTACGACGCCAAAACCAAAACCGGGAGCTGTTGTTGTGGCTTGCTCCTCATCGGGGAGTGACTTGCTCGCCGCTGCCTCAGTCTGACGTGTTTCATGTTCCTTAGCTGCTTCCGACGCATTAATACGCGCCATCTCTTCGGGATCAGGCACGCCGATTACTTGGTTCAGCCCCTGATTTACGGCAGTGGCCGTCGACAGCACCGAATTGACCACACCACCCCAAACACTACCCCACCCGGAGGACTTGGTAGCGGTTTCAGTTGGGGGATTGCCGGAGTTTACTTCTCTGTCGTTTAAATTGTGGTTGACATTTTCTGAACTGGTTGAGGCTTTGATGGCTTCTTCTGCGTTTCTATTATTCTTTGTGAACACTTGTTCTTTTTCCGTTTCCGTTGTTATCCTGCTGCTGTCCTCTGCATCGCCCCAATCATCCCAATTGTCATCTTCATCCTCTTGGGTCCAGTCGTTTTTGACTGATTCACTCATATTTTGTCCATCAATTTTCGTGGTCATTTTCTTAAGCAGTAAATATTTTCTTTGCCAATTTCACCTAAATTATTATTTACGTGTCTTCTTGTTTGTCGTATTTGTTAGGGATGTGACGGATGTGAGTTTTTCGGGTTCGACTTTTCACTTCGAAGAAACGAAACAAAATAAGAATGTTTTTGTTTACTTTTTCACTAGGGAGCGTTACCAGGTCTGAAAATTAAATAAAGGAAAACGCTTGCCGCTTTTTCCCGTTAATCCTCTTACAAATTCCCGTTAATCCTCTGACAAATTCCCGTTAATCCTCTTACAAATTCCCGTTAATCCGCTCGCAATCCGCTCGTAACCCGCCGAATTCCGCTCGAGAAAATCGACTGAACTGTAATTTTTTACTACACGCTAAACACATCTCAGTTAAAATGAAACTGATTAACAACTTTCGCCTATTTGTATGTCGAATTCTATTTTCAATATTTATTTGTCAAAATTTTTTCTATCACTAAACTTTTTGGCTTTCCCATTCTTAAAAACTTTTTTTAAAGCTACCAAAAACAAACTTTCTTCCAAATAACTTAAAAAAATTACCTTTGAAACGCTAAACACACCTCGATAATAGAAATCGCAATTAATCGATAAGCTCAACGAATATTCGACGAAACTTGCAGTCGTTTTTCGTTCGGTTTTACACTGCACTACCACCGATATACCTTTGTCGTTCCGAGAGTGCAGCACTGCATTACCACCGGTACGCCTTCGTGGTTTTTTGTGAAAAACGAAAAACGCCATTTTACGACGACTGGTCTTTTTTCTGAACGACGGCCAAGAACCGTGCGCGTTTTCGTTCGTGTGCTCAAATTTTGAGAAAATTCAGTGCAAGTTTTTTAACAATTACTGTTAAAAAGAATTAACAAAACTCTAACAAACTATTAAATACTGCAATCCGGTATTTGCACAGATTATCAATAAATTTAATTTATTGAAACTCCGCAAAAGAACACTTTTCAGTGCAGAAAATTTTCCGATCGAGAAAAAAAAAGCTTTCATTTCTTTCATCTCAATCGTTCACAAAAAAGAAGTTGGCGAGATTTTCCTAAACGGAAAGAAAGAAAAAACCAGCAACTGATTGGAGGGTAATATGAGTAATGCTATTAACCAAAATGGCACAGGTCTAGAGCAGCAGGTAAGGACACATGTGCAACTTATTTAACACCATCCATTTTACATTTTGTTAAAATTATTGATTTCATAACATACATGCATATTCAGTTTCGTGTGCGCTGAGTGATTTTTTTTTTTGCCTTACCTCCTTTACATTCATCTTCGTCGTGGTATTTTTTTTAGCTGTAATTTCTTTGTATAATTTTTGCTAGTCTCTGCTTTATTTAATTCGTTCTGAAGCCGATTTGAGTGGCCCGTGGCCCGATTTGAGTACTTTCAAATGAGAGCAAAAAGCGTGTTGGAATCGTACAGTGGGTTGAAGTGCACTTCCATTTAAAATAAAAAAACTAACTTTCACTCGCTCCACGATTGGTTTCGAATTTTTGTAATTTCTTAATATAATTTTATAATTAGCTTTTTATTATTATACTCACTCACTCAATCGCGGATATTTAGTTTTTATAATGGTCAATTTGCGAAAATCCATAATTGACCTCGGATGATGGACAGTTTGGCCGATTGAGGGGAATAGGTCAACATTGTCGCCGGAGATTAAACAGTTCATGTCAGCGGAGTTCCATTATTACATACTAGTGAAGCCAAAAAAACAAAATTTTCTTTTAATGTACAATCAATAGTTTTAGTTTGCTTTGGTACATTGTTTATCCTCGCTTGTTTTGCCTATTCAAACAATTCTGATTTGTTACAAACATAACAAAAGTCGAACATAACACGGTCCTTAATTTGCATCGTTATATTGACACTATAACATCACAACGAAACTGTTAAAAATGTAATACATTAGAAGTTTTTACGAAGCCCTTATTAACAAAAGAAAAAGTAAAGTGTAAAAAAAACATTTTTTAAAAACAAAAAACCATCGAATGATAAAAATTTTACTTTTTGAGAACATTTTTTATATTGGAAATACTACTTGGTTTTCATCTAAACCTGGGCATGCCGAAATTAGACAGTTTTTATATGAATATGTAAATAAGCAAAGCATGGAGTTGCCAACTTTCATGTTTTCAGATGGACGAATTTTATATTTTTGCGGATTGACATAGTGAAGTATTCTATGGGTTTCAGCCTTTAGAACTCGGAGCCACTTAGCAGACTTCCAGAAAATGGTTGCATGTACGCAATATCTTGAATTACATTACAAGCAACCCTGCACCTAAAACTTATAGAATTGACTCATCTGAACTGAGGTTCGTGCGTAGATTGAGTTGTCCGTAATGGCATTTCGTTTTACGTTCTTCGTTCTAGTTGGCAACTTGAAGTTGGTTCCATGTTGATATTGAGGTCGATAAAGGGTTGCTTTGTAAAGTTACATTTTTAATTAATTAATATTAATTAATTAATATTAATTAATTAATATTAATTAATTAATATTAATTATTTAATTAATTATTATCTTTATTTGATAACAAATAAACTAAATGATACTGAATTACAACATAAATTATAGAGCAATCAAGATTTGGTATCAAGTTTAACTGGCGAAGTCGTATCATGTTTATCAAAGCAGCAAACTTTTAAAAAGGCCTTTGAGCTGAAAATTTCCTACAGCTATTGAATTTCAGGAATTTATTGTATTCTAATGTAGGGCTGTCAACTCGCTGTTATATACTATTTTGTTCGATGATTTAAAAACCAAATTTTTTTTATTTTTATAAACTAATGCCTGGTTTTTAGGTTGTAAAAACCCCCCAAAAATGTAATTTTCCTAAAATTTAAAAATGTTTCTTATAACTTTTTATAAAATACAAGTAAACGATTTTTTTGAATTTCGACGACATTTCTGAGACACAAGCTTTCAACAACTGTGGAAGTGCTGGATTTGCTGTTCGGTGCCATATGCAACGACATTGAAAACATGTTTATGACATACTGAAAATCAGAGTTTGTGTTTTTCAACACGATAGTTACTTCGTTAGTTATTTTCAAACGAAAAACACCTGCTGTTTAAATATCAGGGACTATTCACTTCTACAATGTTATAATTTTAGCTGTTAATTAATACGTCTCAATTACGTTAATATAATGAAAATTTTATTGAAAAGGAAAAGGCCAAATCCTTATATATATATCCTTATCTTTATATATATATATATTCTTAGTTGCTTCTATATAATGAAGTTTCTATATAATGAAATGATTTTGTGGTCCTGTGCGAATTCATTATAGGGAAGTTTGACTATATATATATATATATACTATACTATTTATAAAATTAAAACGTAAATTTCTTTGTAACGAGTAGGAGCAAAAAACATCCAACCGATTTTCATAATTTTTTAAATCATCCTATTTGTGCCAAGGAATAGGATACTTTTTTTTTATTTCCGACAGGTAAATATCTTAATTTTCGGTATTAAGTTTTATTCAAAATTGAATCCTATGCTTACAGATTTCCGTTCGATTTCATTGACATAGTTTGTGTTACCGGTTTTTGCATTTTGCTTTTCTTCGTTTAGGTAGCTGTGAATGAAGAGTTATTTTTTTATACTGAGTTTTAGTGCTCGCTCTCTCTCTCTCTATTCACAATGATCAGGGAATGATTGTGGGGAATTACCGATTTTGCGGGAAATTTCGAGCTATGTGTGCAGTAGGGGGATTTTTTCATTCTGTATAAATGTCTGAATTTTTTACGTGGGCAATGTTACGGGTGAATGCTATATAAAATATGCTTAAGAAAAGATATACATACAAAGTAACGGGCACCAAAAATTTAAATGGAACTTTGGCCCTATATTCATGTTAAAATTTAGTTGCTCCTAAATCTTAGTGCTAAATTAGTAGCTGTCAATTCAGCGTGTTTTTTGTACTTTAACAATTCATCACGCTTTTAGCTGGATATTCCCTACTTTCTTTCTGAATGGGCTGACAATTCCTGACAATAGTACCTGACAATTCACTGTCAACTACGTAGAGTATTACTTAGTTAGGTTGAAACTTCATTTGACATGAATAAAGGCCATTATTTTCATTTTCAAAATCAGTTTTTAAAAATATTTTTATCGAAATATTATTAAAATTGTCATGTCGCCGTTCGGATGATTTTAATTTTTTCTCTTCTGCAAATTGTTATTGGTTCCACAGTGCTCTCTTTTGAGTGTTTTCTATTTGTGAGTGTGTGTTGGTGTAAGGTGGTGTAAATGTTTTTTTTTTATTCGTCTCAACTTTTTAAATGGCCGACTTCTGTCGATTTGTTGCTGTGTGTCGTTTTCCACTTTCAAAGAGTTGCCAGCAGCATAATTTTTTTTTCATGAAAATTAAACCCAATATAATAATTTATTGCGAAAAATTAAAAGTAATATCAATGTGTAAGAGTGAAACAACAAGCATTGAATTTTGTATTATTTTTACAGAGAAATCCGAGCTGCGAATGTACTTTTTCATATATTTTGTCTCTTGATATCAGTGAATGTACTTTCACTATACTGGCAAAAAATAAACAAAATTTATATTCGTTTTTGTCAACAGTATGGTTAAACAGCAAACAATTTTTTGTTATGACATTTTAAAATTGACAATGGGTAACAGTGACAAATTTATGATACAGATGAGCCTAATATGAAGTAATTTTGTTTCAATGCGGTTTTTACTTAAGATTAATTAGAATAAAATATTGTATTCTGATATTTATTAAAGATTGTTTTGAAAATTGGCGCCTCACTTGATGATTTAATAGGGTCAATAACCTATTCATGTTCAAATTTATATGCTACTAAATATTAATGCTATCTTAGTAGCTGTCACTTCATTGTGCTGTTTGTACTTTAACTATTCAACACGTTTTTAGCAGAACTTTCCAGAAATAAATTACAATTAGACTTGGCAACTCTGCATTGGAAGCAGTTTCCAACTCACATGGAGCTCAATATGCCAACAGTTGATATTTTATTTGCCTCATCGTCATCAAACAATGTTGCTAAGCTAGAATTCGTAGTCTGCTTGTCTGTCTTTCGACGACAAAGAACATGACATTTTTGATGATTTTTCAACAAATCAGAGTGGTTTTTTTTTTGCGGAGAAACGACGATCATTGCTGTATAGATTCGTGGCAAAAACAACAACAACCAAAAAATGTGACTTTCAAATGCATTTTTTTTAGTTTTACCATTGATGAATCATGAATTTCTATTCTTGATAGCGGAGTTCGTTCTCTTTGTTCGTACTATAGGAACTTTCTGTAGTATTCCATTGTAATCGGCTTCTCTTGATAGTTTATTCACTCGTAAATGGCGAACTGGCATCCGTTACTTGCCTTCAGCGAGTGTTAACCGTTATGATTATACCCTACACCCTTTATAGATGGTTGTTTTAGATTGACATGCCTGAAAAAATAGAGGTCGTATTTTCTGCTATATTAATTTCAAAAGTATGAAACTGAACGATTTTTGCAATTCCCTCCTTCAGATTTGGAAATTGTTAAAGTGAACATTATTTGGTGAGACGCCCTAACCCATTAAGTTTTTATTTGTCTATCAATTTTTGTCCATCTAACTTCATAAAAGAGCTCAAAATATCGGTAAATATTTTGTTGAAGATTTCTGAATAGTTCCTAGTCTTTATAGAAGAAGATAATTTATTTGATAAATATTAAAAAACAATAAATTAAAGTCGCCTTTCTGAACTATAATTTACAGGTTGCTGGTCTGGACTTGAATGGCGGCACAGCTAACAATAGCAGCCCCATAACAACCAAGAATTCAACTAATTCCGGTTCCGGCGTTTATGTCCCTCCGCATCTAAGGGGTGGCAACAATAACGCATCAAACGCTAACTTGGAAACTCCTGAAGAGAGGGGCTCTTCAACGAAGATCGACAACAGAGAACAGCGCGGAGGCGAGTTTCGCAGAGGAGGCGGCGGCGGTGGTCGTGGATATAATAATCGCCAGAGCGGAGACTTTGGCAGCTTCGGTGGTGGTCGTCGCGGAGGCGGTGGTGGAAGATACGAAGATAATTATAACGGTAAGTTGAGTTGAGCAATACCGCTGAAATACTTTAATTTTGAGTACATATATGAACACCATTTGAAAAATTTGTTCATTTGATTAATGGACAAAATGAAATTTAAAAAAAAAATTAACTTTCCAGGCGACAACGATTCGCGACGCGGCGGTGACGACTGGAACCGTGGAAGCGGTGGTGGGCGTGGCTCGCAAAATAATCGCAACTTTGAACGTCGTGAAGACGGTGGCGGCTATCGCGGTGGACGCGCTGGTGATCGCGGAGCTCCGCGGACCAGTGGCGGCGAACCAGCTGCCGACGAACAACCGCAGCAGCCACGCAATGATCGCTGGCAAGAGCCTGAACGCCGCCCAGATGAACCTCGTACTGAACGCGGTGGAGGAGGTGGCGGTGGCGGCGGCGGCGGCGAACGCAACTACGGCGGGCGCTGGAAGGAGGATCGTCGCGGTGACGTCGACTACACCAAGTTGGGACCGCGCGACGAGCGCGTGGAAACTGAGCTCTTCGGCGTCGGCAATACCGGCATCAATTTCGACAAATACGAGGATATACCCGTGGAAGCGACGGGCCAGAATGTACCGCCGAACATCACAACTTTCGACGACGTGCAGCTGACCGAGATTATTCGCAACAACGTTCTGCTGGCCAGATACGATAAACCAACGCCGGTGCAGAAGCACGCGATCCCGATCATCATAAACGGACGTGATCTGATGGCCTGTGCCCAGACCGGCTCCGGTAAGACGGCCGCTTTCTTGTTGCCCATTCTCAACCAGATGTACGAACACGGCATTACACAGCCGCCCCAGAACAATCGCCAATACAGCCGTCGCAAGCAGTACCCGCTGGGGCTGGTACTGGCGCCGACGCGTGAATTGGCAACACAGATTTTCGAAGAGGCCAAGAAATTCGCCTATCGCTCACGCATGCGTCCCGCTGTCCTATACGGCGGCAACAATACGAGTGAACAGATGCGCGAACTGGATCGCGGCTGCCATTTGATCGTGGCAACGCCCGGTCGTTTAGAGGACATGATTACACGCGGCAAAGTTGGCCTGGACAACATTCGTTTCCTGGTACTCGACGAAGCTGATCGCATGTTGGACATGGGTTTCGAGCCCCAGATACGTCGCATCGTCGAGCAATCGAATATGCCACCCACTGGCCAGCGCCAGACGCTTATGTTCTCCGCCACTTTCCCCAAGCAAATTCAAGAGCTCGCCTCCGACTTTCTCAGCAACTACATTTTCCTGGCTGTGGGCCGTGTCGGCTCCACCTCCGAGAACATCACGCAGACCATTTTGTGGGTGTACGATCAGGATAAGCGCTCGTATCTGCTCGATTTGTTGTCGTCGATAAAGGACGGACCAGAATACTCGAAGGACAGCCTAACGCTGATCTTCGTGGAGACGAAGAAGGGTGCCGACTCACTGGAAGAGTTCCTCTACCAGTGCAACCACCCGGTGACCAGCATCCATGGCGATCGCACGCAGAAGGAGCGCGAGGAGGCATTGCGCTGTTTCCGTTCCGGCGACTGCCCCATTCTGGTGGCCACTGCAGTGGCGGCGCGTGGCCTGGACATTCCGCACGTAAAGCACGTCATCAATTTCGATTTGCCCTCCGATGTGGAGGAATACGTGCATCGCATTGGCCGCACAGGACGCATGGGTAATTTGGGCGTGGCCACGTCCTTCTTTAACGACAAGAATCGCAACATTAGCTCCGATCTGCTGGAGCTGTTGATCGAGACGAAGCAGGAAGTGCCCGGCTTCCTGGAGGATATGGGTTCGTCGGATCGCGGACACGCTGGCGGCAAGCGTCGCGGCGGCGGTGGAGCCGGTGCCCGATATGGCGGTGGATTCGGGTCACGCGATTACCGTCAGACTTCCGGTGGCGGCTCACGCGGTGGTCGTCCTAGCGGTGGCGCGGGCGGTGGTGGATCCTATCGCAGCAATGGTAATTCGTATGGTGAGGGAGGAGATTCATGTTCATTTTTTTGCTGTCTCATTGCATGTCTAAAACAATGTAGTGTAATACAAGACGGAATATCGCAATCAGTCATTCATTCGCTTTGTTGTTCTTTTGTTTCTGTTCTTCTTTCGTATTTCGTTTCGTTTCTGTTCATATTCATATCGTTTTTAGTGAAATGAAATTTTAATTTTGGAACTTATTTTCTTCTCAGGTGGTAGTAGCTCTGGCGGCAACACTGGCGGTTACTACGGTGGCACCGGTGGTGGCGGCTCCTATGGAGGCAGCTATAATGCATCTCAAGCCAACAGCTCATCCGGTGGAGGCGGTCCCGACTGGTGGGCAAATTAAATGAGGCAATGCGCGTAACTTTTGAATTTTAAACGCAAAATCAGAAAGAGAATACAAGAGAAAGAGAGTGTGCGAATAATAAAAACAAAAAAGAAAATTTAAATATATATAAAAATATATTAACATTATTTATGTATAGATTATTAATTTTACTACACATACAAATACACACACACACACAAACAAAACAAAACACAACACATACATCTAAACATATTCACATATATAAATGCAAATGAATGTCTCATCTTTACAGACAAAAATGAAGTGTTTTAAATTAAATTTAAAAATTAAACAAAACAAAAAAAAACATGTTAAATTAAATACAAACAAATATATATTAACAAAAACCAAGCGAGAAACGAGATATACATACTTATGCAATCGAAAGAGATGTACTAAAATTAAAAGAAAAACATTACACTGAGAAGGAGGTTAAGAAGAAAAAGAAGAAGAAGATGAAGAAGAAATATTGTAAGAGAAGCGAAATGCTGCGCACTTGCTTTTTATTGTATTTGAGCGTAAATGTTTGTGTAAAATGATCTTTTTGAATTAGAATTTGCAATGAAAATAAAATCCTCATACCGAAAATTCTATTACTAATTAAAAAATTATCAAGAAAACAAAAAAAAAAAGAAAACCCCCATCATCAATTGATTTCAAATAGTAAAAATACAACAAAAACCTAAACAAAAATTTGCTAATAAATGTATTTTTTAGCAAATTAACCATTTGTCTTTTTCTTCGATCGATTTTGGTGTGCCTCACAAAAATTCTCACGGCAGTAAAAAAATCTCACATGCCATTACAAAATCACAATTATTAGATAAATCTGGCAACCTTTGGCGTTTTTTACCATATCAATGGTCATTCGACTGGTCGGTACTAAGACAACAACCAAGGGGCGAACTAAGACAACAACCAAAAGGCCGAGCTGAGACAACAACCAAACGGCTGCATTCAAAAGTCAGTGAATTTCCGATAATTTCGACTTGCCCAGAAAATTTAAGAGGGCGAGAAGATTTCAACTAGCTACACATCACCTGAATTCGCCAGCAGTGCGATATTTGATTGAAGCGATAATCACCACTTCGATTTCATCTCGATTACGCCCAATTATCCGTTAAATGCGGTTGTTGTTGTTGACAATTTCAGCCCGATCCGAGTATGGGAAATGCTAGCCAGTGGACATCACAACTTATGTCGATTTTGTTCGTTTATACAATGTTGGAAAGGTAATAAAAGTTCCCAACAGACTGCATATCCACATTTTTATACGCTGCACATTAGTGTCCAAGGGTATATTGTTTTTGTCACACCGTTTGTAACGCCCATAAGGAGGCGTGTCCGGTATGGAAAAGTATATATATTCTTGATCAGCATCACCTCCTAAGTTGATTAGTCCATGTCCGTCTGTCTGTCATTTCGCACGATAACTGTCGTAGCTTTTGAGCTATCGACCCCAAATTTTAGGATTCCTCTTATTTTGGCGAATGATTGGACGGTATTGAAAATGGGCAACATTGGATAACAGCCACGCCTACCTTCCATACAAAATGGCAGCCAATTTTATATTATTTTCGTTTATCTTGAGAAATACTTAACCGATTTGGATGCGGTTTTTTGCATTGGGTTGGAAATAAGGTCGGGAACGAAATGGGAATGAAACCGGAAAGAAATGGAATTGGACCGGAACAAAATGGAATTGGAACAAAATTTTTAAATGGATCAGGAAACTAAAATTATCGATAAATATTGGAAAATTATCGATAAAAAATCGATAAATTATCGAAAAATTATCAATAAAAAATCTAAAAATTATCGATTAAAAATCGAAAAATTATCGATAAAAAATCGAAAAATTATCGATAAATTATAGAAAAATTATCGATAAATTATCGAAAAATTATCTAAAAATATAAAAATATCGAAAAATTATGAATAAAATATCGAAAAACTATCAATAAAATACCGATTTTCGATAAAATTGCTATGGATATGGTCTCAGAATGTATCGTACTCGCATGTGCAGGGTATTATAGCTTCGGTCAGATCGAAGATAATTCTCTTACTAGTTTTCATTTGTTTAGACGTAGATGCAGATTTCAAATGGTCGATTTTGGTGCAAAACTGTCTCTGGTTCAGACATTTTCAAACTTTCCTTAAACACACCAATAGTGCTTCAGAGCGTAATTTACAATTCCGCAGCTTTGAAGCTTTAAACAATTGAAATTGTATTAGGCTTTGCGATTGATCGAAAATGTCTTCAAGTCTCATTTTGGTAATTTCTTGAAATATTTACTAACAAAAAAAAGATTAAAAAAAAAGTTTTTTAAAATATAACCCTATAACCGACTAAAAAGCAGAAAATAAATTTCCTTTAAATTAATTTCCGCAATTTCGATTTAAAATTAAGGGTTTTTGGCGGCTTCAAAATCTGCAATGATATTAGGAACAAAGTAGCCAAAAACCCTTAATTTTAAATCGAAATTGCGGAAATTAATTTAAAGGAAATTTATTTTCTGCTTTTTAGTCGAATAAAGGGTTATATTTTAAAAAATTTGTTTTTTACTCTTTTTTATTTTCCTCTTTTTTTTTTTAAATTTTTTTCCCCCTCTTTTCTCCCCCTTTTTCCTCTTTTTTACTCTTTTTCCCGAATGCGAACCTGAGTACAAGATTTCAGCCCTGTAGCTTAAACAATACGAAAGTTAGAACTCTAAATTGGCTCCTTCCCGCTCCCCTTTGCCACCACACCCCCCTTTCCAAAGGGTATAAAATTTTGTCAATAAGAACCCACCTACCAAATTTCCTCATTGTAGCTTGAAAGAATTGGAAGTTATGCCATGTTTAAAAAAAAGGGGTTTGAGTCCCCCCACGACCCCCTCATGTGGAAGTGTATGAAAAAGCTCGCATTGCATGCATTGCACTAATTTGTTTGCAGCTGGCTTCACATTGTCAGATGCAGAATTCAATATTCTGATGGGCATAATAAAATAGGCTATAGCTGAATATTGCGTCAGTTCCATAAAATATACATCCAAATTAACGTTTTTGTGGGACATGGGACATAATCGCTCTCAGTAAATATAAATGTTCCAGCGAGGAACATCGAAATGGTTTCCGATGAGTTTAAGCTTTAAAGTAATCTCTGGGAATTATTGTGACGATTATATACAGCCGCTGTGTAACCAACAGCGCCTAACGTTATCGCATTATTTGACTTGCCAGGAGGCATTAAACTGATGAACAGCTTAAGCATTTATTTTTGCAAATTTAAGAGAATTCATGAGGGAAAAAAACACTTGTAGTTTTTTCTTGTATAATTTCTTAAAATAAATAAATGTTTTACAAACTATATTTATGCACAAGTGTTCGCAATACATTTGCAACGTATTCAAATGTCCCCAGCAGCAGCCACGCCTTCGTCATTGCTCATCGAGAAATTCCCATCAAACGTCAGATTTCTGATTGAGCGCCGCATAGCCCACGGGAATCTCCTTCAGTTCGGACTTGAGGCACAAAAATTCCCCACCTATGCACATGATGGTTGTGGTAATGGCATTTAGGAGCCACCACGAGATATTCGAAGGAAATGACGAGTTGTACCACCAACAGAAGAGCAAATGCAGGCAGTGGAATGTGCAACTATTGGAAATTGTACGAATTAAATAAAGAATATCGATTGAACGAAAATGACTCGTCACAATTACCTGAAATCTAAACACAACTTGGCGCGCCTCACGATACACCAAAGCGCCAGCGAAGCCACAAAGGAATTGATCACAAAGGCCAGTATTATCAGACGTCCGCCCGTGTCAGAAATGTGAATTTCCTGAAAGTAGGTGAATTGGAGGAATGATGTGGTGGCCTACACTAACCACTTACATGATACTCGAAAATATTGTCCAGCGTGTAGTTGTCCCCCGCCAGTATGTTGGCGATGCAGACCAAGAGTCCCAGAGTGAAATATACGCAAAATTGCATCGAGATCATTTGCGAGACAAGCAGGAATGGATCCCATTGAGTGTTGCGGAAAGTGCCCGCCTTCATAGTTGGTGTAGTCGTTATTCGTTGTTTTGTTCGTTAAACGATTCTTTGTACTGTTATTTTAACAAAAACAAATCAGCAAACAAATAATTTTAGTCTCACAATATTAGAGATGGCAAAACTAAACAATTTGTAATGTCAACAGATGGTGGAAAAAATATACATAGAATACTAGATAACGACATGGGCTCGTTTACCGTTATCTATCATGGCGTCAGCAGATACTTCTTGTCACTTTGGTAGAAAAATGCAAGCGTTGCAACAAATTTAGCTTAATTGGTTTCGCAATAGTGCTACCAGATTAATGGATTTTCTACTGTATTTATTAGTCATTAGTAGAAATACGATTCGAAATTATTAAAATTAGGCAAACAAATCAAGAATCTTGCGGAGCGACAATGGCAGTTTCCACCGTCTGCAAAAGGAAATCTTTGGGGCCACTACAAAACCCCGGTAAGCTCCGATTAATTGGACCAATAGCGGATGAAAACGAGAATGACGATGTTCCCATGGTTGTGAGCTACGGAAAGTATTCGACGACGAAAGGTGAGCTTTTGGAAATGAAAAAGCAAAACCAATTTCTACAAAAGAAAATGTAAGGTTTATTTAAATCTTTTGATGTACGTACACTTTTTTTAATAATATTAATATTTTAGCGAACAACTTGAACAACACGATATGGTTTCATTGAAGCACCGTTTTATCGAAATGGACACACAATTGTAAGTTTTATAACAAATACAATCACACTTTAAATGCAAAAATGTTTTGTATTGACAAATGCAGATCGGTTATTTTGTTCAAAACAAGTAATAAAAATTACATTTAAGAACTTATCGTACCGAATTTGCAATAATGTAGCAATTTCTATCAAATTCTGTCATTTCTGTTGTATCTATAATCGTTTTTGAGTCTTAAGCGAAATAATCCACTCTAGCAGAAAATATTTCAATTCAGATCTTTCTGGCGATGTTGGCTGCCAGAATAACGTAAACAATTGGCTGCAATTGGCTTCCCAACTTGGCAGAGGGCAGAGAAGGTTGGTATCATCCGTCACTTTCCAGATCGTTTAATTTAATCCTTTCAATATTGATTGCAGTTGAGACAGTGAAAAAAAGATGGACTACTATGCGGGACTACTTCCTGCGAAGCAAGAGGACTGGATTGGGTGCGACCACTAGTAAAGCTAATAAAAGAGATAAGGCACTTATGTTTTTGATGGACACCGCAATACTGAACAGATCGTCGTTAGTATTCACAAATAATCCACAATTATTCAAAAATTAACCAAAATTTAATAAAGTCTGAACAGCATTCGGATTACCCGAACGTCTGATACTATGACTATTGATGTGACATATTCGACATTGTAGAATTGTCCTCAATATCAACTAGCTATTGTTTTTTTTGTATCTATCCGATTTGCTATAATTCCATTTGGCAAAATAATATATCTTTGTTTTAAGAACACCCTACTTATTACATGTGTTTCTTTCGAATCATGACTTAACAATAGTTTACTGGTCAAGTCGATTTCAAAAAATGTTTAAAATCTGTTTACGCTCGTTTTGGAGACGGAATTGGCTGTATCTCAGGGGGTTGGTCATACATTTTACCCAACTACGGTTATCCTGGGAAAAGTTAGGGCCTATTTTAAACAAATGTCTATTTTTCACGGGGGGACCTCTAAGGGGTGGAGATAGGGGCTGCAAAAATGTATAGGAAGCAATAATAATGGGGGTCAGACCCAACCCCATTTTTTGTTCTTTGTCACGTCTAATGAATAAGTAAAAATTGCTTAAAATAATTGAAAATTTAATTTTGAAATGAAACTAATAATAACTTAATATTGAATTGAACACCTGTTGAAATGTTTCAAATGATGTTAGAACAAAGTTGCAATAATACAATTACTCAATTGTATTGAATGTATTGATAGTGCGAAAAGCATTGCAATTTTAGATTTCAAAATGAGACAAATCAAAAATACGAAATAGTTTGCATTGGTATCGAAGAATGAAAAAAAAATCAAGACAAACAAAAGAAAGTATGAAAAATATAACAAAGGAACAGAAAACAGAAGAAACACAGCGTCGGGAAAATACATTCAGAAAAATAAAATACTGGTTCAGTCACATACGATTTTAGTTAATTTTAAAAATATCTGAGTGTATTTGGGCAAATATTCGCCTAATCTGACCGTAGCTTTAAGTTGGTTTTTTGTTAAGTTAACATTCTGCGTCTTCTGGTAGAATTATTTTTTGGTGCGGAATGGATTTCAAATCGCCGAGTGGTGCTTCTCTATACTCTAGTTTCTCTGGTTTATGCTTAATTTTTGTTTTTTTACAGCGAATTGTAAATGTTGAACTTAGCTTTCAAACGAACCGGACATTTACGCGAAATTATGTTTCAAACGAAAGTCATGGCCTCAAAACCTTAGGGTGCCAGTAGGTGGACACCCTCCCCTACGAATGAAAACAAAATAACTACGAAACAGAAACTCGAAGCAAAACGACGGTGTGACGTATTTATGCAATGGCAACATGAAACGATGTTATATTTGTAAAATCTGACCCTTAAATGTTACTTTATGACAGCAAATGCGTCATGGGAATGACTGTGTAAATAGGCTCTTAGAAGACTTTAAATAATGTAGCAACTTTGTGAACACTAAATTAAACGTCAGAATCCTTGTTTCTGTCATTTTGTCTGAAGTGGATCAACCTTATTTTCTTTAGCCATGGTTCTGTGCTATTATTTTGGGTACCAAAATCAAAAAATCAAAAACAAATAAAAACTGAAATGGCAAACTTCTGGTCGTTGGGACTTTTAAACACTTTGAACGACACAAAGAACCACATTATCTCATCGAATACTGCTGTTGTAATCCATGATAAATTTCCGAAGGCACGACACCATTTCTTGTCCTTGCCAAAAGAGGATATACTGGATATATTTCATGTGAGTTTCAAATATCAGACTGCATTCTTAATCCTTTCCATTGCTTGATCATAGTTGCAAAAAAAACATTTGCCAGTGCTGGAAGAACTGCACCTATTGGGCCAAAATATAATAGAAGTTAAACGGTTGAACAGAGAAAACTTCAAAATCGGCTTCCACGCACAGCCCAGCATGCAACGACTGCATTTACATGTGATATCGACAGATTTCGACTCGGAGTGTCTGAAGACCAAAAAACATTGGAATAGTTTCAATACGCGACTATTTCTGCCATACGAAAGTAGGTAAGTGCAATTGAATTGGATCGAATGTCGCTAAATAATAAAAGATAAATTCCAGATTTATATGAAGAACTCCGCGAGAATGGATGCATAAAACGTTTGGACAAGGAGGAAATCCGAGAACTGAATGCCACAGAATTGGCATGCAATCAATGCGAGTTCGTGGCCAAAAATATGCCAAATTTGAAGGACCACTTGCGCCAACACTCACAGAAGAAGAAAAGTCACAAAAGCCCATGAATGAACTATAAATTAAATCATACTTAGGCTAGTCATATTAACTCGGCAAGTCTCTCCATGATGAAAATATAATTTCGTGCGGTGGCCGAAAACAGTATACGTTCGCTTTCACTGAAATTAAAGCTTAAAAATATTAAAACTATCGAAAATTGGCGTTGTTTGACTGCTTGTGCGGCCATCGTTCATAAAAACAGCATAACTCTTTAAATTTAAGAATATTTATATTATTTGACGGGTCTATTACATATCGATGGTCATACCTCGTAACTTCTGTGAATTATCTACGTAAAAAAGTGTTAGTTACGAGATGACCATCGACTGTTGAGAAATTCAGGTTTAAACTAAAACCTACTTTTCGTTCGTGAATTTAAATCGAACACCCACCACCCCCCCTTCTAACACCCAATTCAAGTAATTGTTATCTAACTTATCGCTAAAGCTCCCACAGCTGACTGAAGTGCGCGTGACTAAACCAAACCATTGTGAAAAAAGTCACATTTGAAGCAATTCGAAAGCCCTTACCCCAAAAACCAGCAAAGTAGATAAACGAAGTCAGATTCAATTTTATTTCAACAAAACAAAACAAACCACAGACTGGCATTAATTTATTGTTTAAAAACTTGCAACTATTGCATAATAATACGTATTTTACAATTATGGTAATATTTATTTTTTCAAGCATTTCATTTTAATACATTTTGGACAATAGAGGAATTTCTGACGGTGTAATGATTATAATAATTATGATACAATTGAAAACGACAACGACAGCTAATTTAACTACATATGCGTAAACATGGACGTTGAGTCCTTCTTTTGTGTGTTTTTGTATTTCAATTTTATTCATTTGGAATTTTTGAAAGAGACTTTTACAATTACATTTACATATGCTGCTCGGTTTACTTCTTAACGTAGTTTTTGTGCAATTCGGGTGTGATATTGTAAACGAATTGTAGAATATCCACGATGACTGGCTCCTTGCGCGATACAATCGCACGATCCATGTCATCCAATTTCACACGAGTGTCGGCGTCGATTTTAGCAGCAACACCTTCGCGAGAGCCCATGTGCTGTGTGGGGGCGAAAAGAGATCACAGATGATTAGCGTTGAAATTTTACCATAAAACGGGAATTAAAAAATTTCAAATTTCCATTGCAAATATATAGTATCATCGTACCAATACATATTTGCTACATAGAGAGGGAGAGGGCCCTGAATGGACATTGCAATGTTCCAATGTATTCACGCTTCCAATCGAGGGATTGTTGCTTTTGCTGCAACAATCCCCTTCTCATCCACTCACCTTGGCCTCGAATTCCTTGAACTGGCGCTCACGCTCCTGACGGTATTTCTCGATCTCCTCGGTGGCCTCATCCTTGGCTTGCTTCAATCTCCTTGCCTTGCCTGCATAAACACAGAAACATGATTACAAACAATTCCATTGAAATTCGTACGGAAAAGATGCAAATCGCAATTTTCGTTCGTCATGTGACCAAGAAAGTGGTCGACATTTTATTTTTTTCCACATAATTCAACTAAAAATTGTACTTACGTTTTCTTGCTTCTGCAACCTTCTCTGCTGCTTTCTTTTCAGCAGCCAGCAATTGTTGGATACCTTGCGTTTGGCTGGTCATTTCAATTACTCTGTTTCGAATTGGAAAATTACAATTGGCACTGTTCACAAGACAAGCAGAAAAATCCAAGTGAAAAGACGAAGTTCTCTACAGTGGCTGTGAAAAATGTCATATGACCATTCAGAAAAAAAATATATTGATTGATAGAAACGAGTCTCGCGCAGAGATGCCAGATATTTTTCGGACCGCGTCGCCACTTCCACATTTTAAAGTCACCCAAATTCGACAAATTTAAAAAAAAATGTTTAATAAAAAAAAAAGATTTTTAGGTATCTTTATTTTATGGATTCAATATTGTACGCTGAATCCAATACCAATAAAAATATAAATTTTAAAAAATTTAAGAAAAACTAATTTTGCCAACAAAAATTTAAAAAATGTTTGATAAAAATGAAATCGCCGCAAAATCGCCAAATAGAAATAAATATCGCCAAAAAGTAGCCATGTCGCCCAGGCTAAAAATTCGTCGCCCGGTCGATTGCGAAGTCGCCACATCTGACAACACTGGTCTAGCGCGGTCTGTGGATCTCGAATATCGAGATTGTGGATTGCAAGTGGTGGTGAATCTTTTACTTTTCGTGGGGAATCTTTTACTTTTCGTAAGTAAAACGAAAAAATGACAAAAAAAATTAAATAAAAATGAAATTTTTAACTTATTTTACATTTTTTATTGCCAAATCGCAATAAAATCACAATAAGCGAATAAATAAATTACATTCCTATTCTGTGCCTTTCCGGTATAACCAGTTGAGTCCATACAAATATTTTTCGAGAAAAATACATATATTCAAAAATAAATTGGCAATTCTACGAATATTTGGGAATATTACGGGGGGACACCAGTTGGGAGTGGACAGTCATATTAAGGTCTCGAATGTACAAGCATGAATGGTCAAAAACAATTGTGTTTTAGTCCATTATTGAGAACTTTTTAGCAACGTAGTAGTACACCAACAGAATGGATAAATTTTCTCAATTTTAGCTTGGTTGAAATTTTGTGTAGTGTAGTTTTTTGGGTCACTGCTTCCAAATTTGATGTTAGGATACAAAAATTCAAAAATTGTGTTAAAAGTGCAAAGATAAACCAATTTTTTGACTATTAAAAGAGTTTTGTCTAAAAATTAATAGATTAATATTATTTACAGTTAGTGGTAATTTTGCTTGACCATTACTTCCAATTTCAATGCCTACTTACCCCCCGTCTATATTAGCGATAAATAATCGCATACTATATATCGCATACGATAGATCATAAGTATAGACCTCTTATGGTACATAGTATGCCATATATGGTATGAAATATCGTGTGCGAGTTATTGCATACCATCTTTAGCTGTAAAATGCTTTTTTCACACAGACGCGCGAAACATAAGAATTTAAGTGAAAATACATTATTGATGATATAAAAATTATAAAAATGGAGTGAAATATGGCCTAAATCATAAGTCTAAAAAAATCTTCACAAACAGTTCGTATGCCATTAAATGCCCACTAAAAAAATTCAGCGATAACGGTTTCGCGTACCATGAAAAGTGACAGATCGCATGCGAGGAACGATAGCTAATATAGATGGGGGGTAATATAGACGAGGGGTTACGAAATATCGGACATTTAGAATAAGCTTATTTTAGTTATAGTCGTGTCCACCTTTCCGAATCACAAAATGTCAGCGAAATCGGCCCATCAGGGTCGAAGCTATGTTTTTAATAAACCATTCCGAGACTTTTATTTTTGGTGGACGTGACAGAGGTCCGACCGTATATTCTCTATATAAATGACGCCTAGGGTGTACTCAGAGCATACAAACAAATTTTCAGAGCTCTAGGTTCAGCGGTTGCGGCGCTGTGCGTTGATATGTTAGTCAATCATAAAAAAAATTTTGGACTTAACTGGTTTTGCCGGGAAAATGGGAGGAATTTGAGTTTTTAGAGTGCCGATTTCCGGTGCTAACTCGATTTCGGAAAAATGTGGACTTAACTGGTTATGCCAGGAAGCCACAGTATTTATCCAGTGAAATGTGTGTTTAGTCGGCAGTCATTTTATTGTGACTTTTTACATGTGCGTTCAAAAATTAGATTATTTTTTTTTGTGGTCACACAAAGTGGGAAGTGAAACCCTGGAGAAATTATTAGCTTTCAAGTTGATATTCAGCACCGTTCTCAAGTTGAGATCATTCTTTTCACTTCATCATTGGATCATTCTATCAACTTCATAACGTTTTTCACCGATTACAACATTCAAAATTGTCCATAGCTCTAATTTGAACTTCAGCTGATTTTGACAGATGAGGGCATGAAGGCTGATGTGAATTTAAAGCTGATGCTTGTACTGGTCTGTGCTATACTGTGAATTTGACTTTTCACAAAATTCCAAAAAAATTTCCAAATACGGCAAAAAGGATTGCAGCTGCAAAATTTTCACAATCATTTTCCACGAAAAAGTTCGCAATCTAGAATGGAAAAAGCAGGAAAAAATAAAAAAGATGCAAAAGATGAGAAACAGGATCAAAAACTTGAGGAGCAGGTAAAATAGCGAAATAAGCAATGAGAAAATAAGGTCATCATGCAGCGTATTTATCAAATTTATCACAGGTGTTGAAATTGCTGTCGGAAGCTGCAACGCCAGAGGACAAGTTTCAATTGCTTCTGCGAAAGCACGTGGAAAGCGACCGAGCCGGTCGCAAGCTCCGGCAGGAAATGAAGGGCCAAGAGAAGCAGTTGGAGACGGTGCTGCGCGAGAAAGAGAATCTACAACGCGAATACAACAAAAGCGTACTGATGCGGTAGGTGGACACATAACGAAGCACAGTGGTGTATGTTATCAATGTATTTTCCCTTTTGAACAGCGATAAATTGCAAGAGGTTTGCCGGGAACAACAGAAACTCATAAAATCGGTGAAAAATGAGAGCATGCAAAAGATACGCGAGGAGGAGGAACGCCGCAAGGAGAGTCAATCAAAGTTCCAAGCGTCACTGAACGAGATTACACAATCGCTGTCCAAGAACAACGACGAAAACTTAAAGTTGCGCGATCATAACATTGAAATGACCAAAAAGTAAGTTGAAAGGAGGAAAGGGGGTGAGGGGATGAGGAACAGTGGAGTTTGTATGCAAAAAAACCTATTTTGAATGAAGTTGTTGCGATAGTAACTAAATGTCACCATGTGCAATGAGGCATCAACTAGTCTATTTTTAAATGCACGCCACATTAAGGTGTTCACTCTTACATGTCTATATTTAGAACATTCTCAATAGTCTTTGCCTTTTTTATGGGATCTATTTCTATTGTTTGTTTTCTTCTTATTTATGCCCATGCAGATGAAATTCAAGAAGTATTTCAAATATTGAACTGATTTCTTTAAGCTTCTTTAGGCCTGCCGCTGCAGATTACAATAGTCATCCGCTGCTAAAAATGTTAACGTTTTTCAGTTCAAAGTTAGTGCATAATAAATACATAAGGGTGAACGAAGTTCAAGAGCCATCCTTGCCGAAGTTCTAACGGCAACTTCTCACAGAAACGACTTCGTTTTTATAATTCACAGACATGAGATCGTTTCTGTGAGTTGGGCCCCACAGGTAAAAGCCGGTGCCGAACGGCACGTGAAGTATCTTTGCGGCAAATTAAATTCTCGTAAGATTACCAATGCTTTTTCTGCCCGGAGTTTGGGAACTCCGGCTTTCGTGTTCCAATCACAATTGTTCCTATCGAATAATTGAAATTACAGTCTTTTCGGGTTATCGACTGATCGATTGACGTCAAGCCGGTGTATTAGTTTTTGAAACCGGTTACTTGGAACCAATTTTTAAAATTTTGAAAGTCAAAGCTATTGTATTTAGGGGGCATGCTATAGACTACAGTAAGTTCGTACCCAGAAAGCCCGGTAATTTGCATTTTATATTTCATGTTGTTGCCAACCTCTTCTTTGTAGACTCAAGTTCTTAGCCGAGCAATACCACACACGCGAACTGCAATTGGAGAAACTCAATGAGCAGGTCAATTTGGAATCACAACTGCACCAGGCCAAACTCAGCAAGGTGCAGGTGGAAGCAGCAATGGAAAAGGAAATCCTGCTCAAGTGAGAATTGCTTTAGGGCTCACGAATTTCCAACGATTTTCATGAAACATATTTTTTCCCCAAAGGGAGAAGCAAATCGCCATGGAGAGATTGTTGCAAACACAAAAAATGCTCAAGGAGCTAACCGAGCGTGAGGTTGCCCTCAAGGAACAGTTGAACTTGTACACTGCCAAATACGACGACTTTCAGAATTCGCTACAAAAGTCAAATGACATTTTTGCCACATACAAAGTGGAGCTGGAGAAGGTACATATTTGCAAGAATTGAATTAGGGTTTTTTCAAATTTGACTGCCCGTTGTCCCTTTCAGATGACCAAGAATACCAAAAAACTTGAAAAGGAATCTCTGGAATGGAAACGTAAATGGGAAAAGAGCAACGCCACTCTCATCGAACTGGCCACCGAAAAGAAGGACCGCGACGATCACGCTATGCGCTGCAACAAACAAGTGGATCAGCTGCAGAAACTCCTACGTGCGTTGCAAAGTGAGAGAACACATTTGTACAAGGTGATGCGCGACAACAACATCGAGTGTCCGGCAATGCCTCAATTGCCGCCAGAGCCGGAGCCAATTAAGACAGCGCCCATTGCCAGTGTGGTGGACAAGGACAAAATGGACATGATGTCGAAGAATTGCGCCGAACTGAAGCAAACACTAGCCAATTTACAAAATCAAATGAAATATCTGAATCTGAAGGGAGCCGAAGCCGAGGCAGAGGCCAAGCAGCTGCAACAGCAGGAGGATGCGATCAAGAAGCGCCAGAAGAAGAAGCAAAAATCGAAGGCGAATAAGAATGCGGCCGCCAACGTCGTTGCCGCCGCGAAAGAGTCTTCACCCGCCTCGGTGTCCTCTTCGAACAACGAAAATGAAGCGGAGAAAGTGACGACTGATGCGATGGAAGATGACCACGCCGCTGTTGAAGTAGCAGCAGAAGCAGCATTGCCACCGGTTGAGCCGGAGGTTGTGCAAGTAGCCGTGGAGGCGGAACAGGAGCAACCGCAATTAGCGGAACAGGAGCAACCGCAATTAGAATTGCCCGCCGCTGAAACTGCCGCTCCTGCACCAGCTGCTCTTATTGCAGCTGTCGATGTACCCGTGCCAATTGAATCTACTTAAAGCGCTTCCGCATGACCAAGCCAGAGCCAGAATAAATAAACTTTCATAAAATTATCTTCTTGTAATATCAATCTTGTACTCGTAGAGAGACTTCATTTCGATATTCTCAAACCCACTCACCATAACATTTGGGATCTTTGCAACTATAGTAGTTGCAGATCCCTGAATTTTACATACATTATATCCACATTTCTTCGATTGTATTTATTTTGTTAATTTAAACTGAGAAATAATAAATTTTATAAATTACATTTTCAATTTCATTGCCATAACTTCTACTCTTACCTAATTTGAACTTAAAAATACTATTTCAGAACAAGCGATCATATCGGAGAGTTAGAATTCACATCAAATTCAGTTTGGAAAAAATATCCTTAAAAACCTTAATGCACTATGGATTCTTCTAAACCAAAAGTGGGGGCAGATGGAGGTTTTTATGTCAAAATTTCTGATATTAGTAAATCATTTAAATTATCTATCGACTGCCGTATATTCCAGGCAGAGATTGTAGCAATCCTGAGAACTTTAGAGGTTTATATAAGTACAGTCAAGCCGTTCTTAAAGGTCTTACAAATGTAACAATAAAATCCACAAAAGTTGAACGTTGTTACGAGGTACTCCGGAGTCCAGAGTGGTGACTGGAGAGTGTCTTCGAGACTATCTACTAAAAGCGGGATCGGTCCAACAACTGGTGTCGGATATGTAACGAACCGAATGAGGAGCAACATCTGCTTCGCTTTTGCCCAGCGCTGGCCAGATGCAGACTCAAAACACTCTGAGAGGTCTTCTTCAATTCGAGATTAGAGGTGTTATAACAACGAATCTCTCAACTGAAACACTTTGCAAAATTTGAGGTGCAATCGTTTATCTTGATATCGGGATAGTGAACGAAGTATCAACAGAAAATAATCTAAAACGATTTCTTTCAATGTCGATATACATACATACGAGGTAAACACATAAGGGTTTTTTCGTATTAAAGATTTCAAATTAACTATTTTCGAACGATTTTTATGAACAAAAATTAAAAAGTGATACGAAAGTCCGTCTTTTAAGTGAAACCCTATTTTTCTAATTGGTGTAACTTTAAGGATCCTAGAAATGCAATAAATGTTTCAATTAAAACTTTTTTTATAACCCGGATACAACAGTTTGTACGGCCTTCGTTGAAAATTAATTACTAAAGGTTTTTAATTTTCTTCGTGAACATTTTTCTAAAAGGCAAACTTTTTTAATTTACTTTTTATTCACATTTAAAAAAAAAAGTTAATCTCTTAATATTTGACGAATTTTTTGTGTTGGTTCCTTTATTAAATCCAGCACAACTGCTTTAGTAACGGTACTGCTTGCCTTACGCAAGTTCTCTTGAAATTGTTTCACGTCACTATCAACTCGACAATTCTTTACCAAGTTTCACTTGACAATAGCTCAATATAGTAGCTTAATCGGGCCAAGAAATTGCTAACACATTGTGTTTATCTAAAAATAGTATACGGCGGGTCTATAGAAACTCCTTGTTAATTTCGGAAGATATAGTGTCCATTGTGAAAAATTTCTAATCCTAACGTCGTCAGTGCAGAAAGCCTTCCAGATAAGATCTTCCCTGCCACATTTTTCAATTCCAATAGTTTATACTGGCTGGTCGACAGTACCGCCTCTCTCTTTTACGTAAAATTGGGGACCTGGTAATATCAATTTTAACATACATACGTTTATCATTCAATGTAATGCATTCAACTGCATATCGAAAGAAATGGTCGTTCAATTTTCGAAGCCTGACTTTCACTTGTCTTTCACCTTTTTTTTGTTTTTTTATAGGTATTCACTCTTTTGACCATAGAGGCACTGGTTCCAATTTTTATACCCCCCACACTCACTGTGGCAGGGTATACTAAATTTGACACAACGTTTATAACGCCCATAAGGAGGCGTGTCCGCTATGGAAAAGTATATATATTCTGGATCAGCATCACCCCTTTAGCCGATTTAGCCATGTCCGTCTGTCTGTCCGCACGATAGCGGTCGCCGTTTCGGAGATATCGACTTGAGAACATGGGAACACGTTTTTCACTTCAAAAGTAAGAGCATGTTCGAGAATCAGCCAAATCGGACAAACACTAGGGTGGGCTCCCATATAAGACAAACAAAAAACGACAATTTTCACGCTTTTTTGTTTTTGTTTGGTCCGAGCTTCCAAAACCACATATAAATGGGTCAAAATGGGGTCTTGAGAACAAATTTTTTTTGGGTGGATTTGATTGGAAATTTTTAAAAACGGGTTTTGGACGTGGTCCAATGGTCCACACCTATAAATGGCTCAAAATGGGGTCTTAAGACCAAATTTTTTTACGTAGAGGTATTTTCAAACTTCTACTGTGTGAGGGTATTTTATCCGAAGATGGTCCACTCTCTACACACAAAAAAAAGTGGGTAAATCTAACCGAAAAAGAGGGTAAAAAACGCTCCAACCCTCCAATGTCGGTACGTTTAACCGATGAGAGATGGTAAATTTATTGCACTATTTTTTTCTCGGTTAAGTTGTAAATTTGTGAAAAATTATCATTTAATCAAAAAATGTTGTAAAAGAACTTACAACAACAACAACTTTTCCGATTATTTGAACTATTTTATGTCGAATTTTAAAGATCTATTTTAAAAATTTTTTTTTGGTTAATCCAACCTACCAGCTCGGTCAAAAAATTTACATTTTTCATACATTTTGAAAAGTTGTACGTAAACAACTTTTATCGGTTAATTTTACCGACTTTTTTTTCTGTGTAGTTTTTTGTCAAATCTCGAATTGGTATTAATTTATTTTTTATTATAAAGGTATGTAACTTTTTTTTTTTTTATAAAATTTCTGACCTTTTGGACTCTTTTTTTCCGAGTTTTGGCATATATTTGAGAGAAGAGGTATCTCTGAACTTTTTATAATATTTTTGACACCATTTAAACTAACTTTTTAACGTTTCGTCAAATATCTGTATGAAATACGTCCTTTTGTGAAGTAATTGTGCAGAATTTAATAAAGGTGCCTACACAAAAAATTCGGCAAAAAGTAAATAAAAAAAAAATTTCAAGAAAAAAATTAAAAACGTAATTTTTATATGAAAATCAAAGGGTTCAGTTTCTTTTTGGTACAGTCCTTATATACTTAATAACTTTGCCTAACTTCATCCGATTAAAGTTAAAAAAGTTTATTATTGAAAAATAATTATAATTTTTTGTTGTCAAATGCTTTATCCGAGTCTATCTCGCCTTTAATTCTTAGTTTATAAATTATAATGCTGATACAGCATTTTCTTTGATCGCTCGAAAGTCAAACATTAAGGGCATTGACGACACCAAATCGTCGTCAAATAAAAACGACGCTGCAAAAAATGATAGGTATGTGACGGATCCGTATTAATTTGACCTGCACCCGCAAATAACACATTTTAAGAATCCGAATTCGCAGCCGCAAGTTCGGGAACTTCGAAACTTAAGGTACAAGATTCCTTTTCAGGACGTAATACAAATGTGCAACAAGTTTTTTTTTAATCCACACCCGCATCCGCAGATGTTATGTCTAAACGCGTACGCATCGAGTTCCGCTCCCGCAAAACTCACAGCCGTCACATCCTTAATAAGTATAACCATCGGTATCGGTACTTTCCATAATTTTTGTTTTAAAATATTGTCACATCAAGTATACGCGCCCATGACCAGCGACATTTTAACTAAATGAAGCCATTATAACAACAAAAACCGCAGGAAAAAACACAACAAAATTAAAAAAAATTAATTTAAATTACAAGAAGCTTAAAAAACACTTGCCGAACAGAAATGAAAGCTTTTAAACAAGTTAATACGGCAACTTGAGTGCGAGCGTATTAGCAACAAGGGCTGCTTAGCAGCAACAACAACTACAAGTACAACAACAAGGCACTTAACAATACTCACTTGTGAATTACAAAAACCAAACAATATGAAGATAAACACACTGACAACGAGTTGTAGGCGAAGCTCACGTAAAAGCTGTTGAGAGCATTTTAGGCGCGACGGACGCACCAAGGACCAGCAAGGATGCCAACGAGTCGGAGAATTTACGTTCATGGAATGGAGCGTTATTTAATGTATTGTGCATAATTCCGCACAACATTTTCACTCTATTCGAGAAAATAAATATTTTGGAGGATTCTCGTTCGCTCAGCTTCATAATTTGTTGATTGCAAGAGCTTTTTTCGTTATCAGTTTGAAATTTGAGTTGGTTGGCATCCCTGAGCACAATGCCAAAGGACAATTGTTGTTGGGGGTGGCTTTGTTCGAAGAAGAAGAACTGAAAGACGACGAATAAAAGCAGAAAGGAACTGGCGCTACCACGGCCATTGGAGTTGAGCTGAGTTGAGAGTTGAGCGGCAGTCGGCCGTCAAATGGGGATTCAGTTGTGTATAGATTTTCGCGAGCGTCGTAGGTTAGTGCGGCCGTCGTTTACCGCTGGCGCTGCTGCTGCTGTGCTGTTTTGCTACTGCTACTGACTACTGACAGATAAAACAGAGGAGACAAGACGAATACTATACCAGCGATACCCAGGACAGAACACAATCATGATACACTTTTTTGAGTTTTTCCTAAATTTTTGTATTCGTTCCTTTTGCGAGACGTGAGATTTATTTTTCACTCATGCGGAGGCCAAGCAGCAGATTTTGGGAAAATTCCTGCTACTTTGAAGAAATTGAAAATTTAATTTTCAAGGAGATCGAACGCAATTGAAGTTGTCCGCGTTCCAAGGCATAAAGCATAGAAAATAGAAAGAAAATCTACGGAGAAGTGAAAGTGGCCCTCAGTAACAAACAAAAAGTGTTTCAAAAAATACGCAAAAGTGCAAGAAAAAGAATTTATAAAATATAAAAAGTGTTTCAAATAAGCAAAAGCCAAATGAAGAGCATAATTACAGGGAATTATAACGAGACGAAACAAAAGTGAAGCATTAAATTAACAAGAAAATTGTTGAAATTAAGGCAAACACGCAAAGTGCAAAAAATGTTGGTGGCAATGATTTAACAAGCAGCAGAAAAAAAAACAAATTAACAAATTCGCACGAACAACAAAAAATTTAATAAAAGTCGCAGCTAAGCAGGCGTGGAAGGGGTGCAGAAGGCGGGAGGAGTAGGAGTAGGAGCGGAAGCGTCGCAGAAGAAGAAGCAGAATAAGCGGAAATAGCCGTGGCCGTAGCGAAAGGTGAAATTAGAAATGAAAATGAATTTGCAAAAAAAAATTCATTGTCATAAATGTTGGTGTAAAAAAATGAATGTTCACAATGAATTGAACTGCAATTGCCCGATATTCTCTATAGTTGGTTTTGGTTTAAACAAATCGCGTTTTAGCAAACAAATTCAATTAGCATGCGATTTATTGGTTCAGCTAAGTGGGGTTGCATGTTTTCGATGAAAGTGTCTAAGTGGGCGTAGTTTTGGTATTATGACAGAGCATTGTTGAACAGTGTATATTATAAAATCCATTAGCTGATAGCGAGATAAGTGACTCCTGACTGGAATCCAACTCAAAATTTCACTGTTGGTTCTAAATTTATTATTGCGACATAAATATACGTTGATTATGTCCCAAGTTGGTGTTAATGGTTTATTTATATGACTGACCATTTTGTGACTTTGATTTGTCTTCAAAATTTCAAACAACTTATGGCTTTTCTCTTGATCCATCGGAGACATGTGAAGTACATTTTGGCCACCACTTTAATCTAACCTTGTATTCCATATATGTATATATATATACTATATTGCGAATGACATAACATGAATTAAGATAAAATAACATTTAGGAAATTTACACACTGACTCTGTTTCGTTTATAAGTACGTCACTGAAAACGAAAATCAGAATTATTTACGATTTGTAATAATAAAACAATTACATTTTATGACATCAACAGATATCTAGTGAGAAATGTGAATTTTGAAAATACTTCTCAAGGTGGGCTGCATTTTTTTAAAGTAGAAAATAAGCATTGGTATTGTGATCGTAAATACACTCACACATACATATGTAAAACCACATTTTCATACAAATACAATTAGGTACTTTGTATTTTGCATGTACAAGTTTATATAGTCTCAAAATATTATACATATGATGCCATTTGGAAATAGTGCTTATATGGGCGCTACGGTGTTGCCAACGGCAGTGTGCAAAAGAAATAGATGTGGAATAGAATTTGATCATCATAAGTGGGACGAGAAAAAAGCTTATCGACAGAATTTGCCTGCCGAATATTTCTTTGTTAACTTGGAACATTTCCCTCAGTTACATTGCTGTCATCTCTCTGATTTTCATTGTCTTCGTTTTCAATGACTATTTTTCAAATTGAAAATTCGGTTATCCGCGGTTTTTTATACCCATTGCGCCGACCTATTTTGCTCGGCGGCTCACAATGGAACGTCTGTGGACAAAAAGCAATTGTACGAAAACGATAAATGTTAAAATCCTTGAAATGCAATAAACGATTTGTTAAAATTCTTATCCGTTTAGAAGTTACACCATTTTAAAGTATAACTTTATTTAGAGACATTTTCATTTCTGAAATAAACGAATTTGCTATTTGCTATTGCAAATGTTGTATCTCTGTCATTTTTTATCGGAAAAATCGGTACGAGTACTTAAATTAAAATCAAATTAAATCAAAATGGCAACGCTAATATTATTATTAACATCTTAATCATATGGTAAGTGTCGTTACTTTAGCAAAATGCTACCTGTTAGAGAAAAATTTTAAAATTTGATAAAACTTGAAAGAACAAAAGACACGATTCCCAGAATTTCCCGCGGTTTTCATAGTTGTTTTGACTTCGTATAAGTATATTTTAAGATACCCTGTCAACACCTTTTGCAAAAAAAGTGCCAGTTCCGTGCCGTTTAATAGGAAGTTAAAAAACCTTTACAGAAACTTTCACCCTATTTGTATTTGTTTAGAACATATCAATAATTTTTAAATTTGAAAACTTGGCTTTGTCCCGCCTGTTTTTGATTTATTTGTGTGTGTGACTATATGAATGTGTAAACAAAATTGCACCTTTCTGTCGCTTAAATTGCCAGAATTGGAGCCATTTTTTGATTATTTTTGTATGGAGGTGGGAGTAGGGCGTGGCCAATCTTGGAAAAATGTTGTATATAAGTTTTGATTTAGTATTACTCATACCAAATTTCGAAAAGATTGAACCACTCCCGGCTGGGAGTCGTTGGCTGTCAGCGGCTCATACAAAATTCGATTTAAAATAAAACTAGAGAGTGGACTATCTTCGGCTATACCGAAGCTGAAATACCCCCACACAGTAGGAAGAAGTACCTCGAACATAAAATTATGTGGTCTCAAGACCCCACTTTGAGCCACCTATAAATAGTTTTGGAGCCCGGACCATGTCCAAAATCCGTTTCTAAAAATTTCCAATCAAATCGACCAAAAAAAAAAAATTGGTCTCAAGACCCCATTTTGACCCTTATATATGTGGTTTCGGAACCTCGGACCATGTCAAAAATACGTTTCTAAACATTTCCAATCGAATGCAGCAATAAAAAAGAAATGAAAAGGTTTACCTTTTTTTTCGGTGTATGGGAGCCACGCCCAGTTTTTGTCCGATTTGGCTGATTCTCGAACTTGATTTCAGTATTCACGAGAAAAACATGTACCCAAAGTTTCAAGTCGATATCTCCAAAACTGCGACCGCTATCGTGCGGACGGACAGACGGACGGACAGACAGACGGACATCGCTAAATCGACTCAGGAGGTGATGCTGATCAAGAATATATATACTTTTCCATACCGGACACGCCCCCTTATGGCCGTTACAAACGTTGTGACAAAGTTAGTATACCCTGCCACAGTGAGTGTGGGGGTATAAATATGTAAGGGAATGTCGTTTAAGTTAGGACGCCGTAAGATGGGACAGCTGAATTTCTGAGAATTTTCGTACTGCGACACCAATTTTTTAACTGACGAAGTTATTACTGTTTATAAGCTAACGTTCCATGTCAATTAGAACGAAGAACTCCTACTGAATATGTGTATACCAAGCACGGCGAAAATTGTTTTATAAAAAATATCTTTTTGATAATTTTTGCATCCTCGTAATATGCCAAATTTAAATACAAATGTAATTGCATCCAATGTGTCGTCTATTCATTCTTATTTTAATAATACCATGCAATTTTACTTTATATTTGGCTTATTCATATTTTTACCAACTGGTGGTCAACAGTTTTTGACCAGCACCTAAAAATGTCTTCGACTACATTTTTGACCAACTGGTGGTCAACAGCTCTTAACCTAAATGTGTCTTTGACTATATTTTCAACGGCATATTTAGGTCTAATCTTAATTATACCATGCAGTTTTTCTTTATATTTGGCTCATTTTTCATATTTTTTAAAGTTTCCCAACTTATAAAACTTTTTTTTTCGTCAAAAAAAGGTGTCTTTATTTATTGAGTTGTAACTTTTGGCTTTATCACGATATCTTCATATAGCGAAGTTGTAGACTACAGTGGCTCAAAGTAATAATGGAACAAAAGATGCAATAGCACTAAAATTAAAAAAAAATAACTAAGATGTTGTTGTAGCAAAAACTATTTTTTTTATTTAAAAGGCCCCAGGTCTATAGAATATAAAACAAGCAAAAAATTAAAGAAATCCATTAACTACATTTAAAAAAAAAAGTTTTTGTAACCTAACATCAAAATTGAACATCAAAGTAATAATGGAACAGAACACATTTCATATGAAAATATTATAGATAAATGAAAGTTATAATTAAATTAATATTTTGTGGGAAGCCCTTTTTGTTGAACCTACGCCCGTGTTTTACTGTCGGGCGTAGGTTTTTCTCTTTAAGCTCCGTATTCGCCTGTCGCCACACGTAGGATCGTCCATCTGATCGGAAAACATTTAATTTGCTTTCATCCGTGAATGAAACGTGCTCCCAAAAGGAAAAATCCTTGCAATGGTATTTTTTGGCAAATTCGGTCCGCTTTTTTTGATTAAGGGTATGGGCTCCGTAATGGTTTGGGGTGCTATGTCGGCTGCAGGTCCTGGAAACCTTCACATAATCGAAGGTATTATGGACCAGTTAGTGTACATTAGCATATTGAAGTCAAACCTGAAGGAAAGTGTGCGAAAACTAGGAATTGAGAATACATTCGCATTTTACCAGGACAACGACCCTAAGCACAAGGCGTATAAAGTGCGAAGTTGGCTCCTTTATAATTGTCCACACGTTTTGGAAACGCCTCCACAGTCTCCGGACCTAAACGTCATTGAGCACGCATGGAGTTACCTCGAAGAAAAATTAAAAAATCACACCATTTCGACTCGTGATCAGCTCAAATCCGCCCTAATTGAGGAGTGGAACAATATGGAGAGATCTTATTGCAAAAACCTGGTGGAATCAATGCCTCGACGACTGCAGGCAGTTATTCAACAAAAAGGGCTGCCCACAAAATATTAATTTAGTTATAACTTTCATTTATCTATAATATTTTCATATGAAATGTGTTCTGTTCCATTATTACTTTGATGTTAGGTTACAAAAACTTTTTTTTTTAAATGTAGTTAATGGATTTCTTTAATTTTTTGCTTGTTTTATATTCTATAGACCTGGAGCCATTTAAATAAAAAAAACAGTTTTTGCTACAACAACATCTTAGTTAATTTTTTTTAATTTTAGTGCTATTGCAACTTTTGTTCCATTATTACTTTGAGCCACTGTATGACTGTAGCTTCAAATCAGTTTATAGAAGCAAAACCCGTCCCAACCTTGACAACATTCCCTTAACATAAAATTAAAAAAACTACACCGGCGGTGGCTAAAACTATCTATAAATGGCTCAAAATGGGGTCTTGAGACAAAATTTTCTAGTTTTTATAACAATATTAATTTTTCAGTACATTTCCAATCAAATATACCTTGAATCGTTTTCAATTCCTGTTTCAATGACTTATGACAGCAGAAACTGGCATCTAGCAATTAACAAATGTACTACTAGCCTCACCTATATAGTAAACTGCACCGTAGTTTAGTAGAAAACAAATATTCCTGATGCATCTACCGATGAAACAAGAAAGAATGACGGTGTGATACGTTTTGGATAAGTTTTCATCCTTGAGATCCATCATTCGAATCAACTTTTCTAATTCAATAGAAAAGTTGAATTAAGTTCCAATCGGTTCAAGTGGTCTTGTATATACCTTACTACACTACTACTGGGACCCTGAAAATGGAATGAAACGAAATGTAACTAAACAGCTGCCAAATGAGAAAACCATCTTAAATTTTCAGTTGCGATATTGGATTTGCCAACCTATGTGCAGTCCTTACACTACTGCGTTTCAATCTTGAAACTTTGGTCGTCGTATGGGATCCGTTATCTTGACTTTGGAAATTTCAACATCAAACCCGAAATACCCAAGGTCGTAGCCAGATATGGGTTATGCAATTACAATTTGTTCCTAGGCAGCTATTAATGAAGATATAACGGGTTAGCTTTCATTATTTCGACACACTTCGTAAGTTGTAACTTATCAGCGATAAAGTCTTGATCTATCGCCCATTTAAGCTTATCTAATAAACGTGGTTTCCCAGAATATTCCACAATATTCTGGGAATACATTTCAGTATTCCAGAATATTCAGGGTCCCAGTAGTAGTGTAGTAAGGTATATACAAGACCGCTTGAACCGATTGAAACTTACTTTTTTCCTTTCTATTGAATTAGAAAAGTTGATTCGAATGATGGATATCAAGGATGAAAAATTATCCAAAACGTATCACAACGTCATTCTTTCTTGTTTCATCGGTAGATGCATCAGGAATATGTGGAATAAAAATACTAAATGCAGTATGATCGCAGATAGCATAATGGTATTTAGTTTAGCGCATTGCAACCGTGGTGTTTTTATTGGACTTTTTTTTTTGGAGAATTCCGATTCCGTTTGAGTTTAAAGCTATTCAAGAGGACAAGGCTGCTCGTTGTACCTTATAATATTAAGCATAATAGCAGCAACACCAACTACTCTACACAAACAAATAAAACAAACAACAAAAACTTTCAAACCAAAAGCAAAGTTTGGGTTTTTTTACCTTTCTTTTTTTTTGTCCATATCATTTCCGGTACAAGAATAAAAATAAAAAAATAGGCGCGTTCCGTCAAGTTTAGTTTTATTTAGTTCGAGTGAAATGCCAAATTTTGTGTGTGGCGCGCGGGGCAGCAGCAAAAACGAACACTAAAGTTCATTACTTTTATTTTGCGGTGTGGCTCGAGTTGGCTTAATTTATTGCTTTGTTTAATTTATTTCCGCCTTTAAATAAATCACCAACCCCTCACTCTCGCCATCCTGGCTTTTGTGTAAAAGTGGGCTCGTTTTTCTCTTTTCCGTTTTCTTCTTCAATTTTCGATGGGTGGCCAGTGGTGGCCACAACACATCAATTGGACATACACGAATTCCAAATTTGGTTTACATTTTTTGTATGCAAATTTCTATTGTTGGTTGTTGTTGTTGTTGTTGGCTTTTACTCAAATAACAGAAAATGACCATAATTGGCACTGATTTATTTTTGGATTTTGTGGTGGTGGTAGGTATTCTTGCCAAAATTTTCAATTGTATAATTACAGTTGCGCGCTACTTTTGGGAGTGTTCGCAATATGATGCCAAAAGTCGGATGTGGTGTGCGTGTCTTGATGTTTTTTTTGCTTCTTGTTATTATTATTTCTGATAGAGTTTCTTACCCTTTCACTGGGCCACTCCTTTCGATGATAGAGCTGCCGTTCTCCATGGAAGCCGTCATTGCATGATTACATACTATGACTGCATTCGTCCTTCACATTTGAAGTTGCTTATCCGTGGTGACAACTGTAGCTATTTGCAGATGGATTTGATGTTGCATTCAGTGCCTTGGCATAATCCCAAATGAGAAATCGTCGTTGATTGCGTTCTTGTGTTATACTATAAATACAGAGAACAGATTTGTTATGATTGCAACCTTGAGTTCGTAAATAAATAAGTGTGTAGAAAGTATTTGAAATTCCTACTGTAATGTTTCAGATTCAACTGGTTTAAAGAGAACGTGGCATACGGCCAAACAACACTTCCAACTTAACCACATCAATGAAGAAATAATGACGTAATATAACAGTAAATTACTTAGAGGCTGGGAGTCTAGCTGTAGAGTCAACTATATTAGTTTCCGTTTGAAGACAGTTTGAATTGAACTGAACGATATTTGTTTGTAATTGGATATTTGACACGTTCAGAATAAAAAGGCGATGAAATATAATAAGCAGTACATTTCATCGGTTTTTTCTTCGATGAAATATACTACGTGTTATATTTCATCGTCTTTTTATTCTGAACGTGGCATTTATACCCCGACACACTGTGGCAGGGTAAATTAACTGTGACACAACGCTTGTAACGCCCATAAGGCATGTCCGGTATGCAAAAGTATACATTCTTGATCAGCATCACCTCCTGCGTCGATTTAGCCATGACCGTCTGTCTGTTCGACCGTGTGTCCGTCCGCACTATAGCAGTCGCAGTTTTGGACTTTTTCGACTTGAAACTTTGTGTGAAAATCGCGAAAAACAGTCAAATTCTTTGCATACTTTCTGGGGTGGTCATTACTTATCTTGTAGCGCAAACTGTCATACAGAATTGCATACTTACAGGGGTCGTAAGCGTCCATTGAAGTTGTCGAAATAATAATTTTTTTTTTTATACCCAATATTATAATATTTGTTTACAGCACTTACATTTATTAACTATTTTAGCTTAACATATAACTGAAGGGGTGGATGGATGAAGGCAGTATATTATATAAATTATTTTGAGTACATCAGTTTCAAAGTTTTTCATTTTGTTGTTTTTTCAATACAAAATTGGAGACATGTCTTCTTTGTCGCTTCTGAATTAGGCATGCCAATCCCGGGATCCCGCTTATTTGTTTGTCCCGGAAATCCCGGGATTCGCACTGACTAATCCCGGAATTTTCGGGACTAGTTTCAAGAATTTGTTCTTTCATGAATAATTGCTTTGTTTTAGCAAGGACCATAATTTTTCTTGTCCCCTACAAAACAATATAAATAATTCGACGGCTGCAGCCATCAAAACCTTAATCGAAATTTCAGTTTTATTTAAAATTAATATCCCTACACACAAAAAAAAGTCGGTATATTTAACCGAAAAAGACGGTTAAAACGTACCAACCCTTCAATTCGGCCAATCTAACAGATGAGAAGTGGTTGGTGTACTTCATTGTAGGTATAATTACAAAAATGGTATGTAAGCTAACCGATGAGGGAGATAATAATTTGTTGGTTTACAATTTATGCATCAAACATGTTGCATTTCTTGCATTTTTGGTTTTTTGCCAATAACTTTTGAACTCGATGAGAGGGACAAAAACCAATGATGCCATTGTGATCAGGACCAGTGATGCCAGGTTGACGTCTTTCGACCCAAATGACATTTTTTTGCCTAAAAATTACGTTTTAAGACTTTTGGACATTTTTTGGGCAACATTATTGTACACATCCAGTAGCGTAGCTCTAGGGGTTGGTCCGAAGCCACTGAATTGAGCCATTGCCTAAAATAATGGTCAGGCTAGTGATGACCATGGACAAGAATAGATTACACAGCCCAACAAGATTTTGCTCCATAAGGCGTTCTAATTGGCGTCTCCCAATTTTTCCATCACGTCAGGTTTTTAAGGAATCCAGGATCAAAGAGTAAAAAAAATTACAAGTTTCGAAATATTAATTAAGCTTTTACGAGCTCAACGTTTATGTTTTTTGTAGTCCTTTATTGTTGAGATTGTTATTTACAATAGGTTGGAAATTTGCGATGGCAATTTCCAAAGATATGAACACTTGAACATAAAAAACTGGTCGAGATAGAGCTATTCTGTAGACACCATCTTGTTAAGCTTCCAAAATCCTTGAAGAAGGAGTATGTAAAATTAAAATGACAAATCTTTTTAATTTTACACCTCATATCGATACCTTAAAGCACAACCATCCCATATCAATTGTTTTCAAAACTCTAGAAAATGAAAAACAAGTTTTCAAATTGGTACACCCAAAAAAAAAAGTAGGTAAATCTAACCAAAAAAGACGGTTAAAAATGCAGCAACCAAAAAACGTGGTAAATGGAACCAACTCAAAGTTGTTCGCGTACAATGAAAAATTGTTAGCGTACAATGAAAAATTGTTAGCGTACAATGAAAAAATGTTCGCGTACAATGAAAAATTGTTCGCGTACAATGAAAAATTGTTCGAGTACAATGAAAAATTGTTCACGTACAATGAAAAATTGTTTGCATATGAGCAATGAATGCATTCATTAGTAGTGTTTTGGTTGCAATCTTGTCGAAACTTGACGTTTTTTTATTTATTTGTTTGCAACCAAAACACGACTATTGATGTCGCATGTATTGTCTGAAAATATAAAATTTTAAAAATAAAAATCTGTAAAAAAGAAAAATAGAAAGAAAATTTAATATTACAAAATTGAAATCTAAAATGCTAAAAATGAAAAAAGAGATAAACGAAAATCTGTAAAAACAAAAGAATAAATAAATGTAAAAATATATAATAAAAACCATTCTCAATATAATATTACATTTACTTACCCTTTTATGCACTTCACCCTTTGACCATACTGAACGCACTGATCGTATACTCGAATGACAAAACAAAAATCGTTGCTGTTGTAGTATGACAGACACGAAAGCACGCCGCTGAGCATGTATGAGCATGTGCTCATACATCGCAAGCAACCAAACTCAGCTGAGTTGCGTACCGCAATTGGGTCTTTACAATTTTTTTGGTTGGCGAACAAACAAAAATTTTTAAGGAACAACTTGATTTGTTTGCTTTACAAATTTTTTGGTTAAAATTTGAGATTTACAATTTTTTTCGATTAGCTAACCTGTTTTTGTAGTTAAAAATCATTTGACAATTTTTCGACGATTAGATTAACCACAAAAATTGTAGTTGTTGTTTGTGTTTTCCATATAAAATAAAAAATTGTTTTTTTACAACGTTTTTCGGTTAGATTAACCCATCTTTTTTTTTTCTGTGTATGTTTTGTATGGAAATTGATTTTAATTTCCTCACTTTTCAATTACTTTCATTACGATTCCCACAAACCACTATAGCCTGTCTGATGCAGCTTCTTCTCAGGAATCTAAAAATGCAAAAAAATAGATTTTCATGAAAACGGACATAGGATGATTGTGCTTTAAGGTATCGATATGCAAAATGCTTTTGTTTAGTCTCAAAAATTAGACGAAATAGAGCAATTACATGGACGACATCGTGTTCAGCATCAAAAAATCTTAAGGGATCAATAGGTTTGCTTTTTGGAGTATCACAAACTATTTCACTGTAACGTAAAAATTTAAAAAAAATTAGTTTACTCTTGAGAAATAACTGTATTTTACCAATTCGACCAATTTTGAAGTCCTTGATCCTGAAACCTACGTTTGGTGTAAGGACTATCAAAACGTTCAAATTTCGCAGGGTAGTGTTATCCCTACAGTTTATTTTATATTTAACTTTTGCTCTCTACACACAAAAAAAAAATCGGTAGATTTAACCGAAAAAGACGGTTAAAAACGCTCCAACCCTTCTTCGTCGGTTAATCCAACCGACGAGAAGAGGTTGATTTACTTTAATGATTTGTTGGCTTACAATTTTTAATTGTAAACATACAATTTGTTTCGATACATATTTTTTTAATAAGAAAACTTTTTTCGATGAATTAATTTTTGTTTTTAATTTGAAAACAAACCCCAACAATCAAAAAAAACATATTAAACACAAAAATATATTTCAAAAATGCATGTTTAAAAAAATAAATATTAGCTTGAGCGTATAACTGACACAAGCACTTATTTTCCAAAAGTAGTATTACAAGCAAAAAACTCTGTTTGGCTCTGCTCAAGCTGCCTCTTTCTTTGAATCCCAACGATTCAACTGAAGATGCGCGAATGGTAGATTGCACAAGTTGGTGAAAATTCAAATTTAACCAACTATTGCTGTAAAAGAACCTAAAATTTCTGTACGGCAACAATTTTTTTCGGTTATTTCAACTATTCTTTTTTACCATTTTTTGTCGGTTAAATCTACCGAAGAGCTCGGTAAAAAAATTTACAATTTTCATACATTTTGAAATGCTGTACGTCAACCACTTTTTTCGGTTAATTTTACCGACCTTTTTTTCTGTGTATACATGTATGCATATAAATACAAATATATATATGCATTTCCACTGCATTCCCAATCCATTTCAAAATTTTGTTCCAATTCCATTTTGTTCCAGTCAAATTCCATTTTGTTCCTGTGCCATTCCCATTTCGTTTCCGACATCATTTCCAATCATATACAAGAAACGGCGTCCAAATCGGTTAAGTATTTCTCAAGATAAAGGAAAATAAAGAAATTAGACGGCTATTTTGTATGTCTGGTATGACAATTTGTCGAGATTTTATAAAAAATTTATCGATAATTTTTCGAAAATTTTTCGATTTAAAGAAGATAAATGCCAAAATTTGGAGGTGATGCTCAAAAGCCACGACAGTTGTCGTGCGAAATGACAGACAGACGGACATTATTTAATGGACTCAGGAGGTGATGCTGATCAAGAATATATATACTTTTCCATACCGGACACGCCTCCTTATGGGCGTTACAAACGGTGTGACAAAAACAATATACCCTTGGACACTAGTATGCAGGGTATAAACATAATAATTTTAAAAGTTGTCTTCTTGTCCATTTCTAGTAGACTTAAAGCGAATATTCCAGACTTAAAGCGAATGTACCATGTGAAAGAGTGCTCTTTTTCCTTTCCAATGAGCTATATATGACCTTCCTACGACGACTTTCAGAAATCGATTTATGAGACGAGCCTCCTTAGAGCCGATTCATTGTGCATCGTCAATGTACGCCTTTAATGTAACAAATAATTTAGTGTACATGTACACTGCAGTGTTGACCAATACATTAAGTAATCAAATCAAACAATGTCATATATTTGATATAAAACCGCCTTCTAGTCAGTGGTTTATAAGACATAAAAGTTATTTTCCTTTGATATTTATTTAAGTGACAATTAGTACAATAAGAAATTTTTCAAATAATTATATGTTTGATGTTTATTATAGTTCAGTATTTCATGTTAAATGTTACATGAATAAGTATTGTAAACTACATAGGTACATAGGAGCACTTGTTGTGTGTTAGTGTGTACAATGTTATTTCTATGTACGCGGAGAGAACTGTGTGCAGGTATTGTGTTTTATAGTCATAATATTGATCCATTAATAGAAAATCATAATTGAATTGATTTTAGTCATAACTGCAAAAGCTGAATATAAAATCAAAGTCAGTATTCATAACTAAAAATTTTAAATTATGTTTTGTTTATTCATGGCAATATTATGACTACAACACGCAATACCTGCAAACAGTTCTCTCTGTGTAGGTATAAGTACATACAAGAGTTTGACCCGATAGATGATTGATTGATTGACTGACATATCAACGCACAGCCCAGGTGATTCCCTTGGCGTCATTTAAAAAGCGACTTGACGCTGGTGTCAAATTTTCTAAATTCAAAATGGCGGATCCAATACCCGACCGGAATTTCATGATTCTATCGAAACAGTATAAAACTTAGTATAGGTGTTTTGGGGTTCGCTAACTTTGAATTTGATGTTACTTATGATCGGGGAATTCATGGGGGTTCACGGATAGTGATCACTGGGATTTTCGGGGGTTCACGGTGGGTCGGGGGGTGCTTGGTCCAGGAGGGTTATTCAGGGGGAGGTTTAGGGGGTTTCAGGGCGAGTATTTTCACTACTGAAAGTGCCAGTACTTATATAAACCTATAAGGTTTATAAAAATAAATGCAAGTTTAGGAATCTAAAAGTGATATTGTGATATATAATTGAAATAATGACCGATTAACAGGTTATTGGGTGTAAAGCCATTTGGGATTCATTTGCTATCCTAATTGAATATTATCATCAATGCGTGTCTAATTGCTTTTTCCATGTACTTGCAGCGAAAATGTGTTCCAGTAATGAGTTGATGAATTGAATCCCCAATACCGTACACCGCCGAAACCTAAAAGTTAACAGAAGAAATCACAGCAGCCGAACTAAACCACTAGGAATCAACGCAGTTCTCAATAGGACTTAAATTTAAGCGAATTTAACCTCAAAGCCAAAAGTCGCCAAACTAAAACACCACAATAACAACAACAATAGCAACACTCCAGCTAATAGCCTCAGCAGCAGCATGGCTACGCCACCGGAAAGGTAACATTTTCTCTTAAAGTTATCGTCGCTTGTGTCAACATTCGGTGCTACACAATCTCAATGGCGCATATTCATACTAAAATTTACTTGCTATTAAACCTTAGTAATAACCTAGTAGCTACCAGTTCAGAGTATTAACTGCCAAATAATTACAGTACTAAAGTTAAGCAGGAACCGAATTTGACTATGAATATGGTATTTAGTAAATTTTAGTGCAATCTGCAAGCAAAGTGAGATTGTTATCCTTATTTGAATATTCGATACGTTAAAGCACAATCGTGATATGTATATATTTTCCAAATTGCAGTCCTATGGAAGAGGTGGTCTACGAATTAGAAACAACACGAGTGCCTAAGCCAATTCCAGTGGCCCTGGAAGATTTGTGCCGTCAAACAAAATTCACCAAACAGGAAATTCGAGTCATGTATCGAGGATTTAAAACGGTAAGTGGATAGATGTTTGACATGTCGAGTATATTAACCAAAAACCGAATCATGTCAGGAATGTCCTGAGGGCGTGGTGCACGAGGATTGCTTCAAGGATATTTATGCCAAATTCTTTCCTCACGGAAGTAAGTGTAAAGAGTTAGTTTTTGTAGTACTTATTTACATTGCTGTCCGCTTATTTAATATTTCTAGACTCCAGTTTATATGCTCACTATGTGTTCAAAGCGTTCGATGTGAATTGCAATGGCGCCATTAGTTTTCGGGTAATATTTCCTTACTCAATCTCCAACAACATACTGGTATAATGAACTTTTATATTTTTACAGGATTTACTAGTCACTCTGTCCACGTTACTGCGCGGTTCAGTGTATGAACGCTTACGCTGGACTTTCAAATTGTACGATCTCAATGGTGACGGACGCATCAGTCGCGGCGAGTTGGGCGAAATCGTTCAGGCAATACACGAACTTATGGGTCGGAGGCCGCATCAGCCAGAGGATGATCGAAAAGCCCGCGATCAGGTAATCTATTGACGAATTGTTATTGAGTAGTGGTCCTGTCACTTTCAGAACCAAAAAAAGTTCGAAAAATTACAGTTGTTACACAAAGACAATTTCAGTATAGTTTCAAGTAGTTCTGGAGAATTCGCTCGGTGAAAAGGCGGTATATATAGGACAATCTAATTAGTTGTCCAGTAGTAAGCAGAATTTTCTCTGACGAGCCAGTGGCAGTCCCGTAATGGCTATAAGACAAATGCCTTTTTGGTTTGTGGTTTTTTCACATTGTTGTTCCCCACTGAATCGGCCTTTCATTACAAATCAAACGAACCATTTATATTTTATGGAGTAAAAAAAAAGATTCTGAAAGTTTGAGTTCAATCAGATAAGGTCTTGAGGTTTCGAAATTTAAAAAACCTTCAGAAGGAGAGAAATAGGAGAATTTGTGCCAGTTTTTGATATAAAATATTACTGCACAACGTAAAAAACGCTGTATAAAGTGGAGAAAATTAAAATGAGAAATATATTCGTTCTTGTCGTATTGCGTAATGCTTATTGTGATGCTGCAAATTCAAATTCTTGGTGATCATCTATTTTATAAAATTCTTTTATAACAAAATGTATCCTTTTTCGATTTCTTCTATTTGTATACCCTACACCTCATGAGGTCCGGTATGGAAAAGTATGTATATTCTTGATCAGCGTCACCTACTGAGATGGTTTAGCCCTACCCGCCTGTCCGTCCTCTTTTCTTGTTAACACGATTGCAGGAGCTAGAAGAAAACTAGGGATCCCAAATTTTGGATTTATCCTTTTTAGGCCCTAGAAGGAGTTTGTATAGTAGGATTTTCGGGGTCGCTGATTTCGAATTTGATTTCGGAATTTAAAAATTCAAGATGGAACCAATATGGCGGCCGAAATTTTAAGATTTTATCAAAACAGTATGAAATTTTGTATAGGGGGGTTTTTGGGGTCGCTGATTTCGAATTTTATGTCTCATTTTCAGTAGGTGTAGGGTCTATATAAGTCGGCTTGCCCGACTGAAACTTACTCACTTGTTTTTTGTCATTTTGTGAATTTTTTGACACATGCAACTTTTGCCTACTGAGTAATATTTTGCCCTATTTTTAGTTAGTGCATGAGCTACATAGGCCCTATCATTTGTTCCTCAATTGTCAAATCTTAAGAAAAATATTTCTGATTTCAGGTTGATCGTGTCTTTCGCAAATTGGACCTCAATCAGGATGGCATTATCACAATTGAGGAATTTCTGGAAGCATGCCTTAAGGATGACCTTGTTACCAGATCGTTGCAAATGTTCGATAATGACCTTTGATGACCCGCAAGCGAAACGGAGATACGAAACACTAAAAACGCAATATCGCTAATAGATCTCTAAATTGTTATAAGTAAGTGAAGGCCTCCTGTTGATACTTGCATATAAAGAAATATTTAGAAGTCGTTAACAATAATACACAATACATAATAACTGTAACAAATGATACTTTGTAATTCATAGGCAGCTACAAATTTAAAATTTGAATATTACTCGTAACTATGAAAATACTCGAAAGAGTTAAATTTATGAATTTAATCCTGCCGTAAATGCGAACTGGAATTATTTTGAAATTGGAATTGGAACCGAAGTGAAGTGAAATGACGAATAAGGCACAAATTGAAATTGAAACCAACAACAACAAGAATTGCAGAACTAAACCACCAAATAAAATGAAATTAGTTCATTTAGAAGAAAACTAAAACCAAGAAATATAAAACTTAAAGATAATTTTAGAGGAATTGCGAAACCAAACCAAAAAATGCATGCCGGAACATGAATTACTTTACCACAAATAAAATTTAATAAGAAAGCAAAAATGGAACGAAACAAAACCAACAGAAATTAACAACAAAAACTAAAACTAAATTAGTAAAAACTTAAAGTAAAAAAAAAGATAACAAATGATAATAAATGTGTAATTGAATTTTGTATGGCTAAAGTAAAAATAATAGTTTCAATATTGCGCTGTACATACGATATTTTCCTTGGCCTTATTTTGGTATCTACCTATTTTCAATGTTTTCGATTATTGCCTATTAAAAGTGAAACCAAAAATGTCAAAGTGTCTGTGAAATTTGAGTTTATTATTTTGGTATTAGGATAAGCATACTTGTTTGTGTTTTACTGACTTTAGTTTTCGATGTTCAGATATGTATTCAAGCTATTTTCGATTCGTGTAATTAAATGTAATTAAATATAAACACTGAAAAGGTTCAAAATCAAGCGCAATAATATTTTGTATTTCTGGTCAATTAGAAGAAAAACATATGAAAACAAATTAAAAAAGAAAATGCTGTCATTTTGAATGCAAAGTTACTACATACACATAATTTGTTTTCTCAATATTTTTATATTTTAGTAAACCGTTAATTTTATTGAAATGAGGATGAACGTAACCGAACTGGCACAAAGTTGGTTCTGACAACAACACAAACTTAAATCTACAAATGGTTTCTGTTGCATACTTTTAAAGCTAAAAGAAAACCACCGAAGACACGAATAACACTTCGAATTTAAATTGTTATTCTTTTGTTTACAATTTTAATGAATTTTTATTTATATAAAAATAATAGAATATATATTAATACATACATGATTGCTGTTATCACACAGTGAGGCGTGTATAGGACTTAAAGTACCTAAGATTGTCTTTAAATATTAAAAAAATTGTCAGTTAATAATTTTAAATTATTTCCCACAACTTGGCAACACTGTGTGATGGCTGCACTTTATAAATAAATCTCAACTCTTAATTGCCTGCCACTGTAAAAGTACAAAATTTCTGCCAATATTTCATATTTGCCTCAATCATCGACGAAACTTACATTCCAAGTTTTCGTTCACATAGAAGAAATTTCGTTAACGAATGTATTAGGAGTCGTAGAGAGGAAACTTCGTGATACACAAACTTTGTCTGGCTGTAGAAAATACTTTATTTTTCGGACAGTAAAAATTTCAAGAGTGGGCAAAACATAACGGACTGGCGCATACAAAAATTGTTTGAAGATAACAACGGGATAATCGAATAATATATTTGTCTAGATCTGTCTGTGGGAACTGTGTTTTATAGTGGATTAAGTCCAAATTCGAAGCAAAATTAAAGTTCACTGACGTGATTGGACAAAGCCAATTTCCGTCTATAAAAGCTTACAAATTCGCATGTCATAGTTTGAGGCGAAAACCTTATGTCTTGTGATACGCTTTTGATAACATTTGTATGAGCAACTTATTGCCATGGCTTGACAAAAGTTTTAACCGTGTAAGTTACTATCTGCAGACTGCAGATTTAAAAAAATTTATTGGCAAATGTCAGGTTTATCTATCAGATGAATTTGGATTTTTTGAATGAACGCTTTTATGGTTTCAATTCGTACACAATATCAATACAACTGAGCATATATTTTAAGAATTTGTATGGTACCATATCTAACATCGTTTTGAGTGGCGGCAAATAAGGGTTAATTACGAAACACATTGATTTATAATTGCATAGTTTAGTACTCTTATGGGAAATACATTTTATGTTTAACTTACTGTGGGAACAAGAAATTTATTTTCATTTTTTTTAAGAAGCAGGAATCGACAATCAAAGTGGGCTTTTAATTTTTCAGGCATTTTCACACTAACAAACCAAACTCTCTTCTCTAATTGCACTAAACTCTAACTAAACTCTAATTTATACATATGTAAATGCAACTAAACTCTAACATTAAATTGTCTTTCCATTTAAAACCAACAAACAAATTCTTCCAAGAAAAAATTTAATTTTTAAAACTTAATTGAAATGAATTTATGAAAAAAATTAAATGTTACTTTCAAATGGAGGTATCCATTTCACTTATAATATTTGCTTAACCATTCGAAGAATATACGCAGTAAAATGAATACATTCAATATGAAATTGTATACGCGAATTGAAAAATTTTACTGTTACCACTGGTTTTTTATTACGTACAAAATGTTTTGATTATGCGTGGCAATGCAGCACTGTATTACCTAAAAAATTATGTATGATTCAGGTGTATTTTGAGAAATGGAAATGCTTCCAAAATTGTAATTTCAAAGGGTATTTCGAATAACTCGGAATGCTTAGTTTACTTCCAAATGTAAACCCTGTACCTTGTTTGATTCGTTTTTCCCTTGGTTTTGTTTATAAATTAAATGTAATTCGTAATTGGAAAAGGAGCAAAATTTTCAAATTGTAAAGACCATTTCATTTTTAAAATTGGAATATCGGACTTTAGATACTAAATTTTAATCTAATTAAACCAAAAAAAAAGAAGAAAAATATCTCGAAAATTGTGCATTGTTTGCTGGCTTTAAAGCTACACTAAACTGTCTAAGCTATCCTTTAAAACTGTTCCACTAGTTTAAGAAACGCCTAACTCTTAACCTTTAACAATGCCAACTGGAAAATTTGGTTAGAAATAAACAAAAACAAAAAAAATTACATCTTGTTGTTAGCAAAGAAAAAAAGAAATTACAATTAAAATTTAAAAAAAAAAACCAAAACAAAAAGGCTTATTATAAGAAAACGATTTATGAAATGGAATTGGAAGTGCGTAGATAGAAGGAGCCACAAAACTGTATTTGTATATCGATTTGACGTTTCCTTGTCTTATTTTTTGTCACTTTCAGTTCTAGTTATTTTTGCATTAAGTACTTATGATATTCCAAATGTACCTAGTATGTAATGTAAATTATGATAATAATTTCGAAATTTACTTAAGCAACTTATTCGAATTGTCCTTTTAATTCAAATTGGGTATACATTACATTCATACATATATTTGTATCTTTTCACATTTAAGTAAGTGTAATTTAGTAATTAATTTTAATTAAATTAAATCAAACTGAAATTGTATAGTAAAGTAAAATCTAGTAAAGACGGACATCTTAATGACGACAAGCAGTAACAACAAACGTGGTTAGTGAAATGGAATGTTTAAGTATAAAAGCAAATGAAAACCAAAAAAAAAATTTAAGAAATTAACAAATGAACCTAGTAAATTATCTGAAACCGACAAACATCCTGTACACTCGCAGCTCACAGTATGTACTTCCATGGCCATATTTGTAGTGCATATGTGTGTACATGTTTTAGCGTGAGCGTGCCAGTAAGGAGAATGTAATTTGTGTATTAAATATTTACTTTTATTTCGATTGCATTTCTTTATAAATTTGCTCTCACTCATAATTTCAACGACCGCACAGGGTGGTGCACTGTCCAAGTCCTTTAGATTAGATTGTCTAATATAATGAAATACGTTTTTTTGTATATGTTTTTTATCCTTAATTTCTGAATATGAGATACAATTTAATACTATATTTGTTACTATTTTTCTTATGCATAAAATAATAAAAACTTAATAAAATAAAATTTGAAAAAAAAAAACCAAAACAAAAAAAGGGTATTTTAAAAAGGCTTATTTAGATGCATTTCTGAAAAGAGTATTTTAAAAGTAAGTACATACCATTAAGTATAAGAACCTAGTATGTGTTTGAATCTTTTCTTCAATACTTTGATTAGAAAATGTGTCAAATATTCTCACAAATTAGAATGGAACGGAATCGAATCAAATGCTCCAGCTATGCGCCCAACAGATGGATACTTCATGTACGTCAATCCTTCAGCAGCAAATAACACAGGTCGACATATTTCGAAGTGTTGGCTACTTACTTGTATAGCTTTTTTGTTTGTTGAGAAATTGCAAAAATGCGAAATACGATCGTTTACACCGGTTTTATACTATAACTCTTGAAAAGACGTAGCAACAAAGTACTTCTATAGCATTTCCAAACGACAATTGAATAGTACAATTGAAGTAGAATATCCATTTAAAAAAGAAAGAAATTTCTACTCACATAATTATTTATAAATAACACAGGCCGACATATTTCGAAGTGTTGACTACCTCTATATTCTCGTATAGTTTTTATATATAAATCACGTCAGCTGATTTGAGAAATTGCAAAAATGGAAAATCTCATCTTTACATCGTTTTTATACTATAACTCTTTAAATAATATAGCAACAAAGTACTTCTACATTTTTGAAAGACTATTAAATACCGAAAAACTTATATTATACAACTTTTTTTAATTTAAGCTAGACTAACAAAGTTATATTACCTCAAAGTCAAAAAATCGATATTTGTGAAAAAAAACAAGGATTGCCAGCCTTAGCCTTGCTAAGGCTGTTACTACAAACAACAACCAAAGTTTGGGTCCTCTAGCTTTCTTCTAGCTCTTGCAGTCGTGTTTACGAGGACGTACAGACGGACGGTTAGGGCTAAATAAACTCAGTAGGTGACGCTGATCAAGAATATATAGTTTTGCATACCTATCACGTTTACAAACATCTAATTAAAGTAAATATACCCATTAGAGAACGACCGAAATCGCTTTTTTTACTTTCGGCCAAAACCGAAGCTGAAACCGAAAAAACAAAAGAAAAAACTGTGAATTTAAATGTAATAAAGTAGTACATAATTATGCGTATCAGATGAATTTAGAAGCAAACTATCAAATGCGTGGAAATCAATTGAAAGGGCAGGGTTCTCACTATTTTGCTACGACGAGAGTAGTAGATATTCGATTTTTGGGGGGTATATTTGAAGAAAGGGAGTAGATTTTATTTTTTTTTGCGTAGAGTAGTAGAAATTCTACGAGAGTAGTAGGGTTCCTTATGTATTTCCACAAACGCAACCAAAATTGCATTTTTGGTGCGTGCTGTAAAATTTAAGAATTTGTCTATCAAGTCTATTTAACACACAAAAAGTTCAGTTTTGTCGATCAGTGTAATAAATCGAGGAGTGCAAAAAGAGGTTCAAGGCTTTGTTCCTTATTTTGTGTCCTCTTTAAAAAATATGCCGTTGTCCCCGTTCCGTCCTCCCACTAATGTATTGTCACCTTTCCGAAGAGTCAAGTCAATATCGGTGATATAGATATGCGAGAAATTGCGCGACGAACGCTTTATTTTATATAAAGAGAGCGTAAAAATGTCAATTGACTAAATACAATAATGAAAAGTTTGTCATTCTATATAGCTTACTTCTTCGTTTCCACGGAACCTATTAAGAAAAGCTCAGTAAGCATTAATTGGTTTTTTTTAATGTATTTTTATTTGTAGAATGGGAGACTTACATTCATTTTTAGTAAACGTTTCTTTTATTATTCTTTAGTTGTTGTTAATACAACAGTACAATGAAAATGTATTTTAAGTAGAAGTGTATTTTTTTTCATATTTATGTTTATAAAGTTTATTTTAAGTTCATTACATTTCGAGCTCACTACAATTTCTCAAATATATGTAGGTGTATAATAGTGTAAGAATTCTTACACAAATTCTAAATTTAAAGGTTTACATCGAAATGTTATTCAAAGTTTTGGTATTCAATGGCAATTAATTAATATCGAGAGATGCTTGTTAATGTGTGCGTTTGTGTGTGGGCGCGTGTAACATTTGTACAATATGTTTGTGATTATGAAAATGTTTCATAGTGTGTTTTCTTTTGTTTTCTCATGTGAAAGTTGTAAGGTTTTAATTTAAATGAGTTTTGATTTGATTTCTCATGTATGTATATGAATGATTTGAAGCTGCCCGCATGCATTGTTTTATTATTATAAATTTGAGCGTTTGTTTTAAATGTTTAGTTTATAGCATTGACTTACTTGAATTTATTGCTTTTATGTGGGCGCTTGTTGTGCTTTTATGTTTTTTTGCAAACAACGCATGCCATCTTCATCGAGTATTAATCGTATTAATTCTATATTATAATATTTGTAAATTTAATTTTAATTGTATGCGTTCAATGTTGCATTGTAATTTACTAAATGTGTGTGTGTGTGTATGTGTGTATGTGCGCTAAATGGCCACACCTTACTAAATGTCTTAGCTACTATTAATGTAAATAACTTATTTGTTTTGTTTAAAATTTTAAATATAAATTTAATTTACGTTTTTCTTTTTCTTTTTATTTGTTTTTATTTATTTTCTTTTCTTGTGTATATTTCATTTAAAAAGGGTATCAGTTTCAACGAACAAAATAATGTATAAGTAACAACAATTTTTAAGTTTCATTTGAATTAAAAATTTATATATAAAAAAATAGACATTAAATTAAAATTTAAAGTATAAATATATGCTCTTTAGTTTCATGTTTGTATAAATAAAATATAATGCAGGTAAGTAGATGGTGATTCGAAAAATTTCGATTTCGATTTTGTGGTTGTTGTTGTTTCGCTTTTATTTTGTGAGTAAATACTTTGATTATATTTGAGTTGTGTGCAATTCGAAATGAGATACTCAGAAATTCGATTGGAGTTTGGTTAGAAGAGGCTTTCAAACGAGATTGAAATTAAATTTGGCATATATAAGTATGTATGTATGTATTTTGTTTATCTAAGAATAGATTAAGCTAAATTATAGATTTTGACAAAATTGCTCGATTTTGTAAGTTGACATTCGAGAATAATTAAATGAAATTTGGCAATTGTAACAAAAGGGGTTCTTCTTCATTGTTTCAGAGGTGTTGGATTAAGGATTGCTTGTGGTGCGTGTGGCCTTTCTTAATGTGCGTTAATAGTTTCGTTCTAACAACATCACCAGTATTTTCACTTTTTCTTCTTGTGGAATGTCAATTGGAAATCAAAATTGGCAAAATTGATTTTTGGCATTTGAAAGAAATTGTTGCTTAAGTTGCATTCGAGGAAGACGCAAAATTATAGATAAGAGTAGTTCGAATTCAATACAATTAAAACAAAGGTGTTTGGCAAATTCCCATCAATTTGAGCGTGATGCCTGAAAGTATGCTATGAGATTTTTGCGCTATATGTTGGAACAAATATTATTGCAATCGATTTGATTAATTTAATGAATTTGCTATTATGTCTCTCCGTGACTTAACTGCCTATTTTCTTTTGTTTCTTTTTCCTTATCAATTTACTATGGTTCTTTGCGATTAAGCAATGCATTTAAATATTCAATGCGCTGTTGCTTTCATTTAACTTCTTTAAACTGTTTTCTGTTGTATTTTTTTTAATCCGTTACATTGTCATAACTATTTGCTATTTACAACAAATACTCAGGTCGAACACATTTGATTTTTTGTTATGAATACATTTTTTCTTTTCCAATTTTGGACGTTCTTAAGGGTCAAGCACATTCCGTTTGACCCTTTAACATCTTCTTCTTCTTTTACAATTCGTTTAAATTCTAAACTTTTTAGCTCAGAAACTCGTCGGTTTTTATCTTTAATCTTCGCATATAGCGGTTAGCTTTTAAAACTTACTTCTCCTCTCATCTCCTTTTGATGCAAAATTCTCTTCAATTGGTTGCAAAAGTCTTTCGTCATGCATTTGCTTTTGTGTTACTTTCGTTTTCGTTAAATGTAGGTTGTTAGTACTTTTCATCGTCGTTTATTTCCCTTTGGGAATTCTGTAACTCTCAGGCTTTGTAGTGTTGATTTCGCACCGCACAGCAGAGGCTCAACGAGAAGGTCAGCGCCAGCAGCTCCAGCAAAATAATGGCCGCTGTGATGCCGAAGAGCAATACCCAGTTATCGTAAATTAGCTCAATTAGTTTGTCAACGCAACCCTGTAATGTGGAAACATTCAAAATTAAATTTAATTGAAAGCAAGTACTTGTATGTGGATTAATATATGAATATGAGAGTGTGCCTGCCGAGTGGGTCATGTTTGAAAGCTAAATAATATTGCTGTACCGGCATCGTTTATTTCGTTAGTTGTTAGTCGTTACTTGTTCCATCTACATTTTGTTTTTGTACAATTACAAGGTTTGAAAACCTTGTTACAGAAAATCTTTTGAAAATTTTTTAGGAATTCAGAGTACGAAAATTCCGCACTTTTCAAAAAAATAAACGCAAAAAAAAACGATGATCTACAAAGTATTAGTGTAGAGCTTAAAGTTTTTTAAAAAAATCGGAAAGTTTCAAAACTAAAAACTAGAGACCGACCGAAATTGCTTCTTTTTTATTTCGGCAAAAACCGAAATGGCCGAAATTTTTTATTTTTTTTCGGCCGAAACGAAAATGTTTTTTAATTAATTCTAAATGGTTAATTATGGTTTTTTTTCCCCATACAAGTGTTAGCCCGTTTTGGCCAACTTTAGGGTCTTTGCGGACCGGGTTGCCGTTATCGGATCGGCTTGAAATTTCAAACTTAAGAGTTTTGGGTGTATTTGCATTATTTAAGCTACTTTCGAAACAGATCGGGCAAATTTTTTTGGACAGCTCTATTCTACACTAGTGCCAAATTTTGGCATTCATCTACTTCCTAGCTTTTCGCTTTCATTTTAAAAATGGGTAACATCAAATGACTGTTGAAAATGGATTTCGTGTAAAATTCCATCAGTGTCACCTAACACATGATTGTGGCTTTCAACCACTGACACAATTTGTTCAGCCCACCTGTGAATGGATGGCAGCGTTCAACGGGCCGCCAAATTTGAGTTTTCTCGACATCTCGCAAACGTTCTCCTTCAATTCCTCCTTGCAGCACGATTCGGGTATATTGTAGAACACGTTCAGTGACGAAATGGCAATATCGACGATATTTCCGCGATCGACATTATTGAAGCGACTCGTAGCCCAATCGTTGGGACCGTCGGCACCGCAGCACTTCAACTGAAATGGGCAATAAATTAATTTAGAAATACAAAAGAAAAAAGCTCTAAATAATTAGCAGCGTACATTCGTTTGTATGGTGTCGAAAGTGACCGTGCGTGAGCTCATACTCGATTGGCCGTACTCCTCCTGCACAGAGTACTTAACAGAGGCGCGCACGATGTCGTCCAATTTGTCTTTGTTGTGGAATGCCCAAGCGCCGGCAGCGATTTGCGCGACCATAACGACGAGTATAACGCAAAAGAACTGCAACGACAAGATCAAATCAAATGACAAACAAAATATAAACAAAAATTTGTGTATAACCAACGATTCGCTGAAATCAGTTTTGGGCAGCAGCCGTAAAATGGTCTGCTTCGTAGGCGAAGAAGTCGTTGCGTAGGATTTGCTCCAAAATAAAATTATTTGGCAATTTGCATAAAGTTACTTACCGAAACAAGCAGACACTGCGATTCTTTCACTACGCCGCAGCAGCCAAAGAATGCGCCGAGGGTGATCAGAACGCCAATGGCCAAGAAGAGATAGAGCGCAATGTAGTACTGATTGTAGGATTGTGTCAGCGAGATCATAAATGTCGGATCTGTGAGCATCCAAGCGGATGCCACCACGATGGTGAAGCCAATGATCTGCAAAAGGCGAAAAGAAAATCATTGAGTAAATAAATGAATCAAGTGAATCGACCGAATGAGGTGCGGGTGAACATGACGATGTATGAGCAGATTCCTCTATACTGTGTGCAGCGCTGTGAGTCGTGTGTTATATCACAAATGCTAAAAGTGTAAATTATGATGTCAGTTCCATTTTGTGCATATATTCGTCTTTTCATGAACACTTTATAAATTATAGGGCAAGTGGCTCGTTGTGTTGAGCACGATTTTAGGGATTTGGTTTTTAATAAAAATAGCGGATATTAGTCATTTTATTGTAAGAATGCGGTGTGAAAATTCGAATGACGTAAAGCAAATTAAGTTGAACTAGTAAGCTCTGAAAAGATTCATTGTTTTAGCTCAAGCGAAAAAAAACATTCAATTGAAAAGATCTACGGCAGAGTCAATAATCTTAATAGGCCTAATTGAGATTTGCCGCTGCGAAGAACATCTCCATCGACAATATCTAATCTAATCTTTGTTCCACAAAACTGATATGGTGGCTATGTAAATTATAAAATTTAGTTATATCTCATGAGAGTGTAAGTGATGCATTGAAAGGAAAAGTGGGTCACACTACAATTAACAATTTTTTTAATTTCATCTGTGTAATTTTTGAGTAATTCAATTCAAAATAAAAAATGTTTCTTAACGTTATTGGAAATGTTCAAAATCCGCATCATTCTATAGTCCATACAAGATGACTGCCCAATTTTCCTGAATTTTTGATACTTTTAAAATACCATTGAATTGTAAAAAACCAAACCCTTAGCTCGCCACAATGCAGTTTTGAGCAATTTCATTATTGAATTGTTTGATGTTAATACCGGAAGATGCAAGAAGAGTATTAAGATCCGGGACACTTGAAGTGGTCCAAGAGTATTTGGCTTATACTATTTAAATATCAAACTGAACTACTTCAAATAACAATATCTCTCTGTGAGAACAATAATGAAAAAACGATTGTGGAGCGAATCTCAAAAGAATATTGGCTCTCTTAAGCAACAATAATACCATATCTGCGATTCTACAGCGCCAATGGTTATCTCATAAACTCAATGAAAAAACCATAGAAGCAGTTAGAAAACCAAAATATTTAATATTAAAGTGGTAATATTTTATTACTTTGATTAAGAATTGATACAATAAATTGAAATCAGTATACTGTTGGAAAACCACAGGCTAATGATCGAAAATAACCAACAATTTGAAAATTAGCTATTAGGAAAAGGAGCACATGTACAAATGAATAGTGGTTAGGCCTTGTGGGCGGCAGTGGTGCAGTTGGTTAAGTGGTTGCCTTCTGCTGTGTCCCGATCGGAAGCGATGAGGTTCAATCCCTAAACGAGGTAGGTCACGGAAAAGTGTGTGACATGTTTTTCTGTAAAGACCGCCAACTCTCGTAAACATTGGCAAAACTTACGAGAGTATAGCTTGCCAAGGAATGCTTCAATTTTCCATCCGCTGTTCTGATTCGGCATTAAACTGTAGGTCCCTGCAATTATCAAATACTTGCCCATGATAATTGTAGAAAGAAGCATGTGGTATCATGGACCTTATTTGGTCTAAGTGTGTCGGTGTTCCGGAAGCCACCTTAACCTAACCTAACCTAGGCCTTAAAATAAAACAACGGAAATATTGAAAGAATCCTTGAACATTTTTGGAATAGAGTTATGTGCATACATATAAGAGATTCAGTTCCATAGTCCAAACGAAAAAAATTCTGAGAATTGTTGAGTTGAAGTTAGCTCCAATCATTATTCTAATCATGGGAGTCGTTTGCTGTTGCTCCGATATTTAGCTTCGGTTTCTTGACATCGAATAAAATACTAGACATCAGTCAGTTTGAGAAGAACAAGTATCTATTTTAGCCTCGGTTTGATCGAAGTTAACTTACTATTAATCTACTCCGATTGTATTCTCTTTATAGCGCCTAAAGTGTTATTAATGTGAAAATACAACCACCACCGATCTATAGATTATGATAATATTTTCTGTAGCATGAAAAAATGTTGCCCAGTGAATGCATAACGGAAAAAAAAAATTTGCCACAACTTGTTAACACACAAATTGACTCTTGTAAAATGTTGCGCTGCACAAAAAAATTGCATTTACTACGACGACGACGGCAACGAGTCGCAAAATCAATTGTGTGCCAGCACACAGCACACATGGAGAAGGTACAAACAAAAAAGTATGCCAAATTGCCAATAAAAGAGCAAAGCCCTTTACGAACTGACCTACATGAAACTAAAACGAATTGTAGTTATGTTGTGTTCAGCTCATAACACAACTGAAGTAGTTACATTACAAATTAAAAAGAAAAACAATAAGACCACGCCTAAATTTCAAATTTATTAAAATTCTTATACAAATATTCATAATTCAGTGCAGATGGGGACACGGCCACCCCAATACACACCACACTCCACACTTGTGTTTGCGTGTTTTGAATACGATTTGGAAAAAGTTGCAATCCGACGCTTGTTGTTTGGGGAAAATTTTTAATTTATGAAGCGGGGAGCAAGAAAAACAACAAACGCGTCCACCAGCGATGCGATGTGAATGCGAAATACAACAACAGCGCAACAAAGATAACACCAACAACTACAACAATATGTTGTATTGATATTCTAAAATAGATCTTGACTAATAAATACTATACAATTCGAACGAAATGAAACGAATTTGAATAAAATAGCATTCGTTGGACACAGATGGAGAGACAGGCGTTCGAAAAGAAGATTTTTTGGAAAATACTTATAATTTGGGGGAGCACGAATGTATGTAGGTACTTGAAAACGACAAAGTTATTACGAAAAATCGTTAGCGAAATGCAATTCGGTCAAAGTCTCGCCACCTTGTGATATACAATATTTGCCATCAATGGAACACATGAATACCTCCACGTATACTATAAGCCTATATAGTATCAGAAGTGGGTGGTCCGAACGACCCGAGTGGGGTGTGAGGCTATAATTCCTTTGAAATTTTCCTTCACTTCCGTGTGCTTCTTGTGCAATATACAGCGTTACAGAATCAGAATCACAATTTGTTGTAGATAAGAAAAACATACAGACGAAGCGAAAAAACAAAAAATAACCAATAAAAGTATACTAGAGAGGGGGGCGGCTCAACGATGGAGCATGGAGCAAGCATCCGACGGAAGTGGAGTGTGTCAGTGAAGTTGCCAATAGATGTCGCTACTCTACTATCCAGCAGCAGAAGCAGAGATTTTCCATTTTCCTCGCTCCAAAAGTACACACACGTATTACATACCCAAAATAGGATGTTTATGAGCACCATCAAGTATTTGACGCACGAACAGCAACCGCCCAGTCCCATATTTTCGCTGGTTTCCTTTTGACCCTTTTACGAAAAGTCGTTGTTTTTAATTGAACTTTAGTTGCTGGTTTACTTTAATTAGTCGCCACAGCCTCTGTATCTTGACTTGTACACTTTTTCATTCACACTTATTTTCTTTTCTGCTGAACACAAATATTTAAATTTTATTTATCCGCTTCAAAAACCTACGCGTCTCCCCAAAAAGAACAATGCACAACCACTGGAAAAAACTGGAAACAGAGTTCCAAGCCGATTGAAATTTGTCGGCGGCGGCTTGACGGCCCTTTTTCGTCAGCGGCGCGGCTGAGACGGATTGGAAAAACAGACCGATTTGATAAAATATGAAAATTTTTCGATTCTTTTTTCAAATGGTTTTAGAGAACTTAAATTTACGTTTGCGTGTATGAAAAAAATTATACAAAATTAACAAAATTTCTGTCAATATACCGTCAAAAAATTTTTTTTTTATGAATTGACTAAAAATTGTCCAATTTGTACAAAAATTTGATCCATTAGACAAAAAGATAGTTCAAATCGATAAAAAATTTTTGTTGACCGTATATTTACAAAAATTTTATCAATTGGAACTTTTTTTTGTGCTCGCTGATGTTGACGGCGGCGGCTAACATTTTCAGAAATTTACGACTAGCCGGCTAGCGAGCCGAAACGGCTTGGAAATATGACTGGAAAGTTATATAAAGTTATTGTTCAGTAGGAAAAAACTGGAAAGTCCGAAAAGTATGCAATGTTTGATTGGCGGCGGCGGTGGTTATACAGTTTTCCACCAGCTGTTGGCATCCTGCATTATCATCGCGAACCGTTTCGTTCTCAACCCGTTGATGAAAAGAACAAATAAAAAAGATAATTTAAGTAAAATATAAAGAATATATTAAGAACAATTAATAAAGCTTGTGCTGCCACATCCCGTGCTTATTTACACTTTTTCTGGAGGAGAAATTTCAATTGTAAGTAGGAATCAGCTGTTCGTTTGAACGTACCATTATAACCGTCACTACTCCACAACAGACAACCTAAAATAATTTTAAATTAGCGTTCTATGTTCCCATTACATTTGCTAAATAAATATCTCTCGAAAAATATCACTCAAAATCTTACATTTTTTATTCTTGGCTTTACTGTCTCCGACCGAATTCCGTGCATCTAGTCACTAGATTCTAGTGGCATGTGTTTTAATTTTGACAGCTTTCAATTCTACTCCACTAAAATCGAATTTCAACTAATTTCGTCTTGTCTAAAAGTTTGAACCCTGGAAATTCACCCTATTTTTCATTGAACGTGCAACCCATACGGAAAAATCCGTATTTATACGGACTTGTAAAAATTTCAGGAAAAATACGGATTTCCATACGGGTTTCTTGAAAATACGGATTTTCGGAACAAAATCTGTCGGAACTTTCGCACTTATTGTCCTACACCGCTTAAAACCGCTTGTAAATAACGCTATTTGTTGAAGGAAATTTTGCGCAAAACTACTGGCAACACTGGTGGTCCTTTATTCGGCCGGCTGACAAAATTTCCCCGAATCCGTAGCGACCGGCCGACCGATGCGAACGATTTTGTGCCATTGGTTCTAAACTTTGGTAAAAACTGCCAAATAAGTGAAAAAAAGTGGTTCTGAACTTTGGTGGCAATTTCCCATAGTTGCCAGATAAATATCTCACAAAAAATTTCAGACAACCGAATTGAAAATTTTTACAAAAATCTCGCGTTAAGACCAATTTGCAGATGCGACAAAATTCCGTTTTGGAGAAATGTTTTGTGTAGAGCGAAATGTTTTTTGACATTTAAATTTTGTAAATAAAGTTTAAAGAAAATGTGAAAAAATGTGTCATTCCATTAATTTTACTGTGCGGGTTGTCGAAAAATCTCTCCAAAGTACTCAAAAAAGCAAATTTTGTTTGTTTTTGGCTTCGTTTTTTTACATAGATGGGCTTATGAGAGCCATTAAAAAACTCAATATGAGATAAATCTCACAAATCTGGTGAATTCTGTTGAAGAATTTTTTCGTCAAATTTATTCTATTTTATTTTAAACAAAACAATAATTTTAAAAAAATTCTGTAATAATTTTCTGTACGGATTTTACGGATTTTTTTTTTACAGTAAAAACTAAAAAATACGGAATTTTGGAAAAAAAATCTGGCAGCACTGGTGCAACCCTAAGTGTGTCAAAATTATTTCCAATTTGACGTTTCGAATTCTTTGCACAGTTTTGTAATAAGAAATAAAGTGCAAATTATTTTTAACTTTTCCGCCAATTAAATTTACACCAATTTGGTAATGAAGTTACAACACCCACGTGCAAGTGTTTTTCGGTGCTAAAATTCTAGTAGTGAAGTGAACGGTTGTTGTCGGTCGTCGGTGTGGCCGTAAATCTTGCACCGTAGTGCGATCTTGCACCAACATAACACAAAAAATCCAATTCGATTATACCGAAATTACAACAACAAAAACGGATCTGGCGGATCTGGCCATCAGTTGGCCACTTTCATGAGCAAGTAGAAATTCCAATAATTATTAATTTTATTGCAAGATACCTCTTGGCAACCAATAGGAAAACCAATCTTATTGGGTGTGTTTGTGTATTAAAATTCTTGAATTAGTCCGCTCTACAAATTACATGAAGGCAAGTTAGTTATTTTTGAAGCAAATCAGCAAATAATTGCATGGAATGTAGATTCGAGATGATTGTTTGTGGATTTGGCAGATAATCGCTTGAATGTATACAATTGCAATTGAGTTACTTACGTTCCACGCCCATTCTTCGAGTCAAAATTTAAAATCCTTCGTCAGCTATTAATTAATAAAAATTATTTCCAGAAGAAAAACATTTGTCAACTCTATGCACCTAATGAGTACAACAATATTTCAAATGATTGAGTCGGAGGGTAGAACGAATCAAATGAATTTAGTCTGCGTGATTGATACACAACTGGGGGATCACTTGGAGGATCGCTTATGTGGCTTGGAAGAGGTGAAGCAGGCAGTGCAATCAGTAGGCGTGAATTTTCAACGAGTTCAGGTGACAGACTTTTTCTTGCACTCAATTAAATTAGCAAAGCCAATAACAAAACAAATGTCCCTCAGTTTGACAAATTGGATTTCGGCGAAACGAATGTGCTGGAGACATTTTACAATGCGGATGTGGCCGTCATCGATCTGAGTATACTGGCACAACAGCGACCCCTTTCCTATCACTTGGGGGTGCGGGAGAGTTTCGGAATGAAGGAGAATATCCTGATCTACAATGATGTTCACTCGAAGCAGACGCTGTCGCTCAAAGTAAGTGCGGAGCAAAGCCCGTTAAATAGAAAATCAGAGTTCGCTCGTTGTGATAAGATAAAATGGCAAATTTTCAATTTAAATTCAAATTTGAACAATCAATGTAATTCCGACTTCGATTCCAATTTGAAAATGTTACTTTTATTATGCTTGCGGCACTTTGTTGTAGTATTTTGTTGTTCTAGTCGGTTGTGCATGTGTGCGTAGACGACCAAAATACACATATCTGCGCCCACACAAAAAGTAACAGCACAACAACAACAAACATCCGAGTTCTACCTTTAATTTTCTTATTTAGGCCCAAAGTTGTTTTTGTTGTTGGTGGTGTGTGCGGTTGGTTGCAGCATGTGGGTAAACAGGTTTGTTTTGATTTTGTTTTGATTTTGCCGTTGTTACGATTTGTTTAGCTGGTTTTGTTTATTTTCTGTATACATACGCTCGCATATTGTTGTTGCATTTACTTAATCTTCTTTACATTTATTTGCTTCTCTTCTTCCCGCAGTTGTCTTGTGCCAGTTACACATTTCTGCCGTACAAACTCAATGAGGAGTCTTCCGTTTGCAATTTAACCAATTTCAATAAGGAGTTGGCGGCAGACACCAAAATGCCCACGTTGTTGTCGCGACTGAAGCGTCTGCTGCAAGATGTGGAAATCCAATCGAAGTATGTAAATAATCTCGCATACGTTGCTGGTAATATAGACTAGCAACAATGTGAAAAAGTTTTCTTTAAATTTTTGGCTATTTTAACTTATTTTCCAACGCAATTGTGTATGGCAAAAAGATTTATTATCGTAAACAACGAAAGAACTGGTCGATACAATTGAGAAAATCCCATTAGAAAAAAATCGAATTTTCAATGAAATTTCAAGCTGTTATTTTGTACAAAAAAAAAATGGCTCAAAATAGTATAGATAGAAATTTGGTGTGACTTTTTATTTATTTTCATAGTGCACGATTGCACTATCGCGAAAAGATCGTTGCAAATTTACAGCAGGCCGACATTTTTTTTTATACATATGTCATATGTTTTATACGTACCATTTTCTATTTAATTTTTACCAGAGCTTTTACTTATTCGCTCATACGAGTTTAGGAAATATCGCCCAAAAATTTAAAAGGAAATGCCTAAAAATATCGCTTAAAACATAAAATGGAAATTTGTGACCAAAAAAGTGTAAACATCGCCCGAAAACTAAAAAAGAAAATTTGGCACAAAATAAAGGAAAAATGAACTAACATAGCAACGCTTTGAAAAAAGCACTCTTTAATGGATTTTTCAATTGAATTCATAAAAATAAAATGTCTTATTCCCGGCATAACCAGTTAAGTCCAAAAAAGTACTAAAACACCGGTGTTTTTTTTTTACCATTGGATACCTTAAAGGAATTTTTGGAAGATTTGATTTTTTTTTGGAAATTTTTTTTCTGATGGCCCCAAAAACAAATTTTTGAGTAATGGTCCTGGGGGACCCGCTGATTTCTGATTCTAAAACGCATTTTTAATTCATTAATTTTTTTGATTTTCCAAACTTTAATGCTAAAAATCAATTTTTTTTTTCTGAAATTTTGACAGTTTGGTCCTCTCCCATAAAGGAACAAACTGCGGAGGATGCATTTGTTCAATTTGAAAAATCGAAAAATAAGAACCACTATAATACATATTATCCACGAGATATCCACCAGGCTGTAGTATCAATCGCGTGATTTATTGTTAAAATTTAATATAATTTCACAATGCAAAAAACTTCGTTATTTCAAAACGTCTTTCCAAGAAAGGTTATTTACAAAAAATTTGTAATTAAATGATTGTGTATAGTCGGGTTCTGGCTCAATTGCAACTTAAATTAATTAAAATGCGAGTTTTTAAAATTAAATTTTTGAATTTTTAAAAATAAAAAAAAAATGTTCGGGCTAAATTTCGTTGGTAGTTTTTCATTTTAAAATTTGGCCATAATATTCATTGCGCTTTTTTTTCATTCGAAACCTAAAATATACATAATTGTGAATTTCAACAGTTGAAGTAAGTCTATTGGGTCTAAGTACCAAAAAAAAAGATTTTGAGATATGACGAAAAATTTTAATAGTATAATAAATGCAGAATTACATAACAATGATGAGTAGTACGAATTTTGTATGATTATATTCGGATTCTCATTTACCTTTAGTTTCTCATTTACCCAATTAATTGTCGATTAGAAAAAAACTTGCGCACTTTTAAAATTGCAAAAAAATGTCCCCAATTTTATGCGTTTATGTTCTCGTATCTTAAGAACTAAAAGAGATGCAAAAAAACGATGTTCTACAAAGTTGTAGAGCTAAGAATTTTCTAAAAAATATTTTTTAAACTTCCCAAATCGGTGTTACCATTCGAAAGTTTTAGTACTAAAACTACAAAAGGTAAATTTTTTGTGTTTACGGCGAAGTGAAGCGTGCTGGAAAAATTGAATGATTATATTCGGATTCAGCGTATCAAAATACATAAGAAACAAATAGTGTAACAAAATTACTGTCAAACAGAGTTCACTGCACTTAGCCCCATTAGACCAACATTGTTTTATTTTTCGTATTATTTTGGGAAAAGATAGGACAACTTGCTTTGCACAGTAGTATCGGGCTACTGAAGTAGAATAATACAAAATAGCTGGCTCGTTTTTTTTCTTTTTGGTACTTGGAGCCAATACACCCTTTAAATTCTTACTATTGTCAGCACTTTTAAAAAATTAAAACGAATAAATAAAAAATCCGTGCATATTTTAAAGTTTTTGAGCTTATTTAAGTGCTTAAAATTGTGAATCAGTCCTTCTTACAACGAGTATGCTCTCAGTATACAAACTGTAGTTTTTTTTTTAAATTTTAACCAATGACACGATGCCAATTTGAAGACACTTGCTTATTGTGAAACGTTTAGTATTTAATATTCAGCAAGTCCCATTTCCAAAATTTTCTTTTCATAAATGCAGGCGTCTTTAATTGAATTCATGATGCACCATTATCAAATTTATGTTTTCTGTTCCACAGAGCCCACATGCGTGAGAAATTTCTGTCTGATTTGCGAGCGGTCCGAGAAACCCACGCTTCGAATGCTGCACAGCTGCAGAAAATCTTGCACGAAATGCGCCGTCGCCTCGACGACTCTCACGTTCTGTCCGGCGAGGTGGTACACAGTTTTATGTGTTCGCTGCGCGATGTCCAGGACTACGATGCCATGGTGCGGCTGGTGAATGACCTGAAGAATATACCCAATACGCGCAAATACGTGGAAACGGGCAACATGTATTTTCTCTATGCGTTCGCCTTGAATCGGCGCAACCGGAAGGGTGATCGTGAGAAGGCCTTGGAATCGTCGCTGAAGGCGTTGGAGAAGAAGGAGAACGAGTTTCCCGACATGTTGTGCCTGTGCGGTCGCATTTACAAGGACATTTTCGTGGAGTCCGACTATGCGGACACGAAAAGTCTGCGGCACGCCATCAAATGGTATCGTCAGAGCTTCGAAGTGCAGCCCAACGAGTATGCGGGCATCAATTTGGCCACGCTCTTGGTAATAGATGGCAAGGAGTTCAGCAATACCGAGGAGTTACAGCACATTGGAATGACGCTGAACAACTTGATCGGCAAGAAGGGCAGCCTGTCGTCGCTAAATGAATACTGGGATGTGGCGACATTCTTTGAGATTTCCGTTTTGGCGGAGGACTACGCAAAGGCGATACAGGCTGCCGAGTGCATGTTCAAGTTGAAGCCGCCGAACTGGTATCTGAAATCGACCATCGGTAATATCTCGCTGATCCATCGGTTTCGGAAAAAGGGCGACGATCATCAGCACACCGTGGAAGAGCAGATCTTTCAATTCTGGATGGACTTCTTCCTAGAGGCCACCAATACAGAGGAGATTAATAGCATACGTTTTCCGATATTGGTAAGTTGAGCACAACCGATTGAATCATTTAGCTAGTTAACACGATTGTTATTTGCCTCAGATCTTGGAGCCGCAAAAAATCTATATGCCCAGCTATGTGAATATCAACATGGATGCCGATGAGAAGTCTATACAAATCATAAACATTTGCCTAGCTCACTCGAAGAATACATGCAAGAAGATGCACGATTTTGTCTTCACTGCCTCGCAGATCAAATCTGTCAGTTTGTACAAACGCGATGACCGTTGCGCCTACTTGTATGTCCATCACAATTCGGATGATTTTCAAATATACTTCCCGTCCACCGAGTGCCGGCAAAAATTCTATGGATTAATATTGGAAATGGCGGCCGACCAGGAGGTCTTCGTTAATTTAAACATTGACGAGGCACACCAAATTGAGGTATGTATGTACTTTCGCTAGATGTATTTTGAGTTGAAGTTTTGCTTTTTTTCATATTCTCAGTACGAGTACGATTACGACGAACAGAATCGGAAAATCGTGCTGGGCAAAGGCACATATGGTACCGTGTACGCCGCTCGCGATAAACAAACTCAAGTTCGTATTGCCATAAAAGAAGTGCCGGAGAAGAACTCCCAGGACGTACAGCCATTGCACGAGGAGATTAAGCTGCACTCGCAGCTGAGACACAGAAACATTGTGCAGGTGACTGACTATTTGGAGAGTGGTACAATGGTCAACTGTGGTATTAAATACATTTCTTATGGTCATGTCTCCCCTCCAGTATCTGGGCTCGCTCTCCGAAGACGGTCTCTTTAAAATCTTCATGGAGCAGGTGCCCGGCGGTTCACTGTCCGATCTGCTCGAAAAGAAGTGGGGCCCCTTGAAGGACAACGAATCGACTATGGCATTTTACTCCAAACAAATTCTCGAAGGACTCAAGTATCTGCACGAACAGAAGATCGTCCATCGCGACATTAAGGGGGACAATGTGCTCGTGAACACCTACAGTGGCGTGGTGAAAATTTCCGATTTCGGCACATCGAAACGCTTGGCGGGCATCAACCCCATGACTGAAACGTTCACGGGCACCTTGCAGTATATGGCGCCGGAGGTGATCGATCAGGGCTTTCGCGGCTATGGCCCGGCCGCCGATATCTGGTCATTCGGCTGTACGAATGTGGAAATGGCCACGGGCAAGCCGCCCTTCATCGAGCTGGGCTGTGCGCAGGCGGCTATGTTCAAGGTGGGCTTCTACAAGAAGCACCCGATCATACCCGACGAACTGTCTCAAAATGCTAAGAACTTCATACTCCGCTGTTTCGAGATAAGCGTCACCGAAAGATCGACGGCCGCCCAATTGTTGGAGGACACATTTCTATCGGAGTTAGTACACAGAATTTTCCAAAGCTTTGACCGACATAATTGTTAATGTTTTTGCAACTTTCAGTAAACATCGAAAGTCACGCTTAGTTCCGCCCATTTCGTCACACTTTGAACGCAGCATTTCAGTGCCCGCCCATAGTCTGTATAAGCCTAGCTATCCGCCGCCAATGAGCTATGCCAGTACCACCTGCAACACTCCCACCACGCCAGAATTAGAGTAGGTTTCCAAATCGATTTATCGATTCGAGTTGATCATTCAATGTATTTGTACTTTTTGCATTAGTGTGAATCACACCTCGTCCGTTGACATCGACGAACTGCCAAGTAATCTTCTGCTGGAGCGTCGCAATTCATCTGGTTTTCTACTCTCGCCCGAAATCGAAGTCTCAACGCCATCGCTGCGTACCAATGCCAGCGAAACGAGCGAAACCGATGGCTTCTATCGTCTCAAAAAGGACTCGCAGCGGCGCACCACCTTGTCCAAAGTGCTATCGCTCGATGAGAATAAGATTTGCGATCTGTGGATGGAGAAAATCAAAACCGATCACAAAATCACCGTTTCGATTACGAAAACCGATTTGCAAACTTTAATACGCGGTCTGCGCGACTACATAATGAACGGCTATGAGAAGAATTTGGAGGCGACCATCAATGGCCTGAAACAATCGTTGAACTACGACGCAGTGTCGTTGGACCATCTCCACTTGGCGTTATACTCATTTCAGGATGCTGTCGTCACCGTACTGCGGTCGCATTCAATTAAGCCTCATTGGATGTTCGCATTGGACAATTTGGTAAAGAGCGCTGTGCAGGCGGGCGTAACGATCTTGTCACCAGGTAATAAATGAAAAAAGTCTAAATACTTCTAGGGGGATTCGCGATTAGGTGAATTTGGGTAACAATATTCACTTAATGTTTGTGTACATTTTCAGAACTTGGCGCCAATCTGGCTGGCAAGGAACTTCTATCCTGCCAAGACGACGAAAGCGTTCACAATCATCATCACACTTCCACCGACAGCCAGGAGAAACTACCCGCCGAGCACATCATTTCACCCACGGAAGATGCTACGTGTTTTTCGCCCACCGAATTTGTACGCATTTTGAAGGATTTGAAAGACAGCGATCGGAAATTCCATCGTCAGCATTTGGAATACCAGAAACAGACCTTGAAGGCTCTGCAAAACATCAGCAACGAATTGGTGCACATTTATATTGGACGCCAGCCATCTAGGTATGGATTGACAAGACTAACGAACAAAATTTAAAATTATTTCCACTTAACTCCACTGCGAATTCTTTAAGGCGGCCTTTTGTTGGTTTCAGAAGAAATAACAAAAGGCCACATGCGACTCGCAATGCCAGTCGATCTCTCACCAAGCACAGTGTGGCCGGGTTGCTCGAATTCGACCAGCAACTGCAGCATTGGCTGGCGGAACATGATATCGATGAAATTTCAAAAGCCATAATACTGAATGAAGGTTTCACGTATGAGGATTTCATTTTCAATACGGAGAAACTGGATCTCATGAGATTGAATTTACGGTAATACAGTTGTTAGCCCCCAATTGTCGCCCCCCTGCATGTATCTCTATGTACTATATACTTTGTGTGTGTGCTTTCAGTTTGGGTATTGAAGTAAGAATCTGGCACCTAATTACACGGACACGTGAAAGTACCGATGTGCTCGATAGTCAATTAAATATGCCCCCGATGGAAGGGGCGAAACCAGTGGTGGCCTTAAAGCGAAGCAGCAACAACAACGACAACAATAATAAAAGAAGTTCAAAACAAACGGAAAGCGAATATGATTCGTGTAGTGAATAAGAAAAAAAATATTGTTGATATTATTGTGCATATTTTGTAACAAAATCTATTTTTGAAAAAAGGAAGAAGAAAACCGAAGAAGAATTTAATTAAGTAAAAAGATGTGTTAAAATTTAGTACAGACAGTATTTTTCTTTATACAGTTCTTAACTGGGATGTGTGATGCAGAGCGTTGTAACTATTTGATATCTAATAACTTAATTACAGCAGCTATAGAGCTACTACGCCTACCTCTGATAAAAAATGGTTTCAGGTTTGGTCCGAACACTATCGAAACTCATTCGGCATCATATTAGCTTTCGAGGCCAAGTATCGAATATCGAGATACGCGATTGCATTCCCATTTTATTTTTAAAATTTGTTCCAGTCTTCATTAGAGTCCGACCGAAATCGTTTTTTTTATTTCAGCCAAAACCGAAGTGGCCGAAATTTTTTATTTTTTTCGGCCGAAACCGAAATGGTTGAATTTTTTTATTTTGGCCGAAACCGAAAAAATAAAAGAAAAATGGTGTATTTAATTGTAATACAGTAGTACATAATTAAGCGTATTAGCAGGCTGAAATCGTCCATTTTAAGTTCAGGGTTCTCATTTTTTACTACTACGAGAGTAGTAGATATTCGAGTTTAGGGGAGTAGAATTTAAGAAAGAGGAGTAGTTTTAATTTTTTTCGTAGAGTACAAATTCGAGAGTAGAGAGATTACTGTCAGGGTAGAAGATTTCCAGAGAGGGGAGTAGATATGGTTTTTTGCGTAGAGCAGTAGAAATTCTACGATGTAGTAGAAATATCTGTCTGGGTAGTAGATTTGTAGAAAGAGTGGTAGTTTTGTATTGTATGAAACTCATATAAAATTTTGAGGAGTAGATTTCTTACAATAGTAGTAAAAAATATTTTGAGTAGAAATTTAAAAGTCATCGCGAGAGTAGTATATCTACACCGATAGTAGTATATGGGATTGACAAGAGATGCAATTTTTTACTTAAATAACACTGATAGACAGTAGTTTTGTTAAATGATAAAACGTTGTTGTTTCATATGTATTTTGCCACGCTGAATACGAAAATAATAATGAAATTTTTCCAGCACGCATCATTTTTTCGCAAACGTCACAAAAAGTGCATTTTTGGTGCGTGCTGGAAAAATTTCAATATTATTTTCGTATTCAGCGTGGCAAAATACATAAGAATTTGTCTATCAAGTCTAGTTAATACACAAAAAGTTCAGTTTTGTCGATTATTTATTTTTTACATTTTTCGTATCAAGCCGAAATTTTCGTCAGAAATATCTAAATTTCGGCCGAAAACGAAATTTGGCCGAAACAGCTTTTTTTGGCAAAAAAGCCGAAAAACCGAATTTCGTTTCAGCTTTTCATCGCAAACGTGGAGCTCTTTTAGTTACCACGATATTGAGTTTTTGCTGAGGTGCCATTTTTGTTAGAGTTGCCTCAACTTGCTCAAAATTTCAGCTATGGAAAAGAATCTTTTTGGAAATTTTAATAAAAAATTACATTATTACAGTTGTTTTATTTTATTTTAAAAGCTACTTTTTTAATGTAAAATAAAGTTAAATTCAAGGAATTCTTTTGGCCACCTTTGAAAAAATAATGATATTAATCGCCTGGGGAAGTTGTCAATGAATGGCGAATTGGCACAAAATTAAACTGGGGAAGTTGTTATTGAATGTCGAATTCAAGAATCAGCATCGCGGCATTTCCGGCTAACCGAAGCGATTAATTGGACAAATATAGTTATACCACGCCATATTATTTCCATTTTTAAGTAAATGTTTTGTCCAAGGTCTTCTGGGTGTACCTATAATAATTACATCGAATTTTTTTAACATCGCTTTTGACTATAATTTTGGCTACTTTTTGATGGCTATGATTGGTGATTGCAGCTCATCTCTTTTTCATCGGAAGTTCAAGTGTTTGGTATTGTTTGATTGTGCCACTCCCACAATTATCAATATATTGAGAAAATGTTAGTCTTTTTTTGATATAATTAGTGCCAAGTGGCTTTAAAGTTTTTGAAATCGGTTAAAAACTACAACAAAATCTCTTCAATTAAAAAAATTAAATTGTGAAAATTACTCATACGCAGTGTGTACCATATATTTGATACTTCCATATTGCTAACAACCTATCTGCGCAATGTGCTTTCACTCCGAATTCAATTCACTCGTTTGAACACAAATGTAAATTCTGCGCATGCGCAGGTTTTGTATGGATTAGTATTTTTGTTTATCTTTCAACTCAATCCAGGAGCGGATTAGAAATAAATTTGCTCGCAGCACGATATCATTTCATTTATTCCTTCTGTTCATTTTGAAAGAATCCACGGGTGATTGCTTTTAAATATTTTCACAACACAAATATTAAAAATTTTAAATTTCAGCCCCACGACTGAAACGGATATTTAACTTTTTGACACATACGCAATAGATTTTCTTGCTCAACTATACAGGGTGTAACAGTAGAGATGGTCCAAAAGGTAGAAATCGATTGGGGACCCAAAAATATGAAGAAAATGATATGTGCACTTGTGGCGAATTCGCCAATTCAAAATGTATTTTCCTCTATTTTAAAAACTAAAGTTTGGCTTAAATATCTCTTTTCTCATATTATCACCCTATTCACATTAGTTTATTTTCAAATATAATTATTGCTTATTAAATTTCCTTGATTTTGATACCATGGTTTGTAATAATATCACTCACATATGGCATACAAAGAAAGTTCATAAAATTATTGATTTGTAAATTTATGAAATGTTTACTTCAATTATTTAGCAGGATACCTATTATTATTTTTCTGCTGTCGAAAATTCAAAGTCCTTTGAGAGTTTCTGTAACAACTTTTTCAAGTTCAATTGCACTTGTATTTTTTTTTGTATATTTTTAGTCTTTTATGACGTTGCTAGTTTTGTTAAAATAATAATTATTCTTGTAGATAACAAATTTTTATATAATTCGAAAGCGTTTCGTTCTGTTGCTGCAGTTGTTCTTGTTGGTGTTGCTTTGTTCGCTGTTGTTGTAGATGTTGATGCTTTTGCTGTTGTATTGCTTCAAGCAGATTATGCCTTGGATTCGGTTTCGTTTGCAGTCGCCGTCGACTGAGCCTCGCTCGATTTGCCATCGTCGACCTTGCCGAAGACGCAGCATGGGCATTTCTCCTTCAGGGCAATACGGTATTTAGGATGGCTACGAAGGAACGAAGATGTTACAAAGTAAAGTGAAATGAAACGCAATCGAGTTATATTTTACCTGATACCGTATACAATTGGATTGTAGCATGCTGCCGATTTGCAGAAGCAAGCTCCCCAGATGGTGTTCAATGGGGTCAAGCCCTCAAATTTGAAGAGACCCATGCAATTGATGACCAAATATGGCGTCCACGCCATGAACCACAATGAGATGGTGACCAAGGCAATCTTGGCCAGTTTGCCCTCGGCGCTCTTCTCGGAATCCTCAGACGAACGCAGAGATTTGACATTCATCTTCTTGGCTTGCTCGCGCATACCCTTCTCGTGAGCTGTCACAGCCTAGAAAGCCGAAGTGATTTAAATTAGATGGTAATTGTAGGGGAACGTTTTTTTCCGCTTACAGCAATTATAAACCAGTAGGAATAGCAGATCAAGAACAATGGAAGGTAGTATACGAAGAGCGAATAGAAGATCAGGTATGAGCGAGGATTCCAATCACGCTCCAAATACTCGATGCCACACGATGTCAAGTTGCCTTCTGGTACATACCTTCAAGAAAATAGTCAAACAATTTGCGGTCACGAGTCACAAACTGATAGTATTTTGCACCCAGCTCATTACCTGCTCCATCCGAATATTGGCGCCAAAGTCCAGATGCTGCCCATGGTCCAGATGAAGCCGATTTTCATCAGAGCCAATTTTATTGTCATCGGTCGGCCGGCCATACCTGAGAAATGCGAATCGATTACAAAAACACTAAACTGTCGAGGTACACCAGAAGGCCCCGAGGCCCGAAACCACCTTTGACAATCACTTGATAACGATCCAAGGAGATCATGCACATCGACCAGATCGAGCTGCAGCCAAACGCCGAGCCGGTCGCGGCATAAATGTCGCACATCAACGGACCCAGTATCCATGTTTCGAAATATAAGTTGATGCCCATCATCGGCGTGTTGGTAACCATAATGCCGAAATCAGAGATCGCTAGATTGATGACCAGGAGATTTGCAGGTGTACGCAATGATTTCGTTGTGGAGAAGATGTAAATCACCACGCCATTTCCACACCAGGAAATCAAGCCAATTATGATCATGTACGCCATCAGAACTTTCGCCCAGATGGGGTCCATAGCGGGAAATTGATTCCAATAGGGGTGAATTAAGTGCGCCATATCGGGCGTGACCTGAAAAATTTCGGAATATTAAAATTTCGGATGCTGTGTTTTTTTTATTAATTCGAAATGGAACTTCACGAGTTTGTCTTCTTGTAACTTTTGAAAATGCAGTTTTATTTTATTTTTTAAATGTTCGTCATCATTTTTTAAGTGTTTTAAATTATACAAATTCTAATTTAAAAAAACACTTTCACAATTAATTCAAATTTCGTACTCACCTTATCTATGACTGACCCATTTGACAGTGCGGCAAAGTGTGGCCCCAAGGGCAATGCTGAGTACCTGTATTATTGTTTAAAAAAATTTAAACGTCAACAAAACTTGTTGCCTATAAAGAATTGCACTTCCGTTTCCGTACCTATCCATGGTGGTGGTTGAAGCTTTTATGTCACAGTGCGCTTTCGGAGAAAAATATTTAATTTACATAAAAAGCAGCAAATTAAAAATTAAATCTCATCTCTTTTTAAAGTAAATTATTTATTTACTCAATGTTTCACCGGATTGGACTATTCGCGGCGATTGGGTCGTAAAACCTGCGGACGAGCCAACGAGTGCCACGCTTTTTATAGTTTTGCCAAAGGTACCAAACCACACACCGTCTAGGTACTCGTACAAATTAAATTAAACTTAACACATAACTGAGACGCAAGTTTTGTGCAATTTGCAATTTAAAAAAAAACGAGTAAAATATAAATATATTCCATTCCATTTTATATATTTATTATATTTATGTTTTGCGACGCATTTTCGAGTGCAGCAGAGCCAATGTCAATATTTCATTTCAAAGGCTTCGCACAAGTTTTTCAATGTTGGCGCAAAACAATAAACCCTAAAATGTGAAATGCCACCAGAGGCAATATGTGTACAATGGGCATATATTTAAGCTTCTACATAAGCTTGCATATAATATTATTTATTTAATATTTCAATACATTTTACTTTTGCGACAATCAATACTCTTGAATTTGTGAAAATTGTTAGCATGTTGTTAGAAATGTGTCCATGTCTGAGACTGCGGAGATTGTCAATAGTTAGTTCAGACTAAAAGTATTATTTATGTATATGAAGGGCTCGGGAAAATAAGGTGCTATCGCACAAAAACACTATGCGACACAATTTGGAAAAATGTTTGTTTAGCTGGTTAAAAAAAATTGTTTTTTAATTTTTAGTATTTTATAGTTTAATAACAGTTGGAGGTAAAAAAAATATGGGAAAAAACTATTTTTAGTTCATTTAAGTGGCTGTGCGAACAATCGCCCAATGAACAATCGCCCAAAAACCAAAAATGAACAATCGCCCAAAAATTTTGGGCCATTCTTCATAATGAATAAAAGCCCAAAAAATTGCGAAAATCGCCCAAAAAATTATGAATTTTCCCCCAAAAGTTAAAATGAATAATAACCCAAAAACAAAATGAACAATCGCCCAAAAGAAATGTTTATTTTTTTTTAATAATAAGAAAACATTTCAGATATATATATTTCAAAGAAACAAAGAATTTGGAAACTGCTTTTTTAGAATTCTTAAGCTGCGATCAGATTAGGCAAATATTTGCCCGAATACACTCATATATTTTTAATATCAACTAAAATCGTATGTGACTGAACCAGTATTTTATTTTTCTGAATGTATTTTCCCAGTATTTGTGCAAATATTTGCCTAATCTGAGCGCAGCTTTAGAGAATGGATTTGACGAATTTAAAAAAATTTCCAGTTTTGGAAATTATTCGCCCTAAAACACCATTGTATCCTTCTACTTCAGATGTAGTTCTTGAATGTTTTTTGAAAACAGAGAAATTAGCTGGCCCAATCTGTAAATTATGTAAAGCTAAGGTCAGGTTAGGCAAATATTTGCTGAAATACTTGGAAAATATATTCAGAAAAATAAAATACTGGTTCAGTCACATACGATTTTAGTTGATTTTAGAAATATCTGAGTGTATTTGGGCAAATATTTGCCGAATCTGACCTTAGCTTAAAGCAACAATACGGAACTAATATTAAACTTTTGCGATTAAAAATTCTAATTACAATGATGCTACAACTACAACGAAACAGTTGGTGTTATTTTAATTTTGTTTTTGTAATGGTGTAATCTTTAGTGTAGCAATGTGTTGGGAAAAAGCGCCGGAGGCGAAAAATTTTAACCAAATATCGCGCGATTTTTGGTTTAAATTTTTTATGTTTAAAAGGATGTGTGTTTAGCTATTACAAAAAACATCTTTGTACATCTTTTTTGGGTGTGTCGTTAATATGAAAATTTGTATAAAAAAATCTCGCAATTTTATAATACTTTTGTTGTTGTAATTTTCGTGTTGATTTTTGAATGAACATTTTTGTAGTGTACCCAGTCCTATTTTTGTGTCAGAAGCTGGATTTCAACAAAATCAAAAAATAAACAATAGCCCAAAAAATATTTTTGGGCGATTTTTCATTTTTTGATTTTCATTATGAACAATTGCCCAAAAAAAAATATGCAAAAACACCTAAATCAAAAATGAACAATCGCCCAAAAATGTTGGTACAATTTTTTTGGGCGATTATTCATTTTTGGTTTTTGGGCGATTGTTCGCACAGCCCATTTAAGTGCCTACCAAAAAAAATACTCAAAAATTGTTTTAGCTGGTAGGCAATTAAATGACCCAAACATTAATTTGTTTCTTGATTTTTCAGTGTATCACTAATTATGACTAGTAGAAGCCGAATATGCAAAAAAAAAAACACTCAAACATGTTTTTGTCGCATAGTGTAATCAAATTTTAAATTTTGAGTTATCCTACAAATCAGGATATAAAATTTTATCAGATACTGTTTAATATTTCATACTCCGGCACTCTTTTAGATTCCAGAACAGTTTTAACGGAGGTTCTACATATTAATCTGAAAACAATTAATAATTTTTAGGTTTTTTTTGCAACTAACGGGCAAAAAATTAAAGTGGTCAAACCACTTTTACTTTTCTTGAAAACAAAAAATCCAAAATTTTTCGGAAATAGGGTGCTATACCACATTCTTTTATTATGGCCAAATGCTCCGACTTCTTCATGAAATTTTTGACCCCAGAGGTTCTACAAATTAATATAAGTACAGTAAAGATTTTTGGAATTTTTGGAATTTTTGCAATCAAATTGGAGTGGTTTTACTACGCTTTACTTTTTGTGGGATAGCACCTTGTTGCCGCAGAAAATAGGATTCAAAGTTTTGGGAAATAAAAAACAGTACCATTTTCTTGGCGGATATTCAAGATAGTAACTCCAGATTTTGTAAAAGAAAAAGAACATCATAGAAATAAGTACTACATATTAAACTCAATTTAAAAAAATTATTTCCCGAGCCCTTCACATAACAATTATTAAATTATTTTCACAAGTTCATAAAAAAATCCAATTTAGAAATAAGCACGATCATACTCGAAATTAAGTTAAATACGTACAAACTAAAGTCGTCAACTTTAAAATTAAATAGACAGTCTCAAATGGAAAACTAAAAACTGACAGTTTCTGCTTGATTTGAGATGGTGGTTTTTGCTGGGTGTAACTAATGCAAAAATTTCTCAAGCAAGCAGTCAGGTATTGTCTGGCCATCATCTCATTGTGGGCTCGAATTGGGAGAAGTTTTGTTTCATCTCATACGCCATGAGGTGACACCTTGTAATGGTGTCATCTCATGGCGCAGGAGTTTAGGGATTTTGCTTCCCGCGATGTATATAGCCAGCGTCATTTTAACCTGTTTGGTCCGACGTAAAAAGCGTCGTTGAGTACTTGCTGGGTGAGGGGTGCAGATTTCGTCCTTCAAAGAAACAATGGTTTTCTTCTATACGTACGTATTTATTACTGTGACGAGTTCTGGAATGTTTACTCCTGACTACTGTATTATCTCTGTTTATGAAAAAAACATTTTTAATTTTGATAATTAAATGTATTATTAAAAATCTAATTTGTTTAATTTTTGGAAACATTTTTAGAATATCATAATAGGGGAAGTAGTTGTTTTCTAATTCCATGTAATATCTGTTTTGTATATTGAATTTTGGCTGAATTGAGAAAAAAGCAAATCATGGATCACTGACATTTTCAAATCCTGCGATCAACAAAGTGCCAAAGGTACTACCGGGACAGTAGCCCCGCGGCCCCCACCAAATTCGGAAAACGCATGAAATAACATTAAATTATTGAACACAAAATGCATGAACAGTACGACGATTTTCCTATCTGCAGTTCTGAAATCATTTGTCGAGTCGGAAAGGTACAAAGTTAACATGAATTAACGTGTCGCAGAGGAATATTTTCTCACGCTAAAGATAACGATATATTAGACTTAATGATATGGATTATTAGACGTTTTTACAAATGAAAACCACCGTTCTACCTAATATATTGCACTCAACTATAATACAGAGTCATAGCAGCGTGGATAATAGTGAATACAATTTTCAGTGCACTATCGTTTCCACTATCACTACACATTTCTCCACTCTACTCTCCACAATTTTTTTCCATACATCGCCACCTTAATCCGGCACTGCCCCTGTAATTCATTTTCTGTTGAATTCCAAGATATCCCAAGTGGATCTATGGGTTAGTAAACCAAACATTTAAAGTATATTTTAGGGTAACTTCTTCTGAATAATATATTATGGAATGGATTACAATAAAAAAATTGTAGAATTGTTAAGAACAGAATCACGATCCTTAAGAATCGTAATATTATTACATAAAATTTCAGTAAACCAATTCAATTGAACCACGCTTTAGTAAAAATTAATATTCTAAGTTGAAATTAATTACGAATAGTCTTTTAGTTTTACTGGTCCCTACACATTTAAAAACAAATTTGAAGAGCAATTTTTGGATTTCTTGTGCCGGAACTAGCGCCGATTTTATGTAGATGCTCCTATCTTTCTGGTTTTCCATATTCCAATTTCCATTCACTGTCTCTCATTTCATCTGAAAAGTTATAATATTAATTTCATTAGAAGCAGGAATTTCTAATAAGTGTAAGTACATACGAATTGAATTGCTTACGACAATAAATAAATCCTAGTTTAAACAAAGGTACTGATTGATATTTCGTTAAAAATCAAGTTGATAAATAAATATTTTGGCGAATATTTACAATGAATTGAACATTTTCGCATACGCATGAATTGAATTAGGATGCGAGTGATTCTCCCAACAGTAGCCGCTCTCCAGAAATACTCAAAATAGGAACGAATTAAAAGCGGGCATTTAAAATAAATCCAATGAAAATACATGGCAGAAATGTATTTCAAATAGATACAAACACGGGAAAATAATGAAAATAGCAAGTGATGACGATCAGCTGAATCATTACTTTCGAAGGAACGAAGAGATAAAGACAGCCAGTGAGAGTGAGGAGAACTAAACACAGAGAATATATTTGATACGAGCACATATGGCAGAAAACGTGTGTGGGAGAATCTGATAGATCTTGCAGAGCGAATAGCTTGAAATTTTCAAAACAGATTTGGATTTTCCTCATTTCGGTCTATAGCTGAATACCGAAGACTGAAGATATTCAAAATGTTATTTTCAGATGAATGAGAAAAGGCAAAAAACACAAATATGAAAAATGAGCACAATTGAACTTTCGTGTAGTAGGAACAGACCGAATTTCATAGGGAATATTTTCAAGATTTCAACTTGTTGGTGTTTTTCCTCAGCGAGAGTGCCGTGCGTAGAGACGTGATTCGTTTTCGGAAAATTCTTCTTACGAAAGTGTGAATTTCTTCAATTGGAAAATATTGAAAAATTAAAAGTTATTTTTCGCAAAAACGTTGCAGAAATTTCTTTTATGAAAGTTCCACAAAGAAAGTTGCATCGAATATAGAGTAAAATCGAGATATATAGTACAAAAAAAAAATAGAGTCCAACCAAATAGGAAATTTGTATTTTAAAAATAGATTTGCTATACGGAATAGAAAGTATTGAGGGGAAAATGTGAAAAGTAAGGCAGTCAAGTGGGAATCGAATCGATGAAAATTTCGCAAGATTTATTTGAGTGCACATGCATGGAGTGAAGACGACGGATTCAAAGTGTGAAGGACTTTTTAAACAATAAAATAATTAAAAATAATTATCAAAAACAAAATATGCAAGCAACACCCTCCAATTCAGCGAAAACTACAGCATCCGTGAAAGCGTCAACCAAACCCAAAGCAACGACCCAGCCCGCCAGTTCGACCTCCTCCTCGTCCACCGATCCGAACGGGGAAATCGAGGAGATCTCCAAGAAAATTTCGGAACATGCGGATGCCATTTATCGCACATGGAAATGTCGTGGCCTAGCGCCCACGGAGCTGCTCGAATTCTATACAAATGCGACAGCGGAGACGATGAGTGACTTCTTTGCTGCCACAACAAAGGTTGTAGGCGACGACACGGCGAGCACGGAGGGTCTACAGAAATTGGTCAGCACATTTGTGATCAAAGATAAAGAACAAAGAGGCGTTGCGACGGCCAAAAACAAAAGTACAATTGCGAAATCATCATCATCATTAGCGTCGGACAATATGGCGGGCAAAGTGACGCCAAAGAGCGCCCAAATGATGAAGCAAACGAAGCCGGTTGCAGCACAAAAAACAGCGACATCGGCAATTTTGCTAAAGCCAGATGAAAATGTGGCCGATGCCAAGATGAAGAAAATTGCAAAAACGACCACGTCGACGTCATCATCATCATCAGCATCATCAACATCATCCACAACGAGACAAGCGACTGTAAAAAATAACGCATGCGTTAAAATTGTCGAAAATACTCAAGTACACGACGGGCGCAAATCGGAGCAAACGCTCTATCAGAAGAAGTTGTTGGACCAGGGCAATTGTACAAGCGCCGTTGGCGTCAGTTCGAGTGTTGGCGGCACATTGGCGAAAACCAAATCAGCGGTCGGTTCAAATGCCAAAGCAGGCGGTGGCGGAGGACGTCCTACTAACTCGAGTCCCTCAGTGGATATTAAACTGAATTTTGACTTGGACTTGGAGAATTTGACGCAATTGCAAACGGAAAACCTAATCAAAATCAAAGAATTGCTGCTGCAGGAAAACAGCGAAAACGCGGCCAACGTTGGCAAAGTGAAAAAGCCTTTGACGCATGTCAAGTTGGGAGCGGCAAAAACAACAACAGCAGCAACAACAACACCACCATCAACGACAACATCGGCTAGAACTGCAATTGACAGTGCAGCAGCAGCAACAAAAACAACAGTAAAATCGAATGATAACCTCAGCAGCAGCAGCAGCAGCAGTAATAAGAAAAGTGCCAAAAACCACAATGTTGTTGGTGGCGGTGATTTGGATTTGGATGTGGTCGTCGCCGCCATTATCGCTGATAAAAATAGTAGTAGCAGCGGCAAGCGCTGCAGCACAACAACGAAAGTGAATACAAAATCATCATCGTCGAATGAGCAGCAACAACAAAATTGTAATCATCACAAGACCAAAGACGACGAAGATAAAACGTCGAAAAATACTAGTCAGAAAGTAGTTAAGGCTGCGACAAAGGAAAATAGTAGTGCCAGTGCAAATTGTAGTAACGGTATCATTAGTCATAACGGTAACGGTAAAACAATAAAAGAGAAATCCGACAAGAAGGAAGTGCAACCTCAACCCATTGGCTCGGGAAACGTTATGGAAATAGCTCGCAGCAGCATGCCAGCACCAACGAAAGCCAAATCGGGTAGACCCCTCACCAATGGACTGGATAAAAATTGTAATTGTTGAATTTAAAATCAAAAAATCAAAAATAATTTCATAAATCAAAATCGTTTCTTATAAAAATTCTAAATTCCAACAGTGGGACGTCCCATATTGACGCGTGGCTCCGTCGCCGAGCGCGTGATGATGTTCGAGAAATGCCCCGATGCACGCAATTCCTTTCTGAACATCAAACGTCCTGATCCCGCCGATGCACCGCCAAAGAGTTTACTTAAGGTCAGTTCCACAAGGGCAAGAAATTACAGTCAAAAATAACGTTAAGAAGAACCCCCATAAAAAAAATCAATTTCGTATTGTTATCTAACCGCAGAAGCGCATGAAAAGTCGCGAAAAAAATGGCTAAAACTAAAAACAACAACAACGACAATTGTTCAAATGAAATTAAGTGTAGAGCAAATTGATCGATTTAAGGTTGCTCCAACTATTGCCAAGGCATTGCGTCTAAATTGTTTTTATTTCAAAATCACACAACGAAAACTATTGTACGGGAAATGCTCAAGACTACTACTAGCAGAAAGTCGCATGACATTTTCGCATTCAATTTTGTAAAATGTTATTGGCATTAAATTGGAATTACCCTAAAAAGCCAGCACGAAAATTAACTTTTAAAATTTTGCATGCCTGTGCGTTTTTACACTAATTAAATTTTAAATCAATTGCCTAGTTTTCGCCCACAAAACTGGCCATTTTCAATGATTCTCAATATGTTTTATACGCTATACAGACATTTTTTAAAAACGTGATACTTCTTCGTCCAGACAGCTCCTGCATTAAAATTGTCTGAAAGGTCTCGGTACCAAAACTATATAATAAAATTTGAAAAATGAAGTGGCTATTATCATTAATGCTAACCTCAATTGCGAAGTTTCCCAATTTCCCCTCTAGCGTACCTTCGGTTTAAATAAATTGTGAGTCCTTAAGAAGGCAGAATTTTTCGTTCCATTTTGGACAGAAGGCGAAGGGAGCAAAAAGGATTATAAGTTAACCCCGTAATAGAAATATTAGGAAGGCCAAATCAATTAAAAATGTATGTTAACTGCAAACTTGTCTTTTTAATTTGATCGTTTAGACATTTCAAGCCTTCAATCTTTAGTCTTCACATCAAATAAATTAGTATGGAATCTCTGGAATAATTGTAGGTTATTGAAGATTCGAACTTGGTTGCAATAAATTGATTAGTTTCATTTGATTGAGTTATATACTTTTTGGTATACGTATACCAAAAAACATTTCACTCAATTTGGGTTTCTTCTTTTTCTCTTTTCAGTTGTCTTGTTTCTATGTTTGTTGTTGCTTTGAAAATCACAGAATATTTGGAAAATGTTTATTTTGTGTATTTTGCGCTTGTGCACAATTAAATCGTATACAAATGGAATAAACGAAATAAATTTGCAAATCCATTTTGTTTACAAAATTTAAGCACTTCGTGAAATTCCTTGAGAGTTTCCGATTTATATAATGCGATCTCGAGTCAGGTTAAGTTTGAAACATTTAAAAATTAAAGGGTTTTCGCTTGAATGGAAAATTTTTGTAATTTACACTTTACCGTTTTACTCTGTATCCAGAGTAATTTTTACTGACTTACCACTTGCAAGCCACTTGGACAATTTTATCATGCGTCTCCTTATGTTTGTGTGCGGGGATAAGAGTGGTACTTGCTATTCAAACAAGTGGAAACTTAACGTAAACAATTTGAAATATTTTGTAGAATTTATTGAATGGCGTTTGTTTGTTTATAAAACAGCACGCAACAAAACCATGTTTTGCCTCATCGATTTGAAATACGAAGAAATAAAAGGTATTTTATATACTCGTCTGCAACATGGCCGAAGATTTTCCTTTTCCTATTTTAAAAAGATTAAAGCAAAATAGAATTGCTAATTTTTCGCGAATTCATATATGTATATTTTAAAATTTTTGTCTTAAATCTTTACATCGGATCTTTTCACTACTTATTCAAGTCTGACCAGATGAAATTGCTCACCTCACGCCGATGATTCTTTTGTCGATATCCGGTTGGTTTTTCATACATGCGGACATTTATGCTGCTAACCGAAAGATAAATAAACTAACCGATCATTCATAATTTTAAATTGTTACAGCTAATGAAGTACTTTAAAAATACTTCCTCACGCTTGAGCTTCTTTGAATTCCAATTTAAAAGACAAAATGAACTAACCTAGAAAAGCAGCTAATGCCTTTGAAATCAGCATACTAGAACTAGCTTCACCCGGAGCGCAGTCTGTTCTATCTTTCCACTAGAACAGTGCTATTTTTTGTAGAAATGAGTAGCCAGTCACATGCTGAAGTAATTGATATTTAAAAATTATAGGTTAAATTACATGCAACACCGCCGCAGCCAACCGATTCAAATTCTCTGCAAAGCCAAATCAGGTCCAGCAGGAGTGTCTATATACCCAGGTTCGTTCAAATCGAATTACACTCACACTGTGTGCATTTATTGAATAATCTTTCGAAATGTCTCCATTACTTCGCAGATTCTACTTCCCCCATGGAAAACCGCAGCCGAATATCGCATTGGAACGCACTTTGCGAAACATTTTGGGCGCCTTTGATTCGTTTCCGAACAATCAAGTAACCAAGGACGAACTGCCGCGTATATTGAAGCTCTGCGGAATTCCCTTCTATTGGCGTATGCCGATAATGGTGTTCTGCCAGCAAGCCAACTCCGGCCTCGTGGAACGAATGCGCTTTGTGGAGTTCTGGAAACAGTAAAAATATGTTCCATTCAATTAAATTAAAATTAACTTTTCTTATTGTACTCTTCCAGAATGAATGTCTATTGCCATGATGCTGCTTCGCGATTTGTCTACATTCTGTCGCGTGGTCAACGTTTTCGGTCGTATATACTGCCCGAGGATATGGCGCCGATGGTCCAGGATGTCGTCGATACTCATCCGGGCTTGGCATTCTTAAAGGAAGCTACCGAGTTTCATTCCAGATACGTTCACACAGTCATTGCGAGAATTTTCTATTCGGTGAATCGCAGTTGGTCGGGCAAAATCTCGATTGCGGAGTTGAAGAAGTCAGATCTGCTGGAAGTGAGTTGAAAAAAATTAATGAAGCGAAATTTAATATTAAATGTGGAATATATTTGTGTAGACCAGAAGGTGAGATGCTTTTATGTGAATTCTCGTGTACATTTAAAGCTATTGCAAAAATATTTAAGTTCGATTAACTTAGGTCACCGACAGAATTTACTTTCAATATTTACCCATTTTCATTCCAAATTAAATTAGAAGTTAGTAAGTTTCAGTCGGTCAAAGCAGATTTATATGCCCTACACCTAGGGTTAAATGATTACAGTACTTGCATTTAGTCCCTCCTCAATTTTGGTCTTACTTTTTTCACGAATGTACTATTAATTACTATTTTTCTTATTCCTGGGTCTATCATATCATAATTGAATGCATTGGATCAGTAGGTGACCAATTTGTATTATTCGTCACAATTGATTTATATTTAACGAGCTGCCCGGGTACATATACTTTGGCTTATTTCATGGTGATTCTCAAAATATTTCGGCTCTAGCAACTGTGATCCGTGAGCTGGACAATTTACAAAAAATATCTATAAATCCTGTTTTTTACATGCACGTATATCTTTATACTGCTTTTGGTCAAAAAAAACTTTTTGAAATAATAGACATTGAAAAACTACACAAACCAGACCAACTACCTTATTTTAGCGATTTTGTAAAATCATTTTTAATTAATTTTTTATAAAATGAATTATATATATATATATATATATCCTCAAATCTGCGGCGAGCTTTTTCATACACTTCCACATGAGATAGAGAGCTGAAATTTGGCACACTGATAGAACTCCGGTGACAATGCATTCTATTAAATTTTGGGGTCCATCAGAGCCGTAGGGGGCTACAATGATGAAATTCGGTAGGTGAGTTCTTATTGACAAACTGAAATTTTGTACCCTTTGGAAAGGGGGGTGTGGGGGAAAAGGGGAGCGGGATGGAGCCAATTTAAAGTTCCAACTTTTGTATTTTGTAAGCTACAAGGCTGAAATTTGTACGTAGGTTCGCATTTGGGAAAAAGAGGGGAAAAAGGGGGAGAAAAAATTTTTTTTTTAAAAATAGGAAAATAAAAAAATGGTAAATAACAAGTTTTTTAAAATATAACGCTTTAACCGACTAAAAAGCAGAAAATAAATTTCCTTTAAATTAATTTCAGCAATTTCGATTTAAAATTAAGGGTTTTTGGCGACTTTAAAATCTGCAATGATATTCGAAGGAAAAACCCTTAATTTTAAATCAAAATAGCTGAAATTAATTTAAAGGAAATTTATTTTCTGCTTTTTAGTCGGTTGTAGGGTTATATTTGTTTTTTTAAAAATACACTATGAAGCAAATTCAGCTCTTTGCTGAATTCGGGGGGTGTTCGAACCCCCCGAAATTTATGAAGTAATAGAAAAATGGATTGAATTGTTATGAAATTTAACAGAATTCAAGAGAAACCCCCGTATCTCCTTGATATTTTATTTTATTAAAAACTGTTGGGGTGTCAAACCCCCTTAAATCTCTAAAATAATACAAACAAATTTAACAGAACGGAAAAGAAACTTCAGTATGTATTTTTTAATTGAAAACTTACATGTACCAAAAAAGAATATGACGCCAAATCATTCATAAAGGTTTTTTCTCAATTAGATATCAACTGTCGTTCTCAAATCCAAAAAGACATGTACTTGAATAATATATTTCAACATAGTTTGAGGTTTATTTGAAAAACAATAAGTAAATACTTCGGTTTAGTTTTTAAATATGTTCTTTAGTAATTAGATATGCCATAAAACCAAAAATATATGAACACAACGTCGATTTTGGAATGAATCCTTTTTTCATAAACTCCCCTTCTTTTTTAATGAAAAATCGAAAGATTTATTTTGAAAAAAAGAAAAACGATGTTGTTGTTGATTTTAATTTGGTTTGCATTTTAGTTTTTTTCTTCAGTATTCTTAAACAAATTTTTATGAAAACTCCCCCCGGTATTTTTCCTGGTTACGTCCCTGCTGCACACTACTGTCCAAGGATATATTGCTTTTGTATCACCGTTTGTAACGCCCATAAGGAGGCGCGTCCGGTACTTAAAAGTCTATATATTCCTTATCAGCATCGTCCTGAGTCGATATAGTGGCTAGGAACGTCATTTGCCCATAATCCCTCAAAAATATAAGTATTGATAGTTTCTAATATGAAGGGTTATAGAAAAACCGAGTACATTTTTGAAATCAGCGGACTCAATATACATTTAGAAACTTAGTTTCAATTAATCCAGAATACTCCTTCGACTTCTGTCCCAAGTTTATATGAAGACAAATTACTGTGCGATGGCGTCCTCAGTTTTTCTGTAGCATTAATTTTTTTTTATAATTTTTTTATATGTTAAAGAAAATATATTTTGATGCAGCTGCTCCTAACAAACCTAAAAGTGATTGCACAATAATTGTGCAAAAACTCTTTCCAACTTTTTTTTATGACTTTTGAATATCGACTAATATGTATATTTTCGGCTACGTTTATAGCCGGAATTTCGTAATTTCGGTCGAAAACGATATTTTAGATTTCGGCCGAAACCGAAACACGGCCGAAAATGATTTATTTGGCCGAAAGACCGAAATTCGGTCGGACTCTAATATTAACATCAAATTTTGCAAATCTATAAGTTAGTAAATAATAATTATACTTAACTTGAGAGTGACCGACGAAGCAAGTCAGAATATTATACAGACTCTTTATGCACCTAACTTATTTTCGTAAAACACTGAGAAAATAGTCAGAAATACAGTCGAGCCCTCTTAAGTGAAACAAAAATTGAATCTCCATGACTTTTTTCCCTTTTTCATACAAATTATTTCGCTTTACTGAAACCCGCTTAACTGAAAACCCCGGTTAACTGATACCAAATTGCATTCCCAAATCAATAACACTGCGTTACAGTCGCTCAGAACACGTCGTAGGTCTGTCCAAAAAATGACAACTGCATACCAGGAATTTTGATTATGCTATATAAAAAAAATTCTTAAATCGAAAAAAACCGTTAAGAAAATAAAAATAGAGAAATACTTTGTTCCTAATATCATTGCAGATTTTGAAGTCGCCAAAAACCCTTAATTTTAAATCGAAATTGCTGAAAATAATTTCAAGGAAATTTATTTTCTGCTTTTTAGTCTGTTAAAGGGTTATATTTTAAAAAACTTGTTTTTTACTCTTTTTTAACTTTTATCTTTTTTTTTTAAAAAAAAAAAAATTTTTTCGCCCGCTTTTTTTCCCGTTTTTTTTTCCTCCCTTTTTTACTTTTTTTCCCAAATGCGAACCTAAGTAAAAAAACTGCAGCCTTGTAGCTTACAAAATACGAGAGTTAGAACTTTAAATTGGCTCCATCCCGCTCCCCTTTGCCCCCACATCCCCCTTTCCAAAGGGTACAAAATTTCATCATTGTTGCTTGAAGGAATTGGAAGTTATGCCATGTTTAAAAAAAAGGGGTCTGAGTCCTTCCACGGCCCCCTACGCCTCTGATGAACTCCAAAATATAATATAATAGAATACATTGTCACCGGAGTTCTATCAGTGTTCCAAATTTCAGCTCTCTAGGTCATGTGGAAAAAGCTCGCCGCAGATTTGAGCATATATGACACGCTCAGAATAAAAAAGCGATGAAATGTATGGAGCGGCAGTACATTTCATCGCTCTTTTCCTCTGAGAATGTCATATATGGGTAACACCGACAAAAATTGGTTTTTCTCTTCTAACTTCAGATTATTGGTATGCAGTTGTAATTTTTTTGGACAACGTGGCGCCCCAATTTAATTGAAATTTTTATTTTTTTTAATACAAAATGAAGTTTAGAGTAAAAACCGATTTTGGCTTAAACCGTACTTCGTTTTAGTGAAATATTTTGCAGTTTTCGGAAATCGCTTAAGTGAAAAACCCGCATAACTGAAATAAAATGTCTGACAAATCCGTGTAAAGCAGGTTCGACTGTATGAATATTTTGCGAGTCGTAATTCTGAGTGTTCATAGAAATGAGTTATTTAGTTAAGTCACACTTTACACGAGATACGAAACTTTTTTCTCCCATGATATATGTATATTTTGAGCTTCCGGTTGATAGAAATACATTTATTTAATTGTTTGGATTTTTCAGATAATCGGATTACTCGAAGAGGAGGACGACATCAACCAGATAATGGCCTTCTTCAGCTACGAACACTTCTACGTCATTTACTGCAAATTCTGGGAGCTGGACAAGGACCATGATCTACTAATCAATCAAGATGATTTGGCGCGACACAGCGATCATGCGCTATCCACACGTATCGTTGAGAGAATCTTCTCGGGTTGCGTAACGCGCAACGACAACAAAAAGAGCCCCGACGACGAAGCGAAAATGTCCTATACCGATTTCGTTTGGTTTCTGCTCTCCGAAGAGGACAAACGTACACCAACGGCTATCGAGTATTGGTTCCGGTGTATGGACGTGGATGGCGATGGTGTATTGTCCATGTACGAATTGGAATATTTCTATGAGGAGCAACAACAGCGCATGGAATCGATTGGCATTGAAACGCTGCCCTTCGAGGATTGCCTGTGCCAGGTGAGCCAATGAGTTTTATGTTTTTGAGCTAAGTAGATGATGATATGTATATATTTTCTCTCCTGCAGATGCTCGACATGCTGAAGCCGCAAAACAGCGATTGTGTAACGCTGGGCGATTTGAAGCGCTGCAAAATGACGCATGTCTTCTTCGACACCTTCTTCAACCTGGAGAAATATTTGGACCATGAACAACGCGATCCGTTCGCCTCACAAAGGGATGAATACGTAAGTTGCAGCACGCACTCATTTTATGTTTTAAAAAACACTACAATTGCTTCTTTATTGCAGTCATCGGATTGGGATCGTTTTGCAGCGCAAGAATACGAGCTGCTGATCACAGAGGAAAACGAATAACCACGATTTTATAATTACGAAATCTTTTTATACAAATTTATACGGAAAAAGTTTTTATTTTATTGTCGATTATGAGTGCAATAAAATTTGTTACGTAAACAAATGCAAGTAGAAACCAACCTCTCCTCCACCTACCCCCAACACACTCACCCATTTGCATATTGGGACACACTCACACACCTCCTCTTGCCTGCTACACAAGAGCGCCATTGTAAAGTTCTTTCGTTTTAGATACGCCCGAAAGATAGAAACACGTTCGGTATTCCTCCCCACCCCCCTCCAATTTGGAAATTAATTTTTTTTTTCTTAGTTCTTGTAGTGATTATGTACAATTAAAATTACGAATCTTAAGTCCCAATATGTTGTTGTTAAATTATTTAACTTTATTTATTAATTTATTTAATTAATTAATTTCTTTTTATAAAATATGTACTCTATTTAAATAAAACTTGACACTATTTTGTTAACGCTATAAAAATTTTAAATTTTTTAACATTACAGAATCGCTTAAAATTTTTAAATTGTAGTTCACAAGCCATTTTACATTACGCACGGTTTTCGCTTTGTTAGAAATTGCTTTGCAGTATGCAGTAAAATGAATAACTTTTGTTTCCTCTTTTATTTCGAAATAAAATTACAAATATACATAATTATCATTTAATATATTGGTTTTGTTTTTATTTGTTTGCCTGACCTCTTCTTCTTGGATTCGCTTGTAAATTGAAAATAATTACTATCGCAAACGTTAACACAAATACGTAAATTTCGAAAGTTACTGCGTTAGGCGCACTTTATCGCTTTCACTGTCCTCGTAATTTTTACTATCGTTATCGTCTTTGCCGAGATCTTCCGCATTGGATTCCGCATCGCTGTCTCTAATGTAGCGCGGCTGGGATTTGCCCTTGACGTAGGAGGATGTTATGTGCACGCCCTTGATATCGGAACCGGGCACTACGAACATGGGATCGAGTAGCAGTGTTTCCTTGAGGTAGAAAAGAGAGACAACGTTTTAAATTTCAATTGCGAACCATATGCGAGCGCCAATTTACCATAATTGAGCGCAAACCGCGCGCCCCCGTTTGCCGCTCCATAGCCAGGCTGGCAATTGATTTTATCGCATCTTGCGTGAAGGTCAGATCCACCGAATCCATGCCGATGAGTGCTTTGTATTGCGGTATCAAGGCATTCTTCGGCTCAGTTAGGATGCGCACAAGCATGCTGACGCTGAGACTGTGGAACGGTACAACAACCGGGAAGCGACCAACGAATTCCTGAAATGGTAAAACATTTTCACAAAATTACAACAAAATTCGATAAGCGTCCAGCGATTACGGACCGGTATCATGCCAAATTCAACGAGATCTCTCGCCTGTACTTTAGTTAGGCATTTGTCGCGCTCCTCCTGGTCATTGTCCATCGGTGAGGCGGATGATTGCGCTGCACGGCGTCCTGAAGAACCCGAAGACGGTACGCCAAAACCCAAATACTAAAAGAGAAGATATTAAATAGAAAAGGAACAAATAAAATAGGAGCGTTTGTGGCAAATTCTAACCACTGTAAAACATAAGTCAGTAGTTGGGGCCAGTGTCAGGTTTAATTCCCAGAGTAATATGAGAAAAAACAAAAACCAGATGGTTATTAGTATATTAAACCGCCTCACGAAAAAGTCTCAAAAACAATTACAAAATAAAAGAGCTTCTGTTTGTTTGTGTAGTTTTCCAATTTCTAGCATTTTGTAAAGTTTTTTTTTATGTAAAAAATGGTATGGTATCACTGTGCTAGTTGAAAAATAGAACAGACTACGCTCCGGGTGATAAAAGCTAAGTCGAGTATGCTGATTCCAATGACATTAAGTCATTTTGTCTTCTGAGTGGCCGTAGAAATATTAGTGTTAAAGATATCAAACAAAGTAAATGTAGTTATGTTTTTTTACGCAAGCAAACCTTTTCAGAGTTGGATTTTTGAAAATTGTAGGGGAGGCTGGCAACTTACTGGCAGTGCACGCTACTGTATTAGATTTTTAAACATTGAAAAATGTTTCCTTTTTTATTTTCAAACTGTGAAGTTTGATTGTTTGACATCCAGTCCCGGATTAACCCTTACACAGAAAAGGCTATAGTCTTAGGCCCGTGAACTATTCGGCCCTTCCTAAACAATATGTCTGCATGCATTTGCATAAAATATTGGTAACAGTATACTTAAACTTGAATAAATACCCTTTTAAGTACCCAGAAGATTGTTCCAAACTATTAAATGTTTTAATTTATTTGCATACAAATTATATACAGGGTGTCCTTGAATAAAAAATAAATCACCGCAAGTTGATTATTCTGGTCAAGAAACGAAAAAAAATTGTACCGGAAGAGGGGGAATTGCAAATGACCCTGTAAACCCTGTAAAACTGTGGTAAAAAATAAAAAAAAATAAAAATGTTTTCACTGTTTTTTTTTTTATTCCTAAATTATCAAGCAAATTAAAAAAAAATTCTCCAAGTATTTAGAAAATTTTTTCGGAAATATTTAAAAACGGATTTGATTAATCCGAGGTTCCAAAACACCCTATAAATGGGTCAAAATGGGATAAAATTTTGTTATCTTCTACACAAATGGATGAATCTTCCAATTGTATATGCTCACAAGACTAGCAATGAATTGAAATGTTTGCAGTCAGCCCAAAACAGGGCTTTAAAAATTGTTTTTGATCTTCCTGTACGACACTCCACATTACAATTATACAAGGATTTTGCTAAAGCAATACTTCCGATAAATGGACTGTACAAAAAACACCTTGTGACTTATATGTTTAAATGCATGCGTTGCAGTGGCTATCACGTTTTAGATTTTCGTCGAAATCAGAATAACTTCAATACAAGAAATACAATGAACTTGAGGACTATAAGGTGCAGATTGGAGACAACGAAACATCGAATAAAGTACGCTGGTCCTATTCAAACTACATTTACAAGAATACCTTTTAGAAAACGTTGATTTGCTTCTTACGTAGCATGTTTGTTAAAATATAAATTTGAATTTTATAATATTTTATTTTTAAAATAATATGTTGTCAACAAGCCTCTATAAAGCCTTCAATGGCGCTGAGGCAACACTTATAATTTTTGTATAAATAATTTTTTAAAATAAAATATAAAAAAAAAAAAAAAAAAAAAGCTACATAAGTAAAGTATTGGACACAGAAAACCAAACTGCAAAACTGGTTTTTCGTTTTCTACAATTTTGGAAAAATGGACATAGGATGGTTTAAGATATCGATATTAAGATTCACTTGTCAACAGTCTTCAGCAGGACTTTGAAAAAACTTTTGAACCTGCTTAAGTAAAAAAAATTTGTAGTGAGCAACAGCGACTACTTTTCTCGTCTTGTTTCTGTGTTATGAAAGTTAACAATTCCACAGATCGTTCTTTATATGGATACTAGCATTCAGTGGCATTGAAATACAAACACAGACATTCACAACAGAGAAGCGAAATGGGAAAATTCCCCTTCTGCACACAGAGCTCGAAATTCCCCGCATAATGGGTAATTCCCCACAATCTAACATCGTTGATCATTGTGAATAAAGAGAGAGAGAGAGAGCACAAAAACTTAATTTAAAAAAAACTCTCCATTCTTAGTGACCTAAACGCAGAAAAGAGTGGAAAGCAATAACCCGTAAGCACAGACTATGTCAATTCAATCGAACTGAAATCTGTAAGCATACGATTAATTATTCAATAAAACTTAATATCAAAAATTAAGATATTTATCTTTCGAATTAATAAAAAAGTATCCTATTCTCTTCTTGTGCCAAGTATGATGTTTTATGAAAATCGGTTGGCTAGTTTTTGCTCCTACCCGTAACAACCGAGTTGGCGATTTAATTTTATTAATATTAAGGATAAGGATAAGGAAAGAAAAAAGGGAATAGTTTTTTAAGTCTATTTAATGAAATATTTAACACACTAATACAATGTATTTTAATCCTTAGAAATACACTTCGTATAGGGTCCAAAATCCACACAAGGATCCAAATGGGGTTAGCTTTTTGTCTCACCTTTCATATGCAAAAGAAACTAAGGGATTCCGGAAGCTAGAAGCGGAGATATTTGAAGTTGAGTCTAGAAAATCTTAAAGTGCTCCTTTTCCTTTCTGCTTTTTTTAACCTTTTTTGCCTTCCTTTTTTTCTTTTTGTTACCATTTTCCCGAACGTGAATTTAAATACAAAATTGTAGCTTGAATACGGAAATTTTTCCATTCTGGACTAAAAAGAAATCAATACCTTCCAATACCCACACTCTTTCCCTAGGGACATGCACTTTTATTAGAATGACAACAACTCAACAGCTAATGCATCAATACAAATTCAATACATGATAATGAAAAATAAGTATTTTGTGTTTAATAATAAACTTTAATTTATGCCCTTAGATGTATTTCTCTGGTGTGTTATTGCGTTCACATTTATTGTGAACCGCGCTATAGTATCAATTTTAAAAGGGAAAATGCGCACAAATTTAAACAATAATGCTACGAAACTCACCTTTTCATTAAGCCTTCTTGCAATCAAACGATCCAGTCCCGTGTATGCACCAGACGCGACAAACAGAATATTTGTGGTGTCCACTTGTACAGTTTCGCCGCGCAATTTTCGAGGCGAATTGCGTTCGGGTACATTCACAACGGTGCCCTCGAGCATTTTCAGCATACCCTGCTGAACACCCTCGCCGCCAACATCGCGTAACTGGTGAATGCCCGGGACGGCACCGATTTTGTCAACTTCATCGAGAAAAACGATTCCCGTTTGAGCGCGCTCAACACTATGGCATTGCAAAGACAAAAAAGATCAGAATTAAATGTGGCAATTCGCAATGCGAACACTTTGTCAAGTTATATATTTCTTCACTCACTTGTAGTTGGCATCCTGCAGCAATTTCGAAATTACACTCTCAATATCTTCGCCCACATAGCCGGCTTGCGTAAGTGTGGTGCAATCACAAATGGCAAAAGGCACATCCAGACAACGTGCAATCGTTTGCGCAATCAGTGTCTTGCCAGAGCCGGTGGGGCCCAACATAAGGATATTGCTCTTTTCCAGTTTAACGTTGTAGTTTTGTTTTTCCAAAATTTCCGATCCCGAGTCAACGTGTGCAGATGATGATGCTCCGGAACCACCGCCACCCATGCCCGACGATGACATATTTGGCTTCGGCGGCAGTTCGGTGCCGGACGAATTCGTAATGGTGTGTCCGATGCCGGATATGTGCAGCAAGTCGGTGCGTCCCATGGCATCGTTGGAGGCGGGTATCTGCGTACCCAATTGCGGCAAATTATGATGTATGCGCTTGTAGTGATTGTATACGGCCACGGAAAGGACCTTTTTGGCGAATTCCTGCCCCACCACGTGACGGTTGAGATAGTCCATGATCTTTTGGGGCGGCGGTGGCGGTTTGCGTTTATTTTTCAACTCTTCCTTGACGTTCTTCTTCGAATCGATCTCGGAGAGCACCACAAAGAAATGATTGCACTTGCCGCACTTCACGAAACGGGTCGAGCTGACGAAAGTCTCCACTTGGGTGCAGGCGCTGCCGCACTTCGGGCATGAGAGCATGTTTTTGTCGTTTGGTGGCTCACCGCCTGAGGTTGTTGAACCAGCGCCGGAAGCGCCGCTGTCAGCCGAATTGCCACTACCCCCGCTGCCGCTACTTGCGCCCGCCCCGCCACTGCCCGAAGAAGTTGTGCCGCTGTTTCTGCGGATGCTGAGTGCAACGTGCAGGCATCGCGTTGGATGGACCGTGATACATTTGTTCGCGGGCACAAAACTGGCGCAGTAAATTCCTGAAAGAATTAAAGAAGGCATGAATGAAACTTTATAACCAAATTAAAATAAATTGAAAAGAATTGTGACCGAATTTATAAGCTCGTTCGAGAGTTCTGTTGGTGTTGGACATTTTATTTTTATAGCTTCATCAAATTCATATGGAGAATTGAAATCAGAGGGCATTTACCTCTTGAAATTGTAAAAATAAGATTTGGAAGACATTCTTTACTTGAAGCAAAATCAAAGAATACAATGTCCAGAGTGTATTTTTTCAAGATAATTTGGAAAGTTTTGCATATTATGGGTAAAGTGAATAATATCCGACAATGATTTGCGAATCCTTTTGCAACGCACTTTCGGGAGTCTCGTTGTTTATATCAAAGGTTAAACAGTGAGAGATTTTTAGACCATGTTAATTGGATAACAGTCTATTACAGTAAATCGTTGAGGAAGAAGAAGTACAATGGAAGGCGATACAAATGCGTTTGTTACATAATACTAAGTATCTGCTTCAGCTGCTACTATTCCCGAGAAAATATATTTTTTATAAGGCTTCTATTAACTTGACACAGTTACGTATGCTTAAAGGGGCGAAAGGGGCACTTTTTTGCATGAGCGACTTCATGTGCATATCCAAAGTGTTTCAGGGTATACTGTTTTTGTCACACCATTTGTAGCACCCAATGAAGGCGTGGCAGGTGTAATAAAGTTGTTATAACTCTAAAAATTTAATTTTTCCCACGTCTGCTTGTATTTGAGCAAATGAAAAGATTGAAGCTCTAAAATCGATTTTTCAGATTTTTCAAATGCCACAGATACAGCTGAGAGCAAAAAAATAGCACTGCACTATTAGTTTTTACGCTCGGTTCGCTATCCTTCGGCTCAGTCAATATTTCTCCATAAACAAATTTGTTTGTGCATCTAACGGTATTCATAAACATAACGGTATTCCTTCAAATGCGCAAGCATTAAAATTTTCAAGTTACTGGATCATTTATTTTCGGGTCAGCGAAAAGTGCAGAGCAAAATAATAGCAGTGTTACAAAAAAATTTACTAAAAAGCAACGATTGGCTGCTTTTAAACTTTTATTTGCTCTGAACGGTTATAAAAGGAAGAATATTGTCTTTTTTAGCAGAATGGGACGATCCAAACATTGCTCAGACGAACTACGAAATATTATACAAGCATTGAGAGAAAAGGATAAGGGCATGAAGAAGGACAAGGATAACGAAAAAATATCCTTTGTGGAACTACAAGATATCATTTATGGGTCTGCCAACGGTCTGAAATGGGTAAATTAACCCGAAACAGGTGCTCCAAAGCGGTAACGTCTGAACGAATTGACAGACGAACCATCCAGTTATCCCAGAACAATCCTTCTATCTGCTCCATGCAAATCAGGTACGAGCTAAAACTTTCTTAGAGTGCAGTTATAATCAGAATACGTCTAATAGAAGCCGATTTTTTCCTCAAAAATCCGCGAAAGTCTCTTACCGGACCAAGTAATATCTAGCAAAATGGTTGGCCTTTTCTAAGGTACACTTCAGTTGGTCCAAGTGTGTACTGGGGCTTTTCCACTGTAAATGGTGGTTTCATTAAATATTACCGACAACCATTAGAGTTAAAAAGAATGATTCTGCTTACATTGTTACAAAATGTTCCTCCGCATTTCCTTGTAAACATGAAAAGCAGAAAATAAATTTCCTTTAAATTGATTTCCGCAATTTCGATTTAAAGTTAAGGGTTTTTGCCGACTTCAAAATCTGCCAAAAACCCTGTATATTAAATCGAAATTGCGGAAATTAATTTAAAGGAAATTTATTTTATGCTTTTCAGTCGACTAAAGGGTTATATTTCAAAAAAATTGTTTTTTACTTTTTTAGTACGTTTTTTTTTAAAACAGAGGAATTAAATTTTCTTAAAATAAATTTTTGCAATTTCAATTTAAATTTATTTATTTGCAAAGGTTACCAAAAACAAAATTTTGTCTTGGGGGAGGTGACCACCCAAAATGGATAATTATGGTTTTTTGCACGTATTTTTCTGATTCCAAAACGCATTTTTAGTTTTTCCCCAACTTTGTAACTTTACAAACACTTTAGTTTTCTTTTCTGAAAACTTGTAGTGATTCTCTCCCATAAAGGAACAAACTTGGGGAGTGCACTTGTTCAATTTCGAAAAATCAAAAAATAAGAACCACACTGGGCAAAATAATAATTTTAGACGTGCAAGAGTTTCTTGCATATTCCATAAAAAAAATTTCTGAGATATGAGTATGGTTACGCTTACATCCAATAAAACGGAAAAATTGAAAAGACGCTTTAAATTGTTAACACAAATGTTATGTTCTGAGTCGCCGTAAAAACACAAGGGTTGAATTTGAAAAAAATGCTTTTTACTTTTTTATTCTGAAACCTAATGTACAGCAATACCTCTTTGCATAAATTTATACTATAATTAAGTTATGCTTAAGGCCTTAGCAGCCAAAGCTTCTTTATATTAGCATTAAATTTTAATTTTAAGTTAATATTTAATAATGATAATAATAATACTTTTTTGTTATTTTTTTTGTTTATATTTATTAATTAACTAATATTTGCACTCCAAATAATCATAAATTATTCCATTATTTCTTTCGTTTTGTAGTTGAGTTTAATACGAGAAGCCTGTGTTTTGCATTCAACACACGAAGAAAGGTCAAGGGCACTGACCCACTTAATCACCATGGTACGGCTTATATACAGGCCAGGCTATAGCGTATTGCAACAATTTAATGCCATTTCAGCTAAAGTCAGACCTTGACCTGCATAGCAAAGGGTTCAGTGAACAAATCAAATGTTTTTATTTTTTGATGAGTTCAAATGATATTCACATCAACATTTGCAACCAACTTCCATAATTTGATTGTTTTGTTTACTTTTACGTTTCGTATGATATTGTTGTAAAATTAATTGAAGCATTTAAATAAAATGCGAACAGCTGTTGTTGTAGAATGAGACAATTGATCTTGAATGTTTTGTCAAAAGCACTTGAAGCTAATCATTTCATTTCATATCGTATCGTATCACCCATTACCCCGGTATATTCCCGGTATGCGATAAGCTCGACTATGTAGCGTGATTGTTCTTCGCGTGAAGCACGTATTGAAATTAATTCAAAGTAACTCACATGACAAGTAAACAATTAAAATCTGTTATTATTTAGTGTTAGCGCGACTGAGGGTAATATTGAGTGGGGAGCTAGGCACAGACAACAAGTTAAGTGATGAAAGAGGCCTACAAACTTCAAATGAATTTAGTATTTTTATTATATTAAGACTTAAGGCAATAGAACATAGTTAGCTCTGGCTTCCCACTCCCTTTTTACCATTTAACCCGTTTTTATAGAAGTCTAGGTCAAGAATCAAAAGTGGCTTTAATATTCAAATCAATTTTTCGATCAATGGGGGAGCCAAACTGACCATGAAATAATTAAACGAAAATCACAGTATCTGCCGCGGAACTGAAAACTTCACTGTTAACTGTTAATGACCTTTAGACAAGCTTAGCTGCAAAAAAGTCGACCCAAAGTTGAGGAAACTATTGAAAAAAATCAAACGTACACACTTCAAGTTCAGACACCAATAGGCATACAAATAAATACGAGAATTTTGCCTCTATACTAGAAGCGAATAACTCGTTTATAGACAAATTGAGGCAATACGTTGGCCTTCAGGAAGAGCAGCGCGGTGCAATAGAGGAGACACAGAACCAATTGAAAAAGCAGCTGTTGGGGCGAACAATAACATCGGCGTCACCAATGCAAATTTCGCAAACAAAATTAAATTGAAAAATGATAATGAAAAACAGAAACAAATACGGCTGCTGTTGCTGTTGCATTTACGGCCGTTATCTTTGTTTTTAAGTTTCTTAATTTTTTTTATTTGTTAGCAAAAAAAATCCAAAAAAACAAAAACAGCGAGACAAGAGCAACAAACAAGACTACATACAGACAAACATACAACGTCAATCGAACGATGGCGGAGGTGGCTGCGGCGGTTATGGTACTTATTATCGCTGAAAGAAATTCGGCAAACAAAGCGTAATAAAATCACGTAAACGATGATCAAAAAAGGGCAGGGAACAGAAATTTTTGTATTCTTTGAATTCAAGATCAAGCTTTGCCACTTTAAAACCTAAAACTTTATATCCGTAGTGTGCAAAGAACGGAATGGCTAATTGGAGTAATTCCCATCAAACACAAAGGGAACGCATACTTTTTAAGGATTCACTTACCTCCTTTTAGCCAGTAAGGTCCTCCAAATTTCGGCAACTGCGACAATAAAACTATGTGGCGAACTACACTCATTCTTCCTGCCTTCCTTTCTTTTTCGGGACTGAGATCTTTGTCTGGGCCGCTAAATCTCGGCTTTTTCTCACTTCGCTTAATTTAGTCTTGTGAATGGTTTCCAGGCAAGTCTTAAAACGTTTTAAAAATATGTTTTATAAGACGCAATTGTTGAAAAAAAATATATATTCTTCACTTTGTTCCTTTTTCGTGCCTCTTGCTTATGTGTTATTTAAGTTCATTTTCGAATGGACGTGGAAAAGTCAAAAATCCACAAATGTCATTGCGAGCAGTGCAGCCAGATTTTTTTTACAGAAAATCCGTATTTTCTACTTTTTATTGTAACAATCCGTACAGAAAAAAAATTACAGAATTTTTTGAAAGTTATTGTTTTGTTAAAAATAAAACAGTTTCTGATGAATAAATTCACCGATTGTCGATTATTTTTTACCGACAAGTCGATTTAATTGAACAATCGATTCTTTTTTATTCGATTATCGAGTTTAAAAGTCCGTTTTTAAGTCCATATTTTATTTTTGTATTATGTATTTTGACAGTTGGTCGGTCGCAATGTTTTTAGGGAAATTTTGAAGACCGACCGAATAAAGTCCCACTTTGGTCAATCAGGGATGCCTGTAGTTTTGTACAAAATTTTCCTCAACGAATAGCGGTTTTCATGCGGTGAGAATAAAATGCGAAAGTTCTGACAGATTTTTTTCAGAAATTTCGTATTTTGAAGGAATCCGATTTCTCCTGAAAATTTCACAATTCCGATAATCGGATTTTTCCGTATATATGGCAGCACTGATTGCCAGCGGAGTGTGTTCAGTGGGCTACGTATATCAGCTGTTTTCCTTAACACTTTTAAGCACAGTGGGACGAACAACTAACAGTCACACTTTTTTGACAATCTAAATATAAACTTTGTAATCAATTTTTTAATGCACTTGAAGTTTTGATGATAACTTTTTTTTTTGATAATAATTTAATTTGAATTTTAACTCTTTGTACTATTTTCCAGCAAACATGTAGGTTTGATATCGACTCGAAACCAAAGGTTTTTCTCCATATAAGTAGTACTTCAATATTGCCAGTATATTGAAAGTACATTCACTGATATCAAGATACAAAATATATGAAAAAGTACATTCGCAACTCGGATTTCTCTGTCAAATTAATACAAAATGCAATGCTTGTTGTTTCACTCTTACTGTGAGTTCACAACACAGGTTACTGGCAATATAGAAATATTATATCTGTTTACATTTGACAAAACCACCTATTTCAAATTTGCCAACATTTCAGGAGAGCAAGAAAACGGTTAAACTGCTTCTTAAAATTTGTTTGTGTAGAAATTTAAAGAAACCTTAAGTTTTGATGTTGCGCACGAGTATGAAGCAAATATTTCCCAATTATTCATTACAGTTGAGATTATGTGCACCATCTTCAATTAAAAAATCAATTATATGTTTTTTTCCGCTTTATTGGGCGCAAAACGCCCCCTTCCTTTTTACAAATACAAAAAACAGATAATTTTCACAGGTGTGTGTTCACGATGTTATTCAGAAAAGTACAATTCTACACAAGTTTTCCTTATCATGAAGACCCCATTGGAAAATATGTCTAATCTCAAAATTATACATTTCACCAATGTTGGAGAAAAATGTTCAATGTGTCTGCTGTGTTCTGATGGGCCGCGGTCATGTGACCGGTCATATGACGGTCATGTCACATGACTGTCAATGACCAAAACATTTATGACAATTTTATGACCGAAAAAAAACGTATGAAAGAATGTCTTACAAACATTTATTTATTAATTTTGACAAGAAATCTGAATTCTACATGAACCAAAATTTGCTACACCGAATCAACATGACGAAAATCTTCGCCAGTGTTACATTTTTTCTTTTTTCTTTTGCGTTTACTTTTTATTAAACAAATTTTTTAAGTTGACTTTGATTTTAACTATCATTGAAATTGTCAAGGGAGTTAACTTTCGCAGCATACCTTAATCCCATCATTATCAGCATTTAGGTGTTGGATGTGTTATGATTATATATTTGAAATGACATAAAACTGCACTAAATAAACTGAAATTTTTAATATTTCAAAAACTGCCCCCATTGGAAATAATTGTGATTTTCATGTTCAGCGACCCCAAAATTAGTTTGGAAAAAGTAGTTTGACCTTAGTATCTACTTTATTTGACAGATAATACCCTGATTTATCATATGATAAGTAGGAACTTAATTTTAAATATGAATATTCAAAAAATACTGCTAGAGGTCAAATGACGTCATTATTACGGTGGAGTGACCAAAAATAAAACGACCGATCATTGCCCATCACTACTGCTGGGTGATCGGTTTTTTACGGTGCTTAGTTAAAATCGATATATCGGTTTTACTTGAGCCATTCTAAAAACAACTAGCTAAAATATTATTAAAAATAGTGATATGAATTTACTTTTTAATGCATCTATTTCGGTAAAACCTTTTTCTGAAATCGTACAAAAAGAAAAACCAGTTGAAGGGTTTCTAAAAAGTGGTACATTTCCGAAAATTGAGAAACTGTGCAACTTAATTTTTTCTATAGTAAATACTCAATCTCATATTTTCATTTAAACAAAAAAAAAAAATCTTTGCAAAAGAATGTTTAGTGATAAAAATGTTCTCCAAATTTTGAGAATTTTTCCAAAACTGGAATTTTGGACAAAAATTACGGAATGACAAGAAAGTTGATAATTTTCATACAAATTTACCAAAAACCCATTTTTTAGAAAACTTTTCTAAATTCAACGATACCAATATCTACATAATAAAGTTTGAGGAAAATATGAATATATAACCAGTTATGGTATACGATTTGAAGTGACACGCACTGTAAACAAAATTAAGAGAAAACATACAAATATTTTATTTCGACTGTCATATGCGAGAGAAGCGTTGCATTTTTGAGTACTTTGGGCAGAAAATATTCCCAACCCGCAAATGCTGAAAAAAATAAAATGGCTTAAAACAGTATTTTTTTTTTATCTGATTTTTTTACTGCTTTTTTTTATTAAAATGTTCTTAACTGAAGAAAAATAATGTTCTGGTTTTTTTCAAATTGTACTGTTTTTTTTTACTTAATTTTTACTATTTAAAATCTGGCAGCCCTATTCGAATCGCACGTGTATTTTGCGACAGACTGCAGAGAATTCTGTTTTTCCACAACTGAAAACTGTTAAAAATTTTGGATTAAAAGTGAATATAAATAATAAATAAAATGGTAATCGTAGAGAAGAGTTTTCCTCGAGGAGGGACATCAACAAACGAAGCTAAACCGGATGAAAACAAGGACAATATTGTAAGTTGAAAAGTTTTGAATTTGGACAATTCGTGCTTTACTCATACTCCATTTCGATTACAGATCTTTGGCGCTCTTCAAAAGAAAATAAAGAAATCGAAACCCAACAAGGCAAAGGATGATTTGGACACTTTACTGGACGACGACACCAAACAGGGTAACATTGAGACAATCTCCGCCGAGCTGCTCAATTACGACAGCATACAGGATGGAATGAATATAATGGGTATGGTAAAGGCAGTAGATCAGTTGTATCTCAGCATCTCATTGCCGGGACGCATGACAGCGCGTGTATCGGCATTGGAGATCTCCGAATCCTACACAAAAGCCACAAAAGAATTCCTACAAAATTTGGACCAAAAGGAGCAGAATTATAAGTCGCTGAAGGATTTGTATGCTATTGGTCAGATAGTCTATGGACGAGTCCAAGACGTGGTGAAACACGAACACGGTCGCACGGACATCAACATGAGCCTGAAACCGGCGCAAGTGCACTCGGAAATTCAGCATGCTAATGTGAGGAAAAGTTTCATCTTCAACGGAGCCATTGAGGAAGTGCAGGAGCATGGCTACATCATCGAATCGGGCATCAAGGGTATGCGTACATTCTTGCCTATGGAAAAATCGCAGCAATCTCCGCATGTGGTGGGCGAGTTGATTTACCTGAAAGTTGAAAAAATCACACAAGATAAGGCAGCGAGTACGTGCATCTGCAAAGAAGTGAAGGCGGAGAACTTAAAAATAAAAAATCAATCCAGTCCAAATATTGAGTACATTGTGCCCTCCGCCATCGTCCAGTTCGATGTAACAAAGCAATTGAAAGATGGTCTCCAAGGAACGATTATGAATGAAAGTTTTACCGCATACATAAACGAGCATCAGCTAAGTGAATCCTTAGCTCTGCCGGAAGACTACGAGTTGAAGGCTACTCTGAATGCCAGAGTACTCTACGTAATGCCCCTGACCAAATTGGTCTACCTAAGCTTAAATTTGCACAACAAAGAGGACGGTGAATTGGCCGACTCGTCGTCGACAGCAGCTACTCCCGCTTTCAAGCGTGGTGATGTCATTGAAAACGCCAAGGTGCATCGTTTGGGCACGGGGGGAGTAATTTTGGTTTTGGAAAACAAATTCAAAGGCATCATTTCGTACAAGACAATTAAGACGAATTACAAGGGCAATTACGATCAGGACGAACTACTCACGAAATATGCCAAGAAGACCCAACACAAAGTGCGCGTGCTCAGCTATGACCAGATGGACTCCATGTTCATCTGTACGGACGATGCGAACGTTGTCAACGAGAAGGTTTTCGATTTGGATGATTTACAAGCAGGAGAATTCGTCACGGTCACGGTTAAAGAGCGCGATCAGAAGGTGGGCGGCTATGCAGTGCAAGTGGGCAAAATTAAAGGTAAATCGGTTTTGAATAAATAAAATTAGGCTTTGTAACCTCAAACAAAAAAACCTTCCAGGTATCATTGAAAAGCTCTTCTTGGCCCCCTCGACTAAACCTCTGGAGGAAAAATCGAAAATACGCTGCCGCGTAATTGCGGTTAATAAGGAACGCAAAACCGTCTACTTCACCAATCGTCCCGAGTACCTGGCGAAGAGCTGCCAAGTGCTCACATCTCTGAGCAATGCCAAGCCGAATGCGATTCACACGGGCACCATAGTGGTTTGCAACGACGACTATATGCTCGTCAAGTTCTTCAATCACCTCAAAGGTGTTCTTCACAAGGACCGCCTGAACGGCCTAATGGCCGCTGAGATGGCCAACTTCTATGTGGGTCAGACGATGCCTTTTCGCATTTTGCGAAAGGACGAAGAGCAAATCACACTTAGCTTGCCCGAGGATACCTTCAGTATGGGTGAAATATGTCCCGTTACCGTAGTGCACACCTTGGAATCGGGCTTGGAAATCAAAATTGCCTACGACATAGAAGATGACCAGGAAGAAGCGGTGGAGGATGCAAAAGGCTTAATACCCTTGCGTTTGCTATCGGATTTCACCGACTTGGTGCAGGCCAAATTGCGCATATTCCCCGAAAACACCGAAACGAAAGCTGTGTGCATTGTGAAGAACATTTTCAGCTTGCGCGATGTCGCCTACTTCCAGCAGCACCTGACAAACGATTGGCGTTCAGTGCAACCGGGCGATATCCTCAAGGCGTACGTAAAGAATGTAGCCGAAGATGTGGTGGAGCTGATGTTGCCCATACGCGACTACGGCAAGCTGGTGAAGGTGCATTTGAAAATGCTGCTGGTGACTGCGTTTAAAAATCCAAACATTATGCTGTCGCCCGAGCAGCCAGTTTATGTGAAGGTTTTGGGCAAAGAGCAAACCACCAAGACCATCACGGTTTCCGCTAAACTTACAGACGTGTGGGATGGACAGCTGAGCGGCACGGCGCAAGACGTTGAGAGGTAGGTTAAAATGGAAACTCCTTTTGATTTTTCTCTATGAATGATTTCTTACTTTTCCCAGATATTTGAGTGAAATCCGCGACATTAAAAAGGCCTTCAAGAAACAAGACAACAGCATTTCCAAATATTCGATTGGCGACAAGGTTACTGCCCTGTTTCAAGGCATAGATTCCATCACCAAGGATTGGCAATACGAGTTGGATAACTCAAAAGTACCAGCCCTTGTCAAGGCGAGCCTCCTGGGCAAAGCTAAGCCGCCCAAAGTGGGCGACAAGCAAGAATGCATCGTACTGTGGATTGACTACTCGAATGAGTTGCTCTTCATTAGCAATCAGTCGGGCGATCTAGAGCGCATCACAACCACCGCACAGATACCTCCGAACTTAGTGGGCAAATCCGGTATAAATGCCAAAATTGTGCTCAAGCTGGAAAATGTGTTCATTTGTTCTCTGAAGAAGGGCAAGAATCCGTTAGTTTATTGCCCTGTGCGATTGCATTTCAATGATTTCGAAAATTCAGCCAGTATCGACGTGAAAGAAGGAGAATTCTGCAAATTGGCATTCATACATGCGACGAAGCCAATTGCTGTGCTGGAAAGTACTTACAAGCTGTGGCAAGACATTGGCAACAAGCGCAAGGCGCAGCAGGAAATGGAAGCTTCAAAGCGGAAAAAGGCCAAATTGGCCAAAGAAGTCAAAGAAGAAGGAGCCAAAACAGCCGTAGCCGTTGAAGACAAACCAACGAAGAAGGAGGTCAAATCGACAAAGAAGTTGAAACGTAAATTGGAGGAAAAGTCCGTCGTAGCAGTTACCCCAGAAGTAGTAAGCAAAAAGAAGAAGGAAAAACCTAAAAAATCGGACAGTGCCCCCAAACCGGAAGTACTCTTCTACGAAGACAAAACGTCCGTCCAAGTTGAGGGCAATAAAATCGTAAAAGCAAATACAAAACGGGAGCTGGCCGCGAAAGTCTCTCAAAAAACTGAAGTGAAGACTCTGCCTGGCATCGATAATTTCTGGAGTACTGATTTGACCCAACTAAACCAAGCCAACGGCGATGGTGGCGCCTCCAGCGATGAGGATGAGAACAATGACTCGCTCAACAGTGCCGCACCGAAGAAAAAGTTGACCGCCGCCGAAAAGTTCAAACAACAGCGCGAGGAGGAGGGTCGTCTACGCACTATCGAAGAGAAATACTCCGATCCGAATGAAATGCCCGAATCCGTAGACCAATTCGATCGGCTCATATTGTCCGATCCGAATAACAGCAAAAACTGGATAAACTACATGGTCTACCATTTGCAGTCCACCGAAATCGACAAGGCAAAGGCGGTGGCACGGCGCGCCATTAAGGCCATATCCTTCCGCAATTCGGACGATCAGCTGAACATCTGGATTGCTCTGCTCAATTTGGAGCTGCGCTACGGCAGCAAGGACACCTTCGATGAGACTCTGAAGGAAGCACTCACCTTCAATGATCCGCTGAAGACCTATTTGCGAACCGTGGAAATTCTCAGTGATGCCAAGCGAGAGAGAGAGCTGATTGAGGTTATTAACATCGTTACGAAGAAATTCAAGGCCCAACAGGAGGTGTGGAAGGCGGCCGCAAATGCGTATTTCAGCATCGGCATGGCCGAGCGAGCTCAACAAATGCTGCACAAGGCTTTGGCGTGCTTGCCCGAAAGAGAACGTACGCATGGAAGAGACGGTTTTTGCAAAATTGTACTTCATTTTAACTGTTTTCTTTGTTGCTCTAGATGTCAATACCATTGTTATTTTCGCCAACTTGAACCACAAGCATAACCACAATGAAATGGCCCAAACTCTGCTGGACCAGGTGGTGACGTCATATCCCAAACGTGTCGATGTTTGGACGCAATATGTGGATTTGCTGGTTAAAGAGAATCTAACTGATTCAGCGAGGTTTGTTCAATATTTCATTTTTAGTGGACAATCTTTTTCGTAGTTAGTTTTTGGGTGTATAAATAACACAGGCCGACATGTTTGTACTTCTACATTCTCCAATTGTTTTATGTAATAGGGGTTTTCACGAAGCCCTGTGTAACGGAGTAAAAGAGTAAAAACCCCTAAGAGTAAAAACCCCTTGTGAAAACCCCTAATATATTTAGAATGGTTCATAATATGAACTCAGTTTTTCGCCATGACGTCAGGTTTTTTGAAAAATTGACAAAACTTTACATCCTTTTTATACTATATCTTTTGAAATAATTTAGCAAGAAACTAATTCTACTTTTTTTTTAATTTTTTTAATACAATTAAAAAGTCAAAAAATCGATTTTTTTGTCAATTTAAAAAAACTGGAATCGTATTTTAGAAAAGTTTGTTCTTTGAAAATTTCTCTACAAGTTGGCCAAATAAAGGTCTAAGAGTAGTAGGTCAATTGAAAATGATGTTACTGAAAAATAACAAATTATAATATTCAACTGTACTTAGTATTATGTGAGCAGAAAATTCTTTCTTTTTTTTGAAATTTTGTTTATTATATAAAATTTAAAATTCATCATCGATTAAACGATTTTGAAAATAGTTGATCGTAATGTCGAAAATCGAGTTTCAACTTTCTTTACCACGCTCCGTTGTGCAATTATCCTGAAAGTTTCAAGGCTATCGGTTCAGCCGTAAAGTCGCGGGAACAAACAGATAACTAGCTAACTATTTACGGATTTCACCGACTTGCTCACACCTTTTTCCATAAATTTATTTGCAGAAATGTTTTGGAACGCGCCGTCATACAGAAAATTCCCCTGAAGAAGATGCGTACGATATTTAAAAAATATTTGGAATTCGAGGAGCGTTTCGGCAGCGATGATGATGTACAAAAGGTTAAGAAATTAGCCACGGAATATGTGAAAAACAATGCCATCTTATAATCACGTAAAATGTAATCTTTAATGTATAAATCATCTATAGGATAAAAATAAAATGTAAAAGTTTGTTTGCATAGAATGTTTTGTTGTTTCTGATTTCACAATTATTGTAGAGACAAATTATGATTATTGAAAAATTAAATAAACAAATTTCCACAAATTAAAAAATTGTACACATCCACGACTATTCCCAATTAGCAATAATATTTAAGAAGTAAAAAAACAGATTAAAAATGTACTTTAAAAGTACTGAAATTTATGTAAGCGAACATCTCCAAAAACTGTAACATCTGTTGATTCGTTAAACACCATTAGCAGCTGTCAAACGCTTTTTAGAGTAGTATAGTAGCTACGCTTTTCGAATAAAACTACTGTATTGTTTAAATTTTTTTTAAATTATCACAAAACAATCGAAATTACAACAACCAAAACCTCAGCCAATCAATCCTCGAGCACCGCCCGGCGTCGCTGCAACCACATCAATCAAGGAGGGATTTTCCCCTGGCTTCACGTCGGTCCCCACATTGTTCCAACTCCGTCCTGCTCTGAGCTGCTCAATCTCAGCTAGTGCTTCATTAAGCCGTTCCTGCAATACGGCACAATGGGAACACTGTGCCACTGAAATGTCCATTGGATTTGAAAGTTCTGGACCTAGTGGTAACTCATGCCTGTAATACAAGTAATTGTTGGAAAAATTGGAAAACAAATTGTTTTTTTTTTAATTTTACTTACATTGGCTCCTCTTCTTTTGGAATCAGAAGCTGATCGGCATCCCAACCAGCTTGCAAAGCACCATACTTGGAGTATTTCATCATACCATCGTAACCTATGCGAGATAATAAATGAACATGATAGTGTAAATTGATCAGCAACTTACCCAAGAACAATGTGGGAGTTCCACCTCTAGGTATCCGTTTCTTACGGACGATGTCTACATCAAAATGCCTGGAGCACACCATCTCCATATTATTCGATCTCCTTAAGCGGATGTTGTCCAACCACCGTTGCTTATCCCCTGCGTCGCTTGGGAAGCTAAACAGGGTTAGAAGGGGATCGCGAGGGCAATTGAAGATGCAATGGCGAGGCATTTCTGTAATATAATTTAAAGTCACTACCGAAAAATTTCAACACTCAAATTCGCTAAGAATTTTTCCTTAAAATTGCATAAATAGTTGCCAGATATTTGTTAAAAAGATCCTATTAAGTTGGAGTAAATTTGAGGTAATTAAAAAAATTTTCTGGATTCTCCAGTATCAATTGCCATATCATATCATCGCTTGGAAAATTGCATCAAAGAAATGTATTGCAAATTTTTATGGAACATTTAATGTAAAAAAATATATTGCAGCAATCAAAAATCTCATATCGAATCTAACAGCTATTAAAAATCAAAAAAAAAACCATTTACTTAAAAATTTTCACAACCACCAAAGATTTTCAAAAGTCATTACATGAGATAAATCTCACAAATCTGGCAACCTTCACAATTTTTCGATAACTTACCAAAAAAAACTTAACGAAAAAATTCAAACGGTAAAACCGAGTTGTCCATTTTAATTTAAAAAAAAGGGGTTGATTTCACAATTATTGTAGAGACAAATTATGATTATTGAAAAATTAAAAACACAAATTTCCACACATTTAAAAATTGTACACATCCACGACTATTCCCAATTAGCAATTAGAGGCAATTGTTGCGTCTGTTGCGGTACATGCTCTGCCGTTTGCAAATATGATTGGGAGCTTGTGTTTTCTTTAATTGGTTCGGATCCTGGCAAATCATAAATTGCTGTTAACGGGGGAAGTGGCGCTGCCGCTGCAACCACAATCGCAGGTTGCACTTCTTCCGCCACATCTGAGCCAATTGACGAAATATTTGCTTCCTTGCTGGCCTCATTGGAAGTTTCCGCTAATGCCTTGCCCGAGCCCGAAGCGTGCAAACGAAGGTGATTGGCCAATTCGTTGGGACGCCGAAACGATTGATCGCAGTAGGTGCAGTGGTAAGGTCCCATATGGACACGCCTGTGCTTCGACAGGACCGCAGAGCGTGCGAATGTCTTGTGGCAGATGTTGCAGCTAAAGTTTCGTTCGCCTGTATGGGTTATCTTGTGTGAATTGAGGTCCGTCGACTTGGGGAAGCCCTTCCCGCACAAATCACACGTGTAGGGCTTTTCGCCCGTGTGGCGGCGCATGTGAACAACGTAATTCGATTTGCTGGTGAAGCAGTGACCACAGTACTGGCAAAGTATTGGCTGATCATTGCTGGCATCGCGTTCCGCTTCGCCCATGTGCACCTGGAAGTAGGACAGGACAATCAATGGAAATATAATTGAGGCTTAATTGCAACGCTTCGCTCACCTTCATGTGCGTGCGCAAATTATCTTTGCGATTGAATTTCTTATAGCACACCGGACACTCCATTTTCAGCTCGTCGGGCAAGTGCACGGCCTTGTGGCGTGTCAGGTGCTCCGAGCGCACGAACGTCTTCTGGCAGACGGTACACGCATAAAGCTTTTCGGCCGTGGTTATGCGATGCATTTTCAGCTCCTTGCGTGCCTGCGCCAAACACTCGAATTGCTCCAAATTGACCTGTAGCAGATATTGACGGAATCGCTCCACACACGATATGGGATGCTCGTCGCTTTCGCACCGAGTCTTCAGGTGGTGGATGAACAATTGGACGCCGATGAACTGGCGGCCGCAATAGTCACACTCGATGTTCAATTTCGCACTGGAATGGGAGGTTTTCTGGTGGAAGAGCGCTTTATAGCGGCGATCGAATGTAATTTGGCACAAGTCGCATTTGTAGATATTTTGAGGAATTTGTTTGTCTTCCCCTCTACTGCCTTCATCATCGGTTTCCGAGTTCGTCTCCGAATCGCTTATATTCAGCTCAATTTCGGCCTCTGTGAGTATGCCGTAGAACTGCGAGTATCGCTTCTGGCTCACTTCTTCCACTATAAAGTCGCGTATCACTTTTGTTTCAATGTTGCGCTGATGGGGATTCAGGATGGTGTATATGGTGGACGCCTCCAGGATTTTATCGTCATAATTGTTGGCTTCCGTATGCCGCTGCATATGCTGACGAAGTTTGTAGATTCTGTTCATTTGATCATTACAAATAAAACATTCAATTGCTTTTGCTCCGTTTGGAACACATTCAGCCTCTTCGTTGTCATTTATTTGGGCATAAAGTGCCTCTCCATCCTTACTATCCTCCTCTTGCAATGGCGGATTTTTGAGTGGACTGCGGTGGAGTTTCGTAGATGATGGATTCCTGCTCCTCTTCGAATGTTTTCTCATTTCACTACTGGTCGGATGGTCGGATGGTGTGGTTACTGCTTTTATCTTGATTTTTGTCTACTACCACCATTGACGCTCATGACAGCTGTTTTCTATTTACAATTGAAATTGTTCCTCCAGAAAAAGTCTAAAAAAGCACTGGAAGCACGGTTGCCAGATTTGTGAGATTTATCTCATATTGAGATTATTTAATGGCTGATTGAGATTTTTGTAAGATTTTTGACCAAATGTGAGATTTTTGTGAGAATTTTTAATTGCTGTGAGATATTTCCTCACATGAAATATTTTATTTCGTGCGAGATTTTTGTAAAGAATTTTTAATTGCTGTTAATTGCAATTTTTATTAATTTGGTTTGAGATTGTGATTGACTGCACAACGGCGGTCACAACTGCCAAATAAATATCTCAAAAACAATCTCACACAAAGTTTAAAAAAAATTTCAGTCGAGACAACATTTTTCAGAGATTTTGCAAAAAATGTTGCCCCCTATAACGAAATTATCGTATGTGGTACTTTTTTCGAAAGTGTTTTTTTTCTTCCAAATGTTTCCTTAGCATGTTCTGCATCTTTTTACATACTTAGAATATTCAAAATGTATATGAAACTGTATAAAAATTAGATGTAAATTTTATCATATCTCATTGTTTTAACCATTCTCTTGTAAAATTTTAAAAACCACACATACGATAAATTCGCGATTAGGGGATGATATTTTTGCAAAAAAATTACTGTATTATAGAAATTTTTTAAATACCCCAAAAAAATTCACTATAAAATCAATTAAGACACTTTTTTATAAGTCTTTCAAGACAGAAAAATAATCGATTATCGATCAATTGTTAGCCATCCCATCTCACAGCAATAAAAAATTCTTACAAAAAATCTCCAGGGTTTAAAATGCTGCTAGAAAATAGCATAAGCAAAAAACGCTGTTTTCAGCTGCGAATACTTTGAAATTTTTAAAATTTCATTTTACTGCAATGGCAATTCAAAAATGTATCAGCAAAACCATATGCTTTTCTTCTACTACTTGAAAATCAATTAGCAGATGCAATAGTAATAGAATCCGCAGTAGCTCCAAAATCAGTAATTCAAAAAACTAAAAATCATATTTATTCTGCTGAATTAGTAATAAGAATCAGAAATCTCACATCGCGCACGAAATAAAATATGTCATTTGAGAAAATATCTCACACCAATTAAAAAATATCACACAAGATAAAATATCACAAAAATCTCATTTCTCACAAGCCATTAAAAAACCTTAATATGAAATAAATTTCACGAATCTGTCAAACCTTTATATAATTTTTCAAACAATTTTTTGTTATTGAAATTTGTGTTATGTATTATGTGGCGGGCGGAATTGTGTGTGGGAATTTTCGTGGGTTTTTTTTAGTGGGAAATTTCGAGCAAAACCAAAAGCATCACTGCTGCCGATGAAAGCAGCCCGTTTCACGGTGGAAATTTCATATATAAGCGAGATGTGTTGGTCATTTTAGTAAAGTAAAGTTGAATGTGCGCGCGCAAATATACGCGGAAATATTTCAAATTCTAACGTTAGCTTCAAATATACCCGAATACATAATATTAAAATAATAGCGAACATTTATCTGAAGCAATTTTTATAAAACCGTACACCTAAATACTAAAAAGAATAAACCAAAATGCGTTTTATAAATAAGTAAGTGGAATTTCACTAATTAGTATAGTCTCTTTTAGCCTAAATCCTTTGCCAATTGATGTAGAATATACTACGAAATGTGTAAAATTATGAAAACAAAAGATTCTTCTAAAGAAGAAAAATTACACTAAAGCATTTTAATTTTGCCCACAACATAATTTATCTTCAGTGTAAAATGGTTATTCTTCAAATACATAGAACTCAAAAAATGTACATATCTAGAAGTTCTGGGCTACTGCTACAGTCGAACTTCTCTATAGAGAATTTCTATATAATGAAGTTTTTATACAATGAAGTGATCACGGGACCAAAAAGGTCCCGTGCGAATTCATTATAGGGAAGTCGACTGTATAATCGACCTAAAACGATCTTAAAAGTTACCGCAATTGAACCAAAGGAATAGTCAAATGAAAATGGACCAGCGGATAAAAGCTGAAAGTAGTATTTTAGATAAATGAGGTGTTAAGTACATTTATCAGAATTCCTTCAATATTTTTTTAGATTCGGCAGAGATACATGTGTTCATAATTTTATATTTTACAATGGAAGAATTTATAACTCTTGATTTTTTTCCCTTTTTAATCATAAGAAAAGGCTTAATGTGCTTAAGATAAGCTTAAACTAAGTTTCTTAAGCCCATTTTATATGGAATTTTTTCCATTTCTTAAGATGTGAAAACTCGGTCAGGGAGCCGGAATCGATATTTTTTTATATCTCAGAACCGGAACCGTTTAATTTTTAAAAGATATTTTTAAAATCTGAAAATTCTTAAATCTGAGAACCGATATTCGTTCCCGTTCCAGTCCCTGATTTCAAAGTTTATCATTTAACTTTTTTCAAAACGATATTGGTGTATCGCACTGAATCTACAACTCTATCATCCATATTTATATTTTGATTCAATTAAGGGCGGCATATCTTACCCTTTGCATTATATCCATGTATATAAAAATTCAATTTTGAAATGATTGTTATATATCGTTGGCTTGATATAGAAAAAGGAAAATAAATCGAGTTACACCTTTTCTATATAAAACCTTCATCCAACTACTGAGAAAAGAATATACGAAAAACTAATGGATTTACAAAAAAATTGGATTTCGTTACACAAGCCTTCGTAGACTGCTTCTGATGAGGAAAACCCAAAAAAGTTTACTGTTTACTTTCAATATTCATTTACTTTTTCCTCAGAGTGTGTCAAATCTGTTTTGAAGTGAATTCTCAATTCAAAAATTAATTTGAATGAAATATAAAAAGGAGAAGTTTAGACGAAGTGCCTTGGAATTTTCCAAATTATTTTCGTTTGATTGTTTTTGTAAGAGCAAATATTCAAAAAACACCAATATGACAACAAATATCGTGCTATTTTCTCACATTTCATTATTCAATTCTGATGCGATGGTTTTGTTTTTCTCAGTTTATCTTATCAGTTGTTACTTTTATGAAAAACATGTTTTTACACGCTTATACACGCTATGACGTACAAAGTGTGAAAATAACATTGTGCGTTGGAAAAATAGCCCAAGTTCGATTACCAACGTAATTGCATAAATGAGTCGACGGCAAATGATTGGTGTTACTGGGGAGGCTGGTAAATAAAATATTGTTCCCTAATAAAAGTACAAACATGTGCAGCTTAGCACTGTCTACGTTTTCCAGCTGATGCAAACAATTTCGAGCATTTAATCATACAATCAGACCCGATTGTGAGTATTTCATCATGCAGTTAAAGTTAACCAAGGTGATAACAAATTTGTACGGAAAATTTGCATTTGTATCACTAAGCTGGATGGACGACGCTGGCTGCACTGCTGGGGTCTGGAAGTGAATAAACAAAACGTAGCCTAATGACGTCAGTCGTCAGAGACTGAAAACAAATGAGCTCACAAAACAAAGTTTCCTTCAAATGAAAATATTTCAGAAATGGTTCACAAGTTTAAAAAGCTATGCATATTTTATATATTTTCTTCTGGTAGGATAATGAATTGTGAGTTAATTTTATCAGTTCAATTGAAATCCATCATAGAATACAACGCGCAGTAGTTAGGGCCAAAGAACGGGTTGTTATTGGTAAAAAGAATTCGCAAATAGTGGCAGCACTTTCCAAAAGACTATGTTGCATTTTTCAAGAGTGGAATAACAAATCGGATAACCGGATAAAATGTTTGGATAAATTTTCAAAAACGTGTAACCTGCAAATAGAAGCAAAAGGAAGAAGTAGGTGACAACGACAACACGCGATCATTTTAGTTCCTATCAAAAGCAAATCCCGTGTAAGCAAGCACGCACGTGCAAGTACGTTAAAGTAGTTTTGGATACAAATACAACGAAACTTGCCGCAGGTAAAAGCAAATTTTTCCAAATTAATTAACAAAATTAAGCACATTTTTTTACAAAATGAATTGAGTGAAAATTTGGTTAAAGCAAATTCATTTGTTTTTAAGTTTTTTTGTTTATGCATATTCGCATTGCACTAATACTTTTAATCAAAATAAACAAATTCAAATGATAAGAAATGTGTGCTAAATTTCGTACTATTTGTTAACTGTCAAAAAGGGTGGGGGGTTCCAAAAATTATCCGAGTGTGCTGTCTAGTCTAGCTTGCGTTTCGCGTTTGTGTTTGCGTTTGATTTTTTCGATTATAAAATGCGTTGGCTGCTGAAATTACATTTTCACAGAAGTGCTATAAGAACCATTTGTGATTCAAAAGTTCCAGAAATATCCAAACGTTGGAGCAGGTTTGTGCAATTTTCATTTATGCTAAAGAATTACGAACGATAAAAAAAAGAGAATGAAAAGAGAGTGTAGTAATTAATATTCAGGGTTGCATTTAAAAAAATAATAAATTGTTGTCGGCCATGCATTTTTATCGGTGCAATATTTTCATTTGCATGCAACTTCGCCCACGTTCCCATGTGATAATTAGTAGGGATGTGAATTGGAAAACATAGTAGGCAGCTCCGCATCCGTAGTAGGAAAATAATAAATTGTTGATTCAGCATTGTTGTTGGATAATTTCCATCATCATCCCAGCAAACAATATTATGAGCGCACAGCTCATTGTAGCTGTGCCCATAGTTACCAAATAAAAAATCTCACCAAAAAATTTTCTCACAAAAAATTTGAAAAAATCTCACGTGAGACAACATCTTACAGCCATTAAAAATTCTTACGAAAAATCTCAGCAGATAAAAAATCTCACATCGTACACGAAATAAAACATTTCATGTAGAGACCGACCGAAATCGGCCGAAATTTTTTATTTTTTTTTTGACGGAAACCGAAATGGCCGAATTTTTATTTTTTAAGCCGAAACATAATTAAGCGTATCAAGTAGGCTGAAATCGAGAGTAGTAGAAATTCTACGATAGTAGAAATTACTGTCAGGGTAGTAGATTTCAAGAGAGGGGATTAGATATGGAAAACCACAAGTTTTCTGCGTAGAGTAGTAGATATTCTACGATAGTAGTAGAAATTTCTGTCAGAGTAGTAGAAAATATCTTAAGGGAAGTAGAAAATCTACTACCGCAGTACAGGAGTAGAAATTTAAAAATCATCGCGAGAGTAGTAGAATTTTTTCATTTGTCTTTTTTCAATACAAATTGGGGACATGTCTTCTTTGTCGCTTCGGATTCTTCGAAACTATGATCAATGCTTAAATTTGTGTTACATACTGCTTTTATACACTTGGTTGTTCCTTATGTATTTTGCCACGCTAAATCCGAAAATAATAAATAAATTTTTCCAGCACGCACCATTTTTCCGTAAACGCCACACAAATTGCATTTATGGTGCGTGCTGTAAAAATTTCATTATTTTCTTCGTATTACATACGGCCACATAAAAATAATTTTAAAAAAATATGTATTTTTCTGTGTTTTTTTAAGTTTAATTGTAATTTGAGAATGCGTAGAATATGTAAAAAGAATCTCCAAAAAAATAAATTACGAATTGACGCTGAACTCGAATCAAGTATTTGATTTCTGTGTTACACTTTTTCTAAAAAAGTACCAAAAATTACAACTCTGTTCTATAAGCCACGAAATGACAGCAAATATGCTCAAATTTGGATATCAGTCATCTACTGACACCACCTGGTTCTTGCATCATGGTATCGAACCGAAATTTTCGGCGGAAATATCGAAATTTCGGTCGATCCGAAACACGTCCGAAACAGTTTTTTTTGGCCGAAAACCCGAATTTCTGTCGGTCTCTAATTTCATGTGAAAAAATATCTCCCAGCAATTAAAAAAATTTCACATTAGTTAAAAAATCCCACAAGCTATAAAAATATCTCAATGGGGCACTGCCCCATGGTTGAATAAACCCTGGTAGAGTTATTAGCTTACCGTGCATCTTTCCAACCACAAATATATTACCTTAAGGTGCATTTAGACCGCATGAGCGAAACAAACTTTTGTTGGGAACTCCAATCGCGAAAAAAATTATGTTCGCACAAACGTTTACACCGCCTGAATATTTGTTCCCGAACAAGCATCGGAAACTAGTGATTTCTTCGTTTTTAAGTGTTTACACTGCCCGAACATTTTAAGAAAGCATTCGACTTCGAATATATTTGCGAACCGGGTGTTTCCACCAGTCGAATGAACGGCATTTTGTTCGCGAGTTCGTGCTGTCTAAATGCACCTTTACAAATTACAAACCAAAAAAACCAAACAAAAATAAATTTGTGAAAGATGTCGAAATTTTGAAAATTGCTTTTAGCGACTATTTTTAATGCACAAAAAGGTGCGGCTTGCCGAAAATGGTGTACATTTCATTATATGCAGTACTCGAAATCAAATTCTCAATATAGGTTCTGAATATCACTTTGACAAAAGATGAATATTTTTACCATTTCTATTTTGGAGAGGGACCCGTATTATCGACCAGCCAATTCTTGAGCGATTAAAATATATATTTTTAAAATGTTCGTAAATAAATTAAAAAGTCTGGCAACACTGGCCACAATTCTTATTTTCTATATATTTTTTATAGGCAGTGAAAATTGCATTTTTTAAATATCTCAGCAATTAATGATCGGAATCAAAAATTTCGATCGATTCCTGACGACGAGACGAACATTTAAAAAAAAGAAATATTAAAATCGGTCGATAATGAAGGGAACGAACTTCTATTTTTTTAAAAACACGATTAATCGACTATTTGCTTTGATAATCGATTAGTTTACGATTGTTTTTTTTTTGCAAAATCTATCGTGCAACAATCTATCCCTAATCGTGGTGTCCATTCGTGATTTGGCGCATGAACTAAAATCTGGCTGGCAGCCCTATTGCTAGAACACGAATTTCGAATTATCGCATCTTCGTGTATTTGGCTGAAATAAATAGTATATCGCCTGCAGTCTTCCAAGTTGGAGCTAAATAGGTGCACGTGGTTTTTCTTTGTTCATTTGAATCTTTGTGGAAACTCTATCGAAATATTATCGCGTTGAATTATTGAATTGATAATTGATATCAACAAATACACACTACTTCACGGTGTATTTCAATAGGTTATACTTGTTGTTTACGCCGTGTGGGATTTTCAGTGTGACTCGGCAGCTATCAACAGCAGCCGTCACGAAAATTCCACTTAAGCTAAATTCAACTGAATCACCAACCGGACGGACGAGGGCGACCACAACGTGTGGTGACAGCCGCAACGGGGAATAACCGAAATCGAATCGCTGCTGCGATTGTTTGCGGGCGAACGCGCGCACCGAATGTTAGCAAACGAGACGAGGCCTTTTTCATTTGCACTTCAGTCAGCAAAGAGAAACGTTTAATTACGCAGTTGAAGTTATCAAAATTATATTTTTTATAATTTCATTTTGATCATTTGATTGAGTTTTATTATTGCACTTCGTAACATACGGAGTTGCGAAATAGTGAGCACTTGGAAAACATTTTACTGTTGAGCTAGAAAACTAGAACTAAGTGAAAATGATATCCGATTATATTGATATGGATACCCAGAAGATACGCTACGTCAGCGAATCGTCGAATGCCAGCACCAGCGGCTATTCGACTATGTCGCCGGGACCTGGTGGCAGTACTCTCGTGGGTGGCAATCTATCTCCCTCCTCATCGACATTCTCAATGCCGCCTTCGCCTGCGCAATCGCCGGCGACAGTGCTGCAAACGGAATTCTCCAATCTAAACTTACCTTCAAATTTGCCACAACAGTACCAGCAGACACAGTACACCTTGCAGAATCCAGGCGTGTACAAGGGCGGCAACAGCTATCTGAATTTTAACGCAGGCGGCAGCGGTCTGGCGACACCGGTCATGACACAATTGCACCAGCAACCGTTCGGCTTGCAGGCATCGGTGCTGTCTGCGCCAAAGATGCACGTCAAAAACGAATACCACGCTGAGCTACGCATTATCGAACATCCGGTGGAGAAGTTTCGGTTTCGCTATAAGTCGGAAATGCATGGCACTCATGGTTCGCTGAATGGCGCCAATTCGAAGCGTACGCCGAAAACATTTCCCGAAGTAGAGCTGAGAAATTTCAATGGCCATGCCATCATACGTTGCAGTCTCTTCCAGACGAACCTGGAGAGTCCACACTCGCATCAGCTGGTAGTGCGGAAGGACGACCAGGACATCTGTGATCCCCATGAGCTGCATGTGTCGCCGGAGAAGGGTTATGTGGCCCAGTTTCAGAACATGGGCATCATCCACACGGCCAAGAAGTTCATTTTCGATGAATTATTAAAGAAAAAGATGAACCGGCTGCATTTCGAGCTGGGCCGCGATGAGCTGTCCACCAAACAGACGCAAGAACTGCACAAGGAAACGGAGAAAGAGGCAAAGGATATGAATCTAAATCAGGTAATGAAAATTCCAAAATTAACCTGGAAAGTGAAATTGGTTTGCCCACCCCAGTTCCTTGAATATTAATTTTCTTTCCCTGTCCCAGGTTCGCCTGTGCTTTGAGGCATTTCAAGTGGACGACAACAAGACCTGGACACGCATCGCTACTCCCGTCTACACCAACCCCATCAATAATCGCAAGTCCGCTCAGACGGGCGAGTTGCGCATTTGTCGCTTGAGCATTGCCACGGGCAGTGTGACCGGTGGTGACGACTTGATACTGCTCGTTGAGAAGGTTAGCAAAAAGAACATTAAAGTGCGCTTCTACGAAATGAACGAGGACGACGAAATCGTTTGGGAGGCCTTCGGCCGATTCCGCGAATCGGATGTGCATCATCAGTATGCCATAGTCTGTCAGACGCCGCCGTACAAGGACAAAGAAATCGACAAACCAGTTGAGGTGTGCATCGAACTAGTGCGCCCCTCCGACGATGAGCGCAGTTTCCCGCCCGTCAACTTTCGCTATAAGCCGCGTGATGCGGTCGTCTCGCGTAAACGTCGTCGCACTTGTTCGACAGCCACAAGCAGTTCGGGCTCGGGGAGTTCTTTGAGTTCATTCGAGGTGCCAAAGACCGTACAGGCCGCCAATATAATGATGGGTGCGCCTACCCAACAGACAAATGCCTTTCACGGCGGCCAAATGGGTGTGGGTGCCAATGCCGTCACAATTAGTGAAGAGTTCAACAAAGAGTTGATGTGCAACGATCTTTTTCGTGCCTGCATAAATTCCAATTCGGAGGAACTGTCGAAGATGTGCCCACAAACGCTGTCCGGTTTCGATTTGCTAGACAATGACTTTCACATGCAAGGCGGCGGCCATATTGAAGAGGACGGAGCCAGTTCGTCGTTTTCGCTGGAATCTTTTCAATCAATGGAGTACAAGAAAATGCTGATGCACAAGGCAATGGCGATGCCAGTTGTCCACGGAAACCCATATTTCCAGCGTATAGTAAAAATCTACGAAGACATACGCGCCAGCAAAAGCGCAAGCGCCGAACAATTGGACATTGCAGCCAGGCAGGTGGCGGACATATTTGCAGAACATGCAGAGAAGAGCGAACACTGCGAGACAATTATACACGAAATCATCGCGCATGACAATCCCAAAGTGGGCTTCAAAATATGCCAAATCATCAGCTATTTCAAGCTCAACAACGAGCTGCTCAATCGCTCACTAAATGACAAGAGCAGAAGTGGCCTTCACTATGCCTGCCTGTACGACCGTGCCCACTACATACGTCCCCTGCTGGGTCTGGGTTGTGATCCCAACATACAAGACCAAAAGGGCAACACGGCACTCCACATTGCGGTCAAAGAACAGAATTACAAGTGCATCGACAGTTTCCTGAATATGGAAGGTCTGCGTCTCAAATTGACCACACGAAACGATGAGGGCTTGTCGCCTCTCCACCTGGCCATACGTCAAAATAGCTACGACGTGGCCGCCAAGCTTCTCAAGCACGACAAGTCGGCCGCCCTGGTCTCGAACTCGAAGGACGGCAACAATGCCCTACACATGGCTGTGCTGCAACAGAATATTAAGCTCATCAAATTGATTTTGGAAGGCCAGAATGTGGGTGAAATATTAATAACTCGAAATACGGCGGGACACTCGGTCATTGACCTGGCAAAAAGTCTGGGCCCCAAAGCCGATGCCTGTGAAATTGTCAACTTTTTGTCGTCACTCTGCAAAGGGATTATTGACTCGTCCAAAGAGGCGACCGTCATCAAAGAGGAAGAATTTTCCTCCTCTTCTACCGAAGACGACGATGACAATGAGTATATGACCGTTGGCGATATGATCACAATTAAAGAGGAGTACTTGGAGGAGCCCACAGGCGATAACACAGAAGACCTCATGACGGACACCCAAAATCTGGAGCACATTTTAAACGATCCCATAAAATTCAAAAGCCTTACAAAGTTACTGGATAAGTCGGATAAGTGGAAAGAGTTGGCTCAGAAGCTGAAAATGCAGCATTTAATGTGTATATTTGACAATGCCGACGACATGCTGAGCTACATCAAAAAGAAGGCCAACATAGAGTGCAAAGCGTTTGTGGCGGCATTGGGCGAAGTGCACAAAGATGCGCTCGATGTACTATGAAAATCTTACGATCATGATTTCATTTGAAACAACCTACATTATTTAGTATTCATCTATAAGTCAAACTAAATGTACAGAAGTATAATTTGTTACTTTTAATTTTTTCTTTTATACATGCTATGGAAACAACATAAATACAATAAAAATATTTGCCTTTAAAAACTGCATTAATTTATTCCAAAACACCTGCTCAGTTGTCTTCTATCGGTTACTTGTGCATCGCATATACTAAGTAATTGCTAGGGGGATTTACAACAGCCAGCCTCCTACGCTGAAAATGTATTTCTAAAAAGTCCCATTTCCTCGAATAGCAACGCTATGCGTAAGCATCTTATGTCAAGTTGTTTCTTTGTTTACTGCGAATGGGGAATTACCAGATGTGGTGCTTCCCCTTCGCTCGCGTTTACTTGTTAAATGCTATTTTAAAATTAAATATTTATTCTGCCTCTCTCCCTCCCGACGCCAACATTCCGCTACAATTGATAGTAAACTTCAATGAGCACATACTGCGGACGTGGTTTAATGATCTCGCCCGATAACCATTCCTATGGCCCTCACGTTTTTTTAGTATTCAAATTAATTCTGTAATTAGCTTTAAAATTGTAATCACTCACTAGGTGCGGAAAAAATCGAAAATATGCACATAAAATATAAATTTAAAAAGTAAAAATATGCATTAAAAATTGTCTCAAAAAAAACAATACAAATTTAAATTAAAAAAAATGTACACTAGGTTATAGAAGAAATATGAAGCCATACAAATGTATTAACAAATATATATATTATTTTATATTTATGGTGTTAATTATTTCACGTTAAGCAAAAGAGAAAAAAAATACAGTGACTCGCAGGTCACTTGTATATTCTTTCCAATGTACAATGGCTCACAGGATATTGGTATCATTGGAAAGGTCTATTCAATTCCTTTCGAATGAGTAGAAGGACCCTTAAATCCATTAAGCACACTTCGAGAAAATCCCTGTTTGAAAAAGAACAAACTTTTCGAACTTTTTTAAAATGTTGTGATTAGGGCGAAAATTTACAATATTTTATTACTTTTATACAAACTTGCCAAAAACCCCACTTTTCAAAAAATTTTCAAAATTAAAAGTCAAATTTTTTTCAAAAATTTTTTTACAAAACAAGGAAATAAGGCAAAGTTCACATACAAAATATGCAAATAACTGAAAATATGCAAAAATGGCCAAATATGGAAAAATATCCAAATACACATCGATGCCATTTTAAAGCAAATTTTTTGTTCGAGCATTCCGCTAAAAAAAATATGCATTTGCATAGAATCCGCACCCTATTGATCACATATAAAATTAAGTTCAATGTTGGGGCATTGGAAAGAATTTGACTGTTAGTACGCACGCTGACCAGAAACCCCCCTACTGATCAGCTGGAATAACCTCAATTTTGGAATATAGAAGTCACTGGAATTACATTAAACAATACAAAGAGTTGAGTGGTACTGACTGGAAGTAGCACCAACTGAATGACATCGCTAAGCTTTTGCTTCGGATAATAAGTACATATATAATGGAACTTCGATTAAATGCGAAGGTTGCTCTTAAACCAACTAAAAAGCAGAAAATAAATTTCCTTTCAATTACTTTTAACGATTTCGATTTAAAATTAAGGTTTTTGGCCACCTTGTAATCTGCAATGACATTAGGAACCGACCAAAAACACTTAATTTTTAATCGGAATTGCTGAAATAATTTTAAAGGAAATTTATTTTCTGCTTTTTATTCGGTTTAAGGGTTACATTTAAAAAAAACTAATCTACAGTGTAGATGATTTTAAAAAAGAATTCAAATCGAAAAAAAACTGAAATGATTTCACTCTAAAGGCTGAAGTCTTTTGTGATTTCACTCAAAAGGTTGAAGTCTTTTGTGATTTCACTCAAAAGAATGAAATCAATAAAAGATTGCAATCAAAAAGAATGCATTCTTTGGATTGCATTCCTTGGATTGCATTCCTCTGAAGATTGCATTCACTTATGAAATCAAAAAAATGCATTCAAAAGGCTGCATTCATTTAACTTAAAGCAAAAGAATGCAATCTTGTGAATGGAAAAAGACTTCAAAAAATTGAATGGAAAATCATGATTTCAAAACAGACAAAGATTTCAATCTTTTACTCTGCAGTTAAAATAGCATTCAATGAATGCAATCAAGGAATGTAATTTGTTGCTGACTTAAAACCTAAAAAGAGTGCATTCTTTTACAGCTCTGATCTACACATTCCTTTGTAAATTGTTTATAGAAAAAGCGTAAACAAAATAAATATTTTCAATTCAAATATTTTGCAGTAACATGGCTCAAATCATCGATGGTAAAGGAATTGCTAAGGAAATTCGTTGCGAGCTCCGTAAAGAGGTGGACACTTATGTGGCGCTAGGTAATCGCAAGCCCCACTTGACAGCCATTATAGTGGGCGAAGATCAAGCCAGTCAGACTTATGTGCGGAATAAAATGAATGCGGCTGCAGAAGTGGGTATTTCGAGTGAGACGAAAAGATTACCGGTCACGACCACAGAGCAGGAACTCTTGGACATAATTGATCAATTGAACAAAGATGGTCAAGTTGATGGGATTCTAGTACAATTACCTGTGCCAGACCACATAAACGAACGGAGGATTTGCAATGCAGTGGCCTTCGAGAAGGACGTCGATGGGTTCAACGAGTGCAATGTGGGACGCATGTGCCTCGACATGAAGGGAATGATACCGGCTACACCGCTTGGTGTGCAGGAGTTACTCAAGCGCAGTCGTATTGAAACGTTTGGCAAGAATGCTGTAGTAGTGGGACGCTCGAAGAATGTGAGCATGCCGATTGCCATGTTGCTGCATGCCGATGGACGCCACGAAACGAATGCCATGGATTCTACGGTGACTATTTGTCATCGCTTCACACCGCCCAAGGAATTGGCCAAGTTCTGTCTCATGGCTGATATTATTGTGACGGCCACCGGTGTACCGGGTATTATCCGCAAGGACATGGTGAAGCCGGGCGCATGTATTATTGATGTTGGTATTACGCGCGTAACCGACGAGAAAACTGGCAAAACCAAACTTGTCGGCGATGTGGATTACGAGGGTAAGAGAAAGATTCAAATTATTTTGAGAATAGTTTTAAAAAATATGTTTTTTTCCTTTCCAGAGGTTCGTCAAGTGGCTGGCCATATCACTCCAGTGCCAGGCGGTGTGGGACCAATGACCGTAGCCATGTTGATGCGTAATACCATTACTGCTGCCAAGAATCTATCGGAAACGAAATCTCGTCACAATGGCCACTGATGCTATGCAGTGGAAAATAGACAATAGTAGGAAATATGACAATAGTATTTTATTTTAATTTTGGTTTTTGTTTCTACATTTGTGTTTCTCATCGTATTTAAACGAGTTAATAATTTATATTAACTTAAATGTTTCGCATTTTTTTCTTTCGAATAAGTGTTTACATTAATAACATTTAACTGACTATATTGCATTAAAAATAACATTGAAACTATAAAAATTTAGTCTTTTTTCATTTCATTATTTCACGAAGTTTGTTGATAAATGAATCTTCGTCAAAAACTTGTATGTATTTATTTTAATGTTTTTTTCATATCGAGAAGAAAACAAAAGGCACTGCTCGCAGAAATTTACAAAAGTAATAATGTAGGTTGGAACAAAACACTGCAGGTTTTGGGTTTTTGAAGAAAGCTGGAAAAACAATAGATATCAAAGAAAGTTTTATATCGACTGCTTTCTGACTCAACCTCGTAACTCAGATTTACGTTTTTGATGCCAAAAGTTGTATTCGTGCCCTCCGCAGTGAGAATTCGCAAAAAAAATGTTGGTTAATTTTAAGCAAAAAAAAGGCTGTGCAACAACCTCGTATCTTAAAATCAAAATTTGATAAAAGCTACAACCTCGTATAATATTTTGAATTTTGTTTCTTGCTCAATAATGAACAAATAAGTACATATTTGCTGTCTAAAAAGTAAATAATCCTTACTGAAAATGTTAAGTGGCAGGCGCGTGCAAAGTAGTCAGATATACTTAAGAATTAAATTGAACAAGTGAAAAAAATACCAAATGCAGCTTAAAATATTTGTTTTTAAAAATCTTCAGATCAAATTGTTATTCGTCCCAAAAGTAGCGTAATGACGTCAATAAGAAAGGGTAAAGTATCGTTTTGATCGGATAATATCTAGTGCCTCCACAACGCGGTTAAAATGTGATAATTTTTGGTAAAAATTGGAAATGGTCCGATCGGACCGTACTAGGTCTCAAAAGTTGCGTATTGATATTATTAAAAAATCGTTAAAATTTCATTCCGATTAGGCCTCTTCGGTTCCGGCCGAAATTTAAAAAAGTGATTTCTGGTAAAAACCGATCCCACTAAAAATTAGGGATGTGACGGAGCCCCGCATCCGTGGAGCACCCGCACTAAATTGAAATCCGCATAGACATACGCACCCGCAAATCACACATTTAAAACATCCGCATCTACAGTCGCATCAGCGACATGACATCTGCATGTATGCGGATCTTTTCAACTTATAGCTTTTTGCACTTTTTTTAAACTTTTTTTACTGTGTTTTGGGTTTTTTCTCAGTAACTATAGGGCGATCTGTGCAAAATTTTGTCAGATTCAGTTTCAACACAAAAATTAAAAAACGGCAAAAAATTAATTTTTTTCGAAAAAGAAACACCCGCATCCGCCCCCGCAAAACTCACATCCGTCACATACCTATTTTTAGTAGGTATACATAACCACTTTTGAAATAGTCAACCCGATTATAAAATTCGTTTACCGTTTTTTCGACCGCCTGAAGATAATTTGCACCTAAAAATAGTTTTCTGTGCGAATTTAACTTTTAATCCAAATGGAATTTCGGACAAAAAAAAGCGTTGAGAAGCAAAACCGATGATAATATTTTTTCTCGTATTTTTCTGATTTATAATCAATAAAAATGTTTTGTTCTGCGCAAAAATATTCATTTAATAATTTTTCAAAATTTTATTAATAATTTTTTTTTTTTGCAAAAAGTTTAAATTTTGCAGTTTGGTTGTGGTCTATGCTTTGTGGTGAAACTCCAACAAATCTGGTAAAAGTTTTTTTTTGGTGAAACTTTTATTTTTTGGTGTTTTTGGAATGGGGTGTGAAACAATCAGCTGTTTTGAGTGGTTTGTTTTGCTAAGTTATTTTCGGGAAATATCAAAATTTGCATTAGATTCGAAATGATCAGAAACGTAAAAATACTTTTGCCCAATAAACAATTCATCAATTGTGCTTGCAAAATATCGTAAGTAAAAAGATAAATACATTTTATTCATTATTTCATCATTTCCATGACGAATTGCATAACCTACAAAATTGGCCAGAGGAGCACCTTCACACTTCACCTTGTCGCTCATTGCTCATTGGCGGCACGTGTAACCTTGATCGCAAAAAGAAACGCGAAGGCAATTTTGTTTTCTCATTTTCTGTTAACGGCCTTTTTGTGAATTTGCAGTACTGCTTCCGGAACTGCGCAACGTTCTTTTTTTACAATCAACGATTTGACAAACAAAAATCGCGAATATGTCAAAAAGGAATTAATTGGGTAAGTATGGTGTATTCGACCAATTCTTTTGCCTTGATACTAACTTGTTGAATTCTCTTAAAGTTTTTCCAGTCAAGAAATGTACGATGTGGTCGCCGATGTTACCAATTATTATAAATTCGTGCCGTATGTAAAAAAGTCACAAGTGCACAGCCAGCGCCCGGATGGCTTTAAGGCTGATCTCATTGTGGGCTTCCCGCCTCTAAATGAGGTGTACACATCGAATGTGTTGCTAGAGAGTCCACGTCTAGTGAAATCCGTGTGCAAAGATGGTCGTCTTTTCAATCATTTGTTGAATGAATGGCGCTTCAGTCCGGGCTTGAAAGATATACCCCAATCGTGCGTGCTGGACTTCAAAGTTTCATTCGAATTCAAATCGTTGCTGCATAGTAATATTGCGAATCTATTTTTCGACTTGATATGCGATCAAATGGAACACGCATTCGTGATGGAGGCGGAAAGGCGTTACGGTTCGCCCTCGATAAGGTCGCACATACTCTCGTGGCGGCGCTCCTGACCGAAGAAGATCGAATGGTAGTGAAATTATTTTATGTGAAATGTTCCATTAATTTTGTTTATCAGGGAATAGGACATTTTTTAGTCTAACAAATTTAATTTATTGTAAATACTAAAGCATATTGCAAATGCAATAAAACTTACTTGACGATTCTATAAGGCAGTAAATATTTCCAAATTTTGGGAACCGTCACCTTCTCATACCACCTGGTTATTGCATTACCTTGCCAAACTGAAAAAAACTTACCCAAAACGACATTTCGATTTCCGAACTAATAATTTTTTGGGATTTTCTCCAAACGCGATTCTGCAGCATCTGCCGGGCTATACCGGTTAATACTCGTAGCTCTGTATGTAGATGCAAAAAAATTTCGTTTTGGAGTAATGACATATTTTTCGTTTTGTGTAGAGTGGAATATTTTCTTATAATTGAAATGTTGAATATTGTAAATAAAGTTTAATAAAAATGTGAAAAATATTATTGTGAGACATTGTGACGCTGATGGAAATTATTTTCAAAGCGAATTGTCGAAATATGTTCCAAAATACTGTTCTCGATTTGTTTGCATATACCAACCGAAAAGGGGATTTACTTTATTTTTTTTACATAGCGAAAATGTATTTTCATCTGCATTTCGGTTGAAAGCTTTGTTTTCTCAAGTACTTGTCATCGTTCGTTTCTTTAGAGCTATAAACCAAGCTTTCTTCGGTGAAATACTCCGAAACGAAGTCATAATATAAGGTGCTACTTAGCAAGAAATAGTACAGCCCGCTTAAGTGAAACCCGTTTAAGCGAAAAACCCGCTTAAGTGAAACAAAAATTGAATCCCGTGGGGGGCTCAAACCCCTTTTTCTTAAACATGGCATAACTTCCAATTCCTTCAAGCTACAATGATGAAGGTGTGGGGGTAAAGGGGAGCGGGATGGAGCCAATTTAAAGTTCGTATTTTTTAAGCTACAGGGCTGAAATTTTGTACTTAGGTTCTCATTCGGGAAAAAGAGTAAAAAAGGGACAAAAGGGTGGGGGGGTTTATTTTTTTTTAACCGACTAAAAAGCAGACAATAAATTTCCTTTAAATTAATTTCCGCAATTTCGGTTCAAAATTAGGGTTTTTGGCGACTTCAAAATCTGCAATGATATTAGGACGTTATTAGTTTCCAGCTCTTAAGAATCGTTCCAAGGGAACATTTTTCTAAATTTCTTGTAGTTTTTAACAGATGACAAAGCAAATATTTTGCGGTGCGCTTTTGTTCTGTTCCTCATCCATTTTGCTTTATATTTTTGCTTGTGAACAAAATTTGTCAGCTGCTAAGTCAACTCTTCTCAAGAAATTCGCCACAACTACAAATTTATCAAGGAAAGAATAAAAATAAAATAAAAAAATGTTAAATCTATATGAGGCGTTGAGTATTACGAACATCGTAAATTGTATTGTAAAGAATAGGAGTTAGGTGAATATGTTTGAGATACTGACGACGATGTGGATTGGACCACTTTCCTTCTCATATAAGAATTCATTTTAAAAATGTACAATTCTTGTTGATATAAATCCCTGCAGTTTGTAGTTCAATGCAACCCTGTACTTTGACAAGTCTTCGAAAATAAAAAAAAACAAAACAAAAACAAAACACTGCTTTCATCGTTCGTTTGTTGCCTACGAAATAGTTTTAAGTTTATTAATCTACAATTTCTTAAATAACTTTTTTCCATTACCATAAATTGTCGGCTTTGTACAACAAACAACAAATATAATACGATCTAATGGCTGCCGCTGCAACTATATTCACCTGCGATTTTGAGGTGTTTGGAAAAGTCCAGGGTAAGATATAATCCAAATTGTCCAACAAATCCCTATATCCCAATATATATTATAAAGCTGATTGTGTTTGTCTGTCTGTCTGTTTGTCCGAGGTCCGAGCATCATGGCTAAACGGCTGTACCGATTCTCTTGAAACTTTCAGGATAAATTCTATAGGTATCGACATGGAACATTGGGTATATGCGGTTGGGATTAACTTAAATACCAGCAACGATTGAATATATTGTAATGAAATTTGGCATGGAGTTGTACAGTATGTTTTCCCAGCTATGCGTCGAATATGGGAATAATTGGACAAAGGGGTGTGGTACCTCCCACACAACACATAACTTAAATACCAGCTAATTAAGCAACTAATGGATATATTTTAGTGAAATTTGGAATGGAGTTGTACTGCTATGTGTCAAACATGGGAATAATTGGACAAGGGGCGTGGCACCGCCCATACAATTTTCTACCCCATATCACGGTTAAACGGCTTTACTGATTTTATTGAAATTTTAAGGTAAAATTGCGTTAGTAATGGAATTCGCAATAGGACTTGCGTCCTTGCACATTTGTTGAGTGAATCATAACGGGATTACAGCTGCCGCCAAGGGCGTCCTTTGCCATTTTTTGGGTGAATCATGACTGGTGGAATTACCGCTGCCACCAAGCGAGTCCTTGGACATATTTTGGATCAAACATGCCGGGTGGGATTAGAGCAGCCACCAAGCGCGACCTTGGACATTTTTTGAATAAACCATGCCATGTGGGAGCTGCCACCAAGTGCGTCCTTGAACTTTTTTTGGGTGAATCATACCGGGTGGGATTATAACTGCCGCCAAGTGGTGGGATTACAACTGGCACCAAGTTTCACGGGGGGAATTAACCATCAACTACAGCGTCCATTGAATTTGGCGCAAATTCCTATATATATTTATTTTAAAATTTTATACAACCCGTGCAACGCCGGGTATGTAACAGCTATTTGTATAATAAAGTTCCCAATTTTTATTTATAGGTGTCTTCTTTAGGAAGGTAAGTGGTGAAGGCGGATTAGCAATTTCAATAAGGATGTTAATATGAGCATCCTATTAAGTTGTAAAATCTAACAGCATTTTACACATGAATGAGTCAACTTTAACAATTTAGCAGGCTTTAATAAGTAAAGCATATATCCTAACATTGTTATCGGCGTTTTTCTCTCTAGTACACCGAAAAACAAGCCAAACTACTTGGTTTGCATGGATGGTGCATGAACACAATGGAAGGCACAGTTAGGGGCCAATTGGAGGGCACTGAAAGAGAAATAAACGAAATGCAAGTTTTGGCTTCACAATAAATTTATAATCATTATAATTCCATTTATATGCATCTATTTCCAGGCGATATTGGCTACGGACCAAGGGCAGTCCAAAATCACGCATAGACAAGGTGATTTTTTCCGAAACTAAGTCAATAGCCGAGTATACCCATAAAACATTTGTGGTGAAACATTAATAGTTATCAATCGAATTTTGGAATATGGACAAAATTGCGTATGTTCAGAAATTCTTTTAAAACTTGTCTTGGAAATTGTAGCGAAATACATAAACTACCTTTAATAACGTTTAGCTGATACAGTTTATCTGCCTATTTGCTTAAGTGCGCCTCTGACGGTTAGTGCCTTTTTCGAACAAAGTTTAAATAAGTAGATTCGCGTGTTAACTTGTACTCATTTTTTTAATCTGAAAATACTTTTCAGTTAATCTAGATATCTAACCCCCCTTGAAGCCAGCCATAGTAATTTCATTAAAAAAGCTTTATACAAAATATTCTAGTGTTCTGTAAAAAAAAAAAGGTGGCAAGTCCATTTCCGTTTCACAGTCCAATAGGCTCTCGCTTTCACTTTACATCTTCCGCAAGAAAACATCTCATTTAACTTACACTAGAACGAAAGAACCAACAATAGTGTACACTCGCTACTTCAAATAACGAGTACGCGCAGTTTGCCAAAGTAGCAACAAAAAACGAGTACAGCTACAACACGTCGTTCGCCCAGCTCTCGGTCGGAAGCAAGGAAAAATATAATCACACTCAAGAAACATTTTTTCGGGAAAAAAGTACAGAATATAAAGTTGGCCGCCATTGTTTTGTCTGTCGCTGTGTGTGCATTTAGCGGACAATAGTGCATATACAAAATAAAAGAAGCAGGCGAAAACTGAAAATTGTACTTTATCGCCTAGAATTGGATGAAATTAAAGACAAGCGGAAAAAAAACAGCACGACGGAAAACGTTTTTCAATGTTTTTTTCCCAATGCCCAGTGTCGTCCGCCGCAGCACTCGTCGCTCGTCTCTAATTAAATCGGTGAAAAAGAGGCAGCAGCCATACCTAAAAATTGAATTTAAAATTACGTGTGTTTAAAGAAAAAAAAAGAAGGAAACTTGGTGAAAAGTTCCAATGTGCTTCGGTATACAGCGTGGATAATAAGAAAATTTCGCAAATCTTGGAGATTTTTTCAAAGCAAATAAAATCAAGTGATCGAAAGCGTAAAAAAAGTGGGAAAAATAAAATACATTTGTTCTCGTCGTCGTCGTCAGTCAGTGGAAGAAGAAGCAGTAGCGACGAACAAAAAAACGTATTGGAAGGCGCGAGTGTGGTGTGCGCTATTTAAATGCTCTTAAAATTATATAAAAATATAATATGGAAAAAATCCGATCAAGATAGAAATGTACGCGCGCTAAAGTAAATACAAACGAAATTTGAGAATATTTTGTCGTGCAAAGACCGCAGCCCCCCTTTTATAGATTATTAAAATTGGCTGGAAGTGATGAAATTGAAATTTTAAACGAAATCGAAATTGTGTGCGGTAGCAAATTGTCCCTGTGCCCATCACCATCATTAACCACCCTACCAACTCGCACCTCGCAAACACATCGTAGCATTTTTGGTAGTTTCGTCTCCGTTGCGCAGTAGTTTTTTGTTGTACTACTGAACGAATCTCAGTCTGCCATTGTGAATCGTTCGTCGCGCGGTGAATTTCGAAAAAGCTACATCGACGACTGTCAGCATTTTTAAGCAATTATTTTTCGTACTTTGTGCTGGTACTGGGACGACATTGCGGGAATAAAAATACTCGCTTCATTTTTTGCTTCCTAATATTCCAATGGTCAACTTGTAGATATATAAAATATTTTCCGATAAGGTGAGCTATTTATCCGAGTATTTTTAATTATTCTAATTCTTTGCCTACTCAGTGTTGCATGTAAACGGATTTTTTTGGTACATTTAAAGGGTTGCCCCGTTGTCTACTACTCGTTGGACATTTGATTATTTTTTTTTTTATCACTGGGAAGAGTTTAATTGTGATAACAAATAGTTTTCTTATGATTTTTGTTGGATGCTCTGGATAGACTGTATTCCAATTGAAAGATGGCGACGGAAGAATGTTGGAAGATTGAAATTTTAAAACTTTTATAGCCGTTTTATGTATTAATTCAAAAATGAAGATAATCCTCAATTTGTAATTGCAAATAATACAACATTTTTATTTTTGAATATAAAATTACAGTATCGCCGCAAAAAAGCTGCAAGAGCCACGCAGCGCTAACGAGGCTTTCTGAACGCCCCCCTACACTTTCAAGACAAATGCAGAAGTCTCTGTCATTATGGCACCAGCGCTCACTGAGCCTCTGAGCCCGCCCGAAAAATTGTCCAGCTCTACGGCAAGGGCAACGCCCACCACAAGGTCCAGCAGGAAACTCGATACGGCAGTGGCATCCACATCCTCGTCCTCCTCCGCTTCGTCCGCTGCTGGCACGCCGAATACAACAAATTCAATCAAAGAGAAACGCACTCGAACCACGTCGACGCCGACGATCACATCAACACGTGTAACACGCTCGAAGGACGCCCACATCAACAGCAAGCAGAGCATCAACGAGCCAGCCGTTGTGGCAACTACTAGTACGGAGCCTACTCAGGCTGCCAGTAGCTCTGAAATCACAACTCCCACAAAAGGCAGCGTCAACAGTAATGAACAAATGGGCGTGAGTGCAGCCCTTAACAACAATAACAACAACAACAACGAAACCAACTGTGACCCAAATCCGGAAGCCAGCAATTGTAAGGATAACTCCAACGAACAACTTCTGGCTGACCTGACAGACGATTTCGAAGAAGCCATTACTGCAGAGAAATATCTACGCAAGCAGTTGGTGGACGCGAATTTGGCAAAAACTGCTGGCGACAGTAGTGGCGAGGGTGCTGGTGGTGACGTCTCTGAGGCCACACCAAGTGGTGACTCAAAGGATACACTAGTTGCTATAGCTGGTGACAGTGTTGGTGACGAGCCGCCAGTAGCTAAGCCAGAGCCTCCCATGGAGTCGCAGATCACACCAGACGAAACGAATGAATTGAAGTTAAATTGCGTCGAGGAAGTAAAGGATGAAGAAAATGTGGTCGAGCAGCAGCAGCAGCCAGCGGAAGCAGCTCCCAAGGAGCACAAGCCAGTGCTTGAAGAAGAGGAAATAAAAAGCGAAATTAAAGAAGAATTTGTGCTGGAGAAAATAGACGAAACGCTCGCACAGCCTCAGCCCACAGTGGAGCAGCAGCAACCGCAGAAAATCGGGTCTTCACTAGTGCATGTCATTTCAGTTGAGGAACTGCCGCCCATCAGCACGGATTCCACAATGACCGCCTCAGAGGCTGAGGATAACTTGGAAGGTGAGCTTGTATAGTATTGATCGAAAAGTGTTCAGAAATATGGAATTTTTTTGCTTTTATGTGGAAACGGGACATTTTTAATATTTATTTTTTTATGTTTGTAGAACGCTTGAGTCAATTGGACGGGACTGCGGTTGTGCCACCTACCAGTACGGACGAGTCCACCGCTGTGGACGTAACACTGAACGCTGCATCGTCGTCTAGCCCTCCCACCACACCCATACACATAACCCAGCAGCAGTTGCAACAACAATTGCAACAGACACCGCCCACCACGCCTCTGTCACAGCAGCAAGTGGCCGCCCTGCAAAACAGCTTTACTCCGCTTAGCGCCGTCTCGTCGGTGAACACATTGAGCAGCAGCAGCAACACATTACAGCAGGCCTTCATGAAGGAGTCTGGTCCGGGCACTGAGCTGGAAGACCAAGACTTCGAAGACATGCTGAAGACTCTGAAGGGATTCGATGCCACTACGGGCGCCGACACTCTGTGCGACCTGAACGTCCTCTTCAGCGAGGTCTATACGACGCTCAACTATGAGGAGATCAGCAGTCAGCCCGTGTCCACTTCTTCGAAGCCAAATGGTCTGAAGGAGATGCAGGTGGAAATCGAGAAGCAGCACCAGTCCATGCAGCGCAAGATCGACTTTATGGTGAGGCGAATGCGCAAGCTGCAGTCGCGTTACATGACCAAGCACACAAGTGAGGAGATAGCGGGCCTCTTCGAATGGTCTGCTCGTACCGCCAATAAGGGGGCACGCAATGCCACCACTGATGGGTCGTCAATGATCCAGCTAGGCATATCGGCACGGCCGCCTGCCCTCAACTGGGTTGAGGAGAAGAAGAATCCCGTGGCGGCGTCTCAAATGTGTTCGGTGTTACGCAAGCTCGAGACAGTGGCCAATACCCAGCAGCTATGCACTTCAACGGGCGTGCACACAAACGTTCATGTTCAGGCGAAGAAAACCAACAGGAAATCGCAGGTGCTGCCCGATACGTACTCCACAGCAGCATCATCTTCATCGGCGACTGAGCGAAAGGGTGAAATTGTCGTGCCCACCTACGATCAGCATATCATCGAAGAGGTGGCATTCGTTGCGGGCATGCTGCAGACCGAAATGAGAGAAGTACAAAATGCCATTGACTCGGATGCTACGGAATCGAGTTCTGGCGGCGAATCTGCCGATGAGATGGTCACGTACAACAACCAAACGCAGCAGCCGTTGTCAATGTAAGTATTAAGATCAATTTAAAGATGAGAAATAGGAAATACTTTTTTCCAAGTAGCGAGAAATCAATATGAATAATAAATTTTAAAAAAACAATTTTGGAGAAAATTAAAAAATTGAGAAAAAAAACAACTAAGTAACCCTTGGTCCGATTCGATTTTGGTTATCTTTTTTCTATGGTTATAATCTGATATGTTCCGTTTTCAATATGCAGTCAAAGAAGAACTGCTTCTCAACGTCAATGTTACTTTTCATCCCGAATGTTTAACGCAAAATTTAACCGATTCTCTTCACTTAGAGCTAAACGTGCCGCTTGGCGTTACTCGCGTGACCGTGCGGCCATTGCATCACGCTGGTCGTGGCTGCTTTCGCAGATCGCCGATTTGGAAATCAAAATTCGTCAACATAGCGAACTGCACCAGGAAATTATACGCACGAAAGGTGTCATCCCAACCGGCTCAGACGATGGCACAGCCAAAATTGCTGATACGCCAACGACTTCAACATCCTCTGTTAATGGCTATAAGGTGGACATGATGAGTGGCACAGACAGCACCAACCGAAAGGACATTAGCGAGTCGGGAGAATATCTGAACAGTTCGAGTCGAACGCGCGGTTTTACAGGCGCACAATTACGCAAACGGAAACTCTATCAAACCACAAATATACACACTATCTCAAAGAAGGCGGCACGTCCAAGGTATGGGGAACTTTTGGTTGGAAAGTGATAATTTATTTATTAACTAATATTATGCATTTTTTTTAGCACTGTCAAATGCGGCTGTCAGTGGCCTTTGCTGCCCTGTGCTCTGTGCACGGGTCGCTCTGATCCCACAGCGCCACGTGATCTGCCCGACACAATGATGTTGCCCGACAAAGTGGCACTTTTGGATCCGAGCTATCATCCAGTACTCAGTTTTCCCGAGGGTAAGTAGGGATTTTAATGCATTTAATCATATTTTTCTGTGTATCTCTTTAGAACGTTACTACTACTGCACCGAAAGTTATATTTTCTGGTCAGGCTATACGCAAAAAGAGGGTTTCCCGGAATCCCTAAAGCCTGGTTACTTTGCTTTCCAATATATTTTTGAACGTTTTTTGATTCAAGATCCTATTATTTAAATGCACAAAGTCAAGCACGATTTTGGTAAAAAAAAAATTAGTACTCGGTACCTGAAAAACTGGTTACTTTGCATTTAGGTCACACTGTATGATCAACTCCAGCATCAACTGAAGTCGCAAATTAATATTTTGCAGTAGTAAAATTAAAAACGAAATGCAGAATTTCAGAATTTAAGTAAATTCAAAAATCTCACTTGAAAACCTTTGTGCCAAGATTTCAAATCATTTTAACCTCAATGGTTCAAAAAATCAAAGAACAAAATCATTAAATTTACAAAAATACAATGTAAATTATTCCAAAAAAACAAAATCTTTTATCTACACCCCCCAGATGTAACCAATTCGATTCATTTTGAGGGAGTTACTCGCTTGCCGGATTGGCAACAGCGCGTCATGCGTTGTCAGGTGAAGAGCATTGCCAAAAGCGTTTGGAAGGCACAACGTGAAGCGGCTGGATTGCACTCAGCAAAGAAATACGGCGATCCGACGACAAAACGTCGCTACATTAAGAAAAAGGATCGACTGGCGGAAGAGAAGAACGCTGCTGCGGCCGGAGCATCAGGCTCGTCAAATAATGCGGGAAATGGTACTGGAACTTTAACTACGTCCGCAACGCCACTTGTGGCCAACAGTAAATTATTGTAAACATGAAAAATTCGATAATTGATATTAACATAAAACAAAAACAATTTTGCATCTCTTTTTCTTTTCATTGTTCGTTCGCTCGATCGTTCGTTTTCTACTCCACCACCACCACCATCAACACAACCACCACCACCAACAACAACAACTGTATTATTTGTGTCATCCTTATTACTTACCAACCACTCTCCTATGCGATCCTCCTTCACAATACAAAAAAAAACGAAACAAAATTTCTTCACACAAACATACATGATTTTCGTTTTTAATGCTGCTCTTTTGGATTTTGGTTTTGTTTTGACACGCGTCCCATCGCAAATTGGACACCCACAACAGAGTTGACGAAAAACTCGAAGAAACTGCACTGCCATCTAGTGGGGGACGGAGTTCTGCTCGAGCCACTGTCGCCAGCAGCGACGAACAACAGCAGCAGTCACAGCCAGAGCAGCAGCAGCAACAACTACATTCACCAAACGAGCGACTTTCCTTCGCTAAGCCACGATCAATACAATCCCAACCAAGCACATTCATCATTGATCTCCAACAGCAGCAGCAAAAATAGCAAACATCGTAAACTCTCAACGTCAACAACAAACGCTTTCTATCATCATAACAACAATCATAACAATCACCACCACCACTACAACAACAGCAGCAGCAGTCAGCAGTACTACAATTCGAATGGCAACAGTGAAATGAGTTTCCTGCACACCAACGACAATTGGGACTGTTTTGCAGCGCGTAGTAGAACTTCATCGCCAACGCATGGCAGCAGTAATTACCATAAATATGAAAGGTACGACTTGAGTTGAAATCAAATGTGAATTTGCCCTTTTTTAATTTTGGATTTTGAACTACTTTCAGATCTCTCGATCGTCGAAATCGTAGCTCGTACGATATTGATAATATCGTAATTCCATATAGCGTTGCTGCTGCCACCCGTGTCGAAATATTACCATACAAGGAAATTCCAACGCCAAAGTAAGCAAATTATAAAATTTTTTTTTCTTTTGCCTTTGAGGTTTCTGACTTTGCGTATATATTTGAAAATCTAAAAGACATGCATACGTCATTTCAGTTGATTTGTATTCCCATATTTTTGTTTGTCAAAATGAATTAGACTTTGATTATAAAAACCACTTTAGCAAGATAATGGTCACAAAACAACTGAACAAAATTTTAATCTTTAAAAGGTTTACAGGTTCGAAAAATTTTAAGTTTGAAATATTAAATGTCTCTTATAGAAAACTACAAAAAGTTCACAGTTGCAAAAAAAAAACTTCGAAAAATTTCTAAATTGGAAAAAGGGTACTTTTATTAAAAACATTTTTTTAAAAACATAAAATGTCTAAAATTTTAGAGTAAAAAATAATATAAAGAAATATATCGGCAGTCTTGGCCATGATAGGTGCCACTGAAGCTAAAATTTACGTCTTGGTTCAGTAACGAATGTACTTCTTTCGCAATTAACAGCACGCAGCTCATGAGTCACAATCGAGCGTTTGCACAATATAAATTTTACAATTTGCAATTATAATTTCTCTTCTTTTCTTTAACGTATTCAGGTGGCGCGTCATCGATGGTCTCAACGATAACAACCGTAATGATGATTCCAGTTCACAGGAAATCGCGACAAACAATATTTCCACTAACGGTCTGAAAATGGAAGATGAGGAATTTATTGCCGAAAATCCATCTACATGTGACACACTAGTCGCCGCCGTCAACGATGTAACTATGCAGGATGCGGCCAATGATGAAACGGCTGATGCCAAGAAAAACGAACTAAAAAAAACCAAAAGTCCTGCTAGTACCAAAAAGAAAAACAACATCATCTCTAAGAAAGTCACTGTCGCGGAGCACAATCAAATAGCCGCAGATCCGCCAGAGTTTCTGTTGGAAACTACCAACTCCGCTGAACCAGTTACAAAAAAAATAAAATCCGAAAACGCCACAGACACAGGAGAAGGCGTAGAAGAAAGCGTAGCAGAAAAACCCACAATTGATATTGGCACTGCAACTACCTCGGATGCTTCAGCAAATATTCATCAGCCAGATGAACCCAACATCAAGACAGAGCTGGATGATGAAGTGGAATATACCGTCGAGGATATTTCGGACGATGCCATGATACTGCGGCACGAACACGCTCTCACCGAAGAGCGTCGAAAATTCCAAACATTCTTGAAATTCCCTTGGAGTACGCGTTCGCGCGCCAATCGACGCATTGATAGTCGCGCCGAATCGAGCGGAGCGAATACACCCGATCCGACCTCGCCGGCCCCACACACGCCCAGTGTTGGTGGAGGCGATCAGGAGGTAAGTTGTGATGGACGCCCATCTTTATTGGAAGCAATTTTAATTGGAATATCCTATCCTAAATTACAGAGTATTCCTTCGCCATTGGCTCCCTCAACGCCACTCAATCCCTTGGACAGCATTGCTGAGACAGGGGAAAATGCTTCAGGTTAGTCGAATGAAACAATCGAGGAGGGCACTTTTCTCTAACTATATTTTTGATTATTCCATTTAGTCCATTCGATTCCCGTTTTACCGGTTGCTGGCGCTTTTAATAGCTTTAACAAGCATTACGAGCGCCGCCGAACAACCTCATCGAAGAAGGAACGTGGTGAGACTGAGCGACGCAGCTCAACGCCCGATCTAAGAGAGGTTAGTAATCAGACTTTGCCAGCTTTATTCCAACAAAAAAAAAACGGATGACATTTTTAATCACATGTTTTGTTTTTGAATTGGTACAAAATAGTACAAAAATTAATTTTGGGGGGTTGTTAAGTCCCTGATTTCGAATGTGACGTTGCTTTTTCAAAATTAAAAATGTAGGGTATATACAGCTGTGTTCACAAAAAAAACAGCGCACCATTAGTTTTTGCGATCGCTCAGTGTGTACTGTGACTTCTTCTTGGTGGTTACATATTACCTTACATATTACAGACAACCATTAGAGCTAAAAGGAACGATTCTGCTTTCATTATTATCCTCCTCATTTCCTTCGATCAACTGACTTGTGCCTTAGAAAATGCCAACCATTTTGCTAGATATTACTTGGTCCAGTAAGAGACTTTTCGCGAACTTTTCACAAATAGACCGGCTTCTATTATATGTCTTCTGATTATAACTGTACTTTCAGAAAGTTTTAGGCAGTACCTGATTTGCATGGATTGTTCTGGGCTAACTGGATGGTTCGTCTGTCCATTCGTTCAGACGTTACCGCTTTGGAGTACTTGTTTCGGGTTAATTTACCCATTTCAGAGCGTTGGCAGATCCACAAAGGATATCTCATCGTTATCCTTATCCTTTTTCATGTCCTTATCCTTTTCTCTCAATACTTTTATATTATTTCGTAGTTATTCTGAGCGATGTTTGGATCTACTCATTCTGCTATAAATTACAATATTATTCCGTCTATCATCACTCGCAGTTGTCTTTTCGTTGCAGAATAATTTGAAAAACTGTTTTGTTTTTTTTTTAAATTTTATTTTTATAAATCAAAATAATTTTATCAACTACGACCGACATCTGTGAGACATATTTTAATTCGAAGTCTGATTCTGATTAGGTTTTTTTTTAGTTTGAGAAATAACTAATATATCGTCGTCGTTCTAACAGAAATCACTAAGTTAATTTTTTCCAAAATCGAGATAAGTACGTTATCATTCTAGGCTATAGTAATCCGATAAATCTGTGAGAATAGCCTAAGCCCTGCATACCCCCTAGTCGAAGTTACAAAAAATTAAAAATCACGGCTGTAGAAAATATCGCCCAATAATAAAAATGAAAAATCGCCCAAAAATTTAAAAGGAAAAATCCCCAAAAAAAAAAGAAAAAATTGTCCAAAAACTAAAATGGAAAAATCACCCAAAAATTTTGAAAAATCGTCAAAAAAAAAATCGCCCAAAAATTAAAAAGGAAAAATCACAAATACCAACTTTTTGGGAGAAATTTCGTTCTTAGTTTTTCATTATGAAAAATTGCTTGCAAGTAAAAATTTTAGCTTTTTTACTATTCCATAAGTATTTTTACTATTCCATAAGTAATTAAAAAAAAAAATAAGAAAAATTTTAACAAAAATCGCTTGATTTTAGTAATTTAAAAATTTTAAATCCTGTTAAATACCAAATATCCCGAGAGAGAACAGATTTTGCTTCGCATTTGTATAATGTTTTCACGTAAAAGTTATTTGAAAAACACCGGCGTCACTGCGTTATTACCAAAAAAATAGCGAATATTTGGTTGGACATTTTTAATTTTTGGAAAATTTGGTCCTTTTTTGGACCAAATTTCCATTTTTATTATTTTCTACAGCTAAAAATCACTATCTACAAATTTTTTCTTAGTCGAAAATCTTGATGATTTTTGTTTTGGTGTTATGCTTTCTAGTGTTATTTGGAAACAACAACAGTAAAATGTATAAGTGTTGAATGTTTATAAACCATAGAAATATTTCATCTCTTTACAGTTAATACCACCCTACGAACCCTTAAAATTTCCGCTGCCCGACGATGTATTTGACAACTTATTGCAAGTCATGCCCAGCGACTACAAAGACGATTCCAAATACTTTGAAGACTGTAACAATGCCACCATCAAATCGTCTACGCGTAGCAGAAACAATTTCAAATCGGACGCTTCTGCAGCAAAGCGCAACAGTCTCAAATCAGCAACAATCTGTGATGTGATTAGCGGTAACAGTAGACGTCAAAAGGCGTCTAATGAGTACGCGAGTCACAAGGGCGTGGGCGGAGGCGGCGGTATGATTTGTAATACGGAAGCCGTTGCCGGTGTAGAACAACTTCACTACGAAAATGGCAAAGACAGTGCGGCGACTGCCATTGAGGACGATGAAATGGAGGATGATGACGACGGCTACCCAAAGCATCATTTAGCTCCCAACGATAATGCCTACGAGGACGATGAGTATGGGGCGTATGTGGGACGCCGGCGTATGCTCGGCGACAGCGAAGGTGAATCGTCGGAGGCCGAACCATTTCAGGATGATGATCCCAACGATCCCGAATGGAAGGGCGAGTCTGAAGAGCGCGGCGAGCGAATGCGCCGAAAGTTGTAAATCATCGAAGACGAGTGACGTGAGTTGTACAAATCGGAGGGAGGAGCGAACGGTTTGCAAAGTGAGAGAGAGAGAGAGAGAGTTTAAGAGTTTCTAGTTGTAATTTCACATTGAAAATAATATTTTGTATTCACGTTCGGTTTGTTACATCTTATGAAAAGCAAATACTTGTAGAGGTTACTATTACGTTTTTTTCCCCCTTCAAATAATATTCTTTAATTATACTATCAAATCAAATGCAGTTTATATGTATACTACTTCCCTTTCATTACAAACACACGAGTTAATTTATTGGATACAATTAAAAAGGAATGTGTCGTCTTGTCAGACACTACCACAATTACAAATTAGCTGTTTGTTTTCTTCTGCTTGTGCCGCTCACGCATTCACTGTACAAAGTTAATCAATAAATAAAATTTGCGATATATGACGGAAGGCACACGATATCGTCGTGAATACATTTCTTCGTTTTTTCTGGTTTAAAGTCTAAAGCCTCGCTGATGACACACACACATACGAACACATACACATTTGGCGCATTAGATGAACATATGTGGTGTATTTTTTGTTTGCACCAGAAAGCTTAGCTTTTTGGCAAAGAAACAGAAAAGTTCACACAAAAAAAGAAACAACAATTTAAGTGCTTGAATCGTTGACTTCAAAATGTTTAATATCGTATTCTTAGCTCGCGAGAAACCCAATTTAAACTCAATTTTAAATTCTTCTATTTAAGTTCACACCCACACACATATATACAAGAATTCTTTGTTTTAAGTGGTTTAGTTTCACGATTGTGTGCAATCAATTGCATATATAAATTTACTTATTATTGATAAGTAAATGTCGTAATAAATCTTTAGTTTCAAAATATGAAATAAACAATAGTTGTACACGTTTTAAGTAATACTTGTGAATGTATGTAATTATACTTATATTGAAAAAAAACGCTAAAAAGAAACACAAAAAAAGTAAAAAAAAAATCTCTGCGGTAGAAAGTGTTTGTTTGTAAATATTAAATACTAGTTTATAGTTCTGTAGTTTAAGCACATTTTTTCATAAATAATTAGGTTTTAATTAATCACACACACACACACACACCCACACACAAAATAGTTGTAAATTTATCAGTCGCCTTTCCAAATTCAAAACAACAACAAACAAAAATATCCCCCCTTGTTCAGGCTTTAAGCTATTTGTAATTAAAAAAAAACAAAAACATTTAAATGATAATTTTTTTTTTTTTTGTAAATTTAATTTTGTTATTTGTAATTTTAAAGGCGATTTTAGTTCATACAATTTACATTTAATAAACAACCTACTCTAAATATATATGTAAATATATAAGTGCATACTAATATGGAACAAGTTAGCCGGAGGCGTATGGAAAGAAGAGTATAAATTTTGCATTAGAGAGTTTGTTCAATTGTTCATTTAATGCTGTACCTACTACTACTGTAGCGTAAATTTAGTTCGGTCAGTTTATAACTGCAGGAAATTTAATTAAACATTATATATATAATATATAACATTATTAACGTAAAATAAAACTCAAATATGTAATTCGATGTGTTTTCTTTTCATCATTGGGGGCCGGAAAATGAGGTTCACATAACACCAACGTGTTACTCGAATGTTGCAGTTTTTCCTGCCTGATCTTTATTAAACACCAGCTTAACAACCCAGCGTTGATAGGACACCATGTACTGACAGTAGTGCACGCTGTCCTGTCGCTGTCTTTGAATTCGATGTACGATTGATGGCTGATGCAATATGGCGCCCGAAATTTATAAAATGAAATCGATATTAGTTTCGGTTCCAGTACTTGGTAAGATGGTATCTTTGGAAAATGCAACCAAAAAAAAATTAAGTATTTTCTGTCGCAATGCTAAGTTACCTGAAATGTTATTGATTGTTTCAAATTTACTGGCGGTTGGATTTAATTGATTATGAAAATAACTTTAATACCAAAGTTTGGTAATTTTTTCACGTAAAGTCAGTGTTGGCAGTTCCGCACTATTTACAAATGGTAGCTTGAAATTGAGGTGCTTTCCGCAATTCATATATGCACGTACGTTTGACCAACGCTGGCTGATATTTGGCCTCGACAACTAATATGGCGTCGAACGTGTTTCGATAATGTTCGCACCAAACATAGGACCAAAAATATAGTTTATTAAAATATAGCCCTTAACCGACTAAAAAGCAGGAAATAAATTGCCTTTAAATTTATTTCAGCAATTTCTCTATCTCTATCTGTGAATGGACATTTTTCTTTTCCATTTTCGTTGCGTAGTTTTGAACCGGATGGAAATTATGTAAATTTCTACAAACCGATATTAAGCTACAGTCATTGGCTACAACTTGGCCATAGTTATTTGATATCGCGATTAAACCCAAAGTTATTGCTCGATGAAGACACCTTTTTAAGCCAAAAAAAATTGACAAAAAGTTGGGATGTTCAAAAAAATCAATAAGACAAGTAAAACAGTATACACCCAGAGAAATTCTTAACTCGATTGAGGAAAAACGGCTATCAAATTGAAGAAAAATGTGATTGATTTTTCGCCAAAGAAATTTTTCCTTATTTGAAAGAAAAGGTTTTTTTAATTTATGGAACCTTTTTTTCTATGTTTCAGAGAAAAAATTCTTTGAAAGAAAGAAATTTTTCTATAATTTTAGGAAATATTTCTTCAATTTGTAAAATTTTTTTGTTTGTTTTTAGAGACCGACCGAAATCGCTTTTTTAATTTCGGCCGAAACCGAAATGGCCGAAATTTTTTTTTTTTTTTCGGCCGAAACCGAAATGGCCGAATTTTCATTTTTTTAATTTCGGCCGAAACCGAAGCCGAAACCGAAAAAATAAAAGAAACAATTGTGAGATTTAATGTAATAAAGTGGGACATAATTAAGATTATCAGTAGGCTGAAATCGATCGCATATTCATAGTCAAATTTAGTAGCTGCTAAACTTTAGAACCAGCTTAGTAGCTGCCAGTTCAGTGTATTATCTGTCAACTTAGTAGATTACTAAAGTTAAGTTGGAGCTTAATTTGACTATGAATATGGGCCGATCATTTTAAGTTCAGATCATGAATTAGATGAATTTAGAAGCAAACTATCAAATGCGTGGAAATCAAGAGTAGTAGAAATTACTTTCAGGGTAGTAGATTTCAAGAGAGGGGAATAGATATGGGTTTATGCGTAGAGTACTAGAAATTCTACGAGAGTAGTAGAAATTTCTGTCGGGGAAGCAGATTTGTAGAAAGAATAGTACTTTTGCATTGTATCAAACTCACATAATATCTTGAGGAGTAGATTTCTTACCATAGTAGTAGAAAATATCTTGAGGGAAGTAGAAAAATCTGCTACCGTAGTAAAGGAGTAGAAATTTATAAATCATTGCGTGAGTATTAGATCTACTCCGATAGGACATGTCTTCTTTGTCGCTTCTGATTCTTCGAAACTATGATCAATGCTTAAATTTGTGTTACATACCGCTTTTATCCACTTGGTTGTTTCTTATGTATTTTGATACGCTAAATCCGAAAATAAACTTTAAATTTTTCCAGCACGCACCATTTTTCTGCAAACGCCACAAAAGTTGCATTTTTGGTGCTGTAAAAATTTCATTATTATTATTTTCGTATCCAGCATGGCAAAATACATAAGAATTTGTCTATAAAGTATATTTAACACACAAAACGTTCAGTTTTGTCGATCAGTGTAACCTTTGTTATTTATTTGTTACTTTTTCTATCAAACCGAAATTTTCGGCGGAAATATAGGAATTTCGGCCGAAAACGAAATTTGGCCGAAAGCGATATTTTATTTTTCGGCCGAATCCGAAACACGGCCGAAACAGCTTTTTTTGGCCGAAAAACCGAAACCGAATTTCGGTCGGTCTCTATTTGTTTTAGAGAAAATATTCTTTGAAATAATGAAATTTTTCTGCAATTTTAGGAAATATTTTTCCAATTTGTAAGATATTTTTCTTTGTTTTAGAGAAATGATTCTTTAAAAGATTAAATTTTCTGCAATTTAAGGAAATATTTGTGGAATAATATCCTTAAATTAAAGTTTATTTACTTTACTAAGTATATATATTGATCAGCATCGAAAACTGAATCAATATAGCCATGTCCGTCTGTCTACACGATAGCGGTCGCAGTTTAGTTTATTTCAGTCTATGGATACAAAAACATCCTTACAGACTAGCAATACAAATAAATTATGTAGATACAATTAATACTACAATATTATAAAAATAACAAAGAATCCAGAAATAAAAAGAACTTTAAAGAAATTAAAACAGTAATTTACGACTTCGACCGAAATTCTCTCTGTTTCGGAAAAAACTTAAAAGGTCGAACCTTAACATTTGCCGGCCACAACTCAGGTTTTAGCAACTCATCATAAAATGAGTACGAAACACCAACTTTAAAATTTATGAATTTCAAATTATCCAGAGCAGCATTATGCTTGACGAGCTTATAACAAGCAAGATGTTTAGAACCAATTTCAGCGTGATTTTCAATATATGCAACTATATTCTCCTCGGTGACAGTATTCTTGAAGGAGGATAGATGTAGCCATTTCTTACTCTCATTCTCCACAACATCTAACTCATTGTTATTGTCGACCCCAACAACAACAGGCTGCTTTGTGATTTTCTTCTTTCGTCTATTTACATTGACCCAATCGTTAGGCGTTGCAGGGCCAAAAAACGATGCATCGGGAGCAGCCAAAGTTGAGACTGGAGCAATTGATGAGCGCGAAGAGAGCGCAGCAGAATTCACAGAATAACAGTCAGCGATCAAGGTGGGCGAAGCAGGAGCAAAACCGGTTTTTGAACCAGGCGAAGAGGTGGAGGCGGTAAGAACATCAAAAGTATCAGCAGAAAATTCAACAACAGCAGCTGGCGAGGAAAGTGCATCGGCGTACGAGGCCGGAGAGACCTGCCCAATAACAGCATCAGAAGCATCGAAAACAACATGTTTTTTTTTCTTCAGCATTTCTTTCTTAGCTACATTCTCGGCGAATTGGCTCTTTAGTTCTCTAATTTCAATAGACAAAATTGAAATCGCGGACACCAAATCACTGGAGGCACTGAGACAACCATCACAATTGTAAACGATGTTAGCATTTTTATTTATAATTTCAGAAATGTTTTTATTATCAATTTTGGCGCAAATATTGTGCAATTTAGCATGGCAAATATTACATTTGACAGAATGCTTAGTGAGAGTTATGAAGCACTTGGCACACACGTTTTTCGGAGAGGACATTGCTAAATCAACCGAATCTAAACGCAGTCACTGAACGACTTTTGAAGATATCGACTTGAAATTTTGGGAACATGTCGAAAGTACGAGCAAGTACGAGGATCAGCCAAATCGGAAAAAAACTAGGGTAGGCTCCCATAAAAATAATAAAAAAATTTTCCAACTTTTTTTAATTGTCGTATTTGATTGGAAATGTTTATAAACGGATTTTGGCCGTGGTCCGATGCTCCAAAACCACATATAAATGGCTTAAAATGGGGTGTTAAGAAATAATTTTTTCGAATAGCTTTTTCATCCCAAACAAATATGTATAGCCCCCAGGAAAAAAGTTCGAAGAGTAGGTCCTTTTTCTAATAGGATTTTCTCGAAGTGTAATTTACGGCGGTGTCCAAGGTACTAATTCGAAAGGTATTGAATAAACCTTTCCATTGATACTAATATCGATAATAAAAATTGTGTTAGTGAGCCACTATACTTAATGAAAGGGGTGTACAAATACTATTGTGAGTCACTGTATATGCCCAATTACAAATTTGACAAATTGTAAAAAGTGCTGTCCCAACTTATACGGCATAAATAAATAAATAAAAAAATAAAAAAAAAATTAATAAATAAAGAAATATGACATGAGTGTCTGAATCTTTACACCAAAAATTTTTTTTTATTTATTTATTGTTAAAGGTAATTAATTACAAATAACAACTTAAAAAGAACAAAGCACTAGCAACTAAGGCCTACGGCTTTAGGTAAAAATATTTGCAGTTAAAATTATATACAAAAGATTGATATTAGATATTAAAGTAAATATTAAGGGAGCATATAAATTTTATAAAAGTTTTAATATTGTTGATGTTTACATTTTGAACAAGTTCTAGTATATTTGGGTTGCTGAGTCTATTACGGAAACTGGAAATTGCTGGACAGGAAATGATGATGTGAGTTGTGGTTAAATACTCATTATTGCAGAAAGAGCAAGTCGGTTGTGATGGAATTTCAAATAAGTGCTGATGTGTTAATCTGGTGTGGCCAAGGCGGAAACGTATGTAAATAATAGTATGCCGCCTACTTATGTTCACTGGGTAGCAAGGAGGGATTTGTGTGGGGTTAAGTGTGGGGATTTGTGTAGGAGTGCGTGTATTCAGTCCAAGTTCGGTTTTTTGAATCACAGTAGTGTTTGTTTACAGCATTCTTTAAGTCCTTTTTATTACACGAATTTTGTAAAAGTAGAGGTGACTTGAGAGCAAGTTTTGCGGCTGTATCTGCCATAGTGTTTCCTTGAATCCCAACGGATTTGTGATATGGTGGGATCGTTGTTATTTACACTTTTGATTGCAGTAAGAGTGGAAAGTAAATCGGTACATATCAAGTGCTTCTGAGTGGTTTTATCTGCTGGTAGAGTTGTTTAGAGAACTGCAATAGCCTCGGTCGTGAAAATAGTCGAGTACCAAGGCATCAAAAATTTACTTTAAAACTTTACTATACAATTACACTTTCACGCAATGAAGACTGAATAGACGACACATAAGACACACTTCCTTGAAACGATGGATTTAAATTTGCCAAATTACAATCCCAGGAAACATTAAGGTTTGATATAGATTCGAAAACGACTGAATATCAAAGGTTTTCCTCAAATGCCGAACGCTTGAAATGGATTCGATAACGATTCGAGAATCATAGCTATCTAAGGGAGTCAGTTCTCGATATGAGAAAAGTATTCTCAAAAAAATAATGGCCTGCAAATATTGACGAACGAAAATTGTAGCTCAGCATGATTTTGGGAATACAACACACAAACATGCGTCGGTCGAGGACGATCGGTAGAAATTTGTGAATTCCTCTACAGAAATGCTTTATAAGCAGCTTCTCTTATTCGCCTTTTCGGTACATTGCTCTGTCATATAAACGCATAATTACTGCCTTTTCGTATATATTCAACTCATCATTCACACGCATTTCAAGAGCAAGAATATCAAAAACACTATTTCGAGGGTACAAGCAATAAATAGTTCAGTACGACGACTCAAGTAATTTAACATTTGGGCAGCTATAAACAGATTTTGCATGCTTTATTTTTCAAATAAAAAAAATTGAATATTGTCAACATCTGGTACAGATTTACACACAAAACGCGAGCTCCCCCAGCAAGTTTCTAGGCTTGGCAGTGAATACAAGTAGTTGGAATTCTATTCGAAATTCCTCAGTTGAATTCAAACACTTAAGCGGATAGGAGAGGATAGAAATCATCCTGAAGAGACATTCAGCTGAAAGATGATGGTAAAACTTAGAAAGAAAATTCGACTTTTTTTAAATAAAGACTAAGTATATCCTCTGAATCGTAGATATCAACAATATTTCTTGCCATCCTCATACCCACATTGTACTCTTTGTCCACGATAAATGCGGGTATTTTGAATAATACCATTTCCCATGGCGACACAAAGGATCCTACGGACTATTTTCAGCACAAGTTCGATTCTTTTGAGCGAGTCCTAAACAAAATTGATGTTTCCATGCAAAATCTACAAGAAAAGGCGCACAACTGGGCCATACTAGGACATCACATTGACTCATGGAACGATCAAATGAAAACGCTCGAACACAAGTTGGACCTGGTCAAGCGGACGCAAGACGAACAACAAACCGTATTTGGCAATAAGTTGACCAGTCTGGAGTTCACACTGAATCACATACTCAGCAAAGTGGTCTACCTGAGCGACAGTTGCCACACGAGCATGGCCTCAAAATCCACTGAAACATCATCGAATGAGCTGGAAGAAGTTCTGAGGAATCGCCAGCAAAAAGCAGATCGGAAAGTCAAAGACGAGATCTCAATACGTTTGAGTAATATTCTGCGCCATGTGCAGAAAATCGAAAACGACAAGTGCCGACGCCCTCCGTCGGCTACATCGACGAACGAAGCTGACAACAAAATGTCCAAAATAATGCTACCCATAGGCGGTTGTAATGCCTCTCAACGCCATAACTACAACATGGATCAATCTCTGAAAGGGCTGGAGCAGAAACTGAACTTGCTAGTTGAGAGTAATTCGACGAAAAAGGATTTGAAACAGATTCACTCACTTATGAAAAACAATTCTAAGAGTTTGGACAACATTTTGAGTTTCATAACCAAAACGGACAGCCGCCTGATTCAGTGGCAAGATGACAGCACAAAGAGTCTGCAGACCGTATCAAGTGAATTGAGTACATTCACAGAGAGCTCGGATATATTGTTGAAGCGTGTTGAGTTGATCTCCGAAAAGATGAGTCGTTGTAAAGCAGAAAAGCCTAATCACGCCTCCTCGGATGAAAGGCATGACGATGATCGTGAGGAAGACAGACAAGAGGATGAAGGGGAGAGTGAAATTGAAACTGCCACAGAGTCATTGGATGTGAATCAAGCAGTGGAAGTATTTGATGAGGAAGACTTAACGGATACGGATATCAATAGTGCGGACGAAGTGGGTAAGTTTTAAATGAAAGAAAATTAGTTTTCAAGGTGTCAATGCTCTTATTACAAATTGGATTTCTCCCAGAATTCATACAACCCCAGAAGATCGCTTGCCAAGAGTTGGATGGGATGCGTGTGAATGGCATCTATAAGCTGTCATCGCCCGAATTGAATGAGGCTGGGCGCGATTTTAACGAACGTTTCTGTGACTTTGCCACCAGCGGCATTGCCTGGACAGTGTTGATGAACCGTGGTCCATATATGGAGCAGGAGAATTTCAATCGCTCTTGGGCAGATTATCGTAACGGTTTCGGCAGTTTGGACAAAGATTTCTGGTTTGGCAATGAATTCACCCATCAATTGGCCTATCGGGACGACTATGAATTGCGTGTGGAGCTCGAGGATTTCGATGGGGCTCAAGTGTGGGCTGAATATGGCATATTTAGGGTGGATAGCGAACGTTACAATTACAATTTGCTCATAGGAGGTTATCGCGGTGGCACTGTGGACGATGCTTTGCAGTATCACAACGAAATGGATTTCAGCACTTATGATAGGCGAAATGACAAGTCGAAGGATGCGTGTTGCTCATGCGCCACGGGTTATGCAAGTGGTTGGTGGTTTGACAAGTAAGTGGGGCTAGTATACAGGAATACATTTTCCGATTAATATTATCACTCAAAATGTATTTCAGCTGTTCTGAGGCCAACTTAAATGGTGTCTATCATGATACGCCCACTGGTCACAATTATGTGGGCATCATTTGGGAGCATTGGCGTGGCGATTATTCACTGAAAAAGGCTCGAATGATGATACGTCCGCTCAATTGGTCACCCCATAGCGAAGCTCGTCACGTGTACCGTGAATTCTCTGAAGATCCTTGAATAAATATTCCTTCAATTTAAGCGACAATTCCGTTTTCAAAATTTGAATAGAGTCTTTTTAGAAGGTTCCCGAAAATTTCAATAAAGTTAAAGAAACAAAGAAATCTCTCTTTCAGCAGCGAATATTACATTTTTTTTAATTGATTGGGTGCAAACTTGGCACAATATCAATAATTCAATGGAACTTTGTTAAGTTGAAATGGATTACACTAACCATTATCGTTACAGGTATTTGTATAAGTCATAAATTATAAATTGAATAATTTCAGAGTGGGGAATAGCTAGAGACAGTAGCGTGGGTACGGGGGGATTGTAACGGCCACCTGAAAGTTTAAAAAGAAATTTAAATAATTATAAACAAAAATGTACCTTGTGTACCTTGGGACTCGATCATTTTGTTTTCTTACCGTAGGAACATAATTAGAGCGTTCGGCGTAAAAGCGTTTAATTCTAATTTTTCGGTCGGCGTAAGAGCGTAAATGTACTAATCCAAGCAAATGATTGAAGATAAAAAATGGGAATTAAAAAAACGAACACGAAAGTTAAATATTTAGTCTTTAATTGTTTCACGCTGGCAAAAAATTGATTATAACTTCAACGAAATGATAAAATTCGTGGTTCGATACGCCGCAATTGTGTGCATGGCGGGCGTATTTTCATAAAATTCGTCCTTTTTATACGCTGAACGTTTCAGTGATTTGGCAGCACTGGAAACGTCTGTGTAATTTGTTGTTGTTTTGAAGAATAAACGTAGTGAAGTATTCCATAGGTTCCAGCTTTAAAGGCTGGAACCCAATGAATACTTCGCTACGTCAATCCTTCAAAATATAAAATTCCAAAAGTCCATCTTTTTGTACGCTTTCCGTTTCACACTGATTTGGCAGCACAGAAAACTTCTGTGTAATTTGTTGTTGTCTTTTTTATTTTCCCCTTTCATCACTCTTTTTCCTGAATGCGAACCTAAGTACAAAATTTGTCAGAACTTTAAATTGGCCCCATCTCCCTCCCCTTTACCCCCACACCCCCATAATTTTATCAATAAGAGCCCACCTACCAAATTTCATCATTGTAGCCTGAAGGAAGCGGAAGTTATGCCACGGAAGTTACGTCTCTGATGGACCCCAAGATTTAATAGAATGCATTGTCACCGGAGTTCTATCTGTGTATCAGCTCTCTATAAGGGTTATAAAAAGAGGGAGAGATGGATTGCAGGCTGATCACAATTATCGTCGGTTAATCTAACCGACGATAAGTGGTTGATTTAGTTTAATAATTTGTTGGTTTACAATTTGAATTGTAAACATATCTGAAACGCATAACTGACACAAGCTCTTATTTTTCAAAATTAGTATTACAAATGCAGTATTACAAGCAAAACAACTCTGTTTGGCTCTGCTCAAGCTGCCTCTATAAGGCACAACATTCATAACACGATTGAAAATTCTTCTTTCTTTGAATTCCAACGATTCAACTGAAGATGCGCGAATGGTAAATCGCACAAGTGGGTGAAAATTCAAATTTATTTCAACTATTTTTTTTTACAATTTTTTGTTGGTTAAATCTACCTACGAGCTCGGTTTAAAAATTTACAATTTTCATATATTTTGAAATTCTGTACGTCAACCACTTTTTTCGGTTAATTTTACAGACCATTTTTTTCTGTGTAGATCTAGAAAAATAAATTAAACAAGAAAAGTGTCAGTCTGACAATTTTATTGCTACATTCCTGGTAAATAAAATCAGCGGAACAAAGAAGTACGCTAGCTTCCTCATCAACTGCAGCTTCATCGTTCGAAGAACAAAAAAAACCCTAAATAAAATAAAACTACACTGCAAAGTGAACCTATCTTTTGGTGTGTAATTTTACACACAACACACATTTTTAGGTGTATATTTATTTTAATAAATATAAAAAACACACATTCAAGATTTAGGCATGTTCTATTAACACGCATGCGCGTTTTTTATAAGCACTTACAGTATTTATACACGCAAAGTTGTGTGTAAAATGTGTCTACAAGTTTTACACACTTTAGGTGTGTATGAATAATACATTTCACTTTGCAGTGTAGTACGTAACAATTTGTCGATAGTTTCCATTTCAAAAATATTGCCCATCAATACCGTTCCAACAAGAGAAAAAAATACGAATGACCATGACCAAAAGGCGTTTCTAAAAATTCCCAATCGAATCTACCAAAACGAAAATTCGGTCTCAAGACCCTAAAAGCTTGCGCACGACACAATTAAACCTTTTTTTAAATTGCGTATTTCAACACCAATTTTGTAAAATGTGCACTTCAATAACTTTTTGAATATTTATAATAACTTTATTGACTTTAAGTCTCTGGAAAGGTCGGTCATCCTGCACTTCTATGATCTTTTTCATAACTAAATGAAAATCTGACTGAAGACTATTACATTTAAAAAGACGTTTACAGGAAAGTCTTCAGTCATGGCAACTACTTTGTACATTTGTCGCATTTTAACACATGCGATGGCACTTAACACATTATTAGTAAAGCATGTCATTAGGCAATTTAACACATCAACGCCCTCTATTATTCAGTAAAACCACCCTTTTAATTTTAAATTGTTTTAGGAAGTGGTAATGAAGATGGTATAAATATACTGTGTTATTAGTGCAACTTCTGTAAAATTTATTAGAAACACAACATGAATAGACTGGAGAAATTGTTGTCCCACATCTTTCCATCGGATCCCGCTATTGGGAGCATCGGTTCCATCGATTTGAACATTTGGTTGGCGCAAATAGCTGGTGTACCAATACTGGGACTAAGAAGAGAGTCCACTGGCTTGAAAATCGTATTGCTCTTCTACGGGATTCTTATGATAATGCTTATCAGTGTTACTTATACGGGCTGCGAGCTATACGATCTAATTTTGAACGGCAGAAGTTTAGATGCATTGACACAGAATTCTTGCTTATCGCTGGTGCGAGTCTGTGGAATAATAAAGGTAGCCACAGCTTTTCTACACAAATATATATTAGCAATTAATGTGTATGTTCATAATTTTCGTGTTTTCAGATCATAAATATGTTTTACAGATTGTCGGACATAACCAAGGCTGTAGACAAACTAAAATATGTGACGAAGAAGTTTGTGGTTTCCGATAAGCAGGTGGGTTGAGCTTTCGAGAAAACCATATTTTTTGTAATCCTTTGATAATTTCAGCGCCTGACATTCCTTCGCGGGGAGTTTCAGAACAAACTCTTTTTAATAGTCTACATCTCAATCGTTGGCTTTACAGCCTGCTCGGCCATTGTTATGCTGTTCAACAGTAATTTCATTGCACTCTAATGGAGCCAATTTTATAAATGTTCTTTTTTTCCAGACACCGAAGCTGTTTTCGGCAACATTTTTCCGTATCGCGCCAAGTTTCCTTTATGGCTGCCATATAAAATGCAGCTGATCTACATGGGCATAAGTCTCTTGATGTCTGCGGTGCAAATTGTGGCAATCGATTATATGAACATTTCGATGATCAACCAGATTCGATTTCAATTGAATGTTTTAATTTTAGCTTTCGATGAACTTCAAGGCACCACGAAGATGGGTAATCCAAACGAACGGCTGAACTCGATTGTAGAGCATCATTGCATTTTAAGGGAGTAAGTTTGCTAACAGAAGTTTTAAATGGCTTCTAAATATTACCCAATTGTCCAATTGTGCTTACATTTTTTCAGACTACGTAATGAAGTCGAGCAGATATATAGATTTCCGATTCTGATACAATTCGTCTCTTCCGTCGTTATATTTGCCTTGACCGGTTTCCAAGCCACTGTGCATACTGACGACGCCAAAGATTCTGTGATCATATATTTCTACTGCGGCTGTTTATTTTGTCAGCTCTTCTTATACTGTTGGTTTGGCAACGAAGTTTCCGAACAGGTTAACACATTTATGCGCTTTATGCTGTCGTATGTACATATATTTCATAATACAATTGCAGAGCAAAACTCTCTCGACGAGTGGCTTCGGTTCATCGTGGTATCAATTCGATCATCGCTTCAAGAAGTCGCTTATGATCTTTCTTGCGAATGCTCAGCAACCATTCCTCTTCACTGCTGGTGGATTTATGGGGTTGTCTCTGTCCAGCTTTGCCGGTATACTCAGCAAGTCCTATAGCTACATTGCAGTGTTGCGCCAATTGTACGCACGATGAAAAGGCATCGTAAAACCCAAAAATGAAGATGGCTACATCTTTACTAAATTAATAGCAATTATGGAGAGCATGTGTTCGAAAAAAACTGCTCGGTTCTCAGAAGAACAAACTATATTTGACAAATAAATGATGTTTTAATTGAAAAATCTTTTAATTGTTATGCTTTCAATACGTTTCGGTTGCTGTGAAATAATTTAGGGTTTATTGTTAATTGGTTTTTCCGATTTTTAACGATTCGGTTTATCGTTTGGTCTGAGATATCGTCGTAGTAACATTTTGGAGACTCATTAGTATGTTCCAATGAATTTCAAATCAAACGTTTCGAATTCCAATTTGTTGTTTTGTCAACTTAAATATTAAGTCTTAAAACCAAGTTTTATATTAATTCAGCAACTCATTTTTCAATTATTTGGTATTCGTTCCTTTTCTTGGTAGAGGAAAAACTCTCATTTCAATTGAGGTGTTGCATTAAGTGACATTCGGTTCAATAAAGGTTCAATGTACATTGTACATTTAAAATATTATCTTCATATTACTGCTTATCGGTCTACATAGTTTACAAAATCCGCATTATTCCCGACATTGCAATGGTGATCTTCTCTATATGATATTAATTCATTCCATGGTACATATTTGATGGGGTTATGACCAAATTGTATTGTAAAATATTTAGTTTAATACCAGTATATATAGGAAGTCAAAAATAGTTCAAATAGCAAAAAGCTTTTTTGTGGTACCTTTCAAATGAAACGCATCGCCAACACATCAAAGACACATCAATTTATTCCCCAGATTTGTGATGAGTTCATTTCAATGAATATGTATTTCAATATGATTTCTTTGGAATGTAGGGTTCCTGTTGTGTCTTTAAGTCCGAATCTGGTTTCAATGAAAATTGAAACATCAAACGTGTAAGTCATTTTAAATAACTACCAGAAATCGCTCGTAATTTATCAAAGGGCACATTATTAGTAAATTATATTATTAGGCAGTTTAACTCATAATCACCCACCTAGTTTGACCACACCTTCAATTTTGTGGCAGAGTGCAAGTGGTATGGGTCATATGGAAATTAGTATAAAAAGCCAGCATTTCTTCGTGACGGTCGCAGATTTCAGCCGAGCACATACAACATGAAAATACTGGAAGAATTGTCGTCCCGCATCTTTCCTTCCGAACCGGCGATTGGACATATCGGCTCCCTCGACTTTAATATCTGGCTAGCGCAAATATCTGGAGTTCCCATATTGGGTTTGAAGAAAGAGTCTCCGAACTTAAAGTTGCTGTTGCTATTCTACGGGATACCTGTGACTACACTTGTTACGTTCATTTATACGGGCTTTGAGATATATGATTTGGTATTGTCCTGGAGCAGCTTAGATGCCTTGACGCAGAATACTTGTCTTTCGCTGACGCATATTGCTGGAGTAACGAAGGTAGTGAAATCAAATGTCTGTATACGCACTACGTCCAATAATATACGGACTCCTTGGTGTTTTCAGACAGTCAACACATTTTACCGATTGTCGGACATAAATAAGGTCATAGAGAAGCTAAAATATGTCACGAAAAAGTACGTTCTTTCCGATAAACAGGTATGTGTGTGTGGAGGGAATCAGTTGAGCATCGATAACGCATCCATACTTTCAGCGGAAAGCCTTCTTTCGCGGGGAACTGGAGAACAAGCTAATGTTAATGGTATATGCATCGCTCGTTGGGTTCACGGGTTTTTTGGGAATGGTCCTGCTTTTCTCTAGTAATACTATATACTATTGCATGTCTTGTGGAGTTGATTTGGTTAATTCCGACTATTTTAGATCCTGAAGGTGTTGCTGGGAAAATATTTCCCTATCGCGTAAAGTTTCCTGAATGGCTGCCATACCGATTGCAGTTGGTGTATATGGGCTTTGCTGTTTTGCTCTTTGCTCTGCAAATTGTGGCAATCGACTACATTAACGTGACGATGGTCAATCAGATTAGATTTCAGCTGATTATTTTGAATATATCTTTCGATAAACTAATGGTAGATGGCCAGAGTGTGTCATCCATGACGGAAATGACCAAGTTGGGAGATCCGAACGATCGACTGAACGCGATTGTTCAACATCACTGCGTTTTGAATGAGTAAGGTAAACGATAATCGACCAGTTCCTACTCTTTCCTTGCACACTTTTTCAGATTGCGCTATGAGGTGGAGGACATTTTTCGCACACCGATACTAATACAGTTTTTTACATCCGTCGTCATATTCGCCATGACCGGATTCCAAGCCACAGTCCGTAGTGGCGGGGACAATGTACTTATATACTTCTACTGCGGCTGCATTTTCTGCGAACTCTTCTTATACTGCTGGTTTGGCAATGACGTCTTTGAACAGGTTGGGTTCCTTGCATCGTTAATTGGCCGCCATTATCATATTTCACTTCCAGAGTAAAACACTGTCGACGAGTGGTTTCGGTTCATCGTGGTATCAATATGACCATCGTTTCAAGAAGTCGCTTTTGATCTTTCTCGCGAATGCTCAGCGGCCATTCTTATTCACTGCCGGTGGATTTATGGGATTGTCGTTGCCTAGCTTTGCCGGTATATTGGGCAAGTCTTATAGTTACATTGCAGTGCTGCGCCAATTGTACGGAAGATGAATTCGTTTGATTACCGCTTCGATGCAAAATCAACCAAATATTTACGCACTCATGTTTACAGTAATTTTTATTCCCCACATACATAAAAACATCTATAAATGGGGTCCTGAAACTAAATTTTGTTTGTGTCCGGGGTTTTATAAAAAGGCCATATTGTTTGGGCGAATTTCAGCTTCGGCCGTATCGAAGATAGTTCACTCTCTAGTTGACTTTATAAACGACTCATTTGTTATTCTCACGAAATGGATTTAAAAATCTACGACTTTATACTGCAAAATTAATTGTTTATAGCTACACCCACATGTTTTGCATATGCATGCATACATAACATACGTACATTCACAGTGTGCAGGAAAAGTCAAGGTACACAGTTAAAATAAAACAATCGAAAAATTTTTTTCAAAATGATGATAAGATGTATTTCAACTTTATTTTACAGTTATTTTGATGCAGTTGTTTTACCGTAGAGATAAGTACGATCGTAGTTTTTTTCTGAGTGTGTCGACGGTATATCGTTTTTATTTTTATCTCATGTATTTACTTGTGTATTACAACAGAACAAAAAAATTCTTCAAGCACATATTCAACAAAACAACAAATAAATAATACGAAATTCATGACAACTGTTTTTTTTACACCGCAAAAGTCTTGATACCCTCTAGACAAGACGAACGTACTATTATTATGAAGCATGTGCCTTAAAACATACACGCATCGGTCGTAAAAATATCGCAGCGCTCAAATAAAAAGTATCCCCGGATATGCCCGATGAGTGCATGTTTTCTACGTGTTTTGGCCGTGGAACTTAATTTTAACGATCCGGCATTGAGTACACAAGTTTATTTCGTGTAATCTGAAGTTAGTTGAAGTTAATTAACCGATTATGCAAAAAATCTGTTTTTGGTCGCAACTCCAGAGTTTGGGGGTGTACTCGAAATTCGTGGAATACAGTATACAGCATTATGTTCCCCAAGTTTCAAAACTTTCATAAATTTGTTTTAGTTAATTGTTCTGAAGACGCAGTGTTTGCGTACAGGCAGGGCCGGATCGAGAATTCATCACAGCGGGACGGGGGGCTCATTTTTTATTTTGTCCATTTATTTTTGGCTTCAAAGTTGGACAAAATTTTTAATTTTTTTATACTTATCATATGCAATAGAGACACAACTCAAAAAATCGTATTGTTTAAAAAATCCCGATTAGAAATTTGAAATTTAAGTATTTTATATGAATTTTGCATTTGGAATGTTTTTAAAAAAGGTTAAAATACATCAAAAATTAAAGATATGAATTCTGTATTTTGGCAGCATGTAGATAAATATCTGAGTATCCTTGTGGCATTCATAGCTCCGAAAACCCGAATTTTGAGTTGTATCGTTATCGCAGGAAAAGAGGGATATATCGCTCATGTCACTAGGATTTTCGAAATTGAGCAAGTGCAAGTATTTTTCCGATTTTAAAAATCATTTTTAGTTAAAAATATTTTTTTTTGTTTTTGTACTGTACTATTTATTTAACTTTTGAAAAAAAAGGTATTAATCCACATGAGTCAATTTGATACCGGAAGTAAGAAGACACTCATGTAAAGTTGGAACAAAAAGCTAAGGTTCTTTTTTGATTTTAGTCCAGATCATAAATAAGCACAGTAAACAAAAATATTTGAACGTTTTTGACCCTTGATAACTCTATACCCGCAGACATAAAACATGTTTGGAGCATAAACTGCTTCCAAAAATCTATTTTATGAAAATTATTTGAACAAACAAATTTTTTTTAACCTAACAAATATTTTTAATTAAAAATGTTCCTACTCTTCTTTTGCAATATTGGGGGAAATTATCCAAATTTGTGAAAACTATATAGAGCAAAGCTGGGTAGCAACTAGTTAATTAACGAAGTTAAATTTTTGGTTAACTTTTAACGTTTCAATTAATTTACTTTTTCATTTATTTAAATAAAATTTCTTCGATTAACTAGCAATAGCTAGTTAAGTGTAATTTTCAATATTATTTAAGATAATAATAAAATATTTCTTCTTAACCGAACTTTATTGTGTTTTTTGAAAAACATTTTTTTTTAATTTTTCTATAGAAAAGTTAACTTTTAATTTTTTAACTTTTCAACGAAATAAAATTTTTGTAAACTATTTTTGGATTACCGAAGTTATAGAACATTGTAATTTATATCAAGTGAAAAAAGGTAGTTTCAACACATAGATCCGGCCATGTGCGTACGGCAATCCCATTCTGTTTGCTCTGGAGCAACTGAGTCATAATACTGCGAATATTTTGCGGAGCATAATATGCTTAAATCGAATACCATTCTCCAATCTTTTTTTTTGCGCCAGTCACTCAGCTGAGTTTGCCGCATTTAGTTGCGTTGCGTTTGAATAGTGAGCACGGGGAGTATTGTGAGTTTTATTGATATTGGTTATTAAACAACTTATGTGCTTTCCCAATCGGAACGGAAATGCATAGCTCAAAAGTGATTATTTAAATTGAAACCGATCGGAATAGCTTTCGAAGCATCTGTTGGTTGATTGAAGAACAACGAAATGACTTCATGATATTGACAAAAGAAAATACAAATCAGAGTTGGCATTTTAGTACTGTTTTCAGCACACTTTCATTTTTAAAAGTACGTCAGTATGCACTGGCTGTGTTTACAGTATACTTTTGTACAAATGCATCATATCCGATTGCGGCTGTTGAACTGTTGACGACTACGCATTGTCAAAATTAAAACACACTAGATGGAAATACAAGAAATACGGAGGAGTCAGTAAAGTGTTAGAGCAATAACCGACGAACTTAGATTTATTTCTATTTCATGGTCGACGGTACAGTGTATCAGGGAATCAGGTATCAGTGAACCGTCAATTTTAAGTTAAATTTCCTATGGGAAAGTCCACTGTGAATAAAAAAAAACGTCACTCAGCTGAAATTTTGCCTAAGAGCTTCTTGATGAAATTATCATGCGTAATTGATATTATATGTGAGAATTGGAGGGCCGATCGGAATGTTCGCTTCCCGCCAGGGACAATCGGCTTTGCCTAAGCTAAAATACCCCCACACATTAAAATCCATTTAGAAGCACCTTGAACACAAGAAAAATTTGTCTCAAGACCCCATTTTGAGCCGATTATAGGTAGTTTTGGAGCCTCGGACCATGTCAAAAATACGTTTCTAAACATTTCCAATCAAATTCCACAATAAAAAACTTTGGAAAAGACTTGGAAAACCCCTTACTTTTGTAGTATATGGGAGCCCGCCCAGTTATTGTCCGATTTGGCTGATTCTCACTCTTGCTCTAACTTTTGAAGGGAAAAGCAATTTCCTAAAGTTTCAAGTCGATATCTCCAAAACTGCGACCGCTATCGTTCGGACAGACAGACAGACGGACATAGCTAAATCGACTCAGTAGTGTGTGGGGGTATAAATATGCAACTTTGTTTGAGAATCACACCACCAAAAGAATTTCCTGCGCGGTAAAAATTTGAAATTCAAAACGACAGTAGTAGATATACTCCGATTGTAGAGGATGAGAACCCTGATAGAGAATGAGAACACAAATGTAATTACTTTATTTTTAAAAAGTTGTATTTAATTGAAAACGATAAGAGGTCCCATCTGGCATAGCGCTGTGCATTTATCGTTTGCGTGCCGTTGAAAAATATTCAACGGGAGCTCAAGTTCAATATTTTGAAATATTTAATTGTACGCACAAAAAAAAAATCGGTAAATTTAGCCGAAAATTAAAAATTACACTTTTGATTCCTGACGACTCAATTTACCTTTTTTTCGGTAAACTCCACCTATCAATTTTGTTAATAACTTTGAGTACACGCTTTTCACTTCAAAACTGTTCGAGAATCAACCAAATCAAACCAAAACTAAAGGGGAAAAAATTTCAAATTTTGTATTGCTGTATTCATTTCGAAATATTTAGAAATGGGATTTTAACACTGTCCGAGCTTTCAAAACCGCATATAAATGTGTCAAAATGGGGTCTTCAGACCAAATTTCTTTTTGTGGATTCGATTGGAAAATTTTAGAAACGGACTTTAAACATGATACGAGGTTTTCAAACCATGGGTCAAAATAAGGGCCTTGAGACAACATTTTTGATGTTCAAAATGGATTATATTGTGTTTGGGTATTTTAGCTAGTTTACTCTCCAGTTTTTCTCTGCGTGTGTATTCTGGAATAGCTCGAATAAGAGAGTAATTTAAGGTATACTAAAACCAAACTACCAATAAAAATTGTTATCTTAAACACTGTTAAAATACATTTTTTGCATTCTGGGTCACTTATGGATTTGTTAGTTGGTCTAACTTCATTAAGCCCATTGACCCAAAAATTATGGCTTTGGTATTTTCCATTTATGTATTTTCCATTTATGATTAAAATCCATTTTCTTGTTGGTCATTCCAGAACATCTCCAACCGCAATATGGGAAACCATGACATAAAATGGATTTCTCTAGCCAATATATGGGTCATTTGTCTCTTAGTTTTACCATCAACACATCGCTCCGAGGCGTTGGATATACCAAATTGTGATTACGAGGATACAGTTGATTTAACCGACAGTCACAAGTTTGCAAATGACTCCTACTTGTTCGAGGGCGTAATAATACCTGCAGAATTAACTGGTGTCTATGATTACCAAATATTATACAAAGGCCGTCGTGAGGCAGTGAAGGAGCACAAACGAGGCTGCGCTTGCAAACTAAAACCTTGTGTGAAATTTTGCTGTCATCCATATGATCGTAGTTCGTCATCGGGTGTATGCTCACGTGAATTGTTGAAAGAACTACAGTACTCACCTTACGTCAATATTACGTTTCCGAGTGGCAGCAGAAGTGTTCATGTATTGGAGGAGTTTGTAGTGCAGCAGGGTCATCCATGTAGCAACGATGTTAACTATATGCTGAATCCTGCATCAGATGCCGACGATAGTTGGGAGTTATTTGAGGTTCGCAAATGGTTTTTATAATGAATAACATTCAACTATTTTTTCATTCCAGAACGGAACATTGCTACGTTTGTACGACAATCAATTTCTGCGCAGACAGGACTACTGCTTGACGTCGCATGAAAGCAATGGAACTTATATGCTGAACCCACTGAATTGTGCGGAGCCAATTGAAAACCCCCAAAATCAGAAACTGAACAGTATAGGTTAAGGAGACAAACAACAATTGACTTTGCTTAGAACTTAACATTTTCCATTAATTATAGCCATGCTCATCTCGATACCATTCCTGTTAGTTACGGCTTTTGTTTATGGTTTCATACCAGAACTGAGGACTTTGCATGGAAAGTGTTTGATATGTTATCTTCTCTGTCTCTCTATTGGCTATGCAGTAATAGTGGTCATAACATTGTCAGAAGCACACTTTGAATTCGGAATGTGCAGCTTCCTAGGTAAGCAACACACTAGGTCGTCGATCTTCGCTTCACGATTTGCATTAAATTTTTCGTTTTCAAATATTTCTCTCTATTAAAACAAATATGTTAATTTGCATTTAGCATAACCAAAAACATTGGAAACAGCATCAATATACCTTATTTATGTACTTGTCATAATTTATTTTAAATATTACATTTTCTTTTCAGGATTTACTGGATATTTCTTCTTCATGTCCGCCTTCTTCTGGCTTAGCGTTATCAGTTTTGATTTATGGCACAATTTTCGGGGAACCAATTGCAATGTGCAACGCTATACACAGAATAAAAGATTTTGTGTTTATTCTCTGTACGCATGGGGATTTCCGGTAATATTGACTATACTCACAATTGTCGCCCAATGGTCCGATTTTGACGATACTTTGAAGCCTGGAATTGGAGTTGAGTATTGTTGGCTAAAAAGTAAGGAAATTGAAATAGAAATGTGCCATGAATTTTATATACTTAAGTAGCTCTTTCATTTTAGCCGACGATTGGTCTGCTATGATTTACTTCTATGGTCCTAATTTACTCTTGATACTTTTCAATGTGACCATGTTCGTTTTAACATCATTGAAGATTTACGAGGTCAAGAGCGATTTGGAACGAGTTATGGATTCCACAGCCGGTACACGACGATTGGGTGCGGATAAAGATAAGTAGGAAAGAATTGCAATTAATTAAAATATTGCTGTTAAATACTCATCACCCTTCAAAGTTTTGGATTGTTTTTGCGACTTTTCATTATAATGGGAGTTACTTGGTTGCTAGAGGTTGGATCCTATTTGGTTGGCTCCTGGAACGTTTGGTCGCCGATTTTCTATTTACCCGATCTATGCAATGCCGCTCAAGGCATCATTATATTTGTATTGTTCGTTTTAAAGAGGAAAGTTAAAAAACTCATAGTGAAAAGGTAAGCGAAAAATAAATGTTTGCTCATATTATAAAATAAATAACTATACATATCAACATACATACAAACATATACATATATGTATGCATATGAAATAATTATCCATATATGAAAACTTTCAAAAGAATTCTGTGCCGAGAAAAAACTTCTTCGAGTCACTCAAATTCAACTCAATCAGATTCAAAAGAAGAGGAAATTTCCTTGCAAGATTGCGCAAAAGATGGAACATTGCAATTTGTGGATTAGGTAAAAGTAATCAAAAAATTGATTTTTGCATGTAGCTGGTTGAAGAATTCCTGTTGTTGAAATACTTACTCATAATTGGTGCTTGGCTTGGCTCGTATTAAATACTAGATCACGTTACACGTAAACCATTTTAATAGGGAAATTCATTCACTTTTCGTAGCTTTTTATGTGTATCGTAGGTATTCATCCAGAATTCCGAAAACATAATTTTAAATATCGATATCTTTTTACAAATGTTTTACAATTTCTACAATTTACTACACAAAAACCCACGAAGAGTGAATTCCCATAATAGTTATCTGTATTGCTATCAAACTAATCTGAGAATCTGTAACACACTTTTTTCCACGTATACACGAATATAATGTACTTAGGTATCGCTGCCTTAATTTGTAAACTTTTTGATAGATTATGATTAAGGGTATAAAACTGTATATCTACCGAACATTTTCCAGCCATACATCGAAAGCTTACGGTTTTATTAACGGTTATGTAAATGCCCTATCACTATATTGCTTACATAGTCAGGGAGTTCACAGAGGTCTCGTTGAGTCCTGTGGCGTATAATCATATTTGAAAAAATATGGCAGCTGATTCAATATAACCTTTAAAAACACAGGCTGTAGGGTCGTAAAATTGTTTGTATGGAAAAAAGTATCAACACTTTTATGAATATTGTATATTTTTACAACAATATGACTTTACGACCAATATGAGACCTTTGTGAACTCCCTTAATATGAAACGTTTTTTGCTTTCTTGTAAAATTTGCAAAATGCGTGTTAGGGCCTTGACAAATTATGGCAGTGATCTAGATTTATATTGAAAGCATGATAAATCTTTCTGTTCATGTCCTAAATGTTAAGTGTATGTCACCTTGGTTTTATTGCTCACATTCATGATTATTAATAAAATCTTAAATGGCTTTTCAGAATATCCTTGAAGACAAATCTGGCATACAGTGGTAGAAACCAATCGAAGGCGAGGTGTACGAGTTCATCGAAGCAACCACTACACAGCCGAAGAGCATTACTAACAAGTACTAACTAGACGGCCTGTTTGGCATTTCCTAAAAACGCATTTACTTAAACATAAACTTGTGTAATATTCATTTACTTATTTTTTAATAATTTTTTACGTAGTTACTAATAAAAACTGAAAACATTTCGTACCCTAATCGCGAATTTATCGTATATGTGGTTTTTGAAATTTTGTAGGAGACTACAGTCGTGGTTTTTTTTTTTTTTGCCAATGAAAACAAATGAGAAAACAATGAGATACGATAAAATTGACAGCTAATTTTTTAACTCTTTCATATACATTTTGCATATTTTACTTAGGATAAATTCCCGATTAGGGGGCGATTTACCCATATATTTCCCAAATTTTTAATTAATTTTTCATTATGTATGTATAATTAGCGCTTAAGTCGACTTATGCGGTATACTACAGTTGGAACATTAAGAAAACTCATGAAGAGTTTTGTTGCATAAGTGTATTTGTGTTGTATTGTATATTTTTGATAAATTTAATATTTGTAGTAAATAATGTATTTTGTATTACAATCCTTTATCAAAAAAACATCGATGACGCCCCATTGTATTTTTGATATACAGTCAGCGTCAAAAGAAAGTTCGGTTCGAATGAGTATAAGGATTCCTTAATCCGTTAAGTACCTACCGCGAAATGCCCTATTTTACTAAAGGAAGTCTTGTGATAAAAAATTGTGATGAAAAATTGGGTTTTAGGTGCATTTGTATAAATTAAATTTTGCCATTTTTAGCAATAAAAAGACATTTTTTTTTAAATTCTCAAAATTCAGGGCTGCATGTTTTATTTTTATTCTTACTGTTTTTGTAGAAGTACGCCCCCGCAGTTAGTTCCTTTTTTTCTGCAGGCCCCAAAAAATTAAATTTGTATTTATTGGTCCTACAAGGGAGGCGTCCACCCAAAATCAATATTTTTGATCGAAAAAAGTTCGTAAAATACGATTGGGTTTGCTTAAATAAAGACCAAAATAATCGAGATAAGAATAAAGGAATTCGTTTAAGAACACATGAATTTCAACTTTTTGCATAATTTTTTAAACATTTTTCATAATAATGAAATTTTGTTAAAAATTTTAATTTTAATTTGTATTTTTGACTTATAAAATTAAGAGCTAGAACCGAAAAAAACGGTTTCGGTTTCGGTTTCGGTTCCAAAATAAAACAAAATTTCGGTTTCGGTTCCGGTTCTCCAATTTTCAAAATATCGGTTTCGGTTCCATAAAATATAACTGTTCCGGTTTCGGTTCCGGAACCGGTTCTTGGCGGTCCCTGCATTAACTTCATGGCAGTAGTGGCATTGTACTTACTTTCTTGGGTAGTCAACCACAGCAACCCTAACACTGTCCTAAACAACTTCTGGAACGTATCATCGTGCCTGCACCTTTTCGTGGTTACTGCCACTGCGCCAGATTCCTCGAGGAGGTCGGGGGCAAAGTCTCCATTCTTCGCAGCAAATAACCTCATGCTGGTCCCCGAAGGCCCGGACGATGTAGGTGCCTTCATCATCTCCTCAGTAGCGGTTAGCATCTGACGCTGTCTTTCCGTGTAGGAATTCGGGTCACGCTTCTTCAGCCGTCTCACAGTGATTTGTTTCCATATAAGCTTGGGACAAAAATAGAAGAAGTATTCTGAATAAATTGAAACTAAGTGGATTTTGGCCAGCTGATTTTAAAAATGTAATCGGATTTTCTATAAACTTTAAGGATTTCGCTTAAATCAAACATAATGAAGTTTTTTTTCCTTAATCAAAATTAAGATAAAACCTCTTTAATATTAAATATCGAAAAAGTTCTTTTAAGTCTGATAACTGTTTCTAGTGGCTTTACTTCACTGATTTCAAATATGCTAACAGATTTTCGCCATCTATTTTAGTTTAGGTGTTATAGGTAAAATGTTAAAAATGTTCTTAAAGTACTTTTAGAGATATAACTTTAAAATGGATGATTCCATTTATATGAGTGTTTTATAAAGATAAATATGTGCTCTACAAAACATTTCTGAGATAAAAACAAAAACTTTATATGCGTAATTCTACATGAAAGCGACAAGGTGTTCTCGACATTTCTCATTTTTATGTAATTTACACGGTTTATAAAAAACAGTACAAATACCATATCAGTTCGTTTTTTTCAAAATTCAAATTTTAGTTAAATTCAGATTTTATCGAGCTCCAAGAAGCGCGAATGGCTAAAATTGCAAGCCGGTTTTTGCTTGTATGGTAAAATACACACTCAAAGAATTTTTTCGTTCGTAAGAAACGAAAAATTAAAAACATTTCGTTTGTTGTTTCGTTTGCAACCAACGTTTAAGTAACGAAAAAAAAAAAATTTTCAGCTCAGCGAGGATTCGAACGCGGGACGTAAGTTACGCACATAAGTTATAAGTAATAAAACACAAATTTTAAGTTCGTTTTAGATCAAGAAAAATACGAGAAAAAAACCATAATTAAGCATTTTTGGCGGAAACCACCCTGGAATTAATTAAAAAACATTTTCGTAAAAATTAAAAAAAAAAAAAAAAATCATACACGCTGTGCCACTGAGCTACTTTCGTTCTGGTCGATAAAAACAAAGCTTATATCGAATTCGTTTAAACGTTTATTAGAAATTAGTTTTTAATTTGCAGCAATTTAAAAACGTTTCCAATAAAAGTAAATTGCAATACTTTTATTGGAAACGTTTTTAAATTGTTGCAAATTTATTTATTATTTGCTGCAAAACGACTTAATTTGGAGCAAATGTTTTTTGTTTGTTTTTTCTTTTAAGTTTGTATTCAAAAGTAGTATATTTGCAGCAAACGTTCTCCAAACATAATAATTCTTTGAGTGCAGCATTTCTACTATTTTGCCAAAATAATTTTTTGGTAAAAATGAGCTATAGCCCAAAAATAAATAATAAATAATTTATTTGGAGCTCGATAAAATCTGAATTTAACTAAACAAAAGGAGGGTAAGCCATACAACAACAAACAATTTCGTTTTTTGTAATTTCCTGACAGTGGATTGTTGTGTGTGTCTCAGTCACACACACTATTAAGATTCACTTGTCAACAGTCTTAAGCGGAACTTTGAAGAAACTTTTCAACCAGCTTAAGTAGAAATGCTGTATTTTACAATAACAAGCAAAAACCGGCTTGCAATTTTTGCCATTCGCGCTTCTTCAGTAGAATCGGTTTGATGCAAGGAATAAATAATTGCCGAAAGAGTGCTGATGAGGATTTGTGGCTAAAATCCGAAACAGCTGTACACTCTTCAAATTTTATTCAAAATTATTGGGAAAAAAAATTATTTGAAATAAGAGTTGCAAGAATATTTTCCATTTAGGCTTTGCAATTATTATCCGTTTTGTCAATTTTTGCGTGTATCTTTTCCGAAAATATAAGTATTCGAACTTGAAAATCTCAAATCGAACTTGAAACTACAAAGCGATTTGGATTAACTATTTTTAAAAAACTTTCAGTGCAAATAATGAAGGAGGTAATTCCTTGGGTCAAAACGGATCATGGCATTCAGAGGTGTCATAAAGTGTTAAGCCATAAAAATGCAGCTGGAAGATCGTCCTTGGGTTGCGTTGGAATGGTAGTTGAATAGCAAATAATAAATTTCTTAAGCGCGAAAAATCTGATCAACATAAATAAATTTAGTTTTATAAAATCTCAAACCAAAATGTAATTTTAGACAGGAAATTCGTGGTACAGTGAAATCCCTCATAACCGGACACTCACCGTCGCAGTGTTTTTGTCCGGTTATTGGAGATGTCCGCTTATGTGGGGTGGGGGGTGTATTTAAAAAAAATGGTTTGAATTGCATCCATGGAATCACTTGCAAGTGATCATAAATTGTCTTTTATTTAATACTAGCAGGGCCCGGTCCGCTTTGCTGGCCCTAAAAAAGTTGTTTTTGCCTTTGGTCATAATAAATTAATGAAAACAATTATCAAATATTTTTGTTGGAAGCCCAAGTGTAGCATTTTGAAATATTGAATTGTAAGAAAAGTGCCACGCTCCGCTGTCCAATTCCGACCTTATGTAACATTGAACTTAGAATTGAAAGCATATAACCATGTAAAATGTTCATTGGGAGCCCAAGTATAACATTTTTTTAAATATTGAATTGTATGGGCAGTGTCACGCCCCGCTGTCCAATTCCAATATCTTGCATTAAAGGCATATAACCATTTCCCGTTGAAGAATATTCAATGGGAGCCCAAGAATTGCACTTTGAAGTATTGAATTGTATGGGCGGTGCCACGCCCCTTTGTCCAATTACGCCGATATGTTGCATTTAGCTTAGAGTTGAAACCATGAAACCATTTGCCAAATTTCGTTGGAAAATATTGTGTGGCAGCGCTATTACAGCATTTTCAAATATTGACTTGTATGGGCGGTGCCACGCCCCATTGTCTAATCCCGACCATTTGTAGCCCAGATTATGGCTGGGGTCTTATAGTATGTTCATGGCAAATTTCATTTTCTTGTGATCAAAAACGTCTAAGATATAACTTGTGGGCGGTAAAAGTGGGATGTTCAAAACCTATCCCATGTCACGACTCACGACCTCTAGAACTTATATATAAATTTTGGTACTGGTAACAAACATACACGTCTCTTTTATATATATAGATACAAACATACCTACTAATGGGATTCACGTAAAGATAAAAATTTCTGCACGCGTATTCAGTGTTGCCATCGATCTGAAAAAAAATATGTCACTTCCATTTCGAAAATATGTCACGTGACTAATTGATGGCAATAATTTTTGTGAAAGCAAAGCCTGGTTTTTTTGCCTGGTTTTCATTATGTCATAATCAATGGCATCACATACTGACAACGATTCAGCAAAGTGCTGAATTTGCTGGCGCGTGCCATAAGCAAATAAATTTGACAGCATGTTGACTTTTATCGACGTATATGACAAACGGTGACGTCACCTCATATTTATTTTCCGATATTTTACAACAGTTCGTTAAATTGACAACGAAATGCCAACCTGTTCTCACAACAAATGACAACAATTGCCATTATTTTGACATAATGAAAACCAGGCTTAATTCCAAACATAAACAATTTATTAGTTCTTCAGTGTATAAAATTATAGATAGAAAACGTAAATTTGAATAAGGGACAAGTAGTCATATATATATATATAGTCATATTTTGGAAGCAAGACCCAACCACAAAGTGCTGTCAAATTTTCACAACACAAATTGAATCCGGAAATTACTTCTCAGCTCTAAATTTGTTTGCCAATTGGGTCACATACTAAATTATGTCACAATATTTTACGCATGTAGAAAATATGTCACTTTTTATGTCAGCATAATTTTATTTAAAATTATGTCACGGCCAAAAATGTTATGTCACTGGTGACAATTATGTCACGATGGCAACGCTGAGCGTATTGCATATTTTTATAACCCTTATATTAACTTGCTTTCCTCAAATCTGCGGCGAGCTTTTTCATACACTTCCACATGAGCTAGAGAGCTGAAATTTGGATTCTATTAAATTTTGGGGTCCATCAGAGGCGTAGGGGGCCGTGGGGGGACTCAAACCTTTTTTTTTTTTAAATTTTTTTTAAAAAAAGGAGAAAATAAAAAAAGAGTTTTTTAATTTAAAGGAAATTTATTTTCCTTGTTTTTTAAATTAATTTAAAGGAAATTTATTTTCTGCTTTTTAGTCGGTTAAAGGGTTATATTTAAAAAAAATAGTTTTTTACTCTTTTTTTATTATATACGGCATTACAGGAAGAAACTATTCGATGGTGTTTTTACTTATTTAACAAACTGAATGAAAAAGCCGCCCTCTATTTGAGCCTATTTACACAGTCATTCCCATGACGCATGGGAATGGCGTTTTTAGAATTTACACTGACATGGGCATGACGAAATTTGACGAATTTTATATGATCCCGAACGTTTTCTAAGTCCCGGAAACCCGGGATTTTGAGTGAAGAATCCCGGGATTCAAAGAATTGATTTTTTATGCATTGTTTAAGATATTTTCGACGCTTTTCCACACAAATACTGCAGTGCGTTTACTTTCAATTTAATTGGTAAACACAAAAAGCTCAATTTCGTAGACGAGTGCTACACACACAAAAAATTAAGACAATTTTTGTCAATTTGTATGATATGAATAAAATTTTTTCAAATTGAAACAATTTTTTTTATTCGACAAAAAGGATTAATAAAATTATTTTGTGACAGCGTGGCAAAATAAATAATAAAGCAACTCAATTTAACACATAAAATATCAAACTTGTTCGATCAGAGTAATTGAAAATTAATAACTTTTTGTTTGACTTTATTTATTTTAAATTTTGTTTTGTTTAATGCAATATTTATTAAATATTATTTCTACGTTGAATTAAAATAAAATTAAGCTTAAAATATTGTTGCAACAGTTTTTTCTTTAATTTTATATTAATTATTGTATTTAATTGGAAAATTCCGAACAAATCCCGGGATACCGTGATTGTAATTCCGAATCCCGGGATTTTCGCAGTACGCACACATTAATGCCGCATGTGTCAAATAGAGAACGGCTTTTTCAGTCAGTTTGTGTTTTGAAACTACAAATTTTTGAAAATATTGTTTGGAATTTTATTGAATTATGTCCGTTTATTAGAGATTTATTGATCGAAATTGCTTGAAATATAGTGTCCGCGTCCGGTTATTGGAATGATATTTGTATGGAAAAATTAATGAAAAAGCAGTGTACATGAAATTTGTCCGGTTATTGAAGCTGTCCGGTTATAAGGACTGTCCGTACAGAGGAATTTCACTGTATGCAGTTTTTATACCGCCACACTCACTGTGGCAGGGTATACTAACTTTGACACAATATTTGTAACGCCCATAAGAGGGAGTGTCCGGTATGGAAAAGTATATATATTCTTGATCAGCATCACCGCCGGAGTCAATTTAGCCATGTCCGTCTGTCTGTCCGTCCGCACGATAGCTGTCGCAGTTTTGGAGATATCGACTTGAAACTTTTTTTACATGTTTTTCTCGTGAATACTGAGATCAAGTTCGAGAATCAGCCAAATCGGACAAAAACTGGGCGTGGCTCCCATACACCGAAAAAAAAGGTAAAAATTTTTCAAGTCTTTTTTATTATTGTATTCTATTGGAAATGTTTAGAAACGTATTTTTGACATGGTCCGAGGTTCCGAAGCCACATATATAAGGGTCTAAATGGGGTCCTGAAACCAATTTTTTTTTTTTTTCGTATTTGATTGGAAATTTTTAGAAATGGATTTTGGACATGGTTTGGGCTCCAAAACCACCTATAATTGGCTCAAAATAGGGTCTTGAGACCACATTTTTTTATGTTCGAGGTACTTCTTTCTACTGTGTGGGGGTATTTCCACTTCGGTATAGCCGAAGATAGTCCACTCTCTAGTTTTTATTTGACTTGGTCTACGTGACACCCCAAGTTTCACATCTTCCATAAATTGGTTAGGGTTTCTTGTTGTAAAGACGTAGTGTTTGCGTACGACAATACCATGTTGGGTTTTTTTATTACTCCAATCCCCATTTTGTTTCCTCTGGAGCAACTGAGTCATAATACTGCGAATATTTTGGGGATCAAATGTATGAATCGCATAGCATTCTCCAATCTTATTTTTCGCACCAGTCATTCAGCAGAGTTTGCCGGATTTAGTTGCGTTGCTTTTGAATAGTGAATGTTGGTACGGAAATACATAGCTCAAAAGTGATTATTTTAATTGAAAACCGATAGCTTTCGAATCATGTGTTGGGCGGTTGAAGATCAACGAAATAGCTCCATGATACTGCCAAAAAAACACTATCTTCCAAAATTGTATCGTTTGATACTATATAAACAAATCGTAGCAAAACTTATAAATTTTTTAATGCTAAACAAGATGGCGTTCTCAGAATTTTTCTATCACTTCAGGAGTTAAAAAAATTGTCGAATTGGCAAATTTCAGTAATTTCTCAAAAGTAAAATAATCTTTTAAAAAAAAAAATTTTTGGGTCATCGTTTAGTGCTTTAAAATGAGCTATTACACATATTTTACCGATTTATTATTTTGAATATATGAACGGTTTAGTTTAGTGCCATTAATTTGTTTAGAGTATAGTATATCTTACAGTGAAAAATATTTGTTGGTGCTAAATACGATGGCATCCACAGAATGGCCCTATCTCGTCTAATTCAGTATTTCTCAAGATAAATGAAAATAATACAAATTTATTGGAGGATGTTGCCCATTTTCCATACCGTTTTGTATAGCTTGTATTGATCATATGATGCCTCGGTGGACTGTAAATTGCTGCTTTTGTTTTGATTGAAGTTGTTGTATCCTGTTGTATCCTTCAGCTGGACAATATTTCCCCTCCTCATAATGCGCCTCGCGCGTTGTTATTTATCAATGTTATTAATGATTGGCTTATAAAGTGTCTCGTATTTAAGTTGAACTTAATTTAATTTTCATTCACAATAGACGCTTTCCTATATTTTCTCAATTGGGATTTAAATGGCGGATTTTCTGCATTTAAGTTGAAATTAAGCACTCTAACCAGAACAAAATTTCGAGGGGGGTTTTCATAATATTTTTAAAATTAATACTGAAGAGAAAAACCATAAGTTGCAAACAAAATTAAAATCAACAACAACTTATTTTCAAAACAAAATCTTTCGATTTTTCATCCAAAAAAAATAGATCAAAAAATAATTTTAAAAAAGTTTGCAAAGAAAACCCGAAGGTGACTTTATGAAAAAAGGATTCGTTCTAAAATCGACGTATTGTGTTCATATATTTTTGGTTTTATTGCATATCAAATTACTAAAGAACCTTTTTAAAAAACTAAACCGAAGTATTTACTTATTGTTTTTCAAATAAACCTCAAACTGTATTGAAATATACTATTAAAATACATGTCTTTTTGGATTTGAGAATGACAAAAAAAATGTGTATGAATGAATTAGCTTCATATTCTTTTTTAGCACACGAAAGTTTTTAATTAAAAAATAAATAGTGAAGTTTCTCTTCAGGATTTTATTTTAAAAACATTCACATTCGAATAATTATAAACTTTCACAAGATGTTTCGCTTCGATATAAATGTCAACCGTAATATTCGAAAATTTATATCGAATACCCGAACTGCAAAATTAAAATGGTTTTGGTACACGGAAGGTTTTGATGAAATAAAATGAGTTTTCATCCAATTTTAAAAAGTTTACATGTTTTTAAAAGGTATGTTTTTTCCCTATCAAATGCATATTTGATATTAAAAATCCAATCAGAACTGTATTTTTGAAGAATTATTATTTTTAAAAACATAAAAAGAGTTTTTCAAAAATTGATAGAAAATTAAGGTCGAAAAAATACAGTAACTTTTTTTTAATTTTGTAAAAAGTAAGTGTGAACAATAATTGAAAAGAATTTTACTAATGACAGATTCGACCACGCCCATTTTTAGTACCTGATAATATTATGCCCAAAAACATTTTCCTACAAAATTTATACCAGATTGTTTAAGAATTTCTTATGTTTTTGCGCTTTTGATAATCATCTGAAATTATCTGACCACTCCCATTTTTTACACAAAAGTTTCTTTCGGTACAAAAACCAAAAGTGTCAAATTTCATTGGGATGGGACAACGTTTATTATTATTGGCCACAGCTTATATGATTATATGGTCATTCCAGAACATCACCAACCGCAATATGGGAAACAATGACGTTAAATGGATTTCTCTAGCCAATACATGGGTCATTTGTCTCTTAGTTTTACCATCAATCTATCGTTCCGAGGCGTTGGATATACCAAATTGTGATTACGAGGATACAGTTGATTTAACCGACAGTCACAAGTTTGCAAATGACTCCTACTTGTTCGAGGGCGTAATAATACCTGCAGAATTAACTGGTGTCTATGATTACCAAATATTGTACAAAGGCCGTCGTGAGGCAGTGAAGGAGCACAAACGAGGCTGCGCTTGTAAACTAAAACCTTGTGTGAAATTTTGCTGTCATCCATATGATCGCAGTTCGTCGGGTGTATGCTCACGTGAATTGTTCAAAGAACTCCAGTACTCACCTTACGTCAATATTACGTTTCCGAGTGGCAGCAGAAGTGTTCATGTTTTGGAGGAGTTTGTAGTGCAGCAGGGTCATCCATGTAGCAACGATGTTAACTATATGCTGAATCCCGCATCAAATGTCGACTATAGTTGGGATTTATTTGAGGTTCGAATATGGTTTTCAATGAATACAATTCATAATGAATATCATTTTTGAACGGTTTTTTTTCATTCCAGAACGGAACATTGCTACGTGTGTACGACAATCAATTTCTGCGCAGACAGGACTACTGCTTGACGTCGCATGAAAGCAATGGAACTTATATGCTGAACCCACTGAATTGTGCGGAGCCAATTGAAAACCCCCAAAATCAGAAACTGAACAGTATAGGTTAAGGAGACAAACAACAATTGACTTTGCTTAGAACTTAACATTTTCCATTAATTATAGCCATGCTCATCTCGATACCATTCCTGTTAGTTACGGCTTTTGTTTATGGTTTCATACCAGAACTGAGGACTTTGCATGGAAAGTGTTTGATATGTTATCTTCTCTGTCTCTCTATTGGCTATGCAGTAATAGTGGTCATAACATTGTCAGAAGCACACTTTGAATTCGGAATGTGCAGCTTCCTAGGTAAGCAACACAATAGATCGTCCATCTTCGAAATCTCTACGGAAGCACAATTTGCATTAAATTTTTCGTTTTCAAATATTTCTCTCTATTAAAACAAAGGTTAACATATTTGCATTTAGCATGATCAAAAACCATTATATATGTATTTGTAATATGTAATTTATTTTAAATATTACATTTTCTTTACAGGATTTACGGGATATTTCTTCTTCATGTCCGCCTTCTTCTGGCTTAGTGTTATCAGTTTCGATTTATGGCACAATTTTCGGGGAACCAATTGCAATGCGCAACGCTATACAATAAAAGATTGCAATACAAGATTTTATGTTTATTCTCTATACGCATGGGGATTTCCAGTAATATTGACTGTACTCACAATTGTCGCCCAATGGTCCGATTTTGACGATACTTTGAAGCCTGGAATTGGAGTTGAGTATTGTTGGCTAAAAAGTAAGGAAATTGAAATAGAAATGTGCCATGAATTTCATACACTTAAGTAACTCTTTTATTTTAGCCGACGATTGGTCTGCTATGATTTACTTCTATGGCCCTACTTTATTGTTGATACTTTTCAATGTGACAATGTTCGTTTTAACATCTTTGAAGATTTACGAGGTCAAGCGCGATTTGGAACGAATGATGGATTCCACAGCCGGTACACGACGATTGGGTGCGGATAAAGATAAGTAGGAAAGTATTGCAATTAATTAAAATATTGCTGTTAAATACTCATCACCCTTCAAAGTTTTGGATTGTTTTTGCGACTTTTCATTTTAATGGGAGTTACTTGGTTGCTAGAGGTTGGATCCTATTTGGTTGGCTCCTGGAACGTTTGGTCGCCGATTTTCTATTTACCCGATCTATGCAATGCCGCCCAAGGCATCATTATATTTGTATTGTTCGTTTTAAAGAGGATAGTTAAAAAACTCATAGTGAAAAGGTAAGCGAAAAATAAATGTTTGCTCATATTATAAAATAAATAACTATATATATATATATATACGCTGGGATCCACAATCCCCCTCAAATAGTTTCATTTTGTAAGAAAAAATTCCCAACAAAATGTTGGCATCCGAGACTTGGGAAAAAAAGGATTTTCGAAATTCCGAGTGACTGTTCAAAAATTTTGGAACTTAGTAGAAAATTTAGAGTAGCTTTTCGATATTGCATCTTTCGTTGGGAGTCTCTCAGAATACTTTGATCACAAAAGAAAACAAAAGAAAAAAGTTTTTGTCAAAAGTTGTACCAAATTATAGAAAAGTATACCCAGACTGTAAGAAGACAACATTATCTCTAGCTTCGTAATTTTGAGTTTGAATCTGCTCTTTTACTTTGTTTTTGTAAGTTTGCTTGTTAAATTAAACTCTACTTGTGCAATGATAAAATAGAATCACTAGTTTTTTGGACTTCTGACACTTTTCGAACTCATTTGAGATAGCAACCACAACGTAGCCGTCTCAAATCAATAAAATTTCAGTCACAAAACATTACAATTCCAGTCGTGAAACAACAGCATTTCAGTCTTAATTCATACATGTGTCGTTTCAATTAATCAATGGGCAGTTTAAAAAATATTGAAACGTTTTGTTGTCAAAATCAGAACATTCAGTTTTGGCTTGAAATTGACAACGGTTCGGTACGTTTTGACAACGTTTCCTTTTGATTTTGACACAACGTTTGTAACGCCCATAAGGAGGCGTGTCCGGTATGGTAAAGTATATACATACATATTCTTGATCAGCATCACCCCTTGAGTCGATTTAGCCATGTCCGTCTGTCTGTCCGTCCGTCCGTCTGTCCGTCCGGTTGTAGTTTTGGAGATATCGCCTTGAAACTTTGAGTACATGCTTCCTTTCAATACTGAGATCAAGTTCAAGAACATTTTTTGGTGGATTGGATTAAAAATTTTTAGAAATGGATTTTGAACGTGGTCCGAGTCTACGAAACCGCCTAAAAATGGCTCAAAATGGGGTCTTGAGTAGGGTTACCAGATTCTCTTGAGTAAAAAAGAGTACAGAGTTGCAGAAGGTACCAAACCCCGGTTTTAGACCACATATTTCTTAAAACCCATTATTAAAATTTTGAATAAAACAACAAGGCAACAAAATACAATGATTTAAGCAAAAAGTTTTTTTTTTGGTAATCACAAATACTAAAAAAATGAATTTAAAATTTTGTAAAACTCATCTACTACCAAAATTTACTACTTAGGTTTCTTTAGGCATTAACAGCTTTAAATTTCAAACTCCAAAGTGTCTAAGTGACATACAAATTAAACGGATTGTTTTCGACATTCAAAATTGTGTTTAATAGTTCGGCTAAAAAGTAGTAGGTCTCAACTAATTATTTTTTTTATTCCTAGCATTTAAGAATTTTACTAACTTTTTGAATGCAATGTGACGGAAGATGATTCAAACTAACAAACCTAATATTTGACGGTTTTTGTTTTAATTCTGACGAATAATAAAAATGGGTTACCTTACATTAAGCTGTAATATGATAAAGTCCCAGAAATAAGAAAAAGAGTACTTAATAGTACTTTCGGGAAAAAAGTGAGAGTAAAAAAGAGGAGGGCCTAAAAAAGAGTACTGTACTCTTTAAAAGAGTACGTCTGGTAACCCTAGTCTTGAGACAACATTACAATTTAAAGCTAATTGGTTTTTTATTTTCATATTTATTAATTAAATTTAAAAAAGGAATTTTTTGTATTTAGATAAACTGAACAAAAAAGAAAAATAACTAAATACCGGATCACCTTAAAGTAAGAACAAAAGAAAAATAGAAGGGAAAATAAATAAATAAAAGTTGTAAACTTTAGACCCTCTTCTTTTGAAAGATTGGCCTGATAACGAAATACACCCTTAAAACATTATTTATATTACCACAAATTCACAAATCAACTTAACAAATAATTCGTAATGCGCATTTATGTTTTCTTTTGCCAATTTCGACGAAAGAATCATAGGGGTTTACTATATTTTTTCTTCTTAATCACAATTAAAAAAATTATTAAAATCGGTTGGCTAGTTTTTGCTCTTACCCGTTACAAAGAAATTTACGTTGTAATTTTATAAATAGTAAGGATAAGGATGTATTTTGTCAACCAATTGGTTCTGGTCCTACAGAGACACTTTTACCCACGTATACACGAATATAATAACTTAGGTATCGCTGCCCTGCAAGAAATGGGTCTAGTTCCAAAATGGTTCCGAACTAGTTATGCAGTAGAGGGTACTGGTCGCACCCAAATCCCTTTCACATGTGGTGAAGTGGCGAATTTAACATTGCGTTGTCATTGGAGGAAGCTACTTGCTTCCACCTCTGCATTACCTCCGGTAAAAAATTCAGAATTTTTTTGATCTTTTCATAATTTATGTATTAATTATGGGTTTTAGCTCATTTTCCAAAAAATTAATTTTGGAAAGGGAGTACAAGAACTAAGCAAAAACTCAGTCTGGCAGAGTGTACAGCTGTTTCGGATCCAGCCACGGATCCTCGTCAGCACCCTTTATGCATTTTCTTTTATCCAAGCGACGCTATAAGTAAGCATTGGTATGACGCACAAGAGAATTGTTTCTCCTTTGCATCACACGCCAACTCACTGAAGCAGCGAATGGTAAAATGCAGCAAACCGAATTTTTACTTGTTGTTGTATAGCAACAAGTAATTCTGCTAAAAATTTTTAATAACATCGGTCTATGAATGCATTCATTAGTCGTATTTTGGTTGCAATCGAAATCTTGTCGAAACTTGTCGTTTATTTTGTTATGCGTTTTCAAACAAAAAGAAAGGAAGAAACGGTAAAAATTAAAAAAATAGATAATCGAAAATCTGTAAAAATAAAAATATGGAATTATGTAAAAATAAATATAACAACCATTGTCAATAAAATTAATTTTTTACCCTTTTATGCATTTCACTCTTTGACCATACTGTACGCACTAATTTTAATACTCGAATGCCAAAATCAAAATCGTTGCTTTTGTATTTATGTCGCGCATCGGCGTGCTTAAAAATAAAGGTAGTTTTGAAAAAAAAATTCTATCAGCATTAAATCACTCACAATCACTATTTTTCACATTTTTGTTTATTTTTTCACATTTTTATTAAATTTTATTTAGAATTTTTTAAATTTTTTCAAACATTTTCAATTATCAGAAAATATTTCACTTTACACAAAACGAATGCCATTTCTCTAAAAGAATATTATTTTTCATATGCAAACCGGCTTTATGACAAACAACACACTTTCGAGATATTAACCATTTGTTTTTTAACTTTATTTAATTTTTTTGAATTATTCCTTTTTTATACGAAAACCAAACAAAAATTGGAGCGCCACCTTCTAATTTACTTCACAAATGGCAACTGATTAGAAAAACTGGTTTCCTCACATATTACTCGGTTTTTTGTTCGGCTATCTTCTCTCAAAGATAAACGAAACAAAGCCAAGCGCAAATCACTGAGTTTGGTTTGATCACACTACCACTGCATTACCTGAGATTAGTTCGGAACAAATCTACAGCTCTACAAGTTCTTGATTTACCGATTGTAGCTATGAAATAACTATATACCCTATAGATCCAGTAAATTGGGGGTCAGTTTTTTCTTGCAGGGTGCCTTAATTTGTAAACGCATTTATTCCAAAACCAGTTAATCCGTAGCAGGGACGTAAACAGGGAGGGGGTTTGGGGTGTTCGAAATGAAAGCAGGGACGTACCCATGAAGGGGAAGGGGGTTTGGAGGGCTTTAGAGTGCCGAACCCCCCAAAATATATGAACACAATACGTCGATTTTTTCATAAACTGCCCTTCGGGTTTTTTCCAAATTTTTTTTTTTATTAATCTACTTTTTTTATGAAAAATCAAAAGATTTATTTTGACAAAAAAGCGATCTGTTTTTGATTTTAATTTAGTTTGCATTTCCTAGTTTTTTTCTTCAGTATAAGTAAAAAAAATGTATGAAACCCCCCCCTCCCCCGAAATTTATTCCTGGATACGTCCCTGATCCGTAGAGATGCAGGAAGTGCTCCTATGAAATTTGCAAAATGCGTGTTACAAATTAAGGAAGTGATAGAACTTTATGTTGATAGCATGATAAATAGTTCTTTCTGCTCATGTCATAAATGTTAAGTGTATGTCACCTTGGTTTTATTTCTCACATTCATGAATATTAATAAAATCTTAAATGGCTTTTCAGAATATCCCCGAAGACAAACCTGGCGTTCAGTGGTCGAAACAAAACGAAGGCGAGGTGTACGAGTTCATCAAAACAACCACTACAGAAAAACGCTTTTACTTAAACATAAAGAATGACCGAATTTCTGTTTCGGCTTTTCGACCAAAAAATTATGGTTCGAACGTGTTTCCGATTCGGCCGAAAAATAAAATATCGTTTTCGGACAAATTTTCGATATTTCTGCCGAAAATTTCGGCTTGATACGAAAAATGTAACAAATAAATAACAAAGATTACACTGATCGACAAAACTGTATTTTGCCACGATGAATCCAAAAATAATAATGAAATTTTTCGAGCACGCATCAAAAATGCTTTTTTTGAAGCGACAAAGAAAACATGTCCCCAATTTTGTATTGAAAATTAAAAACTTTGAACATTTTCAATCAAATCCAGAAAAAAATGTTTGTTTGACTCATACTCGAACCTAATCTGAATTTTAAATTTAAAGTCGATGTCTCTGCGACCTTTCTTTTTACTTTGCTACAGCGACATAATTGTCAAATAAATATCTCACCAAAATTTCACAATAACAATAACATTTTTTTATATTTCACGCGAGACAACATTAATTAAAATATCTCGCAAAAAAATATCACAACAACTTAAAAATTTCACAAATATCTCACACGAAATAAAACACTTGTGAGATAATATCTCACAGCAATTAAATTCTCACAACGGATCTCATATTCGTTCAAAAATTTTACAAAGCATTACAAAACCACAATATGAGATAAAGCTCACAAATCTGGCAACTTCTACACTTTGTTTTCAAGGTGCATTTAGACCGCACGAGCAAACTCAACTTTTGTTGCGAACTCCAATCACAAACCAAATTGTGTTCGCACAACCGTTAACACCGCCTGAATATTTTTTCCCGAACAAGCATCGGAAACTAGCATATATGTAATACTTCTATATTACATATATGGAAGCTAGTGATTTATTCGTTTTTAAGTGTTTATACAGCCCGAACATTTTGAGCGAGCATTCGGCTACGAGCACAAGTTCGCGAACAAATGCACCTTCGTGTTTATTTCAAGATTACATTGTTCTGCATGCAACACTGTCAGTGATGTTGTATGCAGTGATGCCATGGGCTTTGCTCGAAATTTCCCTTTTTCCCTCAACGGACAACAAAAAATTACAAATGTCAATAACAAACAAGTGAGTAAGTTTCAGTCGGTCAAAGCCGACCTATGTATACCTTACATCTACAGGGCCTAATTATATCCGCCATCTGGAATTTTTGAAATTTCGCCATCAAAAATTTATACTATTTTGATAAAATCTAAAAATTTGTTGCACAATCGATTTTAAAAAAATATCGTGAATCCATCGATTACCAAAGCAAATAACCCATTTCTCAAACAATTATTCGGATTTAGAAAAAAAGAATGGTACAAATATTCATCTTTATTTTAAATTTGTTTAAAAAAAATATGTTTATCCATATTTCAGAATATATGTAATACTTCTATATTGCCAGTATAGTGAAAGTACATTCACTGATATCAAGAGACAAAATATATGAAAAAATGCATGAAAAAATACATTTGCAGTTCGGATTTATCTGATACAAAATTCAATGCTTGCTATTTCACTCTTAGAGTGAGCTCAAAACACATTGCAGAGATAGGATACTGGCAATATAGAAGTATTACATATATGGTCAAAATACATAACACAAAAATAAAAAATTGCAAAAATCAAAAGAGCTTTAAAACTCGATAGTCGAAAAAAAGAATCGATTCTTAAATCGACATGCAATAATCGGCTAAAAAATATTCGACAATCGGAAAAAATCTAATCGAACGTTGTTACGAAGCCCTCCATGATCTTTGCACAGATAACATAGTCAGTCTACTGTGGGAATAAAAAAAGTACAACTTTTCCAACCAAAAATCCCTTATAAAGGGAAATTACCCTCAATTTGGCAACACTGCTACAAATCGAACACTGCGTTGTAGGATGGGATGTAGGATGGGATGGTAAAGTGCAGCAGTGATAAAAACGAAAACTACTTTTCATTGTGTGGTTAAAAAAGGAACTAGTGAGTGGCAAAGGAAGTGCTTAAAAATAAAATTCCAGCGAAAAGTCAAACAAAAAGAAAATGAAGTGAAAGAAATTGAAAAATTGCCAGCCACTCCTTTTGCCAAAGTAACAACGAAAATACATACTAATTAAGAGCAGGAAAATATAAAGAAATATATTGAGAAAGGGAAAAAGAAAACCCAAGAGAGAAAGAAAAGAATGTATATTAAACAAAAGTAGTGTGTGAAAAGTAAAACAAGTTAATTAAAATATAATTGACACGAATATTAGATATCATATTTTTTTTACTCGGAAATAAGTAAAATTTAAACAAAAAGTGTAGACAAGTTGGTGGAAAAACGAGAAAAGTGTGTGAACAATAGCGATAAGAGAAATAGAGAAGTGCAAAAGTCGTTTGTAGAATTGTGGTGGTGTCGCGACAGTGCCGAGTTGCGCTGCTGACTCACGCGACAGTGGACTTGAACAAAAACGCAGAGTTGTGGAAAAAACAAAACACAATTTCGGGAAAAGAAAAAAAAAGAACCTGTAATCACTCGCCGCCCGTGTACTCCAAAGTACTTTGTAAGTATTCAGTGACCAGTATAATTGTAATTGTGACAATCTACTTTACAATCCACTTTTTATGAAATAGATTTCCAATGGATATGAAAGCGGAAAATTTTAATCACAGTTTAAATTGTTTTTGTAGATTTCCACCCCACAAATCGCCACGGCAACCACACCACATAAAATGACCAGTTTTACCGGCCTAAAAGGTTGGTTCCGCAAAAAGGAGCCCATCTCCGAAATCGGCAATCCCACCAACTTCCAGCGCCACTTTCATGTTTCGAAGAATAAGGAGACGGGCGATTTGGAGGGTCTGCCCGCTCCATGGACGCGGCTCATGAATGCACAAATCACACGCGATGAACAGGATAAGAATCCCGATGCCGCATACCAGGCCGTCAAATACTACAACTACTCCATCAAGAAGAAGGACAATGACGTATTCAAGCCGTTCATCACCGAAGAAGCCATACACGAGGAGTCCAAAGAGATCGACAACTATGTCAACTACAAGAACAAACACAAATCACACGAGCTGGACAAATCGGATGACGAATTGTACAGCGGAGGCAGCTCGACGGTGACCGAGAGTAGCGGCTCTTCGAGTGGCAACAGCAATAGCAGCAGCTTTAATGACAACAACCAGCAGGGCTTGAGGCTGACGGGCCTCAATCAAGTCATCAAGGAATTGGAATCCAATATAGATTCGCAACGTGACACACTCAAGCCCGACTCGCAAGCGAACTTGGCCGAAGGGGAGCTGCCTCCACCGCTGCCCGCCAAGAAGCCACACACTCTACCGCCCAAACCGCAAATAAAACCGAAACCACGCGGAGTCACACAGAAACTGTCGAGGGGCGTTTCCGATTTGAGTTCCATTCCCAGCGAAGAAGAGCACAAAATCAGTACGGACACTATAATTATTAAACCCGCCGCAGTGGTCACAGACAATGGCGACAATGAGCCCGCCGACGAAACTATACTACGCCGTTCCAAGGACAAGAGGGCCCAGAAAACTGATGCCGAAATTTACGAAGAGCTGCGCGTGATTTGCAATCTGGACGATCCACGCGAACGTTACAAGACCACTCTGGAAGTGGGCAAGGGAGCCTCGGGCATTGTATTTATAGCCACGGACCTGCAGTCGGAGGCCCAAATTGCGGTTAAGACTATCGACTTGAAGAATCAATCGTCCAAGGATCTCATACTCACCGAAATACGCGTGCTCAAGGATTTCAATCACAAGAATCTGGTCAACTTCCTGGATGCGTATCTGCTCGAGCCCGAGGATCAGCTGTGGGTCATTATGGAGTATATGGATGGTGGTCCGCTCACGGATGTGGTCACCGAAACGGTGATGAAGGAACGCCAGATTGCATGCGTCTGTCGAGAGGTGCTCTATGCCATTAGCTTTCTGCATTCCAAGGGCATCATCCATCGCGACATCAAGTCGGACAATGTTCTCCTGGGTATGGATGGCTCTGTGAAAGTAACCGATTTTGGCTTCTGCGCCAACATCGAGGGCGACGAGAAGCGCCAAACTATGGTGGGGACACCGTACTGGATGGCTCCCGAAGTGGTCACACGCAAGAAGTACGGCAAAAAGGTGGACATCTGGTCGATTGGCATTATGGCCATTGAAATGATCGAGGGACAGCCGCCATATCTGTACGAGACGCCCCTGCGCGCTTTGTACTTGATAGCGGCCAATGGCCGTCCGGACGTCAAGAGCTGGGATAAGCTGAGTCCTAGTCTGCAGGATTTCCTCGACTGTTGTCTGCAGGTGGAGGTGGACAAACGCGCCACATCCGACGAGCTGCTGAGACACCCGTTCCTAGACGATTGCAGCGAGGTCAAAGCGCTAGTGCCGAACATTAAGGCTGCCAAAAAGGTGCTAAGACGCATGGTGTAGAGCACGAATGCTTAGAGAGTGAGCGAAGGAGCAGCAAGGTGTACCAAGGTGTACAGCCACCACCCACCTTTGCTCTGTACATTTTAGTTTTTTTTTTGTTTTATTAATTGAAACCATACTGGAACAAATATGCTGTTTTAGTCTTAGTAGCCGCAATAGTCGATAACCTTAAATACATTAGATGTGATGATGAAACCGATAAACGAGAAACAATGAACGAGAAGAGAGCTGTTGCAATGGTGTGTAACTCCGAAAGTGTCGAATTTTCCTAGTGCTGGTACGTGTGTCATGATGGTTTGGGAATGGAGTTAGGACGAGAGCGCATCGAACGACAAACGTCGCTGGACGATATATTTGGATTGTACCAGTAAAGGTGAGTACGTAGGCGTAAAATTTCAAATGTTCTATTAGAATCGAAAAATTTCTTCAAACATGCAGACATTTCTTCCAACACAACACAATTAGTTCTTGAAGTTCGCTTTATCACAAATATTTCAAAGCCATCGTAATCCCACAAAAATTCGCGTTTATCAAATTTATTGATAAGCAAATGTGCTTCCCCTCACTTCTGTGAAACATTTTCCCAAGCTGATTTTGCCGTAGTGTAGCTAACTGGTTCCCCGATCCCCCGAGCAGTCAGAAACAAGAAATGAGTAGAATGAAAAGCTCTTTTTTTTTTCTTGGCGTACATTTTTTACTGTTTTGCTTAATTTGCTGGTTTTTTTTGTTAGCTTTAGTCGTTAATTACTTCTTTTTGAGGCAGTAGTGAGTAACTACATGTTGAGTTGGTTAGATGCACACAAACATTTACATCGATCGATCATACTCTTTGTCGTTTCGATAGTCCTAGGCCTTGTGTCTGAAAGTGTTTTTAGAGTTCGAGGTTCGGTGGAGAAAAGATGATCCCATTGACCTTTTGCTGTTTATATTGTCTCATGATAAATAACTTTTTCTAGGGGCATATAAATGATCCTTTCCTGACTTTATTGTCACTCCGTTTACTCTGGTTTGTTGTTGTTTGTACCCTTAAATGATTTTTATATTTTTCATATGAATTGTATGCGATAAAAATTTTGTATTTCTACAGTTAACCGCAGAATCGCGTGTAGATTTCCCACAGTCGTCACTACATACCATGAATTTACTTAATTGTTTATTTAATTATCTAAAGCACTCATTTCCGAGAAAGAAGGAAAAAAAATGTGAAATATTTAGAACAGCATTGGCAAACAGCAGAGATATGGCGGAAATAATTGTTTAACCAAACATTTAAAAGTTCTGGAATTAAGTAAACATATTGGACATGCTCAAAGTTTGCAAAAAATAACAAAATAAAACAGGTCAAATGAAGCCCAAAAAAGTAAAACAAGAAAACTTTCAAAGCAATTTTGTTTTGGTTAAACTAATTCCGTATTCAAACCGTTTTCACCTCTTTGTGAAACCGAAACACTTTGTTGTTTGCTGCTAATGTGGTTGTTGTTGTTGCCTGTGGCTCACTACCGAATTTGAATTTCTGTTGATTTACTTGGAAATTCGGATGAATCATTTGATTGCTCTTTGTTGTTGTTTTTGATTTGGATTTTTGTTTGGGTATTTCGTCAATCGAGAGTGAATAGTGCGTGGTTTGTGAAAACTTTCCAGGCTGTTACTCGCATCACTGCAATAATGAATGAAACCAGAACTACAGACAAATGTACATACACAAGTACTTGTGCTTCAATTTCATTTAACACTCCTTTCGTAATATTCATATTATTAATGTGCTGCGAACATAATTTTCATGCGCTACACCATTCTGTGGAGTAGTATTGCATTTTATCAATTAATTGTAGACGGTCAACCACCAATAGCAGCGAGCGTTTCCCGAGTGATGTTCTTATGATCTTCTTCTGTCTCGAGTCCTTTCCATTCAAATGTCTTATCACACGCCCCGTTATCGTATTTACTAATTTTCCAAAAGTCGTAGTGACTGTCTGTAGTTTCTTTCTCCATATTCTCTCCTATGCACGCATACTTGCTGTTGTTGTTTTGTTTTTGGTGCTTGTTTGTTGCATTTCGTGTTGTAAGTATGTGGGGTTAAATTGGATTCGATGATTAGCATTTCTCACTTCACGAGAAGAGCAGAGAACAGAGCATAGCAAGTCAGAGGCACATTCACGAACGAACAAAGAAGTCTATGTGACGCATGGAAGGAAATGTCTACATATATTTATAGGGTCTGCAAAATGCACTAAATGAGTGTGTGCAGTGGCGCCGTCTATCCTCCACTTTTTAAAATCAATTACGAAGAATGTGACCGATGCGACTAGCTAACATTGTACACTGTCAGCAGTGCAAAAATTACTTCTTAATAGAGAATTATAATTAAGAAAAGGAAACTTCATTCAGACATTTTTTTTAAGACCGACATTTCAGTGCTAGGAATACATTTGAAATGCAATAGGTAACCCCACTTATACAATGCATGTTTTTTTCGTACAAAATTTGTGTCTGACACTATTTACAGTAGCTAAATATCGCCACTGCCGTAGCGTATTTGCCGATTATATCATTGTAAATTATGTGTGACTACAGTACGTTTGCTTCACATGCTGATAAATATAATTATAATGCTGATAATTGACTGGGTGACGCAGCTAAAGCTTTGCTTTATATAACATTTCCACCCGTAACTATTTCGGTGCTGAATTTCGATAGCATTTGCATTATTTGAATTTTTGTACCGAATTTAAATTTAAATTTGTATACAACAGTCACAGTTTCTGTTGATTTCCACAAAAGTCTACACAACTTCATCACAATGTAGTTTGGTTATTTTTTTGTATTACTAAACGGTCACAATAAGCAACGAATTTCAAGCGTATTGTTCCGTATCGCTTGTTCATTTTTGGTGTATAACTAGCTATCAATATTGGTTGATAACACTCTGATAAGAAGTGATAAATTCAATTTGCAGTCCATAACTAATCGCCTGCTAACATTTGGCACTAGATAATGGAACAGAAATATGGATGGAATTGACCATTGAATACATAGTACCAAATAAATATTCAATGTAATATCAGCCAGTTGCTGCTATCTAGTTGCTATTAAGCTGCTTAAAATAATTAAATGAACTCGAATGATTTGAGCAAATGACTCGAGGCCTTTTTCGACATGTTCGAATAAAAAATCCGTTAGTGTGGATTTATGATAAGGTGCCAGGTTTAAGAAAGACTAAGATTAACATAAAATACAAACAAATTTTCTCCCCCTTCGCTGAACTGTTTCAAACTTAGGAGAGTATACTACATTGCCATGCAAGTCTTCACTCTTACAATCCAACATTGAATTGCAAGTGCCAATGTTTTAAGGAAATATAGGGGCAATTAGCATTGCCACAAGGAAACTGAATGACATATTATTCTCAAAATTACTTTTATGGTCTTTAAACTATCCAAAAGTTGTGATCTCAAAATCATATCTTGGATCATTGGAAAAAAAATGTTCTATTGAAAAAATGTGTGCGGCTTGCCGAGAATACTGCAACAAAGAACGCGTGGCCCACCAAAACTCTTCCGGCCTTCAACTGGGGCCAGATGCACACTTCACTAACTCACGGATGACTGGCTCAGAGGTTTTCGGGAGCACGTGCGCTATCTTTTTATCTCTCTGAAATGGCAGTACTAGAGTTCATTCTGCAATGGGACGGCTCACAACCGTTGTATTTTTTTTCAAATGATATGACTTTCTGAGACCTTTAGTTTAATGTGAAATTCGAACGGAGATACTCCCAAAATAAAGAAGCTTTTTCATGCGTAGTTACTCTCGCAAGTTTCCCGTAGCTTGGCAAGAGATTGGTGGTCTACACAGAAACATTTTTGCAGGCAGGAGTTGTTGTTGTTGTAGCAGCATAGTTTATCTTAATTTTCGGAAGGTGACTCCTCCAGAACCATGTTTAAACGCAACTTACTCCTTACTTCCTCCACTGTACTCCTGCGCACTTCATCGATGGCGGTTTTGTACACTCGCTGGTCCATAGGTTTGAGTGATGTACCTCTCGACAGATTCCTTTTAGTTTCGTAGATATCTTCTGATATAACGCTCCGGTGGTGCTGCCGTCATCAGGGTCTCGTTTGGGTGAACAGGTACATGGCAAGCAATTAGGTATTGTCTGGCCACCATCTGAAGCTTTATTTCCACGTGAAGATTGTCTTCATGCGCCATGAGATGGCATCCTGTAATGGCGCTCATCGCCGCGTTCTGCCAAGACTGAAGCCTTCTCCAATTCGTGTCCATCAACTGTGGGGTCCATACAGGCGCAGCATAGTTGACAATTGGCAGGAGTCGAACCCGATACTGTAGTTAATCAGGAAGTATATTTTGACTATGAATTCGCAGCATTATTTTTGTTTGTTATTTCTTTATTTGTTCAATAATGTAACTTTCCATATCGAACCGGCAACGTCGCGTATTCGAAGTCAGTAAACCTGAAAGTTAAAGAAAGTTAATTTCAATTCATATTTAAATGTAAATAATGTGGTTTTGTCTTTTTTTTGTTATTAATTACCTCTTTTATTTAATTTTTCAGATTGCCGGCAAAAGCTTAGCGCAAAACAAAACGATGTTCATCAAATCAAAAGTCTACCTGCAGCAGCACCCCGAATTTCCACACATACATACTATATACATATTTTATACAATAACTTGAACATACTTTTTTGTACACTCAAACTAAATTAAGTTAAAACTTAAACTAAAAAAAGTTAGTATTTATTTGGATAAGCAAATATCAAGTTTACGTGAGTGTCGTGCTTTTACTAAATTTTTTAGTAAATTTTATTGCGCAAAACATACCTATTTGTATCTTCAGTTGTACCGTACTGTTAGAGTATATCTCTAAAAACCATATTTTAATGTATTTTGTAACTTAAAAGATATTTTTGCCAAATTTTTTGTTTGTGTTGAGGTTATACACGAAATCGGGTTGACTACGATTTGTGGTAGCGAAACCCCTTATACCATATTTTTTTAAAAGTAACTTAAGGAAGTAGATATATGCAATTGTATCGATGATATCAATGTGATTTAAGCGATTTTAACCAAGCTATGCAATTTCTTATCTTGTGGATTAAGTAAGTTTATGCAAATGTTGTTTGTAAATTACCAAAAAACAAAAAGGGAAAACAAAAACAATTTTTTTAATTCATATGCGTAAATATAAGTTAAAGTGCCATTAGGTCGAATTTTTTTTTTCAAAAATTTTTACACACAAGTTGTCTTTTCCATAGTTGAAATACATAGAAGAAATTGCCAATTCAAAGTTAATGGACTAAACAATTCAAGTGAATGGTTCTTTCTTTTGTAGAAAATACAGTTCAGATTTTTCAAAAATCCTTTAAGCGAAATTATAGTTTAAAGTAAGGCACTGATTTTTTATAGTTGAAATATTTACAAAGCAATTTTTATTGTAATTCTTTAGGCAAAGCGCAATGCTTGGACTTGTTTTCCATGTAATGTTTGTACAAACATTTGAGCAATTCTCCTTTGAAGCAATTCAAATTCACATTAAGCTGCATTTAATCGAAAAAGATAACGAAAAAAAAGTGCTTTAAAAAATGTCACATTACATGAAGATATGAAAAAAAATTTGTTTTTTTTTTACTCAGAAAGCAAAATGTCAAACAGTCACAGAGAGCGGCATAAGTCTACCTTACAATTTGCAGATTTTGTTACGCCAACAAAACATTTCACAGTTATGCCAATTCTTTTCCTTTTGTTTATAGATAACGAACATTGAACAACGCACAAGTTTTTGAAAATCTTTTTGAATGTCGTAGTTAAATTTAATAAAAATTTTTCAAATACCTTTGTGTAATGATAAATGCAATTCTTAAGTGCCCTGTATAAAAATTAATATTTGTCTTATTTGTTTTTTGTTCTTTACATTTTTCGAAATGTCGTAATTTCTTGTAGCTTTTAATTAGCCTAAGTTTAAATTAAAAACCAATTTAAATTAAAGAGAGAAGAACGTATTAGCAACGATAAAATACACTTACAGTATTCAAACCGATTTGATAAACAGAAACATACCGTAACCCTTACAAAAACAAATTCGCGCATTTAAAGCATCCCAAAAGAAACAACAAATCCTTCGAGGACTTTTTTAACCTTTCCAATATCGTAATTTTTTCTATTGCATACACATACAAACGCACTGTAGTAAATATAAGTGCAATACATACGCAAACAATACATCACAAAAACGAAATAATTCCATTTGTTGTATTTTTAAAAATATAAACAAATACACAATATGCCGCCGTATTGTATTGTAGCGTTACAAATTTGATACGAAAATTCATTAGCAATTACTTAGTAGTTTTTATGTGAAAACGAAAAAAAAGAAACGGTTAAAATAAATAAATACAAAAAATATGTAAGCGTTTTACACGAAATGATACGTTTTATGTGAAATGAAAGCATTTTATAAATATTTCTACATTACCCCCTACACTTAAGTCTGTATATTTTTTTTTTTCAAATTATGATTAGTTTTTATCTTAGATTTCTACTATTTTCATAAAATTATACGTATACATAAAATCTAGACTTTCGCACTGTATTTCTTTTGTTTGTTAAATATATCGTTATTTTAAAATTATACAAAAACTTGTGTTTCATTTAGAACAAAACACTCTTTTCGATGACAGACTCTGAATTTCGATGTCATCTAGGAACAATTTCACAGAACAACAGAATCCAATTAAAAAAAAATGTCAAGAAATTTGAAAGAGGATCAGGAGTGCAATCATGGCCTCTTTTGTTTTGTTTTTCCAGAGCTGATTGCTCAGGCTAGGCCTCAGTTGGATGTGTTCCTCAAGTACGCCGAGGTGGAACTGACCCCACCCAACCCCGGTGACATCCCCGCCATTCGTCAGGGCATTGGCCGGATCATCAGCGGTGCTCGTACCGGTGCCTACAAGAACTTGACAGTGCGCGAAGCCTGGCTGAACACCCTTGTCACCATGGAGGTTTGCTTCTGGTTCTATGTGGGCGAGTGCATCGGCAAACGCCACATTGTGGGCTACAAAGTCTAAATATGGCCGTCAATATTTCTATTTTATTTAATTGTTTAAAATAAATCAATCTCTGGGAATGCTCGTCGCTGCAATCACCACGAGTAAAATTGTTTTTAGCAGGATCCAAAATTGAAATCCAATAAAAAAAACAAAAACCACACCTTTATCAAATGTTTTCTGTAAGAATTGGATTGAAACTTTGTCCAATTGGACAAACAATCCTTGGCAAGTTTACCCTAATACTTTTTTGCGATATCAAATTGAAAAGCGAATTCAAGCTTAATATCGATGGCCCATATTTATTCTCAAATTTAGTTACTACCTCAACCTTAGTACCAACTCGGTAGCTGTCAATCCAGTAAGTGATCCAGCTTAAATCCAGCTCATCTTTATTAACAATTTCCATTCTTGGAGGTGTTTTCAAACCATTTCGAGTTTTTTGAAAACTTACCCTACTTTTGAATAAATAAACGTGTCAGAATTTAAAAATTACACAGACCAATAAAATTTTCAACTTTTCTTCATACAAAATTGTAAAAAATTTAATTTCAAATACTTTTTATTTGGACAAAAAAATTATAACGAAAAATGTTGAAATTTGGTAGGTGAGTTCTTATTGACAAAATTAAATTTTTTACCCTTTGGAAAGGGGGGTGTGGGGGCAAAGGGGAGCGGGATGGAGCCAATTTAAAGACCTAACTTTCGTATTTTGTAAGCTACAAGGCTGAAATTTTTTATTTATGTTCGCATTCGGGAAAAAGAGTAAAAAAGGGTAAAAAAGGGGGGAAAAATGGGGAGAAAAAAAATTTTAAAAAAGAGGAAAATAAAAACAGAGTAAAAAACAAGTTTTTTAAAATATAACCCTTTAACCGACTAAAAAGCAGAAAATAAATTTTCTTTAAATTAATTTCAGCAATTTCGAAAAAAATTAAGGGTTTTTGGGTACTTTCCCCCGAATATCATTGCAGATTTTATAGTCGCCAAAAACCCTTAATTTTAAATCGAAATTGCTGAAATTAATTTAAAGAAAATTTATTTTCTGCTTTTTAGTCGGTTAAAGGGTTATATTTTAAAAAAGTTTTTTACTCTGTTTTTATTTTCCTCTTTTTTAAAATTTTTTTTCTCCCCCCTTTTCCCCCCTTTTTTACCCTTTTTTACTCTTTTTCCCGAATGCGAACATAAGTAAAAAATTTCAGCCTTGTAGCTTACAAAATACGAAAGTTAGGTCTTTAAATTGGCTCCATCCCGCTCCCCTTTGCCCCCACCTCACCCTTTCCAAAGGGTAAAAAATTTCATTTTGTCAATAAGAACTCACCTACCAAATTTCAACATTGTAGCATGAAGGAATTGGAAGTGCCATGTTTAAAAAAAAAAGTTCGAGTCTCCCCACGGCCCCCTACGCCTCTGATGGACCCCAAAATTTAATAGAATGCATTGTCACCGGAGTTCTATCTATTTCAGCTCTCTAGCTCATGTGGAAGTGTATGAAAAAGCTCGCCGCAGATTTGAGGATATATATATATAGTCCGCCCAAAGCAAGTTAATATAAGGGTTATAAAAAAAAACAGCTTTTCTAATTTACACTTGGCTTCGAAATTTTTTTTAATATAAGAAATTTGGTACCATTTTGAGATTTTTGGTGTTTTCACCACCAAGTTCTTAGCGAGCAAATACTAATTAAATTACATTCTAATTTATTCAATGAAATAAGGACCACTCACTATCAGGCCAGGGGAATTTCGTGAAACTCACCGTTTTTACTATCAGACTTGGTGAATTTTATTGAAACTCACCGTTTTTACTATCAGGCCAGGGGAATTTCGTGAAACTCACCGTGTATCTCGAAACACATTTTCACCGATGTTGAAAACACTTCACATATCTTGTCACTTCGATTACGAGAATTTAACGTTTATAGGAAAACACTTTCCGAATGTTCCACATCGGCTCAGAGAAGGACAAAAAGTGGCCAAATTGGCAATTTTCTTCGAATTTGTACTAAACTTAGTCAATATTTCATTGAAATAGTATGACACTTCCTATAGAAGGATTTTTAGGGTAGCTGCTTTTAAATCAAATGTTAAAAATAACAACAAGTTTAAAAAATAATATGTTTTGTATGAAATGGATTTTAATCAGCGAGCGCAAAGAACCGATTCCAGAACCGGAACCGTTTCAATTCATGGACTCAAAACCGGAACCAATATTTTGGAAAATCAGGGAAACGGAACCGAAACTGGAATCGATATTTTTTTAACCTGATAACCGCAACCGTTTATTTGTTTGGTTCTAGTTCCTAATTTCATAAGTTAAAAATAAAATTTAAAAATATAGATCAAATTAAGTTCCACCTTAACTTTAGTACTCTACTAAGTTGACAGATAATACACTGAATTGGCAGCTACTAAGCTGGTACTAAGGCTTAGCAACTACTAAATTCGACAATGTATTTGCGGCATAAATTTTAATAAAATGTTCTTGACATCTAGTTTTTGTGTTTCTGTCTTTTTTGCTTTCTTTTTATAATTTAAACTTTTTTAACTTTATGGAACTGAAACCGGAATCGAAACCAATATTTTGGAAACCGGAATCTTAATCGATATTTTTAACATCTGAGAACCGAAACAGGAACAGATTCGTTTCGGTTCCAGTTCCTGATTTTCATACATGGTTCAGAAAATTACACTGTGTACCGTGGCTCTGCGAAAGATTTCAAAAAAGTTGTATAGTTGTCACATAAAGGCTATTTTAGTGATTGTACAGAAAAACTAGTGACATTTTCCACATCGTCCATACAAATGTCACAACTCTTGCATGAACATTTTTTGCGAAAGTAACAGAAATGTTGTGACTCGTACGTGTAATGTCACAAGTGACTTAACACGTACGCGTCTTGTTGGTAGGTTCGTAGCTGAATGCTCGCTCAAAATATTCAGGCAGTGTAAACACTTGAAAACGTAATAATCTCTAGCAGGGATGATTTTTTTGGTACAATTCTACTTTTTTGGTACAATTTCAAAGACAGAAGTACATTTTTACTAAATTGACCTTTTTGGTACAATATATGCGAAGATATCAGATTAATAAAAAATTAATTGAATCAACTTCTTTTCCAATTTTATTCCTCAAATATTTTTGTTGTTTAAGGTTCGTTTCCAGCTCCAAAGTACTTGTCAAACCTAATTTAATAAAAGCTAAGAAATTGATTTGTAAATTTTCTTACGTAAGTTTTCATTAACTCGTATACACTTCAGTACAACTTTTTGCAACTTTTTTTTTACAGAAATGCAACATTGCCAATCTGTGCACTTTTGAATAATATGGAATTGTTTCCAATTTATTAAGAAAAGTTGACAAACTTGATGAACAACGGCAATGTCCAAAAGCAAAAGCGCAATGCAAAGTTTTGTTTTTTCATCGGTCAAGCAATTCTGCCCTAATACAATTTTGCAGCATAAGACCAAATTGACCAAATTTTTCTTGAGTCGTTTCTTTAGAGCTGGAAACGAAGCTTAACGTTGCATTTATGTAACATTAAAAGTAACTTTTTTTAAATTTTGTTTTATTAAACTTTCTTTGGTAAAAGCTTTATGAATTAAAGTATGCTTAACTTGTTTACGTTTTTAAATATTAATACGTTCATATTTAAAAAGATTTTTTATTACAAAATTGGGACATTGATGTGTTGGTACTTTTTCGACAAATGTGGTACTATATTTTTTGCTTTTTTGTACAAAATAGAACAACCCAAATATCATCCCTGATCTCTAGCTTCCAATGATTGTTCGGGAATATTTTTTCCTAATTTTATAATTGAAAATGCCCATGGCTGTGTTTAACACCTTTGACGTTTTTCCGCCAAAATCATCTGGCAACACTGGATGGCAACGACATGGTTCTTAAACTTCATAGGAAATAGGAAATTACTAGATTTTGTGCGGGAATAAATAATAAAAGTCAATAAGTACAAAAACCAAAAAGGAAGTATCTCAATGGCGCAAACGGGGGAACATAATACCAGCGATGATGAATTCCAGGATGCCATTAGCGATGCAGCACCTAGCAAATCGCCAGAGAAAACAGACAAAGACGTTGACGAATTAATTGCGAAAGTGGAGAAGGAAAGTCTAGCGGATGAGCCATCAAGTAGTAATGAGGTACCAGAACTCTTGGAGGACATTGTTGACGAGGATGAGCTGCGTGAGCAAGAGAAAACCATGAGCGAGGATGAGATTGAGCAGCGGAAAGAAGAGGCCCACAAATTGAAACTGGAAGGCAACAACTTGTTCAAGAGCGATGACAATGCAGAACTTTCTATTGAGGCATACAGTAAAGCGCTGAAAATCTGTCCAACCAAGTACAACCAAGAACGAGCGATCCTTTATGGAAACCGCGCTGCTGCCAAAATTAAACTAGACTCCAAGAAGTCGGCAATCTGTGATTGTACGAAAGCTATTGAATTGTGGCCGGAGTACGTGCGCGCGATATTGAGGTAGGTATAAGCTAGGGTGGAGTGTCACTGAACACTAAAGTTTTCTTAACCATTTGCAGACGTGCGAAACTCTACGAACTGGAGGACAAACTGGATGATGCTGTAGAGGACTACAAGCGTGTGTACGACTTGGATCCGGGCCAACGTGAAGCACGTGAAGCTATGATCCGCCTACCACCCATCATCCAGGAACGCAACGAGCGTATGAAAGAGGAAATGATGGCGAACCTTAAAAATTTGGGCAACATGTTCTTGAAGCCATTTGGCCTGTCCACTTCCAATTTCCAAATGCAACAAGACCCTGATTCCGGATCGTATTCCATCAACTTTAATCAGAAATAGTTGCGGGGTCGTGTGATATGGTAGCGACATGATTACCACTGTTAAATTAAATACTGATTTTTCAAACTGTAATAATATAAATAATAGAGATTGCAAGGTTAACTGCTTTAATACCTAAAGGTCAGAAAATCCAAAAATTATATTTTAAAAAATTACAAGAGAGTGGGTCGTCATTTCACTTCTACTTGGAATTTTCGAGATAATTTCTGCAATTTTTTGTTTGGTTATAAAAGTTTTGAAAGCATTGCTTATTAAACAGATACAGTTTGAAATCCATTGAATCACAAATATACATGAGGGATTTTCAACAGTGGTTTTTCGTAGTTCCCAGGAAACAATATTAAGTCAGAATTTAGAGTCTGAAAAGAATCTAATTTTGGATGATTTTTTGAGCTCTCAAAATTTAAACACTAAAAAGTATCTAATTTTGGAGGGTTTTATTAACCAACATCAATTCTGAATTTCAAAATATGCTTTGTTTTTATCGGCATGAATGATAGAGGCAACAAACTTCCTAATCGAGTCTGAGTTGGAATCTGCGATTTTCGGCAATAGCGCGGCCAAATACCAATCGCAATTACAACTTTAGAAATGCTATTGAAACCATTTCTGACCATTGCAGGTGTTCCGACACCTTTTTTTTGACAAAAATTCCTAATCGAGTCCGAGTTGGAATCTGCGATTTTTGGTAAAGTATTGAATTGAGTTACGAAACAGGAGGTGCCATGTTCGTACCCAGAATAAGGTAAACAATTTCTCTTAATATTTGAAATGTTTAAAATTTGATTTGATATTTGAAATAGAATCACATGGCCATATCTGACAACAGAACAGCTGTCCATTGCAGATATCAGCAAATTAGATTTAGTCATATTTGGGAAACATATTAGAGTCATATTGTAGACTTTTTTGGGCCATATTTGGGCCTCATATTTGAATCATATTTAAGACACTTTTTAGAGTCAGATTTCGGAGTCCAATTAGAGTCTTATCTCATACATTTCATCGTGCTTACAGGAACGCCGTATACGTCTTCTATTAGAGTTTTTTCTGAGCGGAATGAGAACCAAAAAGAGTCAAATTGTCCGCTGTGTTGCTTGTTTTTGGTTTATATTTAGTGGCCTTTTCATAGATCCAAAACAGCCACTAATAAGTCAAATTGAATTTGAAAGAAATTATTCTTGAATTATTTTCCATACACGATCGTTATCAGATGATGCAGATTCTGCATCAAGTTAAAGTCGTTAAATTAGCCAGTCTGGTTGTGGAATAAACCATGACGATCTTGGAACTTAGAATTGAACGGTCTTAGGGAAATTGGCTTAATTCGTTGTTTTGCAACGCAGAATGGTCCGTATTGTGGCCAATAGTGATTTTTTTATTGCTAAAATAAGATATTGGGTGCTTCGGCAACGTAAATGGTAGGGCTCTTGAATTAGTAACCGTTTGTACGAATACTGTTCGGTTAATGATATTCGATTAGTCGCTCAGCTTTCGACTATTCAATTAACCGTTCACTGTAGACTAGTCGGTTAACCGTTCATATTCGGTTAACCGAATAAGAGTTCAAATCGAAATCAAAAGTATAAGTTTCAACTGCCAAAACGAAGATTACAAACGAAATTAAATTTCTAAGCGTCGCACATTGCATATAATTTCGCTTTTGAGCGTGTCATTGAAGATTTCGATTTTTAAATTCATAATATTCGACTAACCGAATATCAACGGTTAACCGACTAGTCGACAGTGAACGTTTAATCGAATAGTCGAAGCTGAGCGACTAGTCGAATACTTCTAATCGAATAGTAATAGTCGAATAGTTAGATATCCGGTTTATTTGGGTAATCGATTATTCGAATAACAAGAGTAAATGGTCTAAATTACACTCATTTTAATTGGTCTTATAATTTATTAAATCATTAATAAATGAATAATTGATCCGTTATTAACGATTAAAACTTTCAAGTCGGTACCTCGCCCTTAGAGCTACTGAGGTTAGAGTGCGGAATGTTAAATTATATTTGCATCACTTAAAAATCCATTTCTGCTATAATAAAAAATGTTTTAGAATTATTTGTTTTACATTATAACCAAAGCCATGGCAAAAGAAAGAAGGTAGTGCCGCTGTCACTTACTTTGATTAAAATGCCGATTATTTTTAGGTATGTTTGTTTGAAACAAATCAAACGGCTTTGCCACCCGCTAAAAAATATTTGAAATATTTTTCGGAATTAAAAAATTTCTTAAAATCTTGTGGATAAAATTTTAAATGTCTCTACAATTGAAAGGTTTAATAGATGTAGGCGGTATTAACATACAAATTATTTCAAAAAAATCAGTTTTAAAGTTTTTTATTTAACTTTTTTCAAAAAAAAATTGTTGCTATGTCATCTTTGTCGCTTCTGAATCTTCAAAACTATCATCAAAACTTATTTTTGGGATGGATTATAGGCAAGAAATTGCCCTTGCCATTCCGGTAGCCCGAAATGTCATAATCGGCTTAAACGTCAAATGGTTAAGATGGCTGCTAAGAATTGAGAGCGGCACTACCTTCTTTCTTTTGCCATGAACCAAAGCACATTAATCAAAGTAGGAGTGACGTCTCATATATTTATGAGTACAGGGTCTGTCCTGTCAAAATTTTAAACAAAACAATTTAACCCTTATACGGTCATGTTGTACTTTTGCACCACACAAACGATAAAGGGCAGACATGACTCCGTCATTCCGCTATCGAAATCGTAGATACCAAGCATCTTCCAGGATCCTTTTCCATAAAAATTTGCACGCCGTTTGTTGGTTTTTTTACCATGACAGTGGAGGGATCGTATTCGTATTCGCTGTGTGTGGATACTATAAAAAAGCTTACTGTTCGATCGGCTGCAAAACTTTTTTCTGCAAAATTTATTGTTTTGGAATAGCGCAACTTTTTGCATCCCAGAAAAAATGTTATAACCTGTCTATAAAATTTGCCTGTGAGCCACTGTACTTGGAAAAGAATATACAAAATACTTATGAGAGTCACTGTATAATGACACAGCTCATTGCCTGCTATAGCAGGGATTAGTGTTTAGTGTTCATAACTTTGCATACTTTAAATTGTGCATTCTACAGTCAAGACATTTTAATTACGTTTTAGGTGGTTTTATAAATGACTAAATGCGAACTCGGAACTTAAGAGTTTTTAATATTTCAATAGTAATATGTGTACATGTGTAACACAACCCAAAATTGCGTTTGTGGTTTATGGGCAATCTGAAAATTAGTAAACCAGAAGAAATCCAGGCAGAAACTCAAACAAATATCGTTGCCCTGGACCCTGGAGGAGAATGACAACAATTCACTCTATGGGCGATACTGAGCAATAACGTTTACAGTAGCATGCTAATTTTAGATTCCATAAATAACTAATTATAACGGGATTTAGTTAATGTTTCAAGAGCCGCCATAAACATGGATGTAACCATGTAATCTCTATAAGTGGTATTTTTCCGCTTTTTCCTAAATTTATTTGAAGTGGAACAATATCACGAATCGTTCTACCTTCACGCTGAAACGTGGACTATCGCCGTATCTCTACTCGAAGGGAACCTACTAATTCAATTAAATTTTATTAACGCAATTAATTTCAATATGGAATAGCCGCGATCGATAACCAAAACAGATAAAGTCGTATTTATAAAATAATAAAATTCGAAAAGCAACCTTAAAAAACCACTGTCCGAAAAAAAACTTGAGATTAGATAAATTTCCCTTTGACGTTCTTATTTAAGCCACAATTGCACTGGGAAGATAAGAGTTGGTGTTACGTGTTCAATTGAAGATTTTGAAAATTGGTCACCAACCAAACCAAAATGCAAGCCTATGATAAAATGATTCAATAAATAAGTGTATTAAAGTTCAAAGTTCAACGAACAATTTGTGAACGTTATCACGCCATGTATATGAATTTTGAATATTACTTTGCAGCCAGACACAAATCAAACGGCAGCCAGTCTCAATTATGTTCCGAAATATATTTAATTAAATATTATAATGTCTATATAATTAAGGAATAAAACCTTACGCATACATTTATATATGTGTGCAGCACTTGATTAGATTACAATGAGGATCATGAAACCAAATTGAGTGGGCCGAAATGTTTGAATTCGGGGAAAATCTTCATTCAATGTAGAAATGGGAAAAATATTTAAATTTTTACATAAATTAAAATACATACATACTCCTATATGTATTTGAAGCTCACCTTATTTGCCTTTTCCAATCATAAATCAAGCAGCGAACAATTTAATCCCTCTTCCCCCTCTATTTGTTTTTGTAAGTCAAAGGGTAAGTGGATAAATGTGACAAACCATTCCACTACATAATTTTCTAATTTTTCTTTTAGCTGTTCTCAATAGAAATTTGAAAACAGCTTTGGATTGTCCGACTCAATTATCGATATTTAAATTTTTGGAGGAATTCTGAACAAAAGATTCATGTTGTTACGTACCGCCTTCGTCCACTCACCCCTTCAATTATAGTTTAACTTGAAAGTGGGAAGTACAGCAATTAAATTTTTTGTAATTTAAAATTTTTATCTGGCTGATTACTCTCAGTTAAAAACTACATACATGATATAGAGGTGGGTGTGTATAGAAGATTCTAAATTTCCTTCCCGGAAGATACTATTTATGGTTTTCTTTTATTAAACAAGCAAATTTGTCAAAAAAGTCTTTTATATTTATGTCCGTCAAAAAGAGTAGTAGAAATCAGTCGGAAAGCTGCACCTTTCATTTTGCTAACGACATACAGAAATTCAAAATGAAAGCTCTCTATTCATCCACTATCACACACGTTGCGCTTTTCACAGCGATTGGCAACACAGAGCCACCTTTAAAAGCACTGACTCGCCGCCGACAGCCGTTCATTTCGATATCTTCGTCGTGGTGTGCGCTTGGTGCTCGTTTGCATTGAATAAATATTTTCGTTTTTTCCAAATTTAAATAAAAAAAAAACCGCTTTCAAAATGTCCTGCTGGGAAGGAAAGAAATACAAATTGGACAAGAGCGAGAACTTCGATGAGTACATGAAGGAATTGGGTAAGTCAGACAAGACTCTAGTAAAAACAAAAGGTGTACACAAATTTCTCAAATTTCTTGCAAATATTTGCAACATTTGTGCGAAAACTAATTGGAAATTTGAAACTATGCCGCAAGGATACAAAAAAAAAGTTCACCTAAAATCGATTTCAAAGGCCAACAACAACTACATGGCCTGTAGTATGTGTGTATGTATGTGATTCAGCAAAAAGCCACCATGAGTCAGTTAGATGTTGGTTCAATATTTTCTTCGATTAGGTGCAAGATGAGTTTTTGGTACAGCCAAAGCAGACGCCGCATGGCATGATGATTATGTATGCATACAACAAAACTCGCGTATATTTTCACTACGAACCGGCGTTTTGGTTTTTTTGCACATAACCGGTTCTGTAAAGGGTGAAAAAGAGTAAATACATAGCATACCAATTCATATTTTAGTCAGACTACTTGCTTTGTAAAATTTTATTAACTGACTAAAGTTCAAATTTAACTAATTTAGAACAATTTATATCATTTGCACATTCATTAGTGTCCCAAGTAATTAAAATGATTGTTGATTACAAATGTACATACATACATATTTTCATTACTTATTGTAATTTCAACGGAATCTTGTTTACAAAAACTATAAAACGTAGTGTCAAAAGGTGTGGAGTCAAAAGTCCAAGAAAACTACTTTTTTTCAATGCATTTTTATACAAATTCCAAACTCTATTTTGGTCACAGTATTTAATTAGAATCAAAAGCAAAAATTGTATATTTACACCTTGAAATCCAGAAATAATCACTTGATATTCAACGGATATATTCTGAATTACAAAAGGTGTAGTGAAACTGAATTAACGCTACAATTGAAAATTAAGCTGTGTGCTCTAAATTCAGTTTCATGTACTGCTTAGGGTGACCATAATTTAGTATTTGATTAGTGCTGATTTGTTAGTATTTGATTTGCTTTTGTTTCTGGAAAATTTAAAAGACTTTCTGATATATGTTCAAAATTATGAAGTAATTTTATAAATTAAAAATATTAAATGTGAGAAACAGGAAAATTAAAATTGGATAGACTTTAAAAATTCAAATCTGAAGGAGAAAGATCAAAACTTTAATCGAAATTTATGAGTCAGTTGGTGGCTACACTTTTTCAATAATGTAATCGATTTTCAAATATAAAAATCATAAAAAACTTTGTATCTACGACAAATTTATTGCTGGCCTCACCCTCGAAAGCGATTCAAATCAAATTTCTGGACTTGTATAGGTGAAATTGCATTTTGTCCAAATGATATCGCTATTAATACATTTCAATGATTTATGACTTATTAAAATTTTTAAATTTACTGACAAGTACAATAGTAGAAAAATACATTTTAAAATATATTTTTTTAATTCTGCTTAATTGCGATTTTGCATGTTTATCATATGGTCACCCTAACCAAGTACTCTAATTAACAAAGCATTTTTAACAAACATATGCGGTTTTTAGTGTTGAAAAATATGAAGCAAAGGTAATTTTTCCAATTTCCCCGTACCGATACAAAGTTCAAATATTGTGTTACATTTATAAAATGTGGTTTTTACGCATCAATTCACTAGTTGGTATAAATAACAAAAATATTTCAAATGTACTTTACAAAACTATGAATATTTAATACGGCACGCCACTTCCTAAATACCATGTTGGCTGCGACATGTGTTCTTAAATATTTAATTACATTCAACCGTACAATTGGGAAGTTTAAAGAGCATTTTCTTCTTTCAGTTAAATGTATTTTCTATTGTTCTATGATTCTATGTAGAGCATTGAAAAAGTCACCCAAGTCTTCTACTTTCTTAATCGCTCCTACGCTTCTCTGGTTATTTGCCAAATTATACACTTTTATTTGTTTTCTTCCAAGTTTATCAGTTGCGATATTTTTTGTTCTTTTTTTTTGTCTTTTTTTTTTTTGTTGAATTTTGGAACTGGGGGCAACGTTCAGGTTTTCATTTTTTCCCTCTTTCATTTTCACTTCGTTGTGCGTATGCTTTAAGCAGTAAAGTAATGAAATTAGGTAAATTGAATTGTTTTAAATTAAGAATAAAGAACAATTTCCACCGATTCATTTGTATATATTTTCAACGATTTCAATTCTCCAGTTTTCAGTCGAATGCAATACCTTTATATGAACTTTATTGGCAATCAGTAACTTGAGTTGATTATACACATATGTAGTATGTACATTTGTATAGAAACGACTATTTTTCCCCTAGAACAGTGTGTACTGTGTTCCACTTTGCTTATTGTTTCTATAAATTGGAAACAATTAAGTCGTAAACATCTGAATGGTCATACCACTGAGCTGTGGCAGAAGTGACATTGTGTGCAATCAATTCTGTTTTATATATGTACTTTCCTTATCAATTGATATACTCTCGACGCCAGACGACGACGACTGCACTATAACTTTGCAATGATAAAAATCCACGAACAAATAACAGTAATAAACTTTCAATTTCACTGCCATGCATTGCTGCTGATAAGCCCAAGTAAATTTAGCCAATGATTAATTATTTGGCGATATGAATATGTTTGAAAACAACGGAGGCGTGATTAAGGGGGAACATAAGTTGAAATATTTAATTCCCTAATTTTTATTGAATTTTTGTATCAGATGTATCCAGCTTATTTTATACTTACTTTAAATTCAGGGCTTCCCAACGTAAAAGTAGTAAAGGTATTAAAAATTGATTAAGAAATTTGCTTAACTGCCACAACGAAATAAGAGACTGGGGACGTATTAATATTAACCCAAAGTCACTTAACACATTTGTGCGTTCAAGATAATTGCCAAACATTTTTCCTGTTTCTATGTACCAAATAACAAAGCACGACTTTGAGGGAAAAGTAAATGGGAGGGAGGTTACGGCCTCTCCCCTTAACCCCCTACCTTACCCACGCCCCATTGGCAACCACAATCAGCGCTAAAAGTGGCGTGGTTTATACTAAATTGCAGCAAACGGATTTTTTGTGTGTATTAATAATTGAAATAAATAAAAGCCAGACATTTGATAAGAAATTGCAGGCGCTGATTTGATTCTTCTTTTTTTTTGTTGGTTCTCTTCTGATGATAGCTGCTATCTAAATAAATGGCCATACACATATTCGTATGTTAATTTGAAGTATAAATCAGCCGAAATAAATTGCTTATAATTGAATTTCGTTAAACTGCCTTAAATTTTTGTACAGAACCAAATGCGGAACAAATTCCTTTCCCACCTACTCTCTGCGCTGTACACATATACATGCATATGACGATCTTATATTCGAAATGTCAGTTACACAGTTTCAAAAGCGCAGAGATACAATGCTGCACAACAACAACAGTATGCATATCAAGTGACAGCTTTGCGCGCTGCAAGATCAACTTAATTTATTTAATAAATTGCCGGCATCATTTAGTTGGTGGCTTGTTGCTTGCTTTATTATTTATTATTATTGAATTAAGTGGTTGGATTGATGTACATCTGACCGACCTATGCATATTTTAGTAATATGTCGAGGCAGCCATGTCAACATGTGTGTGTACTGTGAGCTTCCTACGATCGCTGCGGGTTGCATCGTGCCATACCGAATGTTCATACGTATAGTAGGAATTCTTCGATCTTCTGTTTTTTTTTTATTTCTGTGGTTTGCCCTTATTTTGTATGTACTTATTCGTAAAAATTTTAAAAAGTACAGTCACTCGCCAATATAGCTTTATTATCACCCATATACATTTTAAAATGCTATTGGCTTCTTTTTTCTTTTTTCATTTTGTTGTTATAAAATTGACAAGCCCCAAAGATTGTATAAAAAGCATTCCGCTGGGGTATGGAGGGAGAGTGAATGTATGTAGTGTGGTCGCAGATAACCTCTTGAGAATTCGTAAATCGAATTTGTGCATATGGAAATTAATTGAAATTGATTTGGAAAAGTCAATTGGTTAATTTGGCTGTCAAATAAAAATAATTTCATAAATATTTATTTGAAAACGAAAAATATCATGCAAGAAATCAATTAAGAAATTGTACACCTTAAGCCGACCTCTTAAAAAATGAATAAATAATGTTCTTAAGAATCTTAACTAACTTAAGAATTTCTGAAGCACATTTTGTATTTTGACCTTAAGAAGTGCAAAGTCGACTTAACTTTGGAATAAAATTAAACCGTAATTTCTGTTCTCAACTTTTAGGCGTTGGCATGGTCCTCCGCAAGATGGGCAACACTGTCAGCCCCACCGTTGAGTTGACCAAGGATGGTGATAGCTACACCTTCACCACTACGTCGACCTTCAAGACCTCCGCCATCAGCTTCAAATTGGGCGAGGAATTCGATGAGGAGACCCTCGATGGCCGTAAAGTGAAGAGCGTGATGACCCTGGATGGCAACAAGCTCGTTCAGGAACAGAAGGGTGATAAGCCCTCGACCATCGTTCGTGAATTTACCGATGCTGAGCTTACCACTGTAAGTATTTTTCTAGAGTCTGTATGTGTAGAACGATTTTATACGAATTTCTATTTTTCCTTTACAGACACTCACTATTGGTGACATCAAGTGCGTCCGCGTCTACAAGTCTGTATAAATGTATAACTACAGCGTGAATTTATGTTCAATGAACATATCTGATTCGATTCACATAACAACAACTTTTATTACTAACTCCTATTTGACTGAGCCACATTGATTTAGTTCCACATTTGCATAATGATTAAAGCAAAATTGTTATTAAATAACATTATTTTATATTTAATTCTAATTAAGAAAAAAAATTTAAATAGAAATTAAAAGCACTATTTGAAACGACATCTACTAGTAGTGTATTGCCAACAAATAAGTCCAACATATTTTAAGCTTTGCAATGTTTTGAATATTTAACTTCTTCTTTTTTTTGTCATTTCAACAAAATACAAAAATAAATTATGCATTTCTAAAAGCTAAAAATGTAATGATACATGTGTACACTTTTTTCAGGACCAATAGGGATACAAGAAGAAATGTAAGGTTTGTAGTAAGCCAATAGAAAAAAATTACTTTAACATATAAAGAGATTATCACATTATGTAAAATCCCATTCTATTCGGATGTCTGTCCTTTTTCTTATCCCGACAGTCCCGGGATTGTAAAGCCTATAATCCCGGGATCCCGGGTATTGCCTGAATTTGGTTCAATTTTTATATATTTATTTTAAACCATAACCTGGATTTAATTTAATTTTATTTTTGTTTAAGTTTTTTGTATATTTGGTTAATAAGAGATATACAAGCCAATTTATAGTATGTGCCGGTTTTTTTTTCGATAAATGTTCAATGTAAATAATGAGCTACGATAAAATTGGAAGCTAATTTTTTCACTGTTTCATGTACAATTTGTATGTGAAAGAGATTCTTTTGTGATATGATTTTCGATAAAAGTACCACATATGATAAGTTGGGGAATATGTGGTTTTTTTTTTAAATTTCAAAATCCCCTTTTTGTTAAAAAAGTGTAAGTGAATTGGGTTTTTGGTTAGTTTTCATTCATTTTGACAAATTTTCATAAAAAATGTATGATTTCCGTAGATTTCAAATTATTTTGTAACAAAAAAAAACGTTCTTTCTCAGTTTTTCAAATCCGGGGACTAATTCCCGGGATTGCAATTTTTCAATCCCGAAATTCCGAGATTGCCAAAACGGCCCAACATTGCAAGCCCTAGTCCTCATCTTCCAGAAGCCACCAGCCAACAGTAGACTGATAGCTGCAATTTCACAAATATATCATACGCACCCATGGATTGAGCCAATCAAGTTAATTTTTTGATATTCATAAAGGGGCATGGCAGCTGAAAATATGAGTATAGTATGCTCTCCTGCAGTCACCAGTCGACCTAGGAAACTGTAATTCAACATATATTCTGTGAAAGCATGGTTAGAGATTCTTGATCAGAGTTTTTGAATTTGAAAGAGGGTGTTGCAGTTCAAATTGCAAATTGGCGGTGGCTGTTATGGTTGGGTCCGAAAAGGATTCAAAGTAAGTCATGGGGGGATCTGGTAATTTACTAGTAAACAAATAAAATTTAATTTTGAAGGACCTATTCCAATTTATGTTTTAATGGTTTTAATCCTAACGTATTTTGCCCTTCTAAACGCAATGGAGTTTTCAGTTTTGTCCTAAAAATTCACTCTAGGGCTCATTGGAAAGGTATAGAAATGGTATCAAAATCATGGAAATTCAACAATTATTCTATTTGTAATTAATCTTATATTTTAAAAACTTGTTTTTTTACTCTTTTTTTGCTTTCTGTTACGTATTTGTAATTGTAAATTGCAGTTTGATGAAATAGGCCTTTGTTCCCAGTCATCCCAAATGCGCACAAAATGAGCACAGCTTGCCACAATTTCAATACAACTTGTATTGACTGTTATCAGACATTCATGTGTGGCATGCGCATTCACGTTCATCTAATTTTGACATTTACTAACCGAACCTATGACAACTACAAACTGATTGATAAGCCGATTTTGCCGGTGTTGGTTTTTTACACTCGCTTCAGCAGGAGTTTTCATAGAAAAAAACCAAAAAAATACATCGATTTGGAAATTATTTTGCCTCAGTTGGTTCTGTCGGCGCCAGAGTCAATTAAAAATCTAATTGTAAATAAAAAAATAAAAATAAAAAAAGACTTGGACCATTTTGCGGAAGATCTAAGATTTATAATAATATACAATCATATCGCAAAAAAGGTATTCAACTAACTCACAAGTGAAAAATATACATATAACTTTACATATAACTTTCAAAGGTAAATAAACTGAATTTTTTTAAGTTGCTAAAATGTAAAACTTTTATTGATTAATCGATTTTGTGGTATGGTGTAACATTTTCGTAGCATATTGATTTTTCTCCATAGTTACTTGAAAAGTAAAAGTGGCATAGTAAGTGAAAGTGGTGACATTTTCAGAGTGGCAAGAATATATAACATCATGATCGTAAGGCAAATGAGGCTGTGATTCTATGGCATAAAAATTATATAAATCGGACGACGAACGCTTCTACTAGTTTTATATAACACAGTACAAAAGTTGTTATGTAAAACGAACACAGATGAAATTAAAACGTGAATGAAACAGTTTTTCCAGATTCGTTTGCCCAACCGAAATTTATTTCATTAAAGAGTATAATTCGGAGATCCTAATGAACGAATTGGATTGATTCAATTGGCTAAATACTGAGGCCTGAAAGTATGCTTCGGTAAATTAACAATTACATTTAGTTACAAAAGGGTTTGGTATGTATTGGTTCTCTTCTCTTGCTCGATTATTAAATTTAATTAAACTAGAAAGTAATAAAAAAAGTTCACAACTTTTAAATCAATTATGTAACCAAACTTGTAACCCGGTGGTATCAATCATTTGAACATCAGAACTCGCAAATAACAAAAAAAAAACAGCAAATTGTTTGGGTTTAGCAATAATTAAGAAATAAAACGAATAACCATTCAACATTTTTAGTACTTGCTCGATAATGAACTATTTAACGTACACAAATTTTAGTCAACAGACTTCATAATTTGAATATTTTTATTATTTACCTTTCAGGTTTGCTACAATTTCTACCTAAATTGTACTGAGACTTTCAAGTACCATGGATCGTTCGGGCATAAACACATTTGTCAATCCTTTCGGACGCCGTCCATGGATGGCAAACAATGGTGCTGCAGCCGCAGGGAGTGGAAAGGGTGTGAAGGGTATTATTGCGGGTGGTATTACTGGCGGCATTGAAATTTGCATCACTTATCCCACCGAATATGTGAAAACACAATTGCAGTTGGATGAAAAGGGTGAGAGCATATCACGAGCTTTGACAAATGAAATTTATTAACTTAATTAATAACAATTTATTCCTACACATCTTAGGTGACAGAAAGAAATACAAAGGAATTGCCGATTGTGTTAAGAAGACTGTACAGGAGAAAGGCTTTTTTGGCCTGTATCGCGGTTTGAGTGTGTTGATTTATGGCAGCATACCGAAGTCGGCTACTAGGCAAGTAAAGATTTTTTCATCACTTCCATTACAACAAATTAATGTATTTCATGACCAAATCCTAACAGATTTGGTGCTTTTGAGTTTTTCCGTGGACATTTGGTGCGATCCGACAATACTCTAAGCACTGGCGGAAAACTCTTAGCTGGTATGGGTGCAGGCGTGTCCGAAGCAATTCTCGCGGTTACACCAATGGAAACAGTTAAAGTAAAGTTTATCAATGATCAGCGCAGCACCAAACCACAATTCAAGGGGTTCCTTCATGGTGTGACTACAATTGTCAAAAGTGAAGGTGACGTAACAAAAAGAGTTTCAAATATTGGAATTACTTAAACTTACTGTTATTTCGTTCAGGTATCGGTGGTGTTTATAAGGGTCTCACCGCCACCATCTTGAAGCAAGGCTCAAATCAAGCCATTCGGTTCTTTGTCATGGAATCTCTCAAGGATATGTATAAGGGCGGCGATAAAGACAAACACGTTCCTAAGTTGATGGTAGGCGCCTTCGGTGCGTTCGCTGGTGCCGCCTCTGTGTTCGGCAACACTCCATTGGATGTGGTGAAGACACGCATGCAAGGCTTGGATGCTTCGAAATACAAGAATACCGCAGACTGCGCTTTGCAAATCTGGAAGAACGAAGGTCCGCGTGCCTTCTACAAGGGTACAGTGCCACGACTGGGTCGTGTGTGTCTCGATGTGGCCATCACCTTCATGATCTACGATTCGTTCATGGATCTGTTCAATAAAATGTGGAAGTGAAAAACATATTGAAAAAATGAATTTTAAAAAAACCAAAAAATCGTAACTAAGTTTCAGTTTTAAACTGAAGATCTAACTGTAAAAATATATATGTGAATGCAATAATTATGTTCCGTGAGCCAATACAGTAGAAAAGATAGACAACCCTAGTCAGTTGGTGCAATAGAATTAGTGTCAATAGATAAAGAATCAACAAACCCCACGTAGATCGAATTACTGAAGAGAGAATACTTTCGGTTTCGGTTTCTTTTCCAAAAGCTTGTGTATCGCAAAGTAAAGAATTTTTTCAACGAAACGCATTTTGAAAATTGCATTTATATAAAAAATTTTATGAATGTATTATGTACACAAAAAAACATTTTTAATTTTAAAAAAGGAAATACTCTATGAAAATAAAATATTTTTACTGAAAAATATATAAAAAGTAAATACAAATTGTTATTGTTATATTGAAAGAATTTTCTTACTCAGAGATTTGAATATTAACCAAGGAAGGTAGGGGACAACAAATTATTACTGAATTTTTTAATATCTCAAATGGTTTATAAAGAACCACGGTGTTGTTATACAGGTGAGTACACTCTGAAAAAAAATTCAATTCAAGCAGAAACGTTCATGAAAGTCTGGTAAAGTTAGAAATAAGCACGAACAACTTAATTTCAAAAATATCCTTTTTCAATTTTTTTTTTTTGCCTTTTTTAATCCATTTTGGTTTTTTGTTAATCCATTTTTCTTTCGCGTTGGAAAAGATAGGAGGTCTCGAATGAGAATTATTTGGCCAATTGCAAACAATTATAACACCATGGCAAAAATATTTAAAAAATTGGATAAATAAAAGCAATGAAAATCGGAAAAAATATGGTGGACTAAATTATCTGAAAATAAAAAAAATTAGCATTAGAAATAAATAATACAAACACGAGGACCGCAGATTCTGGATCTAGATCAAATCCGAATGCGGTAACAAGTCATTTGAATCCTTTATTTTTAGCTCATCAATTGGTCGACGATTAGGAAAAAGCTTAAGCAATGGCCTACTTAACCCATTTTTGGCAAAAGCGGTCCACTGGTCAACGTAAAATTAAAAAATTTTAGTGACGAAACTATTGGACCGATTTGTAATCTGTTTTAGTGTAATGATGGTTTGGTTCTTTGGCAATGAAAAAAAACTAATCAGTACGATATGGGAGACTTTAAATTGTGGCCAGGTGCATTTGAACTAATACACCTTTTCGTAAAGTTCTGAAATTTAATAAATATTATTGAAAAATGATCAAAAAAATGTATACAAAAAAAAACACTATTACCAATTTTTGAAAAAATTGTCAAAAGTAGTTTATTTTTGACCAACAAAATTTTTCGCATAAAAAAATTTTTTTTTAAACCCAAGGAAAAAAGTTTGAAAAGTAAGTAAATTTTTAAATATGATTTTCTCGATAGACACATAACGAATTAAAGTGCCCTGGGACTCGTCCGAAAGGAGATAAATAGACCTTTGAATTGATACCAATATCAATACTATATCATGTGGCTGTGCGCCACCGTAAATAAAATAGCGGTGTATATACATTTTTTTCCGTGATTGTATATGTAAAAATGTGTCATCCTAACGTTGTGATCGTCTAATTCAAAATTGTATACCCTATTTTGGTCATTTCTAACCATTAGGAAGCTAAACTTCTTTACTTTGGTTGGTACTTAAACAAATCTTTTGGAATCTAAATTTCCTAAAAATGTATACGTTATGGTCGATTTTTCGACCATCATGGAAAATCTAATGGAAAAATTGGAAAAATTGTTTGACACCGAATTTGCAATAATTAATGTAAGGAAAGAAAAACATAACAAAATATAAGAACAAAAGAAACAATCAATTTCCGAAAATAGTGTGCTCATATTTGGCATAGCATTTTTTAAATATGGGTTAGACTTTTTTTGGTTTTGATAATTTGCTTAAATTGTAAATCCAAAAAATCCAATCATAATTTAGAGAATTGGATTTAGAGAATTGAACAATTGACTTAAAATGTTGGCACTTTCTGATTTTTTTGGCCCCTAAAAGTACACCTCAAATTAATTTATGTTCTCCAACTTCCAATGGTTCAAAAGAAAGATATTTCTTTGCAGTAATGCCTGAAAGTATGCATCGATAAATTAACAAATTTAATGAAGTTACTAAAGTGTTAAATTAAGTTGTTTCTCTTGATTATATTTGTTAAAGTTGATAAAAATCAAAATTTACGAACACCTGCATTGACTCAAACCTGGAGGCTAACTTTTGTAACCAGTTGGTACCTCTAGCAAACGCTTCTCCGCTCAGTTAACATATATCCAGAGTGGTCATTCCAGTTTTCTTTTGATCTTTTCGGACCAGCACGTTTATATGTACATATGAATAGCCCAGATCGCATGCTCACCGCCCTCGATCGTTCTCCGCAGTAGTCTTACTATTACTTCCAGTTGCCTCTCACCAATTATGACGTGTATACAAATATATATATAAAAAAAAAGTGTGTATTGGTATATTTCCACATATAATACTAACAATTGTTGTTGTTTAGTTTTTTTTCTAGTCTCTTTTTTTACAGTCGAATTGGAAATTGGAATCAGCCGGAATAGTTGCTTCAAAGCATCGCATCGTACGATCGTTTTTCGTCCAACTGCGGTGGATTTTTTTTGGTGTGTAGCAAAAACAAATATCAAACTACCGAATATTAATTTGTGTACGAAAGTGTCATTTATTTTTACTTTAATTAAAATGTGCAGAAATAGCTGCACCAAAATGTAGCCTTAGCAATGAACTTGTGTGCAATACATTTTTGTGTGTGACCACTCCAAGTGAACGAATGGGGCGAATGTGTGTCACTGTGTTTTGTCGTATTACAATGTGCAAAGGGGCCTCCAGACATCTGGAGTTGTACCTACTCACTCTCAAATATTGATTTAAAGACACGTTCATTTATGGCGTACGATTATTTCTAGCGATTGCTTCAATTGACAACGTTTTGTTTTGTCTAGTTCACTTTGTACGCCCAAGTTCTAAGTTCTATTATATAACCAAATCTACATAAGTAGATGCAGTGTTTTTTTATGACATAAGGCTTTAGTATGAAATCCGAAAATATCGGTTAAAATTTCTCAAGAGCTCACCCATTATCAGCGTAGCAAAATATTATTTAATTTTTGTTCTTTCATGGAAACAGTCTAAGGTATTTTTTTTGCGTATGGCCACATATTTTGCAGATAATGAAAGGTTGCTAACGAACTGTACTTATTGATGTATTTATTCCTTTTACATTTATACACACATACATACATCTCCAATATGGCATAAATAATTTTGAGATATTCTAAATTATTCCAAGTCGATAGAGAAATCTTGACAAATTCTGCTAGATGCTTTCTTAAAACTTGAGTCATACAAATTTGAGTATTTTTAAAAACTTATGATTTCTTTTCATTCGAAAATCTAAACTTTGGATTTTGGACAAAATATTTAAAGATTATCCCTATCGCCACTAGACTGTTTGTATGTGTGTATTATCATTAATCGATTATTACAGGCTAATTGTATTTACTGAATATTCTTCTAATCTGTCTAAACATTTATGAAAGATTTTATAAATTCGAATAGTGAAAACATTCATAATCCGTTCAATGCTCAATTTCCACCACAATTCGCTTAATTAGTTACTTAAGCTGCATATAAAGGATGGACTGTGAATAATCAAGAATGATTTATCATGTCATTATACCATACATCATTATAGTTAGATGTTTTTTAAGCGCAAATAGCATAAAGGAATTTTCATTAGAAAAATGTAAATGCATTGTTTTTGTAAATTAAAAATATTATTATTTATATAATAACGCCAATCTACTTATGCTTAGAATATTTTCATGTCACGTACAAGTAAATATATACATTTTTTGTGAGGATACCGGAGTACAAAGATCATTTGAACATCACAACTTGCGAATAACAAACGCATACAACACACAAAGAAACTAAAGAGAATTATATTGTCAGCATTTTTTTTTTATTTTGGTTAATACTTGCTCGATAATGAACTACTTAATGTACACACAGAAAAAAGAATTTGGACATGATCCAGTTTTCTTCAAGTATTAGGCAACTGATTTCTTAATCTTCCTCTTTTTATTATTTACCTTTCAGGTTTGCTACAATTTCTACCTAAATTGTACTTAGATTTTCAAGTACCATGGATCGTTCGGGCATAAACACATTTGTCAATCCCTTTGGACGCCGTCCATGGATGTCAAACAATGGTGCAGCAGCCGCAGGCGGTAGTAAGGAATTGAAGGGTATTATTGCGGGTGGTATTACTGGAGGCATTGAAATTTGCATCACTTACCCCACCGAATATGTGAAAACACAATTGCAGTTGGATGAAAAGGGTGAGTGCAGAGAAGGGGCTTTGATAAATCAATGTTAATTTAATAATGATCCTTCCCTTACATCATAGGTGAGAGAAAGCAATACAAAGGCATTGGCGATTGTGTCAAGAAGACTGTACAGCAGAAGGGCTTCTTTGGTCTGTATCGCGGTCTCAGTGTGTTGATTTATGGCAGCATACCGAAGTCGGCTACAAGGCAAGTATAAATATAACCTGAATCCTTCTTACATTCGGTTAATATTGGTTATTGTAATTCTCTTACAGATTTGGGGCTTTTGAGTTTTTCCGTGGACATTTGGTGCGATCTGACAATACTCTAAGCACTGGCGGCAAACTCTTAGCTGGTATGGGTGCAGGTGTGTGTGAAGCTGTTTTTGCGGTCACACCAATGGAAACAATTAAAGTGAAATTTATCAATGACCAGCGCAGCGCCAAACCACAATACAAGGGCTTCCTCCATGGTGTGACTACAATTGTCAAAAGTGAAGGTGACGTAACAATAAGAGTTTCAAATATTGGAATTACTTAAACTTACTGTTATTTCGTTTAGGTATCGGTGGCATTTATAAGGGTCTCACCGCCACCATCTTGAAGCAAGGCTCAAATCAAGCCATTCGGTTCTTTGTCATGGAATCTCTCAAGGATATGTATAAGGGCGGCGATAAAGACAAACACGTTCCTAAGTTGATGGTAGGCGCCTTCGGTGCATTCGCTGGTGCCGCCTCTGTGTTCGGCAACACTCCATTGGATGTGGTGAAGACACGCATGCAAGGCTTGGAAGCTTCGAAATACAAGAATACCGCAGACTGCGCTTTGCAAATCTGGAAGAACGAAGGTCCGCGTGCCTTCTACAAGGGTACAGTGCCACGACTGGGTCGTGTGTGTCTCGATGTGGCCATCACCTTCATGATCTACGATTCGTTCATGGATCTGTTCAATAAAGTGTGGAAGTGAGAGCGTACTTAGATTAGCATATTGAAAAAAAACATAAAAAACAACAAAAAAATCGTAACAAAATTTCAGTTTCAAACTGAAGAGCTAACTGTAAAAATATATATGTGAATGCAATAATTATGTTCCGTGAGCCAATGCAGTAGGAAAGATAGACGACCCTAGTCAGTTGGTGCATTAGAATTAGTGTTAACAGAAAAACAATTAACAAACAGCACGAAAATATTTCCTCAAGGGGAAATATTTCCATTTTTTTCATTTCCAAAAGATTGTGTATTACAGTAAACGAAGAATTTATTCAACGAAACGCATTTTGAAATTGCATTTATATTAAAAATTTTGTGGATGTATTATAAAAAGAAATACTGTATGAAAAAATATATTTTTACTGAATATAAAAAAGAAAAGAAAAATTTGCAAACATTGAAAGTTTTCCTTGGAGCTGGCTAAAATACCACTTCCCAGGCAACGAAATTTGAGACGTGAAGAACCCTTGCCGAACTTTGCAACGCTTAAATTGGATACAGAGCCTGGAAATATATCGTTTTCGGTAAAAATTTGTTATAGACAACACATAGTTTAAGCTTGGAAACAAAAGCTATCGAAAAAACTTCGTCATGGAACATTTATTTACAGTTTACAATTGCAATTTGTGTAACAAACAAATTTGAATAGAATAAAGTACAGTTAATAATAAATACGGATAAAAATACGTTCTAACAAGTTTGTGTCTGCATTGCGTCTATCGTATGACATTCAATGGTATTGTGGAATGTTTGCTATCCAATTTGCGTCCCAACTTCTCCTCCAGCGGTTTGCTCAACTCGTGCCACACACATTTTCCAATCAGTGAGACTTCCTCTAGTGGCGGCCGGAACACCACCAGCACATTAAGGCATATTCCATCAGAGGTGTGTGAGGCTGTCGTTGAGGGGCAGTGCTCGATACTCAATACGCCATGTGGTCGATGCTGGGGTAACTCAGAGCCGAACAACTCAATCATGAATTTCCTTAAGGTCGAGTGCAAGCTACGCTGTGGATGCACCTCCACCGTGGGAAAATGGTGTACGTTCTTCTCGCTGACCAGAATATTAAGCGAATTTGTGGCACGTTTTCGAATCACCGCAATGACTCGTAAGTAATTCTTGTAATGCATAAACTTCGTGGGCAACACTTCCGGGTGCCACAACTGCGGTTGTGGACTATTCGAACGATTTTTGTATGCGTCGCCGAAATCTATGAGGTTCAGTATGTCGTTGGCGCGCAAGGGCAACTCTTTGATGTTTGCCACCCATTTGGCTTGTAGAGATTCATTGTCCGCCTGGGCGGGAGTCTTCAAAATCCCACCCGTTATACGACCAGTCAGCACAAAACGAAACCAGGAACCACCCGCTGCCTCAATGGCGAGTAGCGTGGAAATTTCGGTGTTCAGTCCGGTCTCTTCGAACACTTCGCGGCAGGCAGCCTCACAAATTGTCTCACCCTTTTCCATGCGTCCCGCCGGCAGATACCATTTGCCTGAAATTGGATGAGATTTTAAACAAACGCCTAATTGCGATTACGGCACTTACCCGCACACGACTGCTTGGCCTCTTGCATCATCAGTATTTCATCGTTTTCATTTGTCAACACGCAGGCCACAATGTAGGTGACGGATTTACCCAGCACCGGCACAAAGTCGGAAGCTGCTGTCGGCTGAATGCCCTGCGCTTCGGCTGTGGCATTTTGTTCTTCCAGCGAAAAGTCGCACAGCTCCTGGGTTATTTCACCCAAGTCCTGTCCAGCTATTATGTTGAGTAGTTTTTGTTCTATGGAAATATCCTCACCGGAATTCTGATGCGTTTGCGGCATTTTGCGGCTCTTTTGTTGTTGTTTTTACATTCGTTCGAAAGAGAATTTGGTGTAGTATGATCTGAAGCAAGTCTGAAAACGAAGACATAGAACAAAGATAGTCGGTAAAGAGAAATTTAATAAATTTGTGCAAAAAATGCAAATAAATTTAAGTTTATGCTTTTGCATTAGCATAACACAATTTGTGGTCTTTCGGTATAACCTCATTTTTTCTCTGATCATAAGAAAAAGTTGCAAACAAAATGTGGTTCATATTATGGGGGGTACATCAAAGAATAGTTGTCTTTTAAATTGACAGAGTCCATTGGTTTTTTAGAGTAATTTGGTTTGCTGATCAGGAATCTGGTTAGTTTGTTTCTTCGGGTGGCTTTTCCCATCTCAACAATTTTTCTTAAAAATTTTTATCTTACTAAAACTTAAATTTGAATATGAAAGCTGTAATGTTGACCTACAAAATGGGGTTGACTTTACTTGATTTTATTTATTTATTCTATCCAACACCAAATTTATTTTTGATACTAAATCAGGAAGGACCCACTAATCGCTAACTAATAAGAAAAAAAATGGTTCGGCCACTGTAAATGCACCGCTACAATGGCAGCACTGGATTCGGAAAAAAATATCGAACAACTCTCGAAGATGCATACAACTTGATAGGAAAATACAATGTTGGTCTTTGTTCCATGATTCAATAAAGTTTAAATCCTCTGATTTTCAACTGTTACGAAAAAATTTTCCCTTTTGATAAAAATTACTAAAGTTTCCAACTCTTGCAAATGAGGTCGATGGACTTCGCTAGACTTTCCATTTCATTCCTAACAGGCTTAACAGGCACACCGGGAAATTATCGCTTATGCATCAGTAATCAAATGGTCGAATACCAGTAGATTATTATGTCCATTCGTCGATGACGAGTACCGAATCAGATGGAATTACGAGCTGTATCCCGACCCTGAACTGACGTCTAGGTCATATCAAGCGGATGGACGTAGATAATGCATTCGTGTATGATTGAACTTCCGACAGTACACAACAGCCTGCACATGGCCAATTTCTCTTTTGCACTTTGGGATATTCGACTTGGAGATTTGACTAAGTAAGAGTACTTCCCTGACCGAAGCCGACACCGAAGCTGAAGCCGATACTTAAATAAAAACCATTAAAAACTGTTTTTTCGTGTATTTTCATTCCAGTTCGAGTGTATAAATACACATTTAGTTTTTTAAGGAACGAAGTTTTTATTTAAACAAATAATAAAAGTAACCAAAAGAATTCGAAAAACAATCCGAAAAAGAATCCGAGGCTCGTGTAAGTTTTGACCTAAGAGGCCCAAATTAAAATTTTTTTAAATCATTTTTAAAGCATAAAATTATGGGAATTTAGTAGAAATTGTAGAGAATTCTTCAAAGAATAAATCCCTCTAAGAAGCTCATCTCCTTCAGGTGATGGGCAAAGGATGCTCTAGTTGATGGTAAATACCTCCTGTGAAGCTTTTAACTTTAAATGTAAAATTTTAGCAAAATCGGTCCCGGATTTCAGCACCAGAACTACTATCCCTATATTTAAAATTTCATACAGGAACAATTTGTACAATAATATGGAAAAAAATTAGCTTAATCTCTTTTGATAGTAAAAAAACATTATACAAAACAAGTTATGAAACGTTCTTAAATCAGTTCCATTTCAAAACTAATATCACCAAACTGTATTTTTGACTTAAGCGATTATTGCTTTGGACCACAAAGTTGTATCTTTTACCTAATCATCCATTTGAGTCATTCTTCGTATATAAAGATTTTTCAACGAAAGAATCTACCTGGCCTCAAATGTTAACGGCAGAATGTTAACATACATAATTTAAAAAAAAAAATGTCGATTTATTTGAAATTCTCCACTTTGAAATTGCTACGTTTGGCGATCAAGTTGGTTTCGTTGGTTGTGTGGGTGTAACTACGAAATGTCTCTTATTGTTAACTGGAGACAGAAAACGGCGCTCACAGCCAACAATAAACTATTTAACACAGCTTAAATACATTTACGTGAGATGGGACAATGATGAAGAAGACACGCTCGTTCGTTTTAAAAGCGAGACATAAAATAAGTGTGACATCAAAAAGAAAAAATACAATTGCAAACTTATATATACAAAAGAATCAAATGAGAGCTTGAAAGTCAATGAAAGCCAGTGGAATGTAGTACGTTTGCTACAGCTTGGAAACAAGTTGAGTTGCACATTCTTATTAGATGATTTATGTCAATTATTGGAATTACTAAAATTGCAGAAAAAAAAGTATTTCACATGAATCCATAATTCTGCTGAATTTCGCCTCAAATGTACCGAGCAGAAAAGATATCTCCATTAAACTGAACTTGTTGTTGTTGTGGTTATTGTATTGAATTGAATTCCTTCAGTATGCAAATTATAAACAAAAAGGAATGTGTTTTTTTTGGGTGATGTTGGAATGTCGTTTCGGTTACATTTTATTTTTTATTTTTCTACAGATTTGCTGTTACTCACTTCACTTCGCGTCGAATTGGATACTACGCGACTCTACACCACCGCAACAGCAACGACTGTTTTGGACTGATTGTGAGTTTTGCTTTCCTTCGCACTAACTCAACCAACTCAATAACAACACACAGCTCAGCCAGCACTGAGCAGCAACAGCAGCTTGGGAGCAAGTTTACAGTTTTCTTTTCCAATGTGGTGGCTGTGGCTGGTTGTGCCAGAAAGAGTGACTGCCAAATGGCTGGTGATGGCGGTGATATTGTGTCTTTGTCGGTTGTTTTTGTTTTTGTTTTTAGTCTGTTCAATTCGATGGCTAGAAGAAATCTCGTGCGTTTCAAGAAACTAGAAACTAAGCCATTCATTGAACAGGTAGATTAGTGGTTTGACGACTCAACTCGACCGACCGCTCTGGGTTAATAATAATTAGAAAATATGGGCTGGCTCTCACGGACTGGACAGACATCGATAGACGTTGCGCGCTGCGGCTCAAATAAGCAATCAAGTGCAAGTTTTTGTATTAAGCCAACCCGTGAACAAATCTATGACAATTCTGGTTGATGTGAAAGACAACATTGGTTGAATTTTCCATACGCGTTTGTCAAAGCTTCTATCATCGCCACAAATGGGTTTATCAAGTGCATTTGTAAGAATAGATAATAGCTTATTTAGAAACAAATAACACACTTTTACATGCCCATAGAATTAGTCCAAATGAATCAACATATCATTTTAGTCTTATTGGTAATTATTCGAAAGAAATTGAATTGTTTTAGCCACTGCACAGAAGACTATTTAGAGAAAGTCTGGCTTCTATTTATGTGCTTTGTTTCGCATAACAAGTTCAGCTCAGGTTCAACATTTAAAGCCTTTCAAATGTCTGAATGTCTCTGTGTTGCCTAATTTGTTGGTGTTGCTTGTATTACTTATGTTGGCGTATTAACTTGCTTAGGGTCAAGGTCTTTAGCATTTGAAGATGATGCAGTTGTTCACTAATCTTGTTGCTTCAAATATTTGTTTCCAATCAACTGCTTAATATTTTTCAAACCAGACGTCAAGATGTATTAGCATAACGGCTTTTGATGGCAAAATTAATTTTTATAAGAAAAAATAGTTAAGATATTTTTATATTTATTAAAAACCAATCTAATTAATACACAAATTTCATAAAAAAGTTTTTATACATTTGAATTCCCGGCAAACAATGTTATGAGTGCTTAGAATTTTGAGTCGAAAAAGTAACTAATTTTGGAGAATTTTGATACCCGAGGACCATAATATCCCATGTTCGAATCCAGAAAAAGGTAAAAAGCCTTTCTTGAATATTTTAAATTTTAATTACTTGATATTTGAAATAGAATTACATGCCAGCTGTCCATTGCAGATATCAAAAAAAATTAGATTTGGTCATATTGGGGAAACATATTAGAGTCATATTTCGGCCTCATATTTGAATCATATTTAGGACACTTTTTAGAGCCAGATTTCGGACTCCAATTAGAGTAATATCTCATACATTTCATCGAGCCGTATAAAATTTGTCAAGTCGATGTCCCCGAAACTGCGATCGCTATCGTGCGGACAGACAGCCGAACAGACAGACGGGCATTGCCAATTCCGTTCAGTTTTCGGTTCAGATTTCGTTATGACTGACATTTCGGATTGATTTTATAGTTTTTATTACAATCACATCCCGTTCAATCAAAAAATTTGGTCCTAGTCCAAAAACTTGTACCCAAAATTCCAAGTCGATATCTCCTGAACTGTGAATGCCCTTTCTCGTATGAGGCGTGATTGTTTTCATTTTTACCGCCTTTTTACGTATTTTTTTACGACTTTTCTTTAACTTTTGAGTCAAAGAAATAAAATAAACTAATGTTAATTTTTAGGAGGTGACCGCAACAAATTTTCTTGTTCGTATGTACATATTTAAGTAATAAAATAATTACGGTGCATAGCTGTGAACAAATATTTTATTTTATTAAAAAAAAAAAACACATTTTAACTATGTACAACGTACTTGGCATTATTCAAATCAGTCAGTCTTTTTTGTGAAGAAATCGCTTATGCTTGGCTGCAGTAGTCGATCTTTCAAATCTTTGTACGGCTGCATTAAAGCATTCAAATCTTTGACGAATTTCAAATGCTCCTGACGATTGGAACTTATTTCGGCCACCATATCAGACAACTGCGCCGACAAAGCCAACGCTCTATTTATATTTGGTAATTGCCTGCAGGCCTTATCTTTTACTGTGTTTTCATCAATGGCATTTTCTAAAGAATGTAAAGATTTATTTTTACCACACTTTTTTATGTGGTTTTTTACGCCTTGTTTACGTTGTTCTTTTCCACTGGCCTGTGGCAACATCACTTCCATTTCAATGTCATCGCTTAGATTCGCTGATTCACTTTCCATATCACATATATTCTCCAAACTCTCTGCTACTTGACTCACGGCATACGTATCAGCCTCATCAGGTGAAACATTATTGAAGATCTTCTCGGTAGACGTTGACACGTCTACACTTTTCAACTTCAAATGATTCTCGATGTCTTCCATTGTCATATCAGCGAAACCAACACCCGGCAAACTGCATCCAATGTCAACAATACGCTGAACTTCATGGCTCAGTTCAGAACTACTGAACGGCTCAGGAACAATCTGAAGAAATTAATAGAATTTATTTTGTTCTTTGTGCGAATGCTTTGCAAATGTTGAACCAACCTCTTTCCAAATTGGCCACCAACCAGCAGTCCAGCACTCCCCGCTAATCTCATCCAGAGACTCTTCAATGAGATCAATGCCTGCGGATATGTCGAAATTGCGCCAGACTTTGAATAAGCTCTGTGCGGGCTGTTGCTCTAAGCAGAAGTGGAAGTGCGCCAGCAGTCGGCGAAAATATATACACTTGAAGAGCGGCACAACGCTCAACGATATGGGCTGTAATAAGGACTGGGTGTTCGGCGGCAGAAACTCCAGTCTCACGAATGTGTCATCGTAAATGGGCAGCTTGGTGGGATCTAACAAATCTGCATCTAAGAGCAGCATGCACCGTTGAGGCAATTCCATTATCTGCAGGTAATCGTGCACAGACGGTATGAAGCATTGCGTTAGCCAATCTTGAAAGTGATCGGGCGTTACTTTGGGACTGCGCTGCGAGCAACGTGGCCTTGCCCGCCAGAATACCGGCAAGTCTTCAGAGTTTCGTGAACGTAGGCAGTACGGTGCAAGTGTCCGATAGACCAGTATCGGTTTGACAACAAAGCTTCCATGGGCATTGCCACAGAAAAGCAAACTGAGGCGATCGTGTCCAACTTTGTTGCTTGGCCGATCGCCTTGGGCTATGACAGTGCGTTCGGGCAAATGTTTCCAGGCCAACGAAAACTGAGAGGCACTGAAAACTTGTTGCGGCTGATAATCTCCCGAACGCACCTTTGATTTAAAGCATTCTCGATATTTTTCAGCAGTTTCTGCGTCCGGAGGATCCGTCTCGGTTAGGGTTTTGAAGTCCAAATTGTAACGTTTACGAAATTTGATAAACCAACCTTTGCTAGCCTTGAATTCGTGTTCTTTCTCCTCCTGATTGTCATCATCGGAAGAATTTTGCGGGTTTACTTCGCTGATGGATTTCAATTCCCCGTATAGTTTCCTAGCCTTGGAACATATGCCCGCAATTGTTAGAGTGCATCCCTTCGTACGCTGCTCTTCATACCAGACTACCAACAATTGTTCCGCCCTTTCTAGAGTGAAGCTACGCGGAAAGTAGGAGGTAGACTTATACACGTCAGCAGAGCACCGGGAAGCATATTCACGCAGGGATTTCTCACACCTCAACAGAGACCGTATGGCACTTTCGCTGACCTGACACTTGCGACTCAGTGCCAGAGGTTTCTCTCCCGCATGCATGCGGTCAAGTAAATTGATTTTATCCTCTATCGTCAAACAACGACGTTGACGACGGCGTTTGGGTTCTTCTAAATCATTGGGGCGCTTGGTAGCCATTGGTTCGTTGGTTGTGTGAATTTGAAATTTTCTTACCGCATTTCAATTTGTTATTTGTCACTATTATGGTGTACTTTGACAACTTTTTAGAATGAACTTTAACCTGTTTTCTCTTCTTCTTCAAAAGGTGCATTTAGATCGCACGAACGAACGCAACTTTAGTTTAGTTTGTCACTAATGAAATTCTAAAATATGTCAATAAAAATTACTTATTACTTACGTTTTTTTTTGTTTACAAGTTGGCCAAGAAGTACTCATCGAATACTTTGAATTCAATAATTGACATAAAATATTCATCGAATCTAAAAGTATTCGATGAATAGTTCCCAGACTTGTAATTCGATTGTTTTATCAGACATCAGATCAGGCATGGGCAAATTCAATTATATGTAATTTGTATTTTAATTTTACTTTCAATTGCTGTATTTCAAGCTCAATTCCATTTGTATTAGAGCCTATTTACACAGTCATTCACATGACGCATGGGCATGCCGTTTTTAGAATTTACATTGACATGGGCATGACGAAATTGGACAGTTTTTATATGAAAATGTAAATAAACGAAGCATAGAGTTGCCACTTCGCGTTTCCGAGGGGTTTCCCACTTTAAATGAATATCTGTCAACAGAGGACATAAAAAAAATTTCAAACTACTTCTTCTAAACTAATTTGGGGTCGCTGAACATGAAAATCACAATTCTATCCCTTGGGGGTCATTTGCGAAAAATAAAAGATTTCAGTTTATTTAGTGTAGTTTTATGTCATCTATATATATCAAAGAGACGTGTATGTTTGTTACGAGTAGACGCGAAAACTATAGCACCGATTCAAAATGTATATATGTGTTCTTCAGACAAAAGAAATTTTTAACCGAGTACCTTTTGAAAAATCGATTTATTTAGATTTATCGAGTACACGATATGCGACATCTGCAATTTTCTGCATCACTAGTCCGTCATTCGCTTCTTTCAACTTTTTCAGAATTCAGAAAAAATAAATTGTGAATTGTGGAGTAGAAATTTTCGCAAAGCACGGATAAGTGGAGATTTGCTATTGAAAAATCGCACAGCAAAGAATTCCAACAATCTGTTGTTGATGGCGTTGCATTGTGCAGAGTGAAATTGCAAAGCGAAAAATCGCTTTTGCCTCGCCACCTTTCTTGCCAATAGAAGTCCCTGTCCCTCCTCCGTCGTTTCGTCGCCAAAGCCCCCTCTGCCCACCGTTCAAAGCGAACTGCGAAATAACGTATTGAGTATACCAGAAAACGAATAGCAAAAACACAGCAGAGTTACGGGAGGGAAGGTGATCTGAGATCTGAGATAGAAAGCAGGAGGAGGCACAAGAGCGCGCGGCGAAATTTCGGAATAACAACGACGATAACGAGACATGTCCGATATTATTATGAACATCGACAGTATCATCTCGAGGCTACTGGAAGGTTAGTCTCACATATCAGAAATGCAAAAGCCAAAAGCGACAAAGGGAATTCGGTCATATGGAATACTTTGCTACATAGCTGGCTCTGGCACATTAGCAGAAATGATTCATTGCAATTAAATTGAATTCAATGTACATTTGTCTTAATTTTTGTATTATTTTTCAGTGCGTGGTGCCAGGCCCGGCAAAAATGTGCAACTCTCGGAAAGCGAAATCCGAGGGCTGTGCTTAAAGTCACGGGAAATATTCTTATCTCAGCCCATACTATTGGAACTGGAGGCGCCTCTGAAAATATGTGGTAAGCGACGTCACCTACACCAACTTGAGTAATTTATTTTAATTTTATTTTTGTGAATTTAAAGCGCATTTTTGGCTTCGATAATGATCTCTGCTATTTGGCATTAAAGCACACGCCAATACACTAGCAAATTAAGTATATCATCTACTGCGTTAGTTTAATTGTTTTCGTTTCCTGTTGATGACTGCAATTTTTCTGTTTTATTTAATTGAAAGAGTTCAGTGTTACTACTCGCACGTTCATAGCTATCTAGATCCATGTCAATCATTTGTTTAAACTCAACCAATTAAAAATACTAAGTTCCCGCCTAGAAAAAAATGAAAAACAAATGACACTACCGGCTAGGCTTTCCGACAGAAATCTAACCTCGAATAAATTTCTAGCAAAAAAAATGCAGAAAGTTAACTTCAAGTGGCTCCTGTGTTCAGTTCCCCTTCCCCTCGTGTTCCATGTTTGTTTTTATTAGAGATCCACCAATACCCAGTATTTTGGCCGAAGTCGACATTTTTTTCAGTGATTTTTTATCTGTTCCGACTTCGGGCCAAAATGAAAATGTTAAAATTATATTTGAACTTCTCCTTAACCTTGTTTGCACATTTCACTTGTATTTTCAAAATCATCCATTTGTTTACCATGATCTCTTACAGGCGATATCCATGGACAATACTATGATTTGTTGCGTCTCTTCGAATATGGCGGTTTCCCACCAGAATCGAATTATCTGTTTCTGGGCGATTATGTCGATCGCGGCAAACAATCGCTGGAGACCATATGCTTACTGTTGGCCTACAAAATCAAATATTCAGAGAATTTCTTTTTGTTGCGCGGCAACCATGAATGCGCCAGCATCAACAGAATTTATGGGTAAGATAATTGGAAATAATTTGCAAAAAATAATAAATCAATTGCACTGAAACTTTTTCCATCGCTTGATTTCCAGTTTTTACGACGAGTGCAAGCGACGCTATACGATCAAACTGTGGAAGACATTTACAGACTGTTTCAATTGCTTACCAGTTGCCGCAATTGGTGAGTTCGATACGCTTTTCCCCCTCCATTGAGGAATTGAAATTTTCATCTGATTCATTTTGCATTTGCAGTCGATGAAAAAATCTTCTGTTGTCACGGCGGCTTGAGTCCCGATCTGTCTTCAATGGAACAGATTAGACGCATCATGCGTCCCACGGACGTTCCCGACCAGGGTCTGTTATGTGATCTCTTGTGGTCCGATCCGGATAAAGATACAATGGGTTGGGGTGAGAACGATCGCGGTGTGAGTTTCACTTTTGGCGCAGAGGTAAGTTCGAAAATGCATTCGAAATGGAATGGAAAGTGTTCTAAGCGAATTCAATTGCACATCTTGCAGGTTGTTGGTAAATTTTTACAAAAACACGATTTCGATTTGATCTGTCGTGCTCATCAAGTGGTTGAAGATGGCTATGAGTTCTTTGCCAAACGGCAATTGGTGACGCTTTTCTCTGCACCAAATTACTGCGGCGAATTTGATAATGCGGGTAAGTGGTAACACAACATTAACCATATTGTGTTTATACAATATAACGAATTTAATATCGTTATTATCATCATGATTTCGACATATGGACTAGGCGTCATACAAATTACGCGTAGATCAATGACCGCTGATTATGTCAAATATACTTTTGGTCATTTCGCATTGTCAAGCTAACTTAATTAGTTTCCTTCTTTTTTTCTGATTTTCATAGCGATTCTGTATACCGCATTTTGTTTATTCCGATACGGGGCAAATTAAATTTTAAATCCGAAAAAAAATACTTTAATCCACTTTTCTGGACAGTTATGGGTACACATTTCAAAACTACCGGTAGAATTGAATGCACATGTCTTTGTTGCTTTATTAAAAGAAATGAAAGAAATTATTTTATTTACCAATTTATAGATGGATTTGGTACTTCGGACCAAGTCCAAAATGCGTTTCTAAATACTTTTGATTAGAGACCGACCGAAATAGCTTTTTTTTATTTCGGCCAAAACCGAAATGGCCGAAATTATTTTTTTTTTTGGACTGAAACCAATTGACCGAATTTTAATTTTTTAAATTTTGGCCGAAACCGAAGTTGAAACCGAAAAATAAAAGAAAAATGGTGTATTTAATTGTAATAAAGTAGTACATAATTAAGCGTATTAGTAGGCTGAAATCGACCGTTTTTAGTTCTGATTATGAATTAGATGAATTTAGAAGCAATGAATTTGAAGGGGCATTTTTTACTACGACGAGAGTAGTAGATATTCGATTTTTGGGGAGTAGATTTAATTTTTTTGCGTAGAGTAGAAATTCGAGAGTAGTGGAGATTACTGCCAGGGTAGTAGATTTCAAGAGAGAGAGTAGATATTTTTTTGGGAAACTTGGCTTATCATCGGAAGTTGGGGAGTCCTTTACAAATTTTCCATACGATTTTGGATCACGCAGATTGAGCAGGCCATTGTACAAGATTTTATTAACGATTGCATAGCATGCGGTGACTTTAGAAATTGGCCCTTTATATCACCATGACATACTGACCACCATTACCAAGCCAGTGCAATCCAGTAAGCAGTTGTTGCCGTGGGTTTAAGGAAAATTTGTTGGAGTTTTGTGTTGTATTTGTGTCCCTATAATGGAAATCATTTATTTTATCTTGGACGTACTTAACCGAAAATGTTCATTCAAACCAATTATTCGTAAAGAAATTTATTCGGGGCTTGTACACTTTTGAGCGTGAAAACTTCTACAGTCTGTATATCCACTTTTTAAATTTATTTATTGGTTTAGAAATAGGCTAATTGCCGCACATAGACCAAGTTGGTCCGTAGTATTATCGTGACTCTCCGTTGACTCGAAATTTACCGTCCTTCCTTCGTGATCTTTATCCAATCCGGAAGTTTGGATTTTGACTTTCTCATCCAGTTGCTTCGTAGTAACTGTAACTCACTCACTTGTTTAATTGCAGCTCATGATCTGGCAATGGTTGGGAATTAAGCATCTTTACCTTCCCTTAATCTATCCTAATTTTTAAATATAGTCCATTTCAATTATTTTATTCTCTTCTTCTTTGCAGGTGCAATGATGTCCGTGGACGACACTTTGATGTGCTCTTTTCAGATTTTGAAACCTGCTGATAAACGTCGTTTTGTTTATCCCAACTTTGGCAGTTCGGGTCGTCCATTAACACCACCCCGTGGCGCAAATAATAAAAACAAAAAGAAATAAACGTAAAACGTTAGAATAGACAAATATAAAGAGGAAACAAATTAAGAAAGAAAATAAATGGAAACGAAGAAGAAAAAAAACAAACAATAACAAAAGCATATATATTTCTCAAACAAAATTTCACCGCAACGCAATATTTGCGAAAATGTTTAATTCAATTAGACACTTTTCTCAATTTATCATTTTTTTTTTGGTATTTTTCAGTTTATTTGTTTTTTGTTTTTTTTTTCTTGCAAAGATTTACACATATTTATTTAATTTCTACTATTTACACTATTGATTCTATTATGTATACTAAAGTTATTGTGTTGGTCTCTTGTATTTTTTGTTTTTGGAAAATTTTACGATTTGTCTCTGTGCATGTGTTTATTTAATTCTAAGCTAAACAATGCATTCATTTACACCAAATAAAAGAAGTAACAAACAAGTGAAATCTAATTTTAAAACTACATTTACAATATTATTGAATAATCGAATGATACAAAGTAAAAGGATTTATATAAAGAAGAGGAATACTATCTATATTCATTGTCATTGCATTGTCAACAACAAAAACAAAAACAAATCATTGTATATTATAAGGAGTAAAGCATAAAACAAGAAACAACAAAAAAAAACATTTAAATTTAAATTTAAACAAAACATAATTGTTCATTAAACAAAGCAAAACAAAACAAAATTGAAGCATACAAATCTTACAAAAAAAAATACATTGTTATAGAGCAAATAAATGCGGAATGCCGACAATTAACACAAACACATTTTAATCATTATTTATTTACATATATATATATACATCCGTGTATGTATATATATATTGTTGTTTGGTCAAAAAGAAATGCATTAAGAAAATTAAAAGAAACAAAACAAAACTATTATCATTACAAACTACAATTGTAATAAAATATAAATTAAATTAGATGTGAATTATATATATATATTTATATATATATATATATATGTATGAATAAAATCTAAAACGAAAGCTCATAAGTTACGTCAAGTTATTCCAAACGAGAGAAAGAAAAACAAAAAAACAGCAAATTGTTTCGGTCGAATGGGCAAAATGGCATATGGCATTTCCTCAATTGTAGGCATCTCTTCTTCTTCTTCTGTTTGCATGTACTAATTGTAGTGAGATTTATGTTATTTCTCGAAATCAACCATAGAAAGCATTTATGCGTAAAATGGATAATTAAAAGCAACAAAAATTAAAATGAAAAAAAAACCACAACAAACAAACAAAAACCAATTATATCAACAAAAAAAATCACAATTAGCAAAAAGCCAAGAAATGTACGACATTGTTTTATATAATCACTTGTAATACCATCAACAACAACAACAACAAAAACAAAACAACAACAACAAACAAATAATAATAATACAATGATGGCATCTAAATAAAAACACACTTGTAACAATAGCACAGTTTAATTTGAAAAAATACGGAACGACTTTTCTTTTATTTGACTGCAGGGGCATTTCCCAATACTGTGTGTGGGGTAAGGCTGCCCGAAAAAAATGTATATCTCATTCATGTACTTTTTCTGATTCGTTTAGTCCTAAAAATGAGTTCAGTGAAGTTTGGGGGCTGTCGGACCACTTTTGATAGACCCAACTAAATCCGGAAGTTTAAAAATTCGCTATGAATTAGAAAATATTTTTTAAATAATTTTTTTTTTCTTTTTGGTTTTCTTAAAACCCTACCCAATAATTTTTTTAAATACAAATTTGTGAAATTGTTTTTTTTTTCTTATGAAAGACTGTTTAGGTTTTTTTAGTTAATCCACCATCTCGTATTTTTCTGGATCTAAAAAGAACTTAAAATTTGTGTTTTTTGCCTTAGTGTGGGGCCACAAAGTGCATTGGATCTTTACTTGGGAGGACGATTGTGTAATCCTTTTCAAGGCTCAACTTGGAGCAAGGGACTTTCACATGTGAATACAGTACACTAGCAGTATCTCCCCCATAATCGGGTGTACAGCTTTTTACGATGTGTCAATAATGTGTTCAATACAGGCATGTTCCAGAATCCGAATGAAATTGCTTCGGAAGTGGAATGGAATTCCACTTGAATTGGTGTTCCAGTTCGTATCCGATTAAAGTCATCTTCATTCTATGACTATAAAAAAATAAATCAGCTGCTAGTTCGTAACAATATAAACATTTAAAGTAGTTTTATTAAAAAAGGAAAAGAACCCGTGTATTTTGAAAAATAAGTGTTTGAATCCAAACAAAGGAAAAATCAAAATGAAAACAAACAACATGCGGCAGAGAAAATAAGAAGAAGCTTTTTGTGAGACCACAGCAATCCTTTGGAATTGCCGGATTCTGCATAAATACCGCTTAATTTAGTGAATTATTTAGGTAGGTCTTCGCTACATCAATTCGAACATTGCCCAACTCTGTTGCAGTTTTATTTTGTTCTAAGTTTAAATTAACATATATTTAAATAAAACACAAATTTTTTTTTTGTCAGATTAAAAAAATTCACAAGCGATTCCACAACCTGTCAGCTAATCGGTTTCATTCCACAAAAAAGTTGCATTGGGAACGTGGGACACCAAATTTCCGAAGCAAATCCATTCGGAAATTTTCCGAACTTCGGAACATAGAACACCAATTATCGGAAACAAATCGGTCAGAGAAAGTAAAAACGCGTTTGGTATTCTTCAAATTTAACATTCTTCAAAATTACAAACTAAACTCAAAATCAAAATCATAGAATCGGTTTCAAAAGTTTTAATATTTTTATATAACAAACCATTTTTAGTTAAAATTAATTCCGTGTTAGCTCTCAACCGGGATGCAGTAGTCTAGTCACTATCAAAAACAAGTGTATTTTAAAATATCCAACATAATAAACGTTTGTTTCAACAAAAAATTAATAATAAACGATCTGGATACATTCAAAGCACAATCATTTCAGTCAGGGACGTAACCAGGAACCAGGGTTTTCTTTTACTTATACTGAAAAAAAAAACTAGAAAATGCAAACCAAATTAAAATCAACAACGAACATGGACTAATCAACTCAGGAGGTGATGCTGATCAAGAATATGTATACTTTTTCATACCGGACACTCCTCCTTATGGGCGTTACAAACGGTGTGACAAAAACAATATACCCTTGGACACTAGTGTGCAGGGTATAAAAAAATGTTTTTAAATTTGGAAAATTCCCAAAGGGGAGTTTATGAAAAAATCGACGTATTGTGTTCATATATTTTGGGTGGGTTCGGCACCCCGTACCGTTTATTTAGTCAAAGCAACCGTTGTTATTTCAATCAGAAAACACAAGAAAAACAATTTCATTAGAATATTTAAAAAAAAATTATTATTTAAAAAATGCCACTTCTTACATCCGAAGTTTGGAAACACTTTCTGATAATTTCGGAAAGCGAAGGTAAGAAATCCGCATTTACTGCAATCAGGGACTTTTTTAATATTTTATTTTGAAACTGACTGGAAATGACTGATTCTGACCGGTCTTTTTCAGTCATCTATGACAAAAGTCCAATCTGACCGGTCATTTTCGGTAATTTTACATCTCCAAATGAAAGTAATTGAAAATTGTGGAAATAAAATCAATTTCCATACAAAGCATACCGATTTGAAAACTTGTAAACTGATAATAAATGATATGTGACATCGGTTTTAGTAAACCCTTATGTAACACGAAATGAGGAAAATTGGAGTTGCACCACTTTGACATTAATCCCCTTAATAGTTTGATAAAATCCTAAAAATGTATTTAAATGAATTCTGGTCTAAATGCGAAATGGCTTTTTGATGCGTTAATTTCCATTTATAATTTTTCTTCTATTGAAAATAAAGTTTGTGTTTTAAGTCTTTCGTTTCCAAAAATCACCAGAGCCACCTATTGTCGAAAAGCAAAGCTATAGTTGGACATATGTTCGCAACAAAAGTACAGCAAAACAAAAACAAACAGGAAACCACAGCAACGAAACCAAACAAACCGCAAACCGGTTGTAGGTAAACAAAGAATGTTTTTTTAGTAAATTGGAAGAAGTGCACACGCATTTGAAAGAAAATGTCTTTTAAGCCAGGTAAACAGCACCAAAGCCAATGCTATTGCACCAATAATTGCTCAGGATGTCCGACAGTTATAACAAGTGGCTCAAATCCCCGCAAAAGCAATACAAACTCACTTAGTTCGATGAGAACCCAACCGAAGGCAAACACCAAACAAAAATTTGTGAAAATAAGAAGAAACAGTCACCATGGCGTTGGTCACCTTGGACTGGGACATTCCACAACAGCCACCAAAGACTTCAGCAGACGAAACTCAACGTCAACAATAGCAACAACCACAACGTCCATATCAGCTACGGAAACTAATACCAAAGCCACACGCATGAGCTGCCCGAGGCTGCCAACGAATTTCCAGTGTTCACAATTACATCCACCAAAAACTACAGAACGTTACGAGTACACCCAACAACGCGACTACTATGAACGCTGCAAGTCACTTACCACCACGGGCCAACACCAACATAGTGGCGATTCAATGGGAATGGCGATTTTAACAGGAATCACCAAGACTCCTGCTCCGCCTCAGCCTCTATCTCACGATTATCAGCTCATTTATGCCTTGCAAGAATTTCGCATACAAAATGCAAATGATTGTTTCAGTGTTCATCGACAGAATGACCTCAGAATGCAGCAACAACTTTCGATGGTAATGCTGCCGTCTGAACCAAGTAATTCGAAGCAGCAGTTCTGGGTCACTGTCGGTACACGGCCGCTTACCGACGCCAAAGTGGAGAAGATACACGACAAGCCACTTACAATTGAAACAAGTTCAAGAAATACTCTCACGCCGTATGCGGTGCGTCAAAAACTTTTGCAATTACGTCTGCAATCTGAGGTGATTGGTGGCTTAAAGCCCAGCCGCCGCCTGTTTGGAGCTTTGGATAAAAGTTTAGCCTTACGATTTCAGGAAACAGTGTAATATTATTTTTTTAGAAAGAATGTATCCATTAAAAAGTTCCGGTATGAAAACAACAAAAAGTGAATTTTTGGCGTTTTCGGAAAATAGGTGCGTGCTGGGAAAAATGTCATGGTTATTTCCGTATTCAGCGTGACAAAATACATAAGAAACAACCAAGTTTTATTATTTCACAAAAGTACTGTCGACCAGTGTAGTTAATTATACGAATAAACTGTTAAATAATAAATTTTATTTATTCAAAGTTCAGCAATAAATATAATTTACAGCTTGCATCTTCGGGTCGTTCTCTCAACATCTGATTAGTATTTACTTTAATCACCGGTTTGCCTATAAAAGAGTCGATTAAAGTGCCGATTGAAGTGCTAACCGGACATTGAGTAAAAGGCCCTTAAATTTTTTAGAGTGTTCACGTTTTTTTTATGATGGAAAAGTTGTTAAAAGTGAAGACGAAATATGAAGTGGTGTCGAAAGTTTACTCATTCTCGACTGAGTACGTGAACGATTGCACTCCGGATTCACAGCGTAGGCACTATTGATGATATGAGGGGATAAACGGGGAATGCAACAACAAATACAACAATTAATTTTTGAACCAAATTAAATTGCAATATTCATCTTTTACGTTGGAGACAAAGAAAACACCCAAATTGTTAAAGTTAGTACATCAAGCCCTTATCGAGAAGTCTCGTTATCACAACTATTGTACTCATATTAAAATTTTGGCAATCAAGTGGTTTATTGAATAAAAGAATACACATTTTTTGCAATTAGGTACTTTTGTCTGAAAAAAATTGTTAAATTTGATTTTCATTTCAAAAATGTCAATAAAATTGAGGTTTCTGCTCCTATGATTCAGTAAATTTTGATCCGATAATTCTCACTTGATATTTTCTTTGTTCCTAATGGTATTAGCTAATCGGAATTACCGGTCTTGCAATATTTCCAAGTAAGTGAAGCTATTACCCAAAATTTTGACGCAAAGATTATGGTTTTCGGGTCCATTGATCCCATCTATCTATATATAAAAACAAAGTCGTGAAATGTGTTACTCATCGCATCACTCCAGATCGGGGACCAAGGGGTTTTCAAAACCTCAAAATTGTTGTACAGTGTTATTTGTAATAAGAATGCAAGACATTCTCATTGTTATCTTTACATATATTTACAACAAGACTTTACATTTGCTTTTCATTTATTTAAATCCACTACTAAATGTTAAAAATGTGTAAAAGTGTTTCTCATGCCGAAAGTTCATCATAGTGAAAGTGACACTCATGAGGTACAGTAGCATGACAGCGAAATTAGTGTAAGCACCAAAAACCCCGGTCTTCTTTAACAATTCGTTGGTCGCAAATTACTTGCAATTGATGCGCAGACAAAAATTACCCTATATAAATAAAAATTCAAACAAAGCGGCACAATTTATTAGACGATAATTTAAAAAATTGTCTTCTTGGAAATTAGCTTTTTTGCACTTACAGTAATTTTGCGATTGGGGATCGATATGATTCATGCTTTATGATACTGCCAGATATAACAATTTAGACAATTCTTATAGGTGATGCGAATAGAAATAAATCAAGAACTTTAGAAAGTATTTATTTTTGTTACCCCTTCAAATGAAATGGATTTTTGCAAATTTTTGATACAATATAAAGTTTCTTTCTGCCTTATATGAAGTAAGAAGTTTGAAAAACGTCTACTTCAGCATAGAACAATAAATATTTGCACAGATATTTCCAAAGCCTATGCAATCACTTCCGGTATAGCAATACAAGCGAGTATATCTTACTAAGGTAATAAAAAATTGTTCGAAAAAAAACCTAAATGAAACGATAATCATTAAAACCAACCAATTAAAAAATTACAGTCGATCACAACGTCTTATTACTTACACAATGAACTACAACACCTGTGACCCTGATGGAATACTTGGGGCTGACTGTGACCTGCTGGCAGGATCAATTTTAGCTACACTCATTGAACAGTTATCATAATAAAACATTAATCCTGGGAGCAGCAACTCCGTTTCGACTCAGTCGTCAGAAGCAAAGAGTATTTTACCAGCCAAATGATCACAACAAATACTTACATATATGCATAAGCACTTCACAAGGAAAAGGCCAATGAACCAGTAAACAATAATAAAAATAATAAACGGTATGCCCTTCCGTAGCGTTAAGATTACATTGCGATCTTTCGCTGCATAAATACATACAGATACTGACATGAGTCATTCACTCACAAGTCCACTATAGAGCTAAGACCACTCTTGAGCTGAGCTTGCTTACCTTAGGGGCATATTAGCAAATACTTGATAAAAAGAATAACCAGCATGCAGACAAGCGGTCGTTCGGTATGGCATAATTTTTTTTCATTAAAAAGTATAACAAGTTTGCAATTATTGAGACAAAATCGGTTTGAATTGATGCATTTGGATGAAGAAGAAGTGCAGACACATGGATGATGATGGGGAACTATTTTAAAAACTAGTGCGTTCTTTATTTCGTTAATTATGTATATTTCCTATTTGCTTGGAGCGACTACTAAACGAGGAGTTTGACTAGGAAACTCTATATCACCCAACAAAACAACAACGTCAATGAGCAAAAGTAGATTGGAAATAGGCCAAAGCTTTCTGTTCAGGTCTTGTCTGCTTAAAATTGCAAATGAAAATGAGAGTGTCCCCCCGGTGCTTGGAAAATGAGTGATGCGGATATGTTACGAATATGCCACACAGCCCAGCACGCATTTTAGTTTCTTCAAAGTCACTTTTGGCTCCAATTCCTTTCCTCAGATCGTATCCAATCCACTCAGCGATTCTACTGAACTCTTCGTTGGCTAAAGGCATTTAGTATTGCTTGACTGGTCAATGAAAGACATCTTGTTCGGCCAGTTTAGCCAAACAGATAGCTTAAAATTGCTCATTTAACACACAAGCGGCAACAGACAGCAGAAGCTCTCAGCGCTTACTTATATTTATACTGGCCCATTTGTCAGTTGAATCTTGGCTTCGAAGCTTCCTATATAAACGTTGAAACGGAGAGTATCATTGTTCAAATTGTAGTGATAACTCACAGCGAGAACATTGCCAGTGGTCAGTGGTGCCAATGTGTTAAATTTAAATTTTACAAAATAAATAAAAAAATAAATTGAAAAAAACCGCTAAATGTGTAGCAACATTTTTATTTGACGCAAGACTGGGTGGTGTTAGCTGTTAGTTAGTGGTACCGGATAGTGCAGGCTGTGATTGTCGCAACGTTTCATTTTCATTTAGTGAAAGAAAAAACCAGATTTTGAACAAAAAAAGAAAACAAAACATGGCTCTTTACCACACGACTCTTATGCTGATCGTCGGACTTGGGCTTGGTCTGCAATTGGCAGGTGCCGCCAAAGATTTGCGTAAGTATTTCAAATGAGCTGGTCATTTTTTTCCTTTAGTGCGTTTCACAATCTAATGGCAATTACGCTACTATGTATAATAAAAGTAGAGAATATTTTATGTTAATTGCAATTGTGGACTGTTAATTTAAATGTGGAAATGATTCCAGAGCAAGCAATTACGGAACGTGTGATTTTGGCCAATTAGGTTGTCTCATTTTCGGTTGCATCTGGAGAGCTTTGAAAATGTGATGTAATTGTGGTAGGAGTCTCAAGCTTTAAATCGAAATTGATTAAGACGCCAACTAACGTCTGCTCTTTTAAAGTATACGTACTTGTACTTTGAATCGTTCGATGAGGTATTTCTTTCGAGTGGTTAATTATTGTGTGCACACTCCAACGTTTTTGCATGTAAATTGGCGTTAATTTTGAAGTGGAAAACTATTAGATTGAAGTGGTTGGGATGGGCACACAAAATTAATAATTATTCGGAGGCTTGGTTTTCAGATTGATTTACTAAAAGGGAGTACTATATCGGTAGGCGTTCAAATGTCTCATCTAAAATTTCCATATGAATTACATTTGTGATAAATTAGAAATAACGGGTTATACCCGTGTGCCCAACTGCAGCAGTATTTTCCAAGGAAGTGAAGAAGAAGATTGGGGAGCCAAAAATAGGAAAAAAACGTTGTATGCATTTATGGCCAATTCGCCATCCACTTAATTACCTTTTTTTATTGGGCAACATTTTTGTTACCACGAATTTAGAAGGTAATAAAATTTCCTTTTCAAAGGTGTATCTTCAAGGTGCACATTAGTTCTTTTCACATGGCACAATTGTGTTTCCAAGTGAAATTTTCTATATTTTGGACACTAAAGTTTGACTTAAATAAAATTTGTTCTCTTTATCACCGTATCAACACAATTTTATGTTCAAATATAATTATTGCTTGTTATATTTTCTTTTTTTCGATACCAGGGTTTGTTATAATATGACTCTCAAAGATTGTATATAATAGAAAATATTTGCATTAAAAATGGGATATTTTTAATTTAAGCTTTTTTTTTAATAAATTTCAAAGTGCCATATTATTATAAACCATGGTATCAATGGAATTTAACTTCAAAATAATTTAGTTTTAATACGGTGATAACACTATTCTACAAATGTGAACTTTGGAAAATTCACATGAACTAGACTAGTGTGTCTAGACTGATTTGGGGTCGCTGATCACGAATCCGTAGTCTGTTGAGCTCTGCAAATTTTAGAAACCACAACCGTTATGCAAAACATAAAAATTGGCAAATGCAATTTAAAAAAAAAAAATTTTTTGCCAAAAAGTTTTTTTTAAAGCTACAAATGTAGATGATTTTTTTTTCTAAACGTAATAATTTTTCCATATTTTACATCAATTCGTTAAATTTACAATGAAATGCCAACCTGTTTTCACTTAACTGACAAAAAGCGCCATTGATTATGACATAATGAAAATCAATCTAAAGTTACATTTATCTAAAGCGATTCATTTTCCGATTTCATTTTAAAGCTTTTTTTTTGTTTTTCTGAAGTTGTTGACTTCGATTTGAGGTCGTGCATTTCTATTTAAAAATTGTACAAATTTTTTTTTTAAGTAGTGCAATTTCAATTTGTGATTGTCAATTTTATTTCAAAATTGACGACTTTAGTTTGACGTATTTCAACTTCATTTTACCGTTATTTTAATGAAGTTGCTTAAGTAGGAAAAAGTAGGAGTCGGAGTTATTTCTGCAATGATTTTTTTTTCTGTGTGTACTAACGGCATCTATGCAGGCTTAAGTTGGAAGTACTACTCCAATTGTGCCATCTACCCGTAAACCTAATGAATGCATTTGATGTAATTTCATTTTCGTGCTGAAATTTTATTCAATGTGTGCGAATTGAAATGCGTAAACAAAGAGGCACGAGTGTTTAACATGTCTATGGCAGCATGGCAGCATACGCTTAAAGATATTACAACGTTATGCCCGACCAACTAGTTTTTTTTTAAGTAGACGTAATAACAATGAACATTGTATGAACAGCAAGAAGGTTATTCCACTTTGGCCAACATTCCAGCCCCAAGCAAGACATCCATCCAACCGTTGGCGATCCGGCGATTTTGTGAGACTACAGACCGACAGACAGACGAACGGACAAAGGGGTGAATGCATGAGGCAAAGAGGAAAGGGCGAAGCTTTGCAAGCCAATTAAAATTGTGGCCAACCAGTTCGCCAGCCACCGCTACTATTCATTTTACTTCCTTCCGATTGCTGTTGTGGTTGCAAACCGGCATAAGATGGCACAGTTCGACAAGTTTTAGCGGCAATATTGTCGTAGGTCAAGATATCAATTTTTTTTGGGTGCTGTTGTTGTCCAGTTCGCTGGTCTGTTGGCTGGTGCCGATTGTCTGCTGGACGGTATGTGAGATTAATGGCGGCAATTTTTTTTCAGTTTGTGTATAAAATGATCGCTTTTTTGTATGTTGTCGAGCTTCAACTTGACATTGAGAGCCAGCTGAGATATTTTCGGCTGATGGGGTAAACAAGTTTTGTGTTTAGTTAGTGCACGATGAACGGTTAAAGATAGTCTGGTGTATAACTGGGCCAAACGGAAGTGAAATAAAAGCCAATTAATTCGGCAACTTTATGGTATTTACAAAAGTGTTGAATAATGCATTTTTTTGAGTCGATACATTCCAAAGTGACATGTAAGTTCATCAGAAAAAAATGTTTGAGAAAATCAAGTTTAAGAATTTTGTTAAATTTTTGATTAAAATATATTGGAGCTTATTTACTTAAAAAAAAAACGTCAGACAGATTCCAGAAAGTGAACTTTTGGTGCTCTAGAGACCCGAGTGTTTTTATTTTCATAGTTCATCATAAATGTAGTTTCAATTTAACTTCTAAAAGATTACTCAATCAGCTGATTGCTATTACACAAAAAGAAAAAAACTAATAAGTGAAATTGAAGTGAATATTTTTCACCTTTACTCAAATGATCTGTTCCGCGACACTTTTAGGCACATGTCATTTGACTAATAATTTGTTCGGTCACTGTATGCTGAAGCAAAAATGTGAACAAGATTCCGGAGTAGACTTATGAAATTTTGATATGTATCGTGTATCCGCTCATCTATAATATTTTTATTTTAATTTTTTTAAATTTATGGTAAACATGTACTCACACACGTGGCATTTTCGTACTAAATCATACGGATTCTTCTTCCTTGTTACCATTACTACACTTTCGCACTACTTTTTCCATTTGCTGTGATGCAGAATATTCTTATCACGTTTTCTCAATAAAGCTTTGTCATACTGTGCCGTCTGTGCGTCGAGTCTGTTTATTTTATTCGTAACTTCCGTAAATGGCAGACAAAGCCTCACTTCAAATGGAAATGTACTACGCATATTTACATTTTTGTATGGCTTTCACATATATTTTGAGTTCAATCCCATTTTATCGCCGCAACTCATGTCAATTTAAAATACATTTTAATAATCCGAAGAGTCTCTGGGTGAGACTAACTGGAGCCATTAGCGATCACATTGCCTGCGAAAGCGAAAAGTGTTCAACACTTTAATTAAATTTAGTTGGATAATTTCCTAATGCTTTTCCCTCAATTTGAATAAATTTATTTATAATTTACTTTATTATAATATCAAATTGACAAGAATTCCCTTCCAATTACAGCCGAAAATTTCGATAAGTGCAAACGCGATGCCAACTTTGACAAATGTCTAGTGGATGCGGTGAATAAGGCCATTGAAATTCTAAAACCTGGTAAATATTACGAAAATCTTTTCTCATTTACCACTCGAACGAACTAACAAATTTTTAATATACTTGCAGGCAATAAAGAATTTGGCATACCACCGCTCGAGCCTTTGGCTGTCAAGTCTCTGGTGATCGATGCAGGAAATGCTCCCATTAATTTGAGACAGTCACTGAAGAATGTGCTAGTGCATGACATGATATCGACCAGTAAAGTTCAGCGCTACAGGTAGCTTGAAAATGATTAGAGATACAAAGAAAGAAATTTATCGTATTTTGTTCTAGAACCGATTTGGACAAGCATTTGATTATTTGCGATAGTAAAACCGATCGCATTGAAATGATTGGCGACTACGAAATGTCTGGTCGGATTTTATTGCTGCCCATTACCGGCAGTGGCAAAGCGAATATTACACTAATTAATACGAAAATCGAGCATCGTCTCATTGGTGAACCCTACGAGCAGGATGGCGTCAAGTATATGCGCTTGAAGAAGTACCTGGTCGAGTTCAACCCCCAGCGCGTCTATATGCACTTCGAGAACCTATTCAACGATCGCCTTTTGTCGCAGACAATGAATCGTTTTCTGAACGACAACTGGGAGACGGTCTTCAACGAACTGAAGAGTGGCTATGCAAAGAGTTTTGGTCACATTTTCCGTGAAATCTCGAATAAGTTGTTTGAGAAGATTCCATTCGATTCGATATTTTTAAGTTAAGGATGGGGGACCGGTATAAAATGTTTATTTTTTTAGTTTTTGAACATAGCTTAGGGTAAAAATATGATTTTATTTTATATACTGAGCTGCATCTGTACTCCGAAGTATTAACATTATAAGTAGGGCATACTAACATCCTTAAATTAATAAACACCAATAAAATTGTAGTGATCAATGTTTAGAAATTAAGAGTTTGTTCTTTTTCAAATGTTGGGATCTTATTAATAAAAAAATTAAATTAAAATTTGATATGTAAAAAAACCCCTACACTTTTTCGAAAAAAAATGGTGTCTATAATGGACTAAAGTCCGTAATTTCACCAAATCGGACAAAAACTAGGCATGGCTTAGTGTTTCGAGTAGAGACCGACCGAAATTCGGTTTCGGTTTCGGCTTTTCGGCCAAAAAAAGCTGTTTCGGCCGTGTTTCGGATTCGGCCTTAATTTCCGCCGAAAATTTCGGTATGATAGAATATTGTAACAAATAAATAACAAAGATTACGCTGATCGACAAAACTGAACTTTTTGTGTGTTAAATATACTTGATAGACAAATTCTTATGTATTTTGCACGCTGGATACGAAAATAATAATAATGAAATTTATACAGCACAAAAAATGCAATTTTTGTGGCGTTTGCAGAAAAATTGTGCGTGCTGGAAAAATTTAATTAAATATTTTCGGATTTAGCGTATCAAAATACATAAGGAACAACCAAGTGGATAAAAGCGGTATGTAACACAAATTTAAGTATTGATCATAGTTTCGAAGAATCAGAAGCGACAAAGAAGACATGTCCTATCGGAGTAGATCTAATACTCACGCAATGATTTATAAATTTCTACTCCTTTACTACGGTAGCAGATTTTTCTACTTCCCTCAAGATATTTTCTACTACTATGGTAAGAAATCTACTCCTCCAGATATTATGTGAGTTTGATACAATGCAAAAGTACTATTCTTTCTACAAATCTGCTTCCCCGACAGAAATTTCTACTACTCTCGTAGAATTTCTAGTACTCTACGCATAAACCCATATATATTCCCCTCTCTTGAAATCTACTACCCTGAAAGTAATTTCTACTACTCTTGATTTCCACGCATTTGATAGTTTGCTTCTAAATTCATCTAATTCATGATCTGAACTTAAAATGATCGGCCCATATTCATAGCCAAATTAAGCTCCAACTTAACTTTAGTAATCTACTAAGTTGACAGATAATACACTGAACTGGCAGCTACTAAGCTGGTTCTAAAGTTTAGCAGCTACTAAATTTGACTATGAATATCCGCCATCGATTTCAGCCTACTGATAAGCTTAATTATGTACCACTTTATTACATTAAAGCTCACAATTGTTTCTTTTATTTTTTCGGTTTCGGCTTCGGTTTCGGCCAAAATTAAAAAAATGAAAATTCGGCCATTTCGGTTTCGGCCGAAAAAAAAATAAACAATTTCGGCCATTTCGGTTTCGGCCGAAATTAAAAACAGCGATTTCGGTCGGTCTCTAGTTTCGAGTAAACCAGCCTTCACTTCATATATCGAAATCACAAACCAAAAATTATTTCCCTTTGGAAAATTATTGAAACTCAAATCAGGGATGTAAAATGTGTTTTTTGAATGTACCTAAATGACATAAAAAAATAGTACATTTTCCAGGGAATTGCACCTAATTAAAATCATAAATATTGGTTACATTTTTATTTTAATTAACTCGCTTCATGCGTTTAAAAGTTATAACGAAAAAATTAAACATTTGATTTTAAATTACACAGTCCAACAAAATAAAATATTACATTAGTAGCGCCGAAGTAAGTCTACCATTAAGGTAGCCCAGAAATTTGATTTTGTATTGTAAATGTTGTATTGGGTCTAAAAATGATTGTCCCAAAGTTTCATCCCAATCGGATAAGTCTAGAGTCTAGACCCATTTCTTTATTTAAGGTAGTCAAATCAAAGAAAAACAGTACAAAAAGTAAAAAAATAAATTTATTAATTAAAAATGCGTTTAAGAATCAGAAAAATACGTGCAAAAAACCATAATTATCCATTTTGAGCGGTCGCCCCCTCACAGGACCAACAAAATAGGGCATTTTTTTTTTAAATGACATATTGCCCTTTTAGGGGGGCCGAGAGGGACAATTACCAACATTGTTTTTTTCTTGTATTTTTTTCATTCTAAAACTTATTTTTAAAAATCATTTTTAGACCCAATACAACATTTTATGGGGCGCCTCAACATCAGCGCCATACAAATCTTGGCCCACCTTACTCTACCATTTATGTATTCTGAAAAAGGTGTTGAATAAAATAAAATAGTAAACAGACATACTTTTACATTTTTTTTAAATAAAATTTTTAGCAACAAAAAAGCGTTTCAAAACTAAATTAATTCAAGAAAAATAATCTAATTTGTATTTCCGACATATATTTAATACAATGTGTTTGAATTCCGAACTCGTGTTCAAACCCCCCCGAAAACCAAAAAATGTATGGAATTTTTATGGAATTTCAAATAATTTGAGAGAAATTTCCGTATCTCCATTCGATAATAAGCTTCAAATATCACGGTCTTCTTCCGTATTAGTAAAAAAAATGTTATGAAAACCCCCCGACATTTTTTCCTGGTTACGTCCCTGGAGCTAAGCATGAAAATACATCAAATTCCTGCCAGCTCCATACCCCCTTTTCATATAAGATATACCTGCAAGCAGCACCGTTACGGTTCGGGATCCAAACAAGTTAATAAAATCATACACAAAATTGGTGTTGCTCTTATTTTTAAATTGACTACAAAATAGAAACAAGAATTCATTCGTAATCGAACTAAAAAGTCTCGTAAATTACGAGTATTTCACTATCGATATTTCCTTTTAAAACCATTGTTTTCGAACGAAAATCATTTGTAAACGAACTCGAAAACGAACTTTTAAACGACTATTTTTTATTCGTTTTCTATAGTGAACTTCTATTCTCACAGTTAATACAAAATCTCACAAAGCACAATCATCCGATGTCCATTTCCACGAAAATCAAGTTTTAGTCATTTTGGGATTCCTGAGAAGAAGCTACATCAGATATGCTATATTGGTTTGTGGGAATCGTGATGAAAGCATACATACTAATTTGAAAAATTGTTTTTCATTTTCTAGAGTTTGGAAAAAAATGGACATAGTATGGTTGTGCTTTAAGGTATCGTTTTCATGTGAGAAAATGTCTCACAACAATTGAAAATCTCACAAAATCTTACACGAGATAAAATTCTCACAAAAATTTCACATTAGTTAAAAAATTTCACATCTCACAGCGCATAAAAAATCGCACCTGCGGGATTCATTTCTAAAAATCCGTATGAGCCAATTTACACTATCATTTTCATGACGAAAAATCTAACAAAGAGCTAATAAGAACTGCTGTATTGAAAACGGGAAATTTTGCACTGAAAATCCATACAAAGAACATAAAAGTTGGCAACTCCATGCTTTGCATATTTACATTTTCATATAAAAACTGTCAAATTTCGGAATGACCAGGACAGTGTAAATTCTAAACACGCCTGCGCATGTGGCATGTAAATGATAGTGTAAATAGAGCCTATATACACACAAAAAAATAAATATTTTTAATTTCCAAAAATGCAACCGTGTCACCCTCGCAAATCCCGTTAGCCAGAATTCCAGAATTCCAAATTCCACGAATTTCCAATTCGCTTTTGCTGCGTTTTTCGCACCTTCCGCTGCTAGCTGCGCTGCCTTGAATGTTCGATTTTTGGTTCAGTAAGAGCGCAAACCAAAAGTCGTGTCCGTGCGTGAATTGGATTATAATTAGTATCATAAAGTATATAGCGATTATTTGTTAAACATTCGGTTATCTTTGGTAAATAAATGCAAGAGAAATTGCACAAAATATAAAAGTGTGTGTTTGTAAAAAAGAAATCGAAGGGAAAAAGAATTTTCGTTTGCACAAAAAACAAAAAGAGAAACCAGAAAATCAAAGTGTCTGCATTCCATGCGAAAGAAAAAGAAAAGAGGTGGAAGTAAAGGTGTGTTTTTTGATTTATCATCATCAAAAGTGTTCTTATTATTTATGAACTACTTAGTGATTAAACGAGTGCGTTTCGAAATGTGCATATATGAGTAATTGTAAATTGTAAACTCTTTTCGATTGCAATTGTTGCGAAAAACAACATTTCGGACCCCCTTCCCTTTGCATTGTTTTCTCTTATTTGTGTTTTTGGGTGAGTTTCTCGTTTCTGCTGCTGTGGTGGGATTGTGAGTGGTGTGTTCATACGTGGTTACTTCCAGTGCAGGGATGAATAGTTGGAAAAAGTTTGTTGTCGAAAATTAGCTTTGTTTGCTTATTATACGGGATTATAGTAATCTACCCGTTTATATTATGATATTAACAGGTGAAGAGATTAATTATGACATTTAATTCTGAAACAATGTTGGTCAACAAAAACGGAGTTCCACACAAAAATTCTCATATATAATTCCAGATTTTTTAATATCGCGCATTTGGCAAGTTTAGAAAATCAATCGCGTTTATGTAAACGTAGTATTAGTTATAAAATGATTATAATTAGAGCCCGACAGAAATCCACTTTGCAGAAGAAAAATTAAGATGACCCAGTAAACACAGTCTCAAAGGTTTGAGAAAAACCCCTTTTTCTCGAGTCGATAACTAATGTGCTTCTCGACTCGTTTTCAAAGGTTAGTTCTCGACTCGATATCAAAGATCGTTCTATGCAATAAAAGCAAAAATACAATTTTAAAATTAATTTATTCACGTTTCATTTTGTTTATTTGAAGTCGATTTGAGAATAAACGTTTGAAACCGACTCGAAAACTAATCCTTTTCTCGGCTCGAGAACTAAATCTCCTTTTTATTGAGAAAGCTATGATTCTCGAGTTGGTATCGACATTAGTCTGGGAACCGGAACCGAAATCGATATTTTTAAAATCTGAGAACCAAAATCTCGCTCAAAAGGTTTTTATATTATTCGAATAATTTCAAGATTTTGGTAATCTTACCTGATTTCATCAAATTTTTTTTTTTTCCTATGTTTGTTTGAAGTATTTTTTGAATTGTACTTTAATTTTTGCGATATAATTTCAAAGAGCCTATTTACACTATCAGTTCCATGACGAAAAATCTGACAAAGAGCTAATAAGAACTGCGGTAGTGAAAACGGGATAGAACATTTTGCACCGAAAATCCATACAAAAAACGTAAAAGGTGGCAGCTCCAGGCTTCGTTTATTTTCATTTTCATATAGAAACTGTCAAATTTCGTCATGCCCATGTCAGTGTAAATTCGAAAAACGGCATGCCCATGCGGCATGGGAATAACTGTGTAAATAGGCTCAAAGGAATGATTCAAGGAATAGGCAATCAATGTAAGCCAACTTAGTTTATTAACCGATAAGTCCAATATCTACCATGGGTTCATAGAATATATAACTACAATTCACCAGAGCCATCAGGGCTTCAGCAAGGTAAAGACAAACATTTGGAAAACCGGACCGACATTCAATGGAATTAAAACGCTTCGGAAGCTTTTGAAACTGGCAGTTTAAGAACTGTAGAATTAAAAGGAATAGTGTATAAAATTTTGAAATGATTTCATTATGAAATATTTCTAGTTACTGCAACTTTCGCATATTTTTTGTTTGCTGTATTATGTTTTATATCATTTTCGTTATTTTTTTGTACAAGTAATTTTTTTAATACTTTGTTTACTAAGATTACATATTCTACAGCAACGCAAAAAATGAAAGAAAATGTTATTGACAAAATATAAAAGTAAGGCCAAAGTAAATAACTTTTTTTTTTACTTGCTACTCAGCAAGTAATTGTTACAACAAAAATACAATAACATTCAATTCGAGTTTTTAAATATAACTTCAGACCGTGATCGCTTCGTCATTTTACTTTAACACACGGGAAAATTGTTGCTGTTGAGACTGTTGCCTCTAGTTATGATCGTTTTCATTAAAATGTTGATACATAGTACGAATTCAGCCATTGACACAATTTATTAGCTGGCGGTGTTAGAGTGTGATTTGAATTTATTGTTTGGTAAATAAATTATGGAAAAATTCTTTCAATTTACATACTTTTCGATCATTTGTCAAGTCAGGTCTTAATTTCTAACAGCGGTGGTGTGAGGCGAATGAGACCAATTTGGAATAATTACGTTTAAAAACGGAAATTTGTTATCGGCTAAATTCGATATGCCTTCGTGTCTTTACTGGAAATACGTTTTCGTGAAAGTAGTTAACAATGGCTTGTCAGTTGAATTTTTGAAGTAATTGGAATTCGAAGAGACAATTTTACGATTGAAAGTTTCTTTGGAGAAGTGTTCTATATTTATAAAGCAAGTAATTCCGTAAACAGTAAATAATTAATTGTTAGTTATGTGTATTATTTATTTTTTTACATAATTTACTTTGAACTTAATACATTTCTTAAGCCTGTAGCTGGTAGTAACTATGAATAACTAGTTACAGCCAAAATATAATATAAAGTGCGTAGACTCTCGGACACACGCAGGAAACGAACTTCAATGAACGTTAGGTTAGGTTAGAGTGGCGACGATATGCCTCATATAGACTAATATTGCCCATAGTGTTACCACGACGCTCTGTTTGCACGGCTCGAAATTGGTACAACTCTTAAAAATATAAAAGTAGCAAAGAACTTACGAACTGAATCCAAATTCAAGTAAACTTACTTGAACAGTACTTTGAAGTTTGGATAGTAGTTAGCTGGAACTTAACCATTGTAACCTTCAATTTCGAAATGTCCACCTCTTCATATTATTTCAACGTACTAGGCTTACAGATTCAAAAATAGTTCACTTCAAAAAAACCTTCTTGCATACAAGACTTTATTGACTTTTTTGAAAATACATGTAAAGGTAGGACTATTGGCACTAAGTTAAAAATAGGATGAACTCAATGTAACAATTCACGTTTTAAGCTATACAAAAAGTATTTTAAACTTAAATATAGATTTTAGACAAATGACTAAGTGCACTGGAATTTTTTTAGATCTTATAGAGGCCCCACTTTTTTTTCGATACTGCTTTTTGTTCTTTAAAAAGACAATTAGGGGAAACATATTCAGTAGCAGACTTTGATCTCTGTGGGAGTAACTTATATTCGTCTGTTATATCAGTTATGAAAATTGATCATGACAAGTCATATGACAAGGCTCGAAGCGTATTTACTAGAATTTAAAGCAAAAGTTTTTTATACATATCAATTAGTGCGCAATATTTTTACCTGGATGAATCGACGTGTATGCAAAAGGTGTATAGACTGTGAAATTATATAGTTACAGTTTCATTTTATAATATGCAGAACTCGGGTTTAGTTGAGGCACTAATTTTACTGCCTGCGCATCCATACAAAATACTGCACCGATTTAGAATTTTTGATGTCATTTCTGTACTCATTTTTTCTATTTCTTGTCTATGTTTTTCGTAATGTTCATCTGACACATTATTTGCTTTATGTGATACGCATAAATCGCAGTGATCTTTTTGCGAAAATTTGATATGATAATTTCATGTAAATCTGCTGATTAGTGGAAAATCTGATTCAAAGTATAACTTCTTGCTAACTTTTCGACAATAATGGGGCTCCATTTTTGGCAACTTCGCTAGCCACTTTTGCAGAAATGTTATTCGTTGTTTTTACCTGTTTAACAGACTTGTGCGTTATTGAAGATTTATCGCGACTGTCATAAGTACCGTGTTTACCGCCACTGTTATTCCAATTTCGACCCATCTTTTCTTTTAGTCCTAGTGTTGAATGAAACATTTCGCGACATTCTTGTAATCTGCTTGAATTATGTCGCAAATGTCTCATTTCGGGTGGGCTCCTTAAACGCTGAATAATTTCTCAAAGCACTTCTTTTACAAAATTGTGACGAACATGATTCTCCTCGTTGCCTAGAAGGATCCTTTTTTCGATATATATATATATTTAATAAATAATTTTTTTTATGCTAAACAAATTCAGAAAGTCCTTTTTTCTTTTAAAATAAATGCACCAAACCAGAATTTTGTTTCACGTTTGCCGTTGAACAAACCGAATACAGAAATGAGTTAGGGCTTTTTCTTTAAAAAAAATGTAAATATGTTAGGGCTTTTTTTTCAATGACTATAAATTCGGTATTTAGAATACCACAATATGTTAGAAACGAAATTTGGAAAAAAATAAGTTACGCCTTATCTATATTATTAAGCCAACGATATACTATTCGAATTTTGAAAGGAATTATTTTTGAGTGAAAGTGAAAAATTCCAATTTTATTTTTTTTCTTTAATATTTAATTTTTTTCAAAATAATTTTCTGTGATAACTGAATGATGGAAATTAAAACTAGTTCTACGAAGAACTATAATTAAAGAAACAGGAAATTTCCTCCTCGGAAATATTTTTAAAAATATATATTTTTTTAAATTATTTAGTGTCTTTTTTTTTTGGAGAATAACTGGGTTTTTTTAAATACCCTTTCCTTCCTTGTTTGGAAAAATGACCGGCGAAAAGAAAAGAAAACCATTGGAAGTGGTTTTGCCTCTTTGTCACATTGTTGTGCTGTTGTACTGTTTTTCTATTTCCTTTTCCGCTCCACCACATTTTCGCCCACTTTCCAGAGAAGAGGGTAGGTAGGTGGTCTGTGGGAAATAGTCGGCAAAAATACGTTTTCAGCGGCGGATGAAACAACAATCCGATGTGCCGCACTGCACACAAATCGAATTAGCGAAAAGCAACGTCGTCGCCGCAGCCGTCTTCGTAATAGGAATATATATTTTTTCATATTAAAAATGGAAAATAATTATTCATGAGGTAGAAAAAAAGTGAAATTGCCAGTTGTGAGATGTGATACTGGCTTGGAGTGAAAATATATTGCAATCTTAAGCAATTGAAGTCGCTGAAGAAAAATATCGCACGCATTCATTATGGATGCAACATTGTGTCTGGAGTCTGTGACACAGGCTATTGAACTGCGATGAGATTTTTAGGCAAAATCAATTAATTGAAGTTTCTTTCCCTTTCCAACAGGTGTAATCCCAAATAATTTTAATACGAACTGTGCGCGCCCACAGCACGTCAAGGTCTTCCAAGCACATTCCTCGCTGACTGACGCCCTTTCCTATTAATGTGGTGCATTCTTTAGTCGTCCTTTCCGGGGCCAAAACTCAGCCTGCTTCGTGAACATCTATTCGCTGTCGGCACAATTCGTTGGTCAGACGGTCAAACGACATTATGTTCAACTTTATGAAAAAGGGCGTGTCCGTGGCAAGTGGCGTTGGCAGTAGTGGCGCGAGCAGTGATCGTGAAAAAGCTGAACGCGATGAAAAGGAACGACGTAAGCGCGAAAAGAAATTGCGCAAAGAGGCTAAGAATACGGGCAGCGTGTCGGGCAGTATGAGCACCGAGGAGCTGTTGCGACTAGACGAGGTGAGTAGTGTCTGCATATAGTTGTTGGAAAAAAATGTCACATAAATCCTTGCCATTTCAGGTGCGTCGCTCTCTTAAAATCCGGGGCCGTCGAAAAGATAAGGAAAAGCTGCCCAGTGGGATAACCGCTGATTACAGCGCCGAATTCTTTGCCGCTTTAAACGCTGAAGCTGGCGCAGCAGGCACCGCCGCTTCTACAGAGAGTGGTGGCTTTGAATTGGATCGTGGAAATGAGGAAATTGTCGCATCTGTGACGACCACCATTGAGAGCCGGCAAAATGGCGGTGGCAGCGCAATACATTCCATTTTGGGCAATGTGGGCGAAAGTGCAAAGGTGAGTTGGATAATTATTAAAATGCAATCGCAGCGAAACAGTCTTAGCAAATTGAATTTTCCAGCTTCGTTTTCTGCCGCCTGTGCCGCCCAAGCCACCGAAACGTGGCATCCTCAAGGGCTCACGCAGCAACATCACAAACATACACGAAGAAATCACTATACGCAACACAATGCAAAACGAGTTGCTTTACGATGGCAATAGGAGTGTCGGTGGCGTTGGCGGTGCTGGTTCTATTGGCTCTGGTTCGAGTCAGCACGGCACTTCCTTTACCTCCGTTGAGAGCCTGCGCAGCGATGAGGGCGCTACTGGCATTCAGCGTGCTATGACGTTGCCCACGTCCGCACGGTACACCACACAATTGCCGGCACATCACATTAACAATTTGCATGTGATGACTTCGCCCTCGCCGAGTGCCGACAGTCTCACAGATACGACAAATTCTTCATTTGCCACTCCGCCCTTCTCATTGAGTCCCATTGGCGAGTCGCAGGGCACCGATCGCTGGTCGCGCGTACATACTTTCGAGGATATCGATTTGCCGCTGCCGTCCATTCATCTGGTGCAGTTGCCCGCTCCGCGAGAACTTGTCATACGACGGCAGAAATCACCGCGCCAAGATTTCGGTTTCAGTCTGCGCAAGGCCATCTGCCTGGATCGTGGCGAATCTCTGACATCGCCCACATTTAAGCCTGTCATATTCGCTGAACCCGGTGCTGCTGGCGGTGGAAGCACGGGCCTCTTGCCCGGCGATCGTTTGCTCAAAGTGAATGGCTTGCCTGTGGGCGATTTGCCGCGTGAGGTGATTATCGAAATGATACGGAATAGCGGTGATTCGGTTACTGTGGAGGTGGGTCCCTTTGAAATGATTTTATTTGAAGGTTCTTAAAATGTAATTATTTGTTGTTAGGTGCAACCCGTTTCTGAGCTGGTTGAACTAAGTCGTCGTTGCATGCCTCATGGTAATGCCAATATTGATGATGAAGTGGATCGTGCGGTGGTCAATGTGAATTGCAATACTTTAAAGCGCAGTGCTAGCAAGAGATTTAAGCAACAGGTATTTTTATGAGCTTATATTATGATGTAACTTTATAAGAAATTTGGAAAATGAAGTTTTTGGTTTTAAATTCCATCGTAGTGAAAAAAAAAAAAATGGTAGATAAAAATTAATTTTGATATAATATCCATTGGAAAACTTGTTTTTCACTTGGAAAATTCACCCAAAAAAGTCCAAAGACCCTGCTAACCCCCTCGCCTAGTTTTATTGCAATACATGAACATTTTGTTCCTGTAGAACAAACAAATTTTTAAAATAATAGTAATGTCAAAAAATTACAGAAGACATTTAAAATAAATACATTTAAAATGCTCCGGCCACTTTTTTCATCACATTAAAAAAAAATAATTGAATACCAAAATACACGTGTGCACAGGTTTCAGCTCTCTAGGTCATATACACGATTTACGAGAATTTAAAGACTTGAACCTTTTTATTAACTAAAAAAAAATTACCTTTTAAATTTAAAATTTTTCCGAAAAAGTTAAAAGTGACCTTTTATATCTGAGAATCATTTTTAACAGTTATGAAAAAAAGTTGCATATAACTTTTATTCAAAAAATTGTTTTTTTTTAAATAAAATTCTTAAAACAACTAAAAAGCAGAAAGTAAATTTAAAAAAAATTAATTTCAGAAATTTGTATTTAAAACTAAGGGTTTTTGGCCACTTCATAATCTTCAATGGCATTAGGAACAAACCAGCTGAAAACCGTTGATTTTAAATCAAAATTGCTGAAATTAATTTTAAAAAATTGGTTTTCTGGAATTTTTACCAATTTTTATTTATGTTTTGGTTGCTTCTAGATCCCGGATTTTGTCTTGTCCCGACAGTCCTGGGATTGTAAGGACTAAAATCCAGGGATTTTCGGAATCCCGGGACTGCCTAAAAATTACTGAATTTAATTGAATTTTCCAAAATTTTTCCATATATTTTGAACAAAAACCTGAATTGAATTTAATTTTATTTTTGTTTAAGTATTTTGTATATGTATTTGGTTAAGGGACCAAATATACAGGAAACTTAAACTTGCCAATTTATAACATGTGTGATTTTTGATATTTTACAGGAGTTTTTTGTATTTTGTTTTCTGATAAATATTCTATGATAATAACGAGTTACGATAAAATTGGAAGCAAATTTTCTCACTGTTTCATGTGCAATTTGCATATTCTATGTATGTGGAAGAGATTCTTTTGTGATACGAATTTCGAAAAAAGTACTACATGCGACAAATTTGCGATTAGGGGACAATATTATGTTGATTAGCTTCTTAATTTTTAAATTTGAGCGAATTGCGTTTTTATTTTCATTAATTTGCAATTTTTCATTAAAAATATATGATTTCCTTGGATCAATAATTTTGTGGCAAACAAATTTTTTTTTAGTTTTTTAAGTCCCAGGACTAATTTCTAACTATCAAAAAATGGTCCAATAGAAATTAGTCCCACAAATATACCGAAAGAAATGAGTTCAAAAATTGCACTACTGAAACTAGTCCGAAAAATTACTATTCCAAACAATCAAAATTAGAAAATCAAAAAAAGTAAAACTGACCCATCTAACAACATAATTTATCTTTTCACACTATCAAGTGCATGACGAAAAATTTTGACAAAGAGTGGGTAAGAACTAGGTAGTGAAAACGAAATAAGAAAGGGACCTGGATAGTCGCATTTCCAATTAATTGAAACTGGTCCAATTTTAAATTACAATTGGACCACAATTCTGAAGTCTGAATTAACATTCCAATTGGACCAGTCTAAAACCCATTTATTATAACATTTTTCGTACTAGTTACAAAAAAGAAGTGTTAGGACTACACTCTTCGATTCAATTGACTCGACCATTCCGACAGGATAGTTGCTTCTCAAAAATAAATTCAAATAAAACTATATTTGTTACAGTGGCTCTTATTTTGGAAAATCGGTCTGATTCCCGCTGTGAACAACTCCAGCTGGACCGTTTTTAAATTAACCAAGGTTTTTTTTGTAAAAAAAATTCGAGTTTTTGAATTGTTTCTAGTCTAGCGTGATGAGTTTACATCGTATAGTAAAAAGTTTTCATGTTTTTAAAGGTATGTTGTTCCTCTATCAAATGCACATTTTAAATCCAATTAAAACTGTGTTTTTTATAAAATATTATATGCAAAGAAAAAATGAAAAATGCAAAAATGCGATTTAAACTGTTTTAAGTATTTATCCAGAACAACTTGGAGACAAGGTTACTCTCTTTTAACCCGATCAAGGGCATTTTTTAGGTGTAATAGATGCATCTTTTTAGCAAAACGTTGGAATGTACGCTTTATCCCAAAAACAGCGAATATGGCTGCAGAAGCACACAACGAAAGTCTTTCATCGTTATAAATAGTAATAACGATGTTTTTAAGATCTGGAAACAGGAACCGAAACCGATATATTTTTAATTCTGAGAATCGGAACCCAAACCGGAACAGATATTCGTTTCGGTCCCAGTCTCAGTCCCTGGAAACAAGTCAATCCCTGGAAACAAGTCAATCCCTGGAAACTAGTCGAATTGTTGGTTGTTAGGCTCAATGAATAAAATAACCATTTTTTAATAACACACAAATTGAAAGGACTTAGTTAATTCTGATTAGCAAACATTTTGCTTTTATGAAGAAATTTCAAAATTATTCGGCAAAAAATGGTCGGATTGGAATGTTTTTGGGCCCATTGCATAGAAGAGAGCACAGATCACATCTATAATCATTTTTAGATATTTGTTCAAAATAATTAATCTTCAAATTGTATTCAAACAAACCAAGTGAACCAAGTAATTGGAATAGGGCCTATGAAGGACTTAGGTTATTATCACAGATTATAGGTTTACTATAGACCAGAAAGATGGCTTACTTATCTCGTTTTTGGGAAAAAAGGACTTAGTGATTTCTGTAGTAGAATTATTATATTTTCGAAATAATATCAATTTGTTTCATAAAAAAAATTAATATGTTACAGAAAATATATTTCGATGCAAAACGTTGCCCCTAACAAATCTAATAGCAAAAAATATATGGCTATAAAATAAATTATGGTGTACTGAAGGACGCCATCGGGTTCAACGTGGCTTAATTATATAAGATCAGCAATCAAATCTCTCAAACGTTTTTTGGTTGTTTGGTAGTTCAGTGTAATTTATGCCACTGTCGAGGAAGAGAAATCAAATTGAATTAATTGTAAACTTAGTATTTGCATTCCACCGTTTTCAATGAACCGATTTCAATGAAATCGATTTGCTCTAGCAAATCGATTGCCGGTTGACCATGTAGATTTGTTCTTTGGAAGATTTGTTAACTTATAAGTTAACTATAAGTTAGACTCTCATAGACTAGAAATGAGTCCATTATCCGTTACATGAAGATTGTACCCCCTTTTCCATGGTCTGAATCAAGCCCGATCGTCCGTACCTTAAAGCAATGATTAAAGCTGGACAGTTGCAGAGTAGATGTTCTAGAGTTTCTTCCTCGTCTGGTTCATTGCAGTTGCTTGCATGATGGCCGATGAGCCATTGTCCTTTAGTTATTCCAATTATGAGTCTACATTCTATCCGCAATACCGAATGAGGGCCAAAAGGTTTTTGCATTCTTGCTGTGAGTGATATAATTACAAGCTGCCGAAACCTTAAATCAACTTAATTTGCTAGAAATTGGAGAAATACTCCGAGTTTACGATGACATTTCTGTAATCAGTTCATTAACAGTGCTTGAAAAAGTCGGATTCTGTTAAGTTTTAATTGTTTAATTCCGCTGCGAAAGGTATTCCCAATTCAAACCAAAGCCACAACAACATTTCTTTAAGATAAGAATTTGATAAACGTCACTCAGTACAAATACAATGAACAAGTGCTATCGATTGGAATATTCTTCCTTATTTTCTATGAAAACAATTCGATTTCTTGCCTCGCCACTAATAAGTCAACCCTAAATAACTCGTGTCTTCAAATGGAATATTTGCCGTTAATATGCGATAATATTTACTTCGACTTGTTGCGAATTTGTCTCCAATAAAAGATAGCAAATATTTGCATATTAGAATAGCGTATGTTCATACCGAAGAACGCACAAAGTCTACGAAGGCAACAACAATCGGACAAAAAGAAAACAAAGACAACGTCCGTCGTCCGTCCGTACGTACATAAAGTAAAATTAACTCCAAAAATATTTATTTTAATATAGGCGTGTGCGCGCGACTCTATGCGACGTGCCGCCTTAGCGCGCGATAAAATTTATTTATTTCTTGTCGTATTATTTAGCAGCAAGCACCTACTAAACAAAAAAAAACCATATGAAATACTCCGGTATGGGCGCGCGGATAACCCAAACAGCACACATATACCCACACGGTGCAACTTGTGCAGCAACGGTGTTTGGTAGATTCAGTGTATGCGCGTAGTATTTACGGTGTTGAATTTAAATTTGAATTTTATTGAAAACATTCCAGGCGGCGGGCATATGCATATGCGACAACCGTGGGTATATGTGGCACAGTTGCCACATTTATTGATCGATTGATATTGCGAAAATGTGACATTCCATTCAAACCGTAGAGCAGTGCAAGTGTCAATAGTTCAAGGTGAAGGCAAAAGAAATAAGTCTCCAAGTGCGACAACTTTGGACTTCCTGTGTACCTTCCAGTTTTCTTGAAATATCCGTTCGCAAGGCTTGCAATCCGCCAGTTGCCAACTCTGTCCTATTAAGTGCCAAGTAGAAGCCTTCGGCAGTCAGTCGAAATTAAAAATTCACTCAATAAGAATGTAAAAATAATCTGGCAACATTGCTGAGAATGCACTTAAACAGCAGCGGAGCAACTGCAAAACAACTACCAACCGCATACGCCAGCGATGGCGCAGTGCATTTGCAGCGCTGCCGTGTGCCTACGCAGTCAAAGGCCAGCGTACCGCGTCTAATTGAAACTTTAGGTTGACTTTTTTTCTTCTGTTTCTACAGAGTTACGTTCAGAAGCTCTCCACTCCACTCCACTCAACTTGGCTGTGTGGTGGCAGAAGTGTCTGTGTGGTTAGAGAGCAAACAGCAGACAGACTGCATAGCTTCGTCAGTACGTTAGGAACCGCTTCTATGAGCGGTACGATACCGCTTCAATTCGTTCGTTGAAATTTCTTCTAATTTTTGTTTCTTCTTGTTGCCAACTCTTGACTTGACTTTTCTTCGCGCATTCGATCAATCGGTAGTTCAGATTGGACAGTGAGTTTATGTGTGTCTGAGAAGCATTCGAATGCATTTCATTCATTCATTTCGAAGTTGAGAAATCGAGATTTAAGTTTACACTCGTCGTCGTCTGAGCTTGAGTTTGACTTTGGCTTTTAGCCCGCGCTTATTTGTGGATGCTAACAGTGTTTTTTTTTTGTCAGTATACTGAACATTAATATTCATTTCATTCACTAATTCTATGGAATATTTGCAGTGCAGTTCGATGTTTGCACTCCGTTGTTATTGTTATTTCTTGTTGTTGTTGTTGATGTGATTGCTATTCACACTTAAGTTATGTTCACATCTCTTGCCGTAAATCCAACAACATTTTTTTGTTATTCATCATCACGTGTCTGTAGAATCGAATTTATTGCAACATTTGCTAGCTTAGAGCTAAAGATTACTGATTGATTGCTGGATAATTTCGAAAATAGTTATTTATGCAATGTGTTACGTCGAGTTGATACCTGAAAACCCTTGAAATCACAACAGACCGATCACATGACGTCTTGGCAGTACATATTGATTGATCGTCGCTTTGATGATCGTTTTATTGGATCAATATGAGTTTATTTTCTTAGCTTGTTTGTTATTCTGCTATTGACAGAATCAATTTTAATGCAAACGTTTTCTTTAGATGTATCTTAACTAGATAAAGTTTCTACATTTTTAAGTGGGTACAAGGGATTGCTGATAGATTTGGTTGCTTGAAGCTTAGGAATAGGAAATTATTCAATTCGTTGTAGCAAATTTTCATGTGAATATATTGTTTACTCATAAACATGATCGATGACATTCTTTCTTAAAGTGAAGGTGTAAAAAATACTTGCCTTTGCTGCAATTTGCTCTTGAGCCCATTATATAAGATCACAAAAGCCCACAGTCTCTTCTCTTCCTGTCTTGAAGTAATATTTTTGAAGATTGTGCATGTTGTGTACTTTAATCCTCTCTAGACGTGATCTGTGATCTTCATGAAGTATTCTCAAGTCTTTCAAATGTGTACGAAGAATAGCTTGTCTCTGACTAAGATTAACGTAATTCAATCGCTCTTGTCGGCGTCGAGTGGAGTGGAGTGGAGTAGAGTCAGTCTATCTGTGAGCTTAGGCCGTTTTGATCAAGGTTGCGATCATTGCAAATCTTTTTTCTTTTTTCTTCATACATTTAACTTGAAGGCGTCAGCGTCTCAGCGTCATGGTGTCGAATTGTTTGTTGACTTGACTTCGCTATGCTTGAGGTGTTGGCAATTGTTACTTTAACCATGACAATTGTTATTAATTTAATAAATACGAATAAGGCAGCGTGATGAATATAAGATAACAATTAAGATGGAAGTGCAAACGAGATTTAAATTAAAAAAATTTTAAAAAATAAAAAAAAATGCCTTTTCAAATGAGTTAATAATTGAAATTTTTAAATTAAATTATAATTTCCTCCGATAATAAAAAGAATTGTTACACTGCAAGCTATTTTTTTTAATTTAATAAAAACTTGTTGGAAAAAATAATTAAAATGGAAAAAAAAATGTGAAAAGTAGGATAAAATAAATTTGACGCGATTCTATCACAAAAACATTAAACATTATGTTTAAAAAATTTTAATAAAAAAAATTTTAATAAAAAAAAATTATTTTCTAATTTTTATGCAAAAAATTTAAATTAAAAAAAAGTATTTTAATTAATTTTTTTTTAAATAAAAATTTATATTAAAAAAAAAATAATAAAAATATTTAATTTAATTTAAATTCTATAAAGAACCTAAAAAGTGAAAAGAAAAATGAAAATTTAAGGAAAAGAAACTTGAAAAAACGTAAAAAGATTCTTCGAAAAATCTCTGCAAATGTTTCTATTACCAAAAACTTTTGAGCAAACGCTCCGCTCGACCATTGTTCCCGCTACACCCGCTCAACCCGGTTCTGGACTCAATCCCGAATTCCACAAAGGATGTACGGGCAAAGCGCATGCCTGTGGCACTGCTAAAGCCAAACTTATCAGCAACAAGGTGACGACAAATGGAACTGCTGCTGCAGCAACCGCTACACCCAAAGCCCAACATCGCAAGAACAGCATTAGCTCGGAAACGATAAGTGACAGTGGCTCCGAACACTCAGCTTCATGGAATTCGAATTCGAATGAGGCAATGCTAGTCGCAGCCGCCGACACCGTTGACATGTCAAAAGCAAACAAACAAACGACAGCATTAAAGAAGCCCAAGGATGCGAGGATTTCCACAAAAAGAGAAGCACCAAAGCCACCCCTTAGGAATGCTGTCCAGAAGAGTTCTTCAGCTACTACACCGATTTTGACCACACGACGTATACGCCAATATAGCGAAGGTGGTGATGATGGTTGCACTTCGGAAATTGGAGGATCCTCCACATCCATACAACAGCAGCAGCAGTCGCAGACAACCTTTGAACGCACGCAAAAATATCGCAGCTTTCGTGTGGGCAACAAACGTCAGGCCATGGCCAAGCCCAGTCCAGTGGCACCCATAAGACCACCCTGGAATAGCGTAGCAAAATCATCGCCACCACTTCAGAAAACTCCATCGGCTTCATCATTAAAAGCCTCTACGCACAATAGCAGTCCCTTGACTAGTCGCACCTTTCGCAGTTCACTCAGGCGACAACGCGATCTTGTCAGCTGGCAAACCGTACACGAGCACTCGTTGGCTTTGCGTGGCTACGGTGCCACTAGTGGAGTTTACAAAAACTATGACGAGGCTATAAAAAAGAAGGTTTGACAACATTTCAAAAGACAATTTTTTTGTATTTGCATCTCAAGAAACCCCATTATAATTTCTATTTTTTATTGCCATCGGAAACTATTCCAACGGAACTTTTATGAAGAAACGCTTTCAATTCGATATTTCAACATTTCTTCAAGTTTTTCTTTGCTTTTGTGTTTCTCTCTGTGACATTTATTATTGATTTTTCACAACAGTTGCAATCGATTGAGGCGAACAGTCAATTCGATCGCCAATGCGTCGGTGTCGTTGGACTCAAATGTACAACAGAATGCATGTGACACGTGCATATACGCACACATGCACAAGTATAAAATACACACTTATACCAAAGAGGGCTACACCCGGCCGATTTATTTGTTGTCGTTATGTGCTTTTTCCAACTCTAGTCTGTGCGCCCCGGAAGTTTGCATTTGTCCAATACCAATACAAATCCATATTTGTTATTGTTCTCAATCGAGCTGCGAATGGCACAAATGTGCATACACGATCATCCGCAACATGACTGAATGTCATATGCGCGTATTAGCTTTGCCCATTTGCTCGCTAAGTCAATGAACTTTGACTAATTGCTGTGGAGTTTAAGCTAAAAATTACTCATACGAAATTTTCTTATATTTTGAAATAACTTAAATTAAGCGCATCATAAATTATAATTATCCAGAACGTTTCGGAGTTCACCTGAGTTGTTTTTTTTTTGGTGTCTGCTCGTTTGAATGTTTATTGCCAACCAAATCTATTTAATTGCCGTAAAAAGTCCTTATGCACTCACTCACGCCTGGCATTTGAAATTGAAAGAAAACAAATACAAAAAAAAACGTTTCCCGCAACTGTTTTTGTATGTTTACAGTTGCATAACCCTGCAGCGGCCTGTCAGTCTCTGTCGTCATCGTACGTAGCAGCGTACGTCGCAATCAACAATGTTTCCCTTAAATGTTTATATTGCGTCGTCGTCATAGTCTGCAACTAATTAGGATTTAGAAATTCAATTTAGAAACACCTAAAAATATCTCTTCCATTTGTAAACTGAATATAAGGCAATAGAAGAAGTGAAGAAACTCAAGAGACCAAAATACAAATACCCAAGTTGGGTTGAGTGATGTGGTTCGGAGTTGGGGCAGTTGCGGTGGCAATATATATTCTTTGTAGAGGTGCTGCTCTGCTTCTAGTTTTATGGAATATTTTTCCAATTAATTTTTTTTTGTTTTTTTTACGTACAAATATTATCTATTTCCAAGGTTTATACGAATCTTTACGAGTGGGGTACGAAATGTAAGATAAAAAAACAATGTGGGCAAAACTTTAAAGAATTGGAAACATTTTTGGTAATACTTTTTTCACTAAATTATTTTGCAAAATATTTGCAAAAATAAATGGAAATTCCTTTTGGTTTATTGAGCAATGAAATATGGCTTAAGTTGCTTCTACACGACGCTACATTGCCTTAAAACAAATCTTGTGGTGACTATGAAAATGTTGTCTACTAAAAAATGTTTGCAATAAAACATTTCGCACGGCAGACATTTTTTTTTTTTTATACATATTTGTAAAATTTAATTCTAAAAAGCATTAGAAGTGATAGGAAGATCGCCGCCGTTAGGCATAGACTCCATTATTAAATGCAATAAAAGGAAAAAAGACCAAAAAGAATTGCAAAAAGGCTCAGAGCTTTGTGGAGTCGTGAACTTGTATGTAGGAATTCTAACTCCAAAGAAATTACTAACTCCACTTTTTCCAAATTCAAGATAATTACATACTAGGGTTAGACAAGAAACCCCTTTTTTTTTGCCGATCGACTTCAATGGTAAAATAATGAAAACAAACGGAAAATTGATCTTTAGTTCGTGGATAAAATTTTAATTTTGTAAAAAATTGATATAGTCCAGTGCAAAAAAAAATTAATAAATTAAAGGAGTGTCGGGTAATTCGGCACTTCGGGTAATGTGGCATTAGTGCTTTTTTCCATGTTGTTGTGGAAATTTTTGAAAACTGTAAATGGCGAAAGTTGTAAATATCGACTGGATCCGCACGTATTTGTATCGGTGCGACTCAATTGTGTGAACAAACTATATAAAAAGTTTAAATTCAGCTATTGTGTTAATTTCGATAAAAGTGGTGTTATTTGAGATATCGGAAATATCTTTAATAACCTTAGGTAGTTTTTTGAAATTACTTTGCAGTGATATCAATTACTCCAACGAAAACAACAACAAAATTTATATTTTTTTAAATCAATAAATTTTCCAATTATCGGGCACTTTTTCTCGGCTAAATTGGCTTAGATTTATAAATTTTTTGTTGTTGGATTTCATTGATTACACAACTCAACAAAAAGTGACTTTGGGTAGATTTTAAAAATGTTAACTGTTTTTGAAAGAAAATTACCTAATACATAATGTTGTCGTATCTCTAGAAGAGACAATATTATGAGATAAAAGAGCACAAACACAGAAATTGTTGAATATTTAAGTTTTACCGAGGCCAAAATCTGATTTATAGGGAAAATGATCGGAGAGAAAAAAATACTAAAAGGTATTTGTAGAGAATTTTTCAAGGAACAAAACTGCACCATTCATTAAAACTAAGACAGAGTTTTTGAAATAAACATAACTAAACACAAAATTTCACAAAAAAAAATTAAATTTTTGACTTTGATAATAAGTTAACGCTATTTATGTTGATCGGATTTTGACGTATTTTCGCACAAATCACCTTATAACTCCTTACAGGGTCATTTGAAGTCCCCCCTCCCCATACAATTTTTTCTGTTTCTCGACCAGAGGAAGAAGATTTATTGTCTTGTTCAGGGACACCCTGTAGACCATCCAAAAAAGGTGCTATATGGAGAAAGCTACTGGCACCCATTTACAAATCGTTGGAAAAATCGAAAATGAATCATAAACACTAGTTTATTAATTTGTATGTGTTGTTTATTCTTTCAGTGTCTCACTCTACCCATTTGAAACAAAAACATTATTCGTAAGATTTTATTAGCAAAATAATAAGTAAATAAGGGTTAAAATTATGTTTCGCTGTCATCAGTTTCCTCCTCATATTCAGAACCGCAGTTTTAGCAAGTGAAATAGCTCCTTTGCCTGTTGACACATTTGAAATGAACAGCACGATGTTTGCACGATGTTTGCACGATGTTGTGTCAAGGGTGCCAGTAGGTGGGGACTTTTGCTATTCTGACTGAATCTCAGATTGCTCATCATGTTCCATTGTTTGTCGAAAACGTGAAGAATAAAAAACAAACTAAGAATCCCACTCATATTTACCCTTTTATATTGATGAAAAGCACTTGAAAATTCACTTAACAAAGATGAACGATTACAGCAACACGTGCATATAACTCAATGATTTATGAAAAGTTAAGGGTTAATTAGATGACACTTTGACACTAAGCACGTCAGAACTGATGGGTGCCAGTAGCTGGTATCAGTGCCAGTAGGTGGGCACCCTTCCCTACTAATAATGGCTTTTAGCATATTTTTATTTTAGTGACACATTACCCGCATAGTCGGAAAATCTGGCACTTTTTCGACATTTACGAAATGGCTTGTTTCAACCTGAAGATGGCCTTGTATAGGAAAACCGTATATGGTGGAAAAATAGTAAAACATCGATATTCCACCCCGACAAAATACGAAACTAGTGCCAAAAGTCGCTCCTCGGGAACCAAAACAAAAGTTGTTCTATATGGGTCTAAAAAAAATTAATTTCAACAAATACATTTTTCTCTGAAAATTGCCTCTTTAGGGGAGCAAGCAAGGACTGTAGAGCTTCAGCTGCTATATGGAGAAACGCGTTTCCACGAATATCTCTTTCACGGTCCATCCTACAGCTTTGGAGCCCTGTTAGTCAAACATCACTAAGTGAACTTATTGATTTTTGTTTAATGAGTTCCAAATACTGACTTTATTGGGTTAAGAGAAGAATAACTTTGTTGAAGACTAACACTATTTCATTTAACGTTAAAAAGTTGTTTTAACGAAAGTTCAGTAACTTTTTACCCCAAATAACTTGCTTTTTGAGCTATTTTTGAGTATTCAGTATTCTTTGAAAAAGGTCGAAAGGTAATAATTCTAGGCCATACCATGCGATCTATACCGCAAATACGTAAATTAAAAATTCACCTGGTACATAAATGCAGATAAATGAAGACCATTTGCATTATCCTTCCTATACAAATTTCTAACGATAAGCACGCTAATTTTGTACATTTACTAATTCGTTACAGTCTCGAAATACACCAAATGAGCTCCTTAACGAACCGCACAATTCCAATGCAATCGCGACGAACTCCTCGGCAACCGCCAACGGTGATGGCGAGCATGTGTGGCTGGTGCACCGCGGTGGCTTCTGCGCCGCACTACAATTGCCGCAAACCAAAGCTCATATGGAGAACCACAAAGTCGTTGTGCAGCTGCTGCACAACGGCGAGGAAATGACCGTCGACGAGGATGACATCGAAAAGCAAAATTCGCAGAGCTTAGATCTGGTGGAGGACATTTGCGAACTGAAGCATTTGAACGAGGCGGCTGTGCTGCATTGTCTGCGTCAGCGTTATGCTAGCAATCTCATACACACAAAGGCGGGCCCCACACTGCAAGTGGTCAATCCAATGGCTCCGCTGTCGCTCTACTCGGAAAAGGTAGCAGTAGGGCGTTGCGATATGAAGTCAATGCGTATCTCTAATAAGCGGAATTGTCTGTTCATATTTTGCAGGTTGTTTCTATGTTTCGCGGCTGCAAGACAGAGGATATGCCTCCGCATATCTACTCGCTGGCTCAGACCGCCTACAGGAGCATGTTGGAAACGCGTCGCGATCAAAGTTTGATATTCATGGGACGTTCTGGTTCTGGCAAAACGACAAGCTTCAAACACGCTCTGTACTACTTGGCGTTGGCTGCTGGTATGTCGTTTGGGTTGTAACAACTGCGATATTAATGCAGCATTGAGTCATTGCCCACCATTTTGCGCGTGGTGGGCGCGTTTAATTTCTAGCTTAGGTGCAGTAATTAATTTTTAGTTGTGTTGCCAATTTGCATGGCAATTTGTTGCAAAAAAAAAACAATACTTAAAATTTGCATAGCAAGAAACACGAATACAAGTTTCAGATTTTAATACACAAACAATATAAACGAAACAAATTAGAAAATTATAGTTTGAAATGTTTTGAATTATGAGCAATGAGAAATACGTGGTTGATTTTAAGGAAATACATTAGACTTGGCTCAACCGTAGGAACATTGGACATAAAAATGTATTGTATTATTTTCCTACTGATAAGATTAATTTAAATTAACCTACTACCTGATCAATTTGAAGATCCTTAGCCCGGTGCCGCATTGCATCCAAACATGGCAAAATTAGTTCAAATTTGTTTAAATCTCACGAAAAAGAATTAAAAAAAGTCCGCCCATATTTGGAAAGCTTAACTCAAGAAGATTTCAGTGCAACAAAAATTAGCTCATTATTCACGCTCGAAAACCGTAACAATTGTTTTTTTTTTTTCGTGTGAGTCTGTTCGACAAACACGAGTTTTCACTCCAGCTTTACCGTCCGACCGTGCATGTCTCCTTCAACTTGAATATCCTACAAGATCTCGAAAAATCGTTAAACTATTGCCTTCACTTCCGCATTCAGTGAAATTCTGAATTCAGTATGGTTGTTAAAGCGAAAGTCAATACTAGTTACAAAGAATAAATACCATCGTGCATTATAACTTGATTGCTCCGCCAATACTAATTGTAAAACCAAACAATTGCCTAACAGAAAAGTTGTTGGTTGGACCGCCATGATTGCTTAATTGACGTTATACACTTTTTTTATTTTTATAAATTTGATTCGCAGAAGAAATTTAGGAAAAAAAAGCAAAAACTATTGTTTGTTTAGTTTAAACTAATACAAAATAACATAAAAACAAAAATCATTTAGAAAACTGCAAGTGTATTTGTTTTTTTTTTTAAATTCCTGGTGGATATCACAGGCGTTCTCAGAATTTTTCTATCACGTCAGAGATTCACAATCAAAGAGTAAAAAATGGGCGAATTGACAAATTTCAGTGAGCTAATCTATTCTATAAAAACCTAACGTCATCCTTTATTGTTAACATTTATCTTCAAAACAAGGTGTTTTATTTTTATTATTACTATTTTTTGTTTTCTAAATTGAAATCGAAAGTTAAAATGAAACTATACGAGCTAGAGCACGAGTGTAGTCCGTATTGTTTAGCATCCAAAAAATTTTAAAGATCATAAGGTTGCTTTTGAGCACCTCTTTTGTACTGAAACGTATGTAATCGTAATTATAGTCCAAAGTGTAAGTGGAACTATACAAAAACGTTCATATGTTACCATTATGATATATTAGTTTACTTACAATAAATCGCAAAAATTTGTCAATTTGGTCCTTGATCCTAGCGTGATTCTAAGGGCCAATGTTTTCATGTGTGTGCGAAAAAATGGAAAAAGGGTTTTTACTGTTTGTTGTCTTACTTTTGAACTGCTGCCGCTAGATGCTGGCCATCTTTGGGCTGGTTGGAAAGGTAATTCGATAGGAAAAACAATGGTCTGAAATACGCCAAAATTCGATTACATTTCGTTAATATTATCAAAGCCTAACAAATTTTTCTTTGTAAAATTTTGTGTTTAATCAAACTTATTTTGAAAACTATGTTTTAGTTTTTTTTTAATATAATATATAATTGAACACCAAATTGCTCAAATAAAAATTTGTTGAAATTTGATGATAAATTAACGCAATGTGATCGAATTTTGGCGTATTTCAGACCATTGATTTTCCTATCGAATTACCTTTCCAACCCGCCCTAAGATGGCCAGCATCTAGCTGCAGTAGTTCAGAAGTAAGACAACAAAGGGAGGAGAGCGTATTTTTACCATTTCTCGCAAACTTCACCCTATAACTCTTTACAGGGGCATTCGCGACCGCTTTCCACGCATAACATTTTTTTCGTTTCTCGAGCAGAGGAATTAACTGACGGCTGTTTGTCGTCTTAATACTAAAATCGAAGGAGTATTCTGAATTAATTGGAACTTAGTTTCTAAATGGATTTTGGTCATATTATATTTTAAAATCGCTTTATTTACTCGTAATTTAAGAGTCTTAAATAATATTTCAACTTATTGGACATCAATTTGTACATAAATGATTCGGACGGACCTTTGTTTCGCTAGATAAAAAATGTATTTCTATAAAATTACACGAATTTGTACTCTCTTGCATACTAAAACGTATTTTTTTCGTAAATTAATATTCAGGATCCTATAACAACTTCCTCAACGCTGAAAAGGTCAACTCGGTGAACAATATTTTGGAAGCATTTGGCAATACGAAAACTTGTCTCAATTCAAATGCGACGCGTCTAACGCAACTTTTGAGCTTGGATTTTGATCAAACGGGACAAATAGCTTCGGCCTCAGTGCAAGTATGTCATGTCGGATCGCGTTGATTGTCATTTGTCTTAACTGCATTTTTACCCTTAAAGGTTCTGTTACCCGAACGGCAGCGCGCTGGACGGCGACTATCAAATAGTCACAGCTTTCACATAATGACACGCTTGCTTGCGGGAGCGGAAGGTTTGCTGCAGAAGGAACTGCATTTGGATAATATTTCCTCAGAGGATAATCATCCATTTGCCTCACTGTCGCAGAAACTCGAAGAACGCCATCGTTCGGCAGCAGAATTTATGCGAACGACACAAGCCTTTGAAGCGTTGAATATTGATGCGAAAGCAGTGCGTGGCATCTGGAGTATATTGGCGGCAATTTATCATCTGGGATTGGCAGGTGTTACGAAAAGTAAGTAGAAAAGCAGATTTTTGTTGGCGACAGAAAATATATGGAAAATCCTTTAAATTTTTTTAGTTGGATCTGGTAGCACTGCCCGCATACAATTCGCCAATCCCTCGGCTGCGCGTAAGGCTTCAGGCTTGCTGGGTGTCTCAATGGAGGATCTATCAGCGGCTGCCTTTAATCCTACTACAACAAGCGCTGGTGGTGGCGGTACAAGCCCCTCAAAGTCGCCCACGGACAGCACTGAATATGCTTGGGAAAGTCTGGAAGGCCTAGTAATTGGACTCTATTCGGAGGCCTTGGCCGCGGTGGTGGCCCTCATCAATAAAGCCATTTGCACTTCGTCGCATACAATCGCTTCGATCATGTTGATAGACACGCCCGGGTTTCAGAATCCCGCCAGTTGTGGTGTCCAGGCCGGAGCTTCTCTTTCCGATTTACGTCACAATTACTTGCAGGAGCGCTTGCAGTTGCTATACCATCACACCACTTTGATTGCTCCTAGAGATCGATACGCACAGGAACTGGTTGAAATCGATATGGAGGGTATGCCGGAAACGCACCCGGGGCCGTTAGTGTCCCTAATTGACAAGGCTCCCCAAAATCATGTGGTGCGCTCGTCACAACGAGATCTAAGAGAGCACGATCGTCGTGGTTTGTTGTGGTAAGTTCAAATTGAAGCTGTCCAAGTGCACAATTTTGAAGTTGTTTTCTTCCCTAACCATCAGGCTGCTTGACGAAGAATCAATGTACCCGAACTCCAATGACGATTCATTCCTTGAACGTCTCTTCTCGCACTACGGCGATCGTGAGCACCAGAGTCTGTTGCGCAAGTGCTCTACACCCAAGCAGTTTGTGCTGCAGCATTTGCAAGGCACGAACCCTGTACTGTATACCGTAGATGGCTGGGTGCGTCACAGTCGTGAACATCCAGCTATACGAAACGCTGCCACTTTGCTGCAGGACAGCTCTAGAGAGGAGATCAATCGTCTGTACATTGGTTCATTGACAAGGGGTGCAGGCGGCATTGTTTTCTGCGGTTCAATTGCCGGACTCGAGGGCACCCAGTCCCTGAGGCGTGTCTCGAGCATACGTAGGTCCTTCACATCGGCCGGCGTTAAGCGTAACTCGATAATGCTGCAGGTGAAATTCACAGTCGACGGCATTATCGATACCCTGCGCCGTACGGGCACACATTTCGTTCACTGCTATCTGCTGCAGCATAATGCCGGTCAGCACAGTAGCTTCTCTGCGGGTGGCTCGCCAAACACTTCGGCCTTACAGTCGAACAGCGAGGAGATGGTCAATATTCCTTTGCTGCGTAGTCAGGTGAGTGGCGGCTCTTCCGAGAGTTGGGAGTAAAACTCAATTTTCATACGACATTTTTTCTAGTTACGTGGCTCACAAGTTCTGGAAGCAGCACGACTGCATCGTTTGGGCTTTCCTGAATCGGTTCCCTTGGCCGAATTCGTTCGTCGTTTTGGTCTGTTGGCTGGCGATGCGTCGACCAAGGACATAACGGTAGAGCAAATTATTGCAGCCAATGAGGTGGACACCGCAACGTATCGTATTGGACCTAGTCAAGTAAGTGCAACCGATACATACAAATTGTTGAATGATTCAAGCCCGGCTTGGAAACTTGTGGGGTTTTTGGGCAATCAAAATCCTTTCATGATAAAAGGACATTTATGAGATCTGCATATGGGGATCTTTAAAAGACAAAACGGTTTCAATTCACTTTCATGTCGTGTTTGCTCCAGAGTACTCGCATCTTCGTTCCTTTCATTTTAATTTAGGACCAATTCCTTTGGATATTATTAAATTCAAATTTCTTTTCTTTTTCTAGTTTAAAACTTATGCTAGTTAAATTTTTTTTTATTATTGAAATGTACAAAATTCAATTTTAGTTTTAACAATCACTGGCACTATCCAAATTCGGTTTGCTATCTCGTCACTTCCATTCAATTAACCTTAATTCAATTTAATTACTTATCAATTTAGTTCTAAGAATATTCTAATTGCAATTACCCCAAACACGTTCGCAATTCAAACAAGCTATTCACGAACCAAAATAAATCTTATCAATGACACGCTGCGACAAAAAGCTGCTGCTCAAAAAATTCGGATTTATTGCGCGGCGCATGCGCACCACTTCGCCCAACCCGAACGGTGGGCGACTGAGTGTGCTCAAATAGTAGATGCCTTTTTTCGGCACAGCCGGCTCTCCGCCCATATACACCACGGCCGAACATGCCGCTGCCTCGGCAGCATTAGCCCCATTAGAGCAACCGCAATTGAACTTCTCAGCGTTGTTCGGAATATTCTTGCATTGCATTGCGCCAAACAGCTTCGGATTGCGCACAGATTCTGCAAAGTAATACAAGGCCGCAAAGTGATCGCACGTAAAATCAAATTCAGCAGCGGTGGCATTTGGACAGTGTGGCTGGCCTTGACCCCAATTCGGGAAGAATGCAGCATGACTTAGGTCATTGTTCGGATTGCCCAGCAGAGTGATGTCCGTGTGAATGGATTCCACGTACAGGGCATCGCTAGGCGCCAAGCGATATTCTTCGCTCAAACCCAGCTGAGTGAGGCCAGCGGGGTCCAGGGCAAATATGGCGCCAAAGCGATTCGGCTTGAGAATCTTGCCGGACAAACCCGAAATGTGGCTGCCCGCACTGTGCCCAATGAGGTACATACTTTCGTAGGGCACACCGGCTTCGCGATGCAAAAATTGCACGAATTTCACAAAGTGCGCTGCTATATCGGATAATTGCTTGGAAATGCGCGCATAGCTCATGTCCAGAGCATGTTCGCTCCAGTCGACGAGAATCACATTGAAATTGCCCCTCGACAGATAGGCATCCTTGACGGCCGCATTCGAACAGGATGTAGCCTTGCCCGCCCAACCGTGAATTGAGAATCTGTGTGAAGGGAGGGAGTTTGTATAGCAGAGGAAATGTTTTGGTTTGTTTGTTGTTTTCTTATTTACCTCACGGGCCACTTGGCATTGAAGTAGGAATTGCTCAGGGCCCCCGCATCTCCGGTCTTCAAAATCTGACGATCATAAGGATTGTATGGTGTATAGAGATCGTAGCGAATCCTCTTGTTGCTCGAATAACGCAGGTTTGGATTGATCAGGGCACGCACTTCACTTCTCAACATGTCCTGCACAACACTGAATATCGAAATGTCACATCTTCCCCTTTCGTAGGAGAACTTTGCACAAATTGAGGCTGGGAAACAGAAAAAAATTCCATTTAATTTATTCAGGAATATTACACTGTGTATATATATTTCCACTCTAACCACATAGACTCGCTCCAAGTATGGCCGTTAAATAGAATTTCATTGTAACTTTTTTGAAATGTTTTTTTTTTATTTGACTTAAACTTAACGCAACGCAACGCTACGATTGTTGAATAAAAATTCACTTTAATTGGCTGGACTGTAACTGACTGGCAAGAGTTTAGTATTTGCAAAAACGCTTTAATCGAATCGAAGCGGCACAACAAAAACAATAACAACAACAGCAAGAACTTAGCTATCTTCTCTCCAACGTCAGCCAACCAACCTCCTCGTTACAAGTTCTGACGCTGAATGCCGTGTATTCTCAATGTAGGCTTGGTTTAAAGAACATTTTGGCAACAACATTTTGTTTGGTTGCGTTTGGTTTTTTCGCGAGAATTTCCAGACAACAGATCACCTCCTTATTGAGTGGGGCGAAAGATGCGAAGACGGGGGAAGTTAAATGCTTTGTTTTAAATATTACTGAATGTTTTTAATATTTAAGTACAAAATTAGATGTACTTTCCTTTTTTATATTTGCCAAACAATAATATTGACATAAAAAATTAAATTTCTAATAAAAAAATATAGAATTTTTAATTAAATGTTAAAAAATAATATTTTTTTTAAGCCATTTATGAATTTTTACGTCCACAAAATCTTCTGAAGTTTTATATTATAACCGATAATTTGTTAACTCTTATTGTTATTGGAATTTCAATGGTCTGCTAATCTCCATAAATTAATTAAATGTTTCAGCAAATAGTTCCAATTGAATGAAGTTCTAACCACTCTCACTTAAATCAAATCTTCTTCAAATTCGAGCACAGCATTTTGACTTGGCTATCACTCAGAACAAGTTTTTTCTGTTCGTTAGTTACTGTATTAAATTATGTTGATAGGCAAAACGCGTTGACTTAAACTTTAGCACACGAAAATTCCATGCTTCAACTTGTAACGTCTAGAGGCTATTAAATTCTAGATTATAAGCCAATCATGACGACGACGACGAACACGACTGGTGGTTCTAGATTACTGACCTGTATCACGAAGCGTTAATTTGTAGTTGAGATTTGTATTTGAACCAAGTTTAATGACATTTAGCCAGCCGTGTAGGCTATGCTTGGGTTTATGGGCTTGTTGACAGAACAAGTTCACAAGTACTTGCAATTATAAACATTTATTTTGGGTGGATGTATTCAAAGCACATTGTTACCGTTTTTAGTTAACAAATTTACAAATAACACAAATTAACAAATAACACAAATAAATGAATGAGTGAATGAGTAAACATTTTTACATTAGAAATAAATGGTAACTCGTTTTGGCTGTTCGCAACTTCACGCGATGTCGGATCCGTTTTAATTTCGTTTTGGTTGATTCGCTGAGTGATTCCACATCATTACAAAATTCATTAAAATTGCAGATGCGTTTCTTAATTTAAAATCCAATTTCTTGTTCTTTGTTTTCGTGCTTTGTATTTTGGCCATTTGTGCATCATCCATTGCAAACAACATTTCGCCACTTTACATGACGGCCAATTTTGTTGGCCTCGATTGACCTGTTGAAGGTGTTCGGTTTTTGTGTCTGTTTCCCATTTTACATTAACAGCGGCTGCCATTTGTATTTTTATTTATAAACTCTTTGTTACTTTAACACTTTGTGCCGTTCTTGCATTGCTAATTTATTGTTTCTGGCCAGATTTACCACTTTCACTCTTAGATTACATGCACACATTGTCTGTGGAGATGGTTCAAAGGCATTAGATGGAAGGTAATAAGTTAAGGTTTTTTTTCAGGAGTGGGTTTATTATATTTTGTGTCCGTTGACATTATACAGTCTCTTGCTGGTTTCAAAACGCTCCTCCATACATTAGAAAAACCTAAAACCTAAATCATTAGTGCACTAAGGTCGTCCAGAACTAAATTCATCCACCTTGTGTCTGACCAGACTTTCCGGACTGCTGCCAGCGCAAGCGTTGGCACATCCTTGAATGGCTGGCTCTCATTGATTCTGAGTTTACAGTCTTCAACGTGCTTCATCTTCTCTATAACTTACACAAAAATTCCTCCTCTACCGCCTTTATCGTCCACCAATTTTAGAAATTTAAAAAAAAATTGTTTTGTTTTCGTATACCTTGAGAAAGACCGATCTTAGTTTGAAGTCGTTTTTGCAATTGGTTAGAATATTAATAGGGGGCCGAAAAAGAACGCAATGGGAATGGAACTGCAACCAAATCGGCCCAATGGAAATGCAAAAAACTTGGAAATGGTACATGAACTTAATTTGAATAGAACAAACATTTGAAACAAGTATAATTATTATAGGAACTTCATGAAAAAGTTGTCGAAAGTTGGTCGGAAAAGTTATCGAAAATCAGTATACAACTATCTACAACCGTCACGTTAAAGTAGATAGTGTTAAAAATAGCAGTTTAGAGATGTTCTCCATTTTGTTTCAGAAAACTCCTCATAAACCTCAATTTTCGCCTAAGTCGACTTAAGATACTTTAACTTGTTGCCATAGATATATTGAAAATATGCTAGATGATGTGTGGAAACAATAATTCAAACTATGGCGAATTACTTTGCATCGCTTAGATATTAACGATCAAATTAGTGCTGTCCACAGCGAAATCTACGAAACATTTTTCAACTGTGTCAAATGCGTTACGATAAAATTCACAGTGTATATTTTAGTTTTGCAAGTACATATACGGCAGAGGCTAAAGTTGTATTTTACTTCGACCCAATACGCTTACAACCCTTCAATTATACTGAGTCCCTTTTAGAAATCGAGTTTCTAGCATTTTTGGATTCCTGAGAAGAAACTGCTCGGATAGGCTATAGTGTAGGGCTCTTGTTACTCAACTATTCGACTATTACTATTCGATTAGAAGTATTCGACTATTCGATTAACCGTTCAATGTCGACTAGTCGGTTAACCGTTGATATTCGGTTAAAAGATTTTTTTATTATTCGAATAATTTCAAGAGGCCTTCTATAGTGGTTTGTGGGAATCGTAATGAAAGTTATTGAAAAATGAGGAAATAAAAACCAATTTCCATGAAAAACATAACAATTTGAAAACTGTTTTAGTTTTGAACAAGATTAAATCGATGAGTCCTGTCTCTATGTCATCATGATAGTGGTCGCAATTTTGTAGATATCGACTTGAAACTTTGGATAAATGTTTTTCTTCTCTAAATTGAAGTTTGCTGTATTCGATTGGGCATGTTTAGTTCAAATTTATTTACGTACGAGGTACGTCCAAATGGGTCATATTGTGTGGGGGTAAGGTAGCCCAGATTTCTTTTTTAGATTTCGCATTTAGGCGTCCCCCTAAATTGTTATATTGCCCCAAAGTTTCATCCCAATCGGATAACTCTACACCGCCCCATTTGTTGATTTAAGGTGGTTAAATTAAAAAAAATACAATACAAAAATTAAAAAAAAAATTTATTAATTTAAAATGCGTTTTAGAATTAGAAAAATACGTGCAAAAAACCATAATTATCCATTGTGGGCAGTCGCCCCCTCCCAGAAACCATAAATAAAAAAGCCTTAGTGTGGGGGGTATTTCAGCTTCGGCATAGCCAAAAATACTTTACTCTCTCGTTTTGATTAAAATAGTGTGCATTTTCTGTGATTAGTGCGTCCAAACTATTATGGTACATCGGCGTTTTTTAATGTTGCACTGTGTTGTTTAATAGTAAGTTAGATAAGGTTAGGGTGGTGCCTATAAGCCTTACATAGACCTTATATACCACAATCTCTCTTATCCTCTACATGATGATGGCAGACCTTCTTCCATGATCTGTATATAGCCGACACGTGACGGACTTTAAAGTGAAGGTTTTTCCAGTTTTGAAGTTCAATGGTTGCGACCGCTTAATAGTAAATTTTCCATGTATGTACTCGTACACTTATTCAATATATTCATTTAAACGCCCTTCTCTTTTCGCGTTGATCTTGTCACAAACATAAAAACGTGAAAAAATTAAAAAAATTCATAGATTTAAATTTCTAAATTAATTGCCATCGAATTGTAGGTACACAAGCAACTGTATACCGGAACACTTCGATAAGTACTTTTGAGTTTACAAATTGTTTACATTCCTTTAGTTCCTCACAATTGAATGTAATTTGTTCCTTTGGCGAATTATTTCAACAATTCTAGAAATAAGTGGTACCTACTCGTATTCCCAAGACGACCCAATGATAACAATTAGTGTGGCCAACTCTTTCTCGTTAAACTACTTTTTCTTCCGAATGTAGCCACTGCTTCTGTAATTTAACTCGGGCATATACATAATTACCGTCCCACAATTTACTTCCTGCAAGGTACCTTTACTTTTTTTTTGACGTCATTTGCTGTGGTGGCCACCAGCAACAATGGCCACGACTTTCACGGTCAAGTTCATGCTCACAAACAATCACAATCAGATACAATTTCATTTCATTTAATGCAAACTGCTTTGGGAACAAAACAAAAAATAAAATTTAAAAAAAAAAAACTCCTTTCAGCGATGTGTGCAGTACACCCGCCTCCCGTTGTTGTTGTACTTGTGGCAGCTGTTTTTACTGCGACCAGTTCGGCGTTGAATCCACTCGATCTGTTCCACTAAACTTTAGTCTTCCTGCTGTTTTACTTTGCTCAAGTGTTATTTTATTTTCTTTATTGCTGTTGATTTTGTGATAGTCCAAACTAGTTTCAGCGTTATTGTAAAATCGCTCGCTTTCCATTTCATTGGATCGATTTTGAATTATATTTGTGGAATTATTCGAGAGTGTATGTAATTGTTTATCCACACATAAGCCACCACACATCATGGTTTCATGGTGGCATGTTTTCTCTTTGCATTTTCTTTGTGGAATTGATGGAATTTGCATTGACTGATGATTTTAATTGTCTTGATAAAAAGCAAAACATACACAAACAACACACACAGCTATTTGCTGCATATGTTTCGAAGGAGCCCATAAATTCGTCATTAATGTGTGCAGAGACTGCTGCTGCTGCTGCCGCTGATGACTGCCAAGTGGTTGCATCGATGCCAACATTAAAATATACAAAAAAAAAATTTAGCTGCCTTTGAGCGGCAGAGAGAAACCATCAGCTACTGTACATAATACAATCTATAGAAATACCATCCTATGTACGAGTACTCCAAAGCAGGCGACGAAGCAACAACATGTCTGTTGACAATCCAACAACAACAACAACAACATTATTATCACAACTCCTCAACAACAACAACCAGCAAAGATTATTTAAATTTATTGATCCAATTTTGTTCTCAACGCAATGTGGCGCGTGAGATGTGGCGGCTGGTGTTGTTGTTATGTGGTTCGACGAGTGTATTTGTGACCAGTAAAAGTGTATGTAAAACATAGTTTCATAAGAAAAAAAGGGTCTTTCGGGACCTAATAATAATAGGCTTATGCCATAGGCTTCACTACTAACCCAGTCACACGGAGATTTTTCAGTACCTAAATACTAGTAAGATTAAGGACCACTCATGTTTGAGATCTGATAGTCACTTGAAGGTGTTTGCTTTTGAGGATCAGTGATTCACACAATGTCAGCAAGTGACCCGGATTGTCCTTGTCATGGCTGCTCTGGGTAGAGTTCCTCCCAGTGTGCAGTCAATTGTAAGAAAATCTAAACAAAATGTTTGTTTCAAATTTATTATTTTTGTAGTTCTCCAGTAGGACATCTTCCAAGGAGAGCGGTCCACGCAACTTTCTTTCAACTGTCAAACTCTTCTTTAAATCCATGTTGACTTTGTAAACTCTGTAATGCTGCAATGTTCTGGGCATTTCTTTGCTAATCGTTCCACTGAATTCCAGTAATTTCAAGTAGAGATTTCGGTGCTTCGTATGCAGACAGACTCTGCATGACTGGGTCATCTGGTTGAAATTTCTATTACCTACCCTTTTCGTCATTTCAAAGCAGTCGATTTCTCGGTCGAGAATCGTTTTTCAAAATGACACCATTTGTCCATAGCACCATTTTATGTAAACCTAACAAATTGAACAATGTCCGAGAATGAAGTTTCCAATATTGCGAAATACACTTGAGTGTGTTCATGACTTTCACCTAAAATACTCACCAAAAACAGGTGGAATGGAGTCTCCTCCAATAATACTTACCAACATTCACATGTACTCTTTTGCTTCTTTTACCGCTGCGCACTGCAATAGACAGAGTGCAACACTAACATCACCAGCAATGAGATATTTGACCAGTGCGCGCATTAACTATCATTATACGTAAATCGCATTGGACAACCGCAGCTTTCGGTTAGACAGCGGGAAAATTCACGCTTACTTTCATTGAAATGTGATTTGATAAATTAATTTGTGTACTTACTTTTGGTTTTTTATTTTAGGGGGGAAACTTGTTTCATTTTGTATTTGTAAATGATCTTGTGTTGTTGCTGTGGCTAGTTGCAATTTGTTGGAAATACATATTTTACTTCATTGATTACTATTTGATTTAGTCATTAGCATGCTTGAAGAAGGTAGGATTAAGTTGAGAAAACTCAAAAATTACCTCCTAGTCAAAGTAAATAAGAGATACAACCAACATAAATTTGGCAAAAACGATGTCTCTAACCGTCTCCGTGTTTTCGATTTTTGATGCGAAGTACTCAATTTAATCCTTTCAAAAGGAAACATTTCTTCCGCCTCATAAATTTTAAAGCCTGAAATCCATAGAATATCCGGGCTCTTGGTGGCTGTGCAGGCAGAGATCTTGCCTCACGGTTGGAAGGTATCTGGCTCGATCGCTGAAGAAACTACGAAAATTATTAGTTTCCATTCGGCATTAAATTGTAGGTCTCTGAAATTCGCAATGGACCTAATTTGTTCTAAGTGCGTCGGCATACCGGCATCCACCTTAACCCAATCTAAGGCTAGTTACTCAAAATAAAATTGTCTGAGTGACTTTTTTTCATGGTTTTTGACCGCTTTAATTTTCCTTACTTGGTGTGCTTGGAGTGCCTTTAATTCGATTCTGCTGCACCGACAATGAGTTTTAGTCTAGAAAAAGAAACCATTTTAAGTACTGTGCATATGACTTCTTGGCACCATCATCATTCGTCATTAATACTATCAACTAATTTTAAATGATGACAAAGCAATTCACAGCTTCTACTGCCTATAAGAAGCATTCATTATGACACCCTCCTCTGTGCCTCCAGTTTCACGCATGCATGTCAAATGCCATACATGGAATACTTATGGCGGTGTCTTACTCGTGTTTTTCCTCTTCCTAATGATGGCCACCGCTCTGCCGTAATGGCTCAAACATGAAAATAAGTAAACGTTCATCGATGAGGTTAACTCGAAAGAATCAACATTCAGCGTCGCACATACGAACAGTAGCTCGACTTGAAGCATAACAAATGGGCCGCTTGAACGGCAAAGACACTTTCAATTGAAGAAAAGTGCGTTGAGTGAGCAATGACACTTTCGAACCCCAGCTGAGACGTTCCAACATGTTCGACCGCATCGGCTGATATGTAGTCTGTCTGACGTCTTTACATTTTTTCTTTAGTTTTTTTTTCTTTCTTATATTTGAGCTGAGGCCAATTCGCACTTACACCATGTCGCGAACGTCGTTGTCGCTGATAAGCCGCTTTCGAATGCATTTTTAATGGGGCTTGCTGCTGCTGCTGCTGGTTGCTGGTGGTGCTACTGCTTGGTGAAGTGGAAGACTATAGCGGCCGCGTTGCTGTTCGGCGTTGTGTGTGTCTCAATGGTCATACACCAAAGTGCAAAACTTTGTTCAATATACGATGAAGTGCCATTGAAGAAATTTAGTTTAACGCTAGACGCGAAAGACAACGATCGATAATAATAAACGCGCACGCGGATCATCTTGAAAATGTTTTGAAGGAGCCACTCACACAAGTAACCAAGCAACCAGTCAGTCAGTGATAGTTAAAAGGAAAAGCAACTTATTGCGAAACGTTTACACATTTTCACATACCCCACATATTGACAGTTTTACATAATAGTATGAACGAACGATAGTGCGGCGATTCATCAAGTTGTTTCGAGTAATTAATTGACCAAAGAGAAGCTTCAAAGATGGACAAATCAAATGTTAAGTCTACAAAATCCCTGAGCATTTCACCCTCAACATCATCCTCGTCTTCGACTTCCTCATCGATGGGAGGCAGAACATTGGGCGTTCAGAAATTCTGTTCCAAAATACGTCACAAAATCGAAGGCAACTTTACACCAAAAATTACCGGAAAACTTTACAAGGCGGGCAAACACTCGGTGTCAATGGGTTCATTGAACACAGCCATGGAGCCATCAACATCCACCGGAAAATATACTACGACCATGAGCAAAGTATCGACCATGCCAAATGGAGCGGCCCCCATATCTTCTAGATCGGGAATGCTGAAACACCAACGCAAGCTAACTTCTAAGCCTGGCAATAGTTTAGTAACAACAGCCACAAGCAAATGCACTAACAAGCTACCAAGCTTGAGCCCATCCCGGCAAGATTCCAATCCCTTCGAAGCTAATAAAGGAGTTTCTTCGGGCGTCTACATTGACAGTGACGAGGAATGCCATTTGAGTTTGAATATGACAAAACTCTCACTGGAAGATGAAATTTTCGAAGAACTCGAAAAGGTGGCACACGACGAATCGAAATTGAATGCGGTACTGAAAAGTTTCGATAAGATTTTGTCCGATTATCAGGAAACTTCCAGCGATGAAACGGACATTTTATTACAAACCGAAGCAGTTGTTCGTCAACCCATACGAGACAAACCACTTTCACGTTTTGATCACCACAACGACGACGAAATTCCAGCAAATGCTAAAGAAAATCGAAAGTCGTCCAAGGAAGCTGAAGTGAAATCGGAAGAATTTGAGCTTGAACAGCAAGCAAACACAAGCAGCTGTAGTGGAATAATCAAAAGTTCTGCAGACAAATCTACTCCAATGAAACCGCAGACAAACGAGCCTCTTCAGCATGCACACAGATTGGAAAAGTCACAATCTTCGCTATCGATGGCAAAACGCAATTTTTACCAGTCACCCGAATCGGCTTCGTCTTGCTTGAATCTACGCCGAGCATTGGCGAATCGTCCACGTTCTGCATCGGTGTGGGAACTGAGTCCCTCGGCGTACAACTCGGCCAGTAAAATACCAATTTTAAAGGCATCCACACTACAGAAGCGTAGTAATAGTTTCTGCAATAGTTTCCCCCTGGAAATTCCATTGAAAGAGAAGCAGCAGCCAACAATTAGTTTGAGGAAGTGCTCCGAAAAACCAGCCCACCTTAATAATAGCAATCGTAAATTAAGTGTACGAGCCGCTTCATCTACCGCACTTACAACAACAACAACATCCACAAAGACTCAGTTAATCGCTGCTCAGCCACAACAACAACAACAACGACTGCAGAAAAAGTCAGACAAACTAACTACAGCATCAACGCCACATTCGCTTAATAAACTTGGTTTACATAAAAGCAATTCTAAGTTGAGCTTAGAAAAGCAAAATTCGTACTCCTTGTCGGCAAGCCACACTCCCAAGAAGTCACTGTCCAGCTCCAGCTTGTCTGTGAAGAAAACTACTTCAAATGTGAAGAAATCGCAACGCCCACAACGCGATGAGCTACTCGATAAATGTCTGGCAAAGGGTCAGCAGATTCTACGCAAAGTTGAGTCTATAAATACTGAAAGTGGGCGTGTCCCCAAGAAGACTCCCCTACTACGCACAAAGTCCAACACAAATACAAATAAAGTTTCCAAGGACAATCTTCCAAGTCTAAAAAAACGTCCAGTACCCAAAAAACTGAATTATGCGAATGAGGAAAAGGTGATTCAACCCAAATTGGAGTCGTGCCGAATTATTCCCCCCGTACTGGGCGAAACTTCTGACAAACATTCGGAGCTGTTGGTCAATGTCAAAAAATGCTTAGATAGTAAGCCTCCAAAGCTAGTGGAAAGTGAACTGGACACCAAATCAAAGAATAATGCAATTGCGACTACAGACATTTTGGAGTCCACTTTAAATTATGCCAATTTGAAAGAACACTCTAACGAGGACTCTGACTCCGACGATTCGGGTCACATTTCGAATGAGAACGATGATAAAGCCATGACCGTGCTTTCGTCGTCCACAACATCATCGACCACAGACAGTTTATGTGAATGTGAGAATGATGCAGTTGAAGACACTTCCACCCCATTACCATTTAATGAGGTCAAACAGCCCACAACGCCGGCAGTGATGGCAGGAAAATCAAATAAAATCTCAGAGCTTTTGGAGAAATTCGAACATCGTGGGTCAGTGGCCGCCTACACACACACAAAAGCCATCAGCAATAAAAGAGTCTGCACCACCGTTAAGGTTGCCGAAATTGCAGCTGTCAAATGCGTACAAACCCATGTAGAAATTTATCCAACTTATAGTAAAGAGGTAACTATTAGGTTTCTTTAAAAAGTACTTAACACTGTTCTGGATGAGATAGGTGTATTTGGTAAAATGTGTAAACATTACATTTTTCTATATTATTTTTACTTAAATTCCAATTTCTTTTTTATACTTTCTAAAGCATTTTTATATTATTCCAAAATACACCTAACCCATTCCCATATATTTTTAAATGGTACAGTGTATTAAATTGATATTGTACCCCTTCGGTATTTCTTAAAAATGTAGTTTGTTGAAATATTGAATTGTTTTGTAAGCAGTATCTACTTATATTTACATAATACTTACATAAGTTATTATTATTATTATTAGTAATATTTATTATTATTTTAATATTTGATAAACTGGTATGAAACATAATAAAATATAAAATTGTACAATGTTGTTTCTTTTAATTCGGTTTAATGGCTTTCTCTTGCATTTCACACACTCTCTCTCCCTTCTCTTTCCCTGCTTGGACTTCTGGAACCCTTGCGACCCCCTAAACGGTTTTGGTTTGTAGATTACAAATTATTTATTATTGAATTGATTGACCACTTCCAATGGTCTGCGAATCAAGCAAAATGCGTACTATCTATTTCCAAAAAAAAACAATTACAAACTTTCATTTCTGTGCTTGTCACGTGATGCGCATAATTATACTAAAAATTACAAATTGAAATTTACTCTTTGGAATTTTTTAACACTCCCTAAAAGCGGCTCACAAACGACGCACTAATAACTGATTTAGAAATCAAATTAAATAAAAGCTGCGCTTGCGGATTACGAGTGTATGAGTATTTTAGCATTAATAGTTTTTATGGCTACACTTGCATACTTTTATTTCCGTCCAGCCATTCAAATTGCAGTTGACATTTTAACATCGCAATTCCCTACACTCCCCTCTCCGTGCTACACTACACTTGTCGATAATAAAAGTGGCCATAGCGTGTAAAATACGTGACATGTTTGTGATTTCATTTTGCTGTTTCTCCTCATTTCTATACCATCAAACGGACAAAGCTCATGCTAAGTCTCGGCCTCCGTTTCAGACTCACAGGTGTTCAAATTGGTTTTTGTTTTTTTTTTAATCATGCTTTAATTTTAATTCGCATCCTCACTTTTGATTAAACGACGAGCTTGCAAAATGGAGAATCCCTTTCTGCACAATTGCCAATTGCTGTGAGCAAGAATCAATAAAATTATGCGCTTATTTTTTTTGTGCTGTACAATTTCTTGTGCCCATAAAAATGTCCTAAGACTGGTTTTCCCATTTTTAATCTCTTTGCCATGGACTTGGATTGTATTTCCAATGTGTTTGTCTCAACTTGCCTTTGCGATATTTGTTCTTCGATAAATTCAAAGCTGATTACTGCAAGGAACACGCGTTTATTGGCTTCTTGTGATTTTATAGCGTAAAAGTTTACGAGTTGGTTTTTGATAAAATCTCAAAACTTGTTTTCAACTTTAGTTTTATTAAACTGATTAAGTGGTGGTTCTGTGCCTAATAGCAATGAAGCATCAGATCTAGAAAGTCGCATCCTTCATGTCATCGGAAAATTACTACAATATTCCTGATAATGATATTTTGGGTTTTTCTTTATTACGATAGTTTTTCCTTAATTCAAAATTACTTCGACCAGTCAATAGGTAACTTGTCTGTTTCAATAACAGGTAGAGATCGTAATGATAGTGGGATAGATGCCTCGGCATAACTTGGATGTCCGGCCTGAGTCATCTGTCCGTCAACACGATAGCGGTCGCAATTTTGGAGATGTCGAGTGCAAAATTTGGGTACATGTCTTTCTCCCCAGATCAAGTTCGAGAATCAGCCCAATTGAACAAAAACTAGGCGCTGCACCCATACAAAACGAACTTTTTATTGTTGTATTAGATTGCAAATGTTTAGAAACGGATTTTGGACATGGTCCGAGGTTCGAAAACCGCATATAAATGTGTAAAAATTGGTTCTTGAGACGAACATTTTTTTTTCTGTTGATTCGATTGGAAATTTTTAGAAACAGATTTCGGAGAAGGTCCGAGGTACTTCCAAATGAGCCATTTGTGTGGGGGTATTTCAGCTTCGACATATACGAAAATAGTTGACTCTCCAGTTTATTTGGCAATTGAAAAAGGCAATTTCTGCATTGTTTTGAGGTATTTATAGAAATCCACGCATGGATATTTTAAGTTACATTTGATGGTCAGAATCACATTTAATGTTTCCACATCTAATCGAGTTTTGTCTGACGTCCAAGTTTTATTGACAGCAGACAAAATACATTCCACCATTCAATATCAACGCAGTATTTTTGAGGAAAAAACAGTAAACTGCATACTGTCTAACAAGCAATATAGACATGAGCGATAGGTATGACCAATAATGATATTTGATGGATAATAGCTGGAGCGCCTAGGTTAGAAATGTTTTAAAGTCAACGATTGGAGCAAACCTGTAGATTTTTATTTCGCTAGCAATGGCTGAAGTAAAGTTGCACCATGTTCCTTGAAGTAGAAATAGTAATAGGATAGTAATTTTTGTCAGATGACAAAGTAAAACCATCAAAGCGAAAAACTTTCTGGCTTGAAACCAATTTTATAAAATGTTTGTGAAACTTTCACTTTATGTTCGCAAACAAAATTAGAAAAGTACTGAGTTTTTTTTAAGTTTAGGCCGTACTGGAAAGCTAAAACCGAACCGTAAATAGGAAAAGTGTTTAAAAACTCAGAAAACTATCAAAATGAGACTTTCCAGTAAATGTGGAAAAATGCACTAAAATTTCACTTTTTGGTGATTTTTTGATTTTTTTTTCTTTCTTTTTAATATCAATAATTTTTCTGTAACAGCAACCAACTGATTACTTCATCGTTGTGAAGTGAAATGAAAACTAGTTATACCTAGTCATGAAAATAAAAACACTCGGTTTCTAGAACACCAACATTTCACTTTCATTCCTATTATGGAATCTGACTAGCAATTGTTATTTTGAAAAGATTTTAATAATCCTTTTCTCGCTATACACCGATCTGTACTGAATAGGCTTTGTATGGCAAATTGATGTCACTCCAATCCACCCTAACCTCACTTTTTCTTGATATTTTATCACCGAAATCACGTTGTAATTTTTTCATATAGTGGGAATTAAAATAGGTATATTTTGCTTTATCTTTTTCCAAGGAGTTTGCTAATATTATCACCTATGCTTGAATTCTCTATCCCATTATGGACAAATCATTTTAAATTAATTATATATTTAATTTATTTCAATTGATATTTATTTATAATGTACATCAAGTTAGACTGATTGAATTGTCAATTAAATGTTGAATTACAAATTTCGCGGTCGTTGTACCAGCGGGCAGGCCATATTAAACAATTACTTAAACTATACAAATTGTTAAATCAAACTTTCGAAATTATCTTGGCTGGTTGAATATTTTCAGTGCATAACATAAATCGCTGAAGACTGACTCCAAACACTCTCAATCGTATATTTGTTTAACTTTCACGTACGCATTGCATTTGTTTATATATTCAAATGTACAAATATTTACAGCCAGAGAAAAATGTTACGTTTGAAGGTGTATTTTTGGTGCACTTCGAATGAAATTCTATTGATACGAGAATAGCATCTCAGAGTTCCACCAATAAATCAAGGGGCTAATCCTGTCATATAAGTAATACCACACCTCATACAATTTTCCTTGGCCGTTCATATTTTCTTTTAATAAACAAAATATGCACATAAATTGACTTAACAGACGAAGGAAATGATTGTATTTACCTCTTGTAATGTTAACACTAAATTTGCCTGTTATTGTGTGCGACGTTTATGTATTTAAATTCATAAGATGTTATTTTAATTCGAGTGAAGTCGTTGAATGGCAAATTGAGTACTCTTTGAATCGTTTAATGCAGTTAAGCGTTTATTGCAGCATTTAATTGCTTATACATATTGTGGCCGGACTGACAGCGGCAATTATGTTATTGTCACTCACTTAGCAAGTATGGGTTTGGGTTGATTCAACAAGCCGCAGGTTTCAGAATACAAAACTAAATATGTATCTGTTTATATTCTTATTGATAGATATTAAAAATTTGTAATTTTGATGCAAAACAATGAGTAATCCTGGCCGAGCGAATAGAGGAAGTTACAGCAAATAATTATTTTAAAAACCGCTAAATTGGATAGGAAAATTTTGAGAATGTACCAATAAAGATTCGCCCATTTAATGAATTTCCTTCGCTTTGAAAAGGTTCAATACAACTGTTCTCCATCTCAAGTACAAAACAGTTGTCAACGTACACAATTTCTTTACTGACCTCCAAGTAACTGGATCCAACTTCCATTATTTCTCCCAACGGTAGTCACTCATATACATAAACGCGTTTCTTTTCTTCATACAAAAAAATAATTTTTCTTCTTTTTTCTTTTGTTCATTGCAGATTTTATTCCGTTCCGGTGTATTGAGTGAATTGGAGGCAAAACGTGATGAACTTTTGTCCGATCGCATCATACAGTTGCAAGCGTACTGTCGCGGCTACTTGGCCCGCAGACATGTGGCGCAGCGCAGAGTTCAGGTGGGTGTAGTAAATAAAAGCCAAATGTTTTGTAAATGACGACTACATTTGTGTCTGTTGCTGTTGTTGTAACTCTTGTGTGTGTACAATTGTGCTCAGGCACACGCAATGCACTTGACAATGTGTTTTCACTTTTCAAACTTCTTTGGTGTGTTTTCACAAATGACGCGCATGCAAATATTTCAAACAAACAAATTCAATTCACGTACATGGTCGTGGGTACGTACTACCTTTGCAGCACGATGCGTTTTCCTTCGAGCGCCTCAGCCATAAACAAATAAACTGTAAACTAGTCGGAGCTGACATGATGTCGAAAATAGTAAAATTTATAGATTATTTGATTTGCAATTTTTGCAGGAATTGGCCGTTCGCTGTATACAACGCAATGTCAAAGCCTTTCTCGCGGTACGCGATTGGCCCTGGTGGCGCCTGCTGGTGCGTGTTACCCCCTTGCTAAATGTACATCGCACCGAGGAGCAACTGAAGACGGCCAACGAGGAGCTGTTAACATTGCGTGCCAAATTGGAGAAGATCGAAAATGATCGCAATGAACTGAAGACTGATAATCAGAAATTGGAAGCAAAGGTAAGAGGGGGGATTTCGCAATTTCATTTTTAAATTTCTCAAGAAAGAGCAACAAAAAAATAAACAAATAAAATGTATACATAGCCTGACATTAATACAATTAAGTGAAGCGAAATGAAACCAAATATTTCTTAAATGTCAAAAACAAAACAAAATATTTATATATGTATAATACGTATATAATTTATTCTATATCAAAATCTTGCGTTATAAATTTTAGGATTTTTCTTTGCCAAACAAAATAAACATATAATGGCATCTGCGAATACACTGCATATTTTGCAACCACATTATATATTTCGAAATTAGCTTGTTTATTATTTTTTATTATTTTATTTGTTTGTAACATTTCTGCTGACAATGACATTAAATCGGGTCATGTAAAATGTGAAATGTAGGCTCTCAGCTATAAAAAAAAATGATAAATTAACTAATTAAACTAAGATAAGTTATAAGATGAGTGAGGAATTTTCATCGAGCGAATGTCACCAACGCAGAAGTCAATTTCCTCTGACGACACAAGCACAACGAAAAGAAAAATGTAAATCACTCGAGCTATCGGTCACCATTAGAAAGGCCAGCTAAAAATACAATAGTCCATTAGAAATAACAAAAAAAAAATTAAACTAAAGTAAAATAGAGATACATACCACTATGCACTTCGAATATGCTTAGCGAAAAGTTACAAAAAACAAAAAAAAAGAAAACAAAAAGCAACCAAAGAAAAATAACAAAAAATATTTACTTAAACATTTCGTCGAAATTTTATAAATAGCCTTTAACAATCCAATTGAGTATTTATACAGAACACAGAACATATTGCTTACAGAAAGTGCCACATAATACTACGTACGTACTCTCGCACACATTTTGGCTAAACAAACACCGAAGCTGGGCTAACGTTGAGCGTTCAATTAAGAGATTTACAGCATTTCAATTACAACAACAATAGCAACAGAAAAATATACAAATTTAATTGAAACATGTACCGAGTAGAATTTCGAGATATTTTAATCGAAATAATTTTTCTTGGATATTAAAGAAAATTTCAAAAAATACCATAACTTGAGTTATGATCAATTGCTTATATTTAACTCTGAAAATACTCAAGAATATATATTTTTTTCTTCTTTTATTTATTTCCACAACCTCTAAATTTGTGCTACTGGGGCAATACTTAATACAGTGGTGAAAAAATAATAAGAACCGGCGAAATGTGGAATTTGGAATTTTTAGGAAAAACACACCTTTTAACAAGAAAAAAAACTTTTTTGACATTCAAAGAAATAGTTTGTTGTTGGATTTTATACAGCACAACTTTTCTAATTCACAAAAGCTAAAAAAATTGATTTTTAAATGCAGCATCGCCTGCCTAGGGACATATGTCTGTACGTTATATTGAGTGAGGAAAGGTAACTGTAAATAGGTTTATTAAAGCCATGGGTTCCTTTTAACAACTACTAGAACACCACTAGGATATCCTATCCAAGTTTACCACCATCCTCTTATTACTCAAAAGTAAATTTGTCAATGTATAGGCCACACTCCGAAATTTGTCCACAATCACTTGATTTGAATCCAGAGTGGAGGCACAAGAAGAAACGTCATAGCATCTGCCAACTGGAATAGAACGATCCAAAACAAATCTAAGAAAAACAGAAACAAGTGCTTTATTGAGAACTTGTCCTTAAATGGGGTATGATAATGCCTAAATAGGACAAGCCGTTAAATAACAAGTTTGGAATAGAATGGAGCAGACTTCAAGGTTAGTTAAGGTTACTGATGAATTGCATCGCTTATAACAATCCCAATGAATGTACTGTATCTCAGTTTGTAGTTTGGCGGGCTGCCTTCATTATCGAATTAAAATGAGGGCTAGTATTTTAAGTCTATCTCTCGTCACCGCTGAACAAAAACAAAGCGTTTGTTCTAGCGCTTCCTCTTCGACAGATTTGTTGTAGTGCCGACACCAATTCCATCAACTATCTCAAACTATTCTAAATTATACATTCCGTGAGCTGCCATTATTTTTCTCACCACTGTATACGCCGAAAATTCGTTCAAACATTTTCATTGCTTGTCTGTGGCTGGTTGGCGTTGCAACAATCCAACAACCATTTGGCAAACTTTTCGGCACATTTCTCATCTATGAAGTGAAAATGAAAAGTTCGCAAGTCCGTCGCCCCAGAGTATTTGGGTAAAGTTAGAAGCAATATGAGATTTGTTCTTACTCAGCGGGCCACAACGCATCTGTGACGATTGTGTGGCACAAGTCGTCACGGCATTATTCGCCCCAAACAAATCGGAATCAGTCATTGGCGAGCAGTGGAGGAAATAAAACCTCTAAGTGCCGTACTGTGCGCGATTTTTCCGAACGCTTTGAACGGATACGACCGACCGACCGGGGTGTCCGATATCGAGTACGCGAGCAAGTGTTCGTTGGCCGCTGTGCGTACGAATTAAGCTGAAAAGTGTCCGGAAAATTGCCAAAATAAAAATAAATATATAGAAAATCGGAAAATTATTCGACAAATCGCATAATATTAAAAACATTAAATTTTACTTAAAAATAATATTTAAAAATTAAAATAATATCTAAAAAAAAATAATTTACTCAAAAATATTCAAATTAAAATAAAAAAAAAATAAAAACTTAATTTTTTTTCGCTACACAACTAAGAACTAAAAGAAGCCTAACCTTTTTAAAGCGCTTTAAATCCAACTTCCCTCTTAGTTACGGAAGCCTAAGCAAAGTAAAAATATCTTTTAATTAAATAATACATTCACATAAGCATTTAACTCAAACATTAATTAATACAAAAACAAAATATATAAACGAACGACTCGAAAACCCACCGACATTTTGAAATTAACGAAATTAAACGAACTCCATTTTGGTTATTGAATTGGCCTAGGAACAAACCTCGACCCGAAAGACCTTTGCATGCAATCCTTCTCACTCGTGTAATGCCCGGCAAGCATTTCATTTAATATCTGCATGCCACACATTAATACAAGATCCATGGCACCACTGCAACCAGCAATGGAGGTACCAATGGGTAATGGTACCAGCGATCAAACGTGTTCGTCCTCAGTCAAACCTTCGATACAGAAATCCCAGCATGAGACAAAGTTAGCCACTACAACTACAACAGACCACAACACAACTAAAACAACAACAATTACAAACACAAATGGCTCCAACACAAAACCGCAAGAGAATACCAAATTTCTCGAACGTGTCCTTCTAGCGATGCGCAGTTCAAAGCCACCACCTGCTCCCCAACCAACGGGAATCTGTCACTCCACCAACGAGTTGTCTAAGACCAATGGCGGCAGTAACTCTTCCATATCCTCGAATGCCACAACCACCTCCAACCTGTCCACTACCGCAAACATACCTTCGCCGCGTCCGCCCGTGCCTCCAAAATCACAGACGCGCATACGCAAGCAAATGAATTTGCTGCCCAAGCAACGCGAGCGTAGTCCTTCGCAACGCACGACCAGTAACGGGGCATCAGCAACGGCCATGAAGTCTTCTTCACGCCCCGTTAATTACGATTCCGATGATGGTTTGTTAACGCATGAGTCGAAGTACCGCTCGTCCACCTCCTCCTCTTCCTATGCTAACACAAATGGTTATAGAATCGTTTCATCGACTGCAAATGTTGCCGGCAATTATACGGGCCGCTGTTCAGTCGGTGAAACTCCGGTCGAAGTGTCGCTCAAGCTACCCATTTCCAAATTAGATAAAATGCCCACTTCGTCCAGCAGCAATGGTGCCGCTTATCGGTATGGCAGTAGCGGCAGTGGCGCCTCCGATCGTCTGCGCCTGTTGACGGCCCGTTCACCCAGTCCTGCCTTGTCAGTGCGTAGCAACAACTCACACTGCTCATCGCTTAGCACAAATACCACAACATCGCGATCCTCTACGAACTATTCGCATCTTCAAACACCGCCGCGCCGCGTCTTCCCGCAAACGTATACGCGCGGTGACCCGCTGGATGTCTATGAGATGCGTAATTTGGAATCATCTCCCGTTCTTTTCGATGCCAATCTGTCGTTTGTTCTGGGCTGCAACAAACAGCCCGTACGCCAGTCATTTAGGCCGTCACCCTCCTACGAGGATCCACGCACTTCTTCGGCCTATCTCACCGATAAAATACAAAACTTCTTGCGTCGCACTGACCACGTCAATGAGGAATGGTCCGCCATGGGCAAGCGTTCGTCGCGTCGTATGGGCTCAACGGGCGGAGTTAGCAGCTCGGATAGTATACGCAGCGGCACGCCCACCAACTCGATATACGATGATTATGATACAATCAGCTTGATCGAACGTCAGCGTGAAAGGAATAGTATGGAACGTGGCTCTTCGGTGGGACGTTCACGTTCCACCCAGAACATTCTGACCAAGGCATTTCAACTGTCGAAAACACTGCCCCACACGCCCACCTCGCGCTCAAACTCGATGGCGCGTGATTTTTCGGAAGCCGATGATGACGACCGCACTATACAAGAAGAGGACGATAACGATTTGGATGAGGTAGAGTTTGAATGCGAAATTGGGGTGGTCCATGAAGTGAAGTTAGGTTAGATCACAGATTTTCATGATCTTCGCGAGATCTAGATCGAATTTTCTTTAAATAAATTGTATGTATATTATTATTTTTAACGCAATTTCAAAAATTGTGTGGGCGCGTAGAAAATGTTTTCGTCTTTTCCTCTGCCATATGTTTCTTCGTTACTCGTAATTTTAATGAGTTGTTGGGTGAAAAGTGACATAAGCTTCCTTCGCTATGTGTCGAAATTGCATGACACAATCCGTTCTCGACATGTTGGCGTGGGAAAAATAAACGAAAGTTAAGTTCTCCATAAGATTTTATGCCGATTTCGCAAATTTTGTGCGGCATTGACACGGCCAGCACAGCCAACGAACGCAGCAGGAAAAACTAAAATAAATAAAGCATTCATTCATTCTATTAAGTTTGGAATTGTTTATTTTTAAGAAAACAAGATGAAAAAGAAACAACAAAACGATATCATAATCTAATTAAAATTGATTGTTTTGAAAAATTCCAGATGTGTTTATTAATTAGAAATAGAAAGAGGACGGCCCCGCCAATGGGGTGAAGAAAGGTGGAGGATAATTTTAAATTAAGGTTGAAAGGAAAAAATCATTAAAAAGAATCTAACCAATCGTCACCATTATTGCAATTGCAGTTATCCGACATGGCGGTCGATTTATCCGAAGAACGCTCGGCAGCCAACATTGCCACAGAGCGTCTCGAAGCCGAAACTGCCGAACGATTGAAGCTCGAAAAGGAATTAAACGAACAACAGCACAAGGTCAAGAATCTGCAAGAGTCCACCGAGAAACTGGAAATGGAGCTGATATGCGTGAAATCGGACATGAATGGCATTTCCGAAGACGAAGATCCTGAACACGATGAGGGCAATACCAGTGGCAGTGGTGTGTACAAATTAAAGTACGAACGCGTGGCGCGTGAATTGGAGTTCACAAAGAGGCGCCTGCAAACGCAGCATGAACACGACTTGGAACAGTTGGTTGGCCTAAAGAAACAATTGGAGAAAAAGGTAGGTTAAGAATCGAAAAATTAAGCGGTTTAAGTAATGCCAATTAACGGTAATCAATATTCGAACACAGCTTGCTGATGCTTACGAAGAGGTCGAGGAACAGCGTCAAGTGGTCGGCCAATGGAAGCGTAAGGCACAGAAAATGACAAACGAAATGAATGACTTGCGTATGTTGCTGGAAGAGCAGAATGCACGCAACAATTTGCTGGAGAAGAAGCAGCGCAAATTCGATTCGGAATGTCAGTCATTGCAGGTGGGTTGGTTCGGCTGAAAAGAATTCATTTGCAAATTTTATTTCAATTTAAGAGTGTTCATTTATTAACGATTTTATCAAATTCTATCATGTTTCCCATAGGATGCAACAAGGCACGAGCGCCAGGCTAAGGAACGTCTATCGCGAGAGAAAGATATTCTAATAGCTGAAAAATTCACTCTAGATCAAACATTAGCGGTAAGTGCGAAGTAGTTATTTGGATTTTATACAAGAAAATAGGGCTACTATTACTAGCAAGTATTCATTGAAACTAGTAAGACAATTATCTTCGGTCTGACCGAAGCTAAAATACCAATGCACATGCAAGTAGGATACATTCAAAGACCATTTTTGGTTAATTTTATATTCCGCACCTCATTGACACCAGGGACGGACAAGAACCGGTGCATGGAACCGTAACCGATATTTTGGGAAGTCTAGGAACCGGAATCGATATTTTTTTAAATCTCAGAACCGTTTACGGTTTAGTTTAATTTTGTTGGTTCTAATTCCTAATTTCATAAGTCCAAAATACAATTCAAAAATTTAAATTTTATTTAAAGTTTCTTGGCATGCAGTTTTTGTTAGTTAACTTTTGTCTTTTTGACTTTCATCTTAAAATTAAAATATTTTGGACTTTATGGAACCAAAATCGATATTTTCAAATTTGAGAACCAGAACCAAAGCTGAAATATTTTTAAATCTTATAACCGAAACTGGAACTGATATTTGTTTTGGTTCCAGTCCTTGATTGATACACTATTTGATTTAAAAACCAACGTTCTACAAAATTATGAGAAGAAACTTTTCAACCAGCTTAAGTAGAAATGCTGTATTTTACAATAACAAGCAAAAACCGGCTTGCAATTTTTGCCATTCGCGCTTCTTCAGTGGAATCGGTTTGATGCAAGGTATGAATAATTCTGTGTTGCATCATGACTTTTTTCCCCTTATAGAGGCGTCTTGGATTAACAAAAATTGTCGAAAGAGTGCTGATGAGGATTTTGTGGCTAAAATCCGAAACAGCTGTACACTCTGCCAAGGCCGGTTTTTGCTTGTTGTTGTAACAACCTATTTTGCCAAAATAATTTTTTGGTAAAAATGAGCTATAGCCCAAAAATAAATAATAAATAATTTATTTGGAGCTCGATAAAATCTGAATTTTACTAAATTATGAGAACTTAAGAATATGTCTTAAAATTATTGAGGTTAAAAATGTAATTCAATTTCTCCTCGATAACATAAAATAGTAGAATACTTTTTTATACCCTACACCTCATGAGGTATGGGTATATTCACTTTGGTCTGATGTTTGTAACACCAAGAAGGAGACGTGTCCGGTATGCATCAGCGTCACCTCCTGAGTTGATTAAGCCCTATCTGTGTGTCCGTCCTCTTTTCTTGGAAACACGATTGCAGGAGGGAGCTAGAAGAAAGCTAGGGATCCCAAATGTTGGATGTATCCTTTTTAGGCCCTTGAAGGAGTTGGTATTGAAAATGGGCGGAATCGGTCGACTACGTCTCATATAAGTTAAAATCGAGTTTTCACTTATATTCCGCTTAAATAGTTTCAAACTTGGTGTCTAGGGGTTTTCGGGGTCGCTGATTTCGAATTGGAAATTACTAAGTTCAAGAAGACGGATCCAATATGGCCCAGTGGGTGTACGGTAAGTCTGGCCGCACGATAGCGGTAGCAATTTCGGAAATATAAACCGGGGTTTTCAGCTAAGCGGGTTTCAGTAAAGCAAAAAAATTTGTATGAAAAAGTGAAAAAATATCATGGGGGATTCAATTTTTGTTTCACTTAAGCGGGATTTTCACTTAAACGGGTTTTACTTAAGCGGGCTCGACTGTAACAACAATAGTATGACAACAGTTTGGTGTGAGCTATTGAAATTGGTATAACCTAACTTGGAGGTGACAAGACTTATCATTGATTTGTCATTGTCACTCATTGCATAAAGTACCTACTTAACTATAGTACCTACCCAATTTGACAGAAAATCCTCTGATTTGACAGCTATAAAGTAGGAACTAAAGTTAAGTAGGTACTTTTTTCGCTAATATATCGACTTGTAAATTTTTTACCATTTTTCAACTTCATTCTAATTAAAAAATTTTGCGAAATCGGACAAAAATTAAAGGACAGAAGTTAAGATTTACTAATACAATAAAAATCATGTATGCTGCGACTAAATTTAGTTTATTGCTGGATTCGACTGAAAATGTTAGAAACGGATTTTGGTCTTGATCCGAGGGTCCAAAACCTCCTATAAATGAATCCCTGAGATCAAATTCTTTTTATGTCCAAGGTAAAACTAATTTTGGTTTTTCTGCTGTAATAACTCTTCTCTACACACACAAAACATCCCAAATTTTCAATTTGCTATGATCGAATTCGATCCAATATTCAAAATTTAAATTGTATAGATTCGAATACTCATCCAAATACCGACAAGTTTGGACTTCTTTGCCACAATATAATATATTATGCATTGTAGAGGCTTTCAATGACACTAACAATGTTAGTGACAGAACACTGGCTTCTTCTTTCTACCTGTCTTTGGATGGTAAATGCATTTTAATGTTACCATTCTGTTCCTATTGTGGAATAAAATTTGGTTTCTTCGTAATTATGTGGTGGTGAATAACTTAAACGATTTAATGAGTATTTAATGTTTTTTTTTTTTTTCAAAAAAAAAAATGTTTCTTTGTAGCAGTGAAAGAAACTCGTTTCATTTGCCGATAACAGTGAGATATGAGACTTATTTTTTGTGTTTATGCTTTCGTTTCATATCAAAGTTACTTGGTTATGAGTGATTGAAAAAATATCATATTTTCTCTGCCCTTCCTTAGAAGATAGCAAATTGAAGTTGCCCAGCACAAAACATGTAGTGCTTTGAGTTTCTTTACAAATTATAGAAATATTCATTCCAATCAAAATTAGCCCCAGTCAGTCGCTGCAACTGTGTGGCAACGTCGTTAGTGCAACTGGCGTGTAGAGCACACATAATGCGTGCGCCGCTTGAATGGAATCGTCTGTAGTTTTTTTTTGTTTTCTTTTTAATTTGTATTGTAGCCATTGTTGTTGTTTGTTTCTGTTGCTTCTGTTGTCTGACTTGGAGTACGTACCTCGCACGTCGATCGTCGCTACATGTGTTTTGTTTTCTTTTCATATTTCTTTTTTCATTTCAATATCATTGTCAGTCGCTCGATTGCATCGTTTCCTCGCGCTTCATATTTTCTTCGTTTTTTTTCGTATCGAATGTCTTTGTGAATATTCACCAAATTTTGTTAATTAAAGTGATTAGAAAAAAAAAAAACTTAATTTATAGATATAAAAAACACTATCGGAAAAATACCAAATTTACTGTACCTACTCACTTAAAATATTAACTTAAAAGGTTTTGTTTTCAATCGACTCCCATGTAACCAAGTGGAGTGAAATTTTGTTAACTAATTGAAAAAAAAAAACTTAAACGTGTTTGTAAAGTAGGAGAAGTCAGTCAGTCAGGCAGTTTTTGGAATTGTAAAGAAGTGTGTGAATTACTGGTGTATATATAATATAGTACCGTAATCTACTAATAGAGGCGGTGGCATCAAGTTATTGTTACTGTTTTCCACCATCAACGTGCACGCTGTTGCACTTGCCACTTGCATTGTGCGAGAGCATTGCTCCTTAAATTGACTCACACACAATAAGTAATCTGCAGAAACTCATATTCATAGAAATACGCAAGGCAACTTGCTATTATGAGCCTTCATTGTCCAACGCTGTTGCAAGTGAGTTTTTTTTCTTTCCATTTCTTTTTTTATCGACTGTTGATTGATAAAGTTATTGTATTGAAATCAAGACTCGGCATTGAAATATTACATCTTCATTTTTCTTCTCGAATCCGTTGCATTTCTGCTTCTTTGCTTGATCCATTTGAGGATGATATCTTGAACTTGCCTTGTCGTGTTGCTGCTACATACGTTCATTTGGTTTTTTCATTACTCCAGTTTTTATAGTCAGTGGCTTTCAGTGGCTGCTGTTGTTGTTGTCTGTGCGGTCAGTCACATTCCCGTACCATATGCGCTGCTCGTTTCTATTTATGATTAACTTAATTACTTTAAATTTGAGACAAGACGAAATTATTATTATGAAAGCAGCAGTCCAACCAGATCGTTGTTACGAGACTGTATTTTCATGTCTGATGTGAAGTGAATTCAAACTGGATATTTTCGGTTTAAAAGTAATTAAATAGTTCTTCTGGTTCAATTAATTGTGCTGGAATTTGCAATTATTTCCTTGAAAAATTAACCCATTTTTAATGAAAAATTCTCTTGACTTTTGATGTTACGTTGGTTTTATTTGTATCTGTTTAATTGCAGGACACTCGTCTTGAGCTCGATCTCAAGGAGGAGAAGTTGGCATCGCTGCAGCGCGAACTGGAAGAAATGACTTTCGGCGGCGGCACCGAAGAGGAAATGGCCCAGTTGAGACGCTCCAAAAACGAATTAGATCGTCGCGTCAAAGAGCAGGAAGAGGAATTGGATGAAATGGCCGGTCAAGTGCAGTTGCTCGAACAGGCTAAGCTGCGTCTGGAAATGACACTCGAAACAATGCGCAAGGAAGCCCGCCGTGAGGCTCAACAACGCGACGATGAGTTGGAGGAAGCCAGGGGCAGTGCGTACAAGAAGATTAAAGGTACGATGGTTGTAGGTTTTGTATGTAAATGAAAGTATTTAATTTGTCATTTGTTTTGGATCAGCTCTCGAATGCCAACTGGAGACTGAACACGAAGAGCGCACCTTACTCTTGCGTGAAAAACACGAACTGGAACGGCGGCTCTCCTCGGTTGAAGATCAAGATCGTCACGAACGTCAGGCCGAGGAAGCGGCCAATCAGAAATTGCGTCGCGATTTGCGTAAATACAAGGCGCTGCTGAAGGATGCCCAAACGCAATTGGATCGCCTAAAGGCCGAAACGCCCGGCAAGACTCTGATACGTCAACTGCGCAACCAACTGGAAGATGCCGAATCTGCACGTACGCTAGCCATGAAGGCGCGTCAGGCCGCCGAAGCCGAGCTCACCGAGGTGCAGTCCATGTTCGAGGAGTCGCATCGTGCACGCAACGATGCCGAGGATCGTGCCAATGCTGCCCATCGCGATCGGGCCGAACTGCAAGCTCAAATCGAGGAGAACGAAGAGGAGTTGGCCGAGCTGATGAAGAAGTACAGTGCTTCGGTGAAGCAATTGAATAGTGAGCAGATGGCCATATCCGAGTATGAATTTAAAATGTCCGAATTGGAGGCCGAACGCAACAATCTGAAGGAACAAGTGAGCGAGCTACAGCAGCGCCTGGAGAATGTCGAGAATATGGCGGATCCGTCCGCAGCTATGTTGTCAAAGCGGTAAGAATGGACTTTTTTTTTATTTTTATTTAGTAATGAAAATGTTTCCGTGTGCTTTTTTGTGCAGCTTGGAACTGCGCACCAAAGAATTAGAATCGCGCTTGGAACTCGAACAGGCCACACGCACACGTCTCGAGGTGCAAGTAAGCCGTCACAAGGAGGCACTGGACAAGGTGCAAACTGAGGTGTCACAATCGAAGGGTCGCGAACTGCAAACGCAAGACGCTCTGAAGAAATCTCAAAAGAGCTTGCGCGAAATGCGCGAAGAGTTCCATGCGGTGTCCGGCCGTGAAGTGGAGTCCCTAACCCGACGCAAAGACCTCGAAAAGAAGGTGGAGCAAATCGAGGCCGAGGCAGCCGCTTTGCGCAACGATTTGCGTTTGGCTCTGCAGCGCATAGCCGATTTGCAGCAGGCCATGGAAGAGGGTGACGATGATGTGAGCGAAAGGTGGGTTCGGATATCGATTTGTATTGAATTGTTTACTTTCAATTGAGTAAGTACTTCATAATTGATATGATTCCATCCATTTTCCATTTGCAGTGATGAGTCCCAGAGCTCTGAAGGTTCGCTGAGCGACTTAGAGGAACGCTTACGTCCCATCAAGGTCAAGCGAACATTGAATCCGACGCGGAACGGTGTCACGACACCCAGCAGCACGAAGACTCTAGTACGCGAAAAGGACGATAATAGTCCAAGGTAAATTTTATTTAGCTTGACTAAGGATCTTAGAGAAGCAACTAAAATTTAGTTTAGCACTTGTATTATAGTTCGTTCATGCGAAGCACTCAAATAGCTTAAAAAAATATGTGAGTTTATTTTGAAGCAATGAAATCTAATAAATTATTACATTCACCCCAAACCTGCCACAAACCACCCAACCCAATCCGACCCGACCCGATCACTCCATACTACTTTTGCTTTTGGTATACTAACGCTCGCGCATCCATTACCAATGTCATCCTTCTTCCGGCCTACGACTTTTTCTTATTTTCTTATTTTTTTGTTTTCTTTTTTGTCTTGTTGCATTTTCATTGTCGTTCATCATCATTTCCCTTTTTACGCCCTCTGTCTCCACTTTCCAATATTCGTTCGTTGTGTGTATACAAAAACAAAAGCTTTTTCTTATTGTAGAATCACACTGACCTCACCATCCTCGCCACACATACACAAACTGGCCAAGGCGGCCGCAATGGCAGCAGCGTCAGCAGGCCAGGCGGATTCAGATGGACCGGCAACGACAGCGTCCTCAGTAACATCGGCGCCGAATAGTATTAGCGGCGATAGCCTGAAAAATGGCGAATCTTCTTTTGCCTAGTAAGACACGGCAAGCAGTGAAATGGAATGAATATGAATAAAGGGCGGGTTGGGGACTTCTTTTAAGAAAGCAAACAAACAAAGATTTGCAGCAATACTTTTAATATTACGAAAAATCTTACACATATTCTACTACCCATACTACTTACTATTTACGTGCACACACACACACACACATTTTACCAAGTATACATGAATTTGAACCAAGCTTTTTTACTACGAAGCGTATAAAGGGAGATTGCTCCCACTCGAAACGCATAAAACCACCAAATGATTAATCCATTTTAGACAGCAATATTTTGAGTATTTGTTATACACAACACAGAAGCGAAACAGCTGACTCAACATACAGATTTGGATGTAGTTCTCTTTGTGACTTGGCTTAGTTGAAGTAAACGGTTGTCGGTGGTGAAAACATTTTTTCGATTAAATACTATTTATATCATTATCCCTTCGGATCCGCCATTTGAGCGCATTGGTCAGCAAAAATGATTGGTAAGGCTGTGTTCTATACACATTGATAGACGATATCATTTCTAAACCAAGCTCTGATCGGTCTGAATGGGCTCAACGCGAACTTGTTCAAAATATTCCAAAGGCAATAAACAAGCAGAATGTTGAAAAATATCGATAACACCAAAAAAAACAAAAAAACAACAACAAACAAAAATCACAATACAAGCATCTTCTCAAATGCATTGCGTACTTAAAATTAGTAACGAATGAAGTATGCTATGAAATCGTATACACTATATACAATCAATATGAAATATTTTTATAACATTTGTATTCGTATACAAGGAAATGCTTTAATTTAACATGCTTTTGAATTTAACGTGTAAATTTTATTTTCATACTTAATGCATATCTAGTTTATTATTTAGTTAATACGTACGTACATTGTTTCGTTTAATTGTATATTTTTTTCCCACAAAGATTTGTGTTTTTCTTTCATACCGAAATAAAATGTACACAGAAAGTATAATTGAAATAAGTGAAAACAAGTATTTGTTTTTTTCAAGTAATAGGCGTCAACTGTTACGCTCGTAGTGGAAAGCTGGTTTACCCAAATCGCTGGACACTTGAAACAATCATTGATCAAATATGAAATGAAGCCGGTGTGAAGTTAACAATTAAATGGTTGAGAACTAGAATGAAATAGATTTCTTGGAGAATAAATTTTGAGTTTAACTGTCATTAACCTTCAAATGCTAACTTCACATCAAAGTATCTACAGTTCTGGTAGCCCAAATGATGCATATTTTGTATGAGAAATTTGAAATAGGCACCACGCCACCAGAGCCGTGCTAATTCTTTTTTTCCTGGAGAGTGTGAACTATTTATATTTTTAAAATTATTAATTAGTGTTTGTAGTTAACCATCTTAGCTAAATGAAATTTGTTTATATCATCATTATTATTTTACACACTTTTTATTGAATTGTAAGTCATCATCATGTTTTTTTTTTAGTTCAATTAGAAACGATTAACAAATAAAACAAAAACAACAAATATTATATATAAATAATATAATATAATTGCAATATCTAAACCAATTTACTTTGAAACATACACAAACAAAAATGGAAACGAAACACCAACCACTAAACCAATATTTCTAAACTAAAATTAATTCTAGCAAAAACAAGAATATAACTTAAATCTAAAATTAAAATATTTTAATTTCATTTTCCATTCGTTTTGGCAACATTTTTTCTTTGTAATACAATCAATCATTTTGAAACTAAACTATATAAAAGCCTACTCTACATAAATTTTAGTCTATATCGTATGTATGTGAAAACGAACCTTTTATTTGTAAATTTTAATACAAGTATAACTTTATTTATATACATAACTACTAAATATGATACATATAAATGGTCATAAAACACCAAACATATTATGAAATATTTAATGAAAAATAAAAAAAAATAATATATTGTTATTTAAATAAAACAAAACAGTTCTTTTACTTTGCCGAATTTAACTAAGTAGGCCATGTTAGGGCTCACAGTTCCAGCATTTCTTATTCTTGTGAAGATTATAGATATTCTTTCAGGGCATGTATTTAGTTCATATCAGAGACCAAACGAATTCGTTTAAAAATATTTTTTAAATTAAAACCAATTATTATTTAAGCAAATAATTGTCAAGCATTTTTCATCCCACATGCCGGATATATCGAACAACAACGAATGGCTGTAGAAACTATTCTGTTAATTGATTGCACTAGATATTTTTACAAAATTAGGATCTGTGCCAATTGTTTAGAAGCGAAAATGTATTTGGAATATAATTTTCGCGTGGTGTGTTAACATTTCATTTTAGCTGTGCCAAACGAAAGTGAGAAGAAATTTCTGACATATCACAAATATAACAAATATTCCAAGTGCTGAAATTTCAAATCGTGATTTCTTAACAATTGAATTTTTTGAGTTGTGTCTTTATTGCAGGGAATGAGCGACATGTCACCAATATTGTATGGAAAATGGAATAATGAAAAACTTTGAAACCTATTTTCTTCAATGAATTCGTATGTTACTACATACCCCCTCAATTCATTTGCACGCATTTGATAGTTTGCTTCTAAATTCATCTTTATAGTTTGCTTCTATTCATGGTCTGAACTTAAAATGAGCGATTTCAGCCTACTAAAAATCATAAAAAGCCGATAAATCATTCATATCTTCACTTATATAAAATTCTTTGTGAGTTTGTTTGTAGGTTTGTATGTATATACGTTTGTTCCTTTATAACTCAAGAAATACTTGACCGGGCTTGACCGGGCGGGCGTTGCAAATATTATTCTAAAATGCTATAATTCATGCAGTGTTTAACAGATTTTGCTGAAATTTTACATGTGGTTTTGCGTAATGAATTAGTAACATTTTGATTCTGAAAATTTGCAGTCCGCCCACTGCCACGCCTTAAAATTTTTCGGGTCCTGTTCAAGGGATTTCGGTGAAATTTTGGATTTGGTACTGGGTGGTGAATGGATAGAGGGTTGACCATGAAAATTTAAGATCCACCCACTTCCACGCCTTCAAATTTTTGAGGCTCTGTTACTCGGGTCCTATTCAATGGATTCTGCTGGAATTGTGGATTTCGTGCCGGGAGGTGAATGGGCTGAGGGTTGACTATGGAAATTTACGATCCGCCCACTGCCACATTTATACGTTAACATGAAATTACAAAATTGTTGCGAGCGAAGCTGTGGGTATAAGCTAGTCATAGAATAAATATTCCAGGACTCTACACAGAAAAAATCGTCGGTAAAATTAACCAAAAAAGTTGTTAACATACAAAATTTCAAAATGTTTGAAAAGCTTGAATTTATTAACCGTTGTTCAAAAAATAGCAACAGTGGTTGATATTGAAATTTCGCTTAATGTGAATTTTTCACATAACCGTGAAAGAAATGGTGCAATAAATTTACCATCTCTCTTCGGTTAAAACTACCAAATAGAGGGGTTGGAGCGTTTTTAACCGTCGTTTTCGTTAAAATTGACCACCTTTTTTTGTGGATACACTTTAGATGTTGCAGACTTCGACACTGGAGGACATGATATGTATTCTGCTCTACCCACTCGACACCGCAGCCCATGCATACGTCATACACTAAGTTTCTGCCATTTGCTTCTAGAAGTGCAGCAGAAGCCTTTCCGTATGTCATTCGTTGTATTGTTTCCATTCTACTGTAACTTGCGCCCTGAATGTTATTCTAATTGTTCCCTAATGTTACAGAGTGGGATTTAAACTAAGTTAAGGTTAAGTTAGCATTGGTTGCTGACCCTTTCCTAGCCAATCCATCAGTTGCCTCATTTACTGGTGACCAAGGCCCTAAAATTGCAAAGTTTTTCAGATACAACGCGGCTCAGCCACACAACAGAGTCTTAAGCTAAGGTCGCCCAATAATCCTTAGCTTAAAAGATAAAGGTAACATAACTATACATATACACTAGTAAAAATGACAGACAAAGCCGCTTATTTTATAAAAAAGCTGGTCACGAAATCGGTAATTAACGAAGTTCAGTTGTTGTTGATAACTTGTACTTTAACTTCGTTAATCGTTGTCGATAGCTTCCATTGAACAATTCCCACTTGCGAGGTGCAAAATGGAACCTGAAAGAAAATCAAAATAAAGAAAGGAAAACCAGCAGTCGCCATATTAGATCCGATATCTTGAACTTCAAAATTGCAACATATAATTCGAGACCAGCGATCCCAAAAACCTCCTTATTCCAAGTTAGGTTCTATTTACATATGTTACAAACCACGCTTTTGTACTTGTATGGCAGTAGACAGTCCATCGATTCACCAATTAGCAATACCAACTCATTCTAGAATCTAATAAAAATACAACCAAAGTTTGGACCGAGCTTCTTCAATCGTTCTTACAAACCAGCAGTACCGATTGACGAAAATGGCTAAACTAACTCAGGGGGTGATGCTGATTAAAAATATATATATGCTCTTCTATACCTACCACGCCTCCAATTAGACGTTTCGACCAAAGTGAATGTCTATTGAGTTTTGTCTTTTCACTTTCTCTGCCACTTTTAATTGGATTGAGTTGTCCTTCTTGTTCTTTCAAAATTCGAAATGAACAGTTGTTACCTTTGAACGTTCATTCGGCACGCTCCTCACGACAATCAAATGGTTCACTTGTTCGGTTGCTCATCAAAATCCCTAATTTCCGCAACTCAATTAATTTTCAAATACTTTCTACCCACGAACGTAAACAACATTTGATGGCAATCGCAAGCGCCTTTGAACTTTGCCTACTTACACACGGCAACATTATCCTTTGAATTACTTTGGCGTAACTTTCACTCAGTTAGAGCAAGTGCAGCGCAGTGACTTTGAAAACAAATCAACTTCGCGCGTTGGTGGTTTCGATGCGTTCAAATACACTGGTAACGGCGTGCACGCAACCAAGGACAAACTCCAAACGCCCACAAAGGACATGCAAAAATAAAATCTAAAATGAAATAACACAAAAACATAAACATAAACGTAAACACCTGTCGATTGATAGAGCGTTACCATTTTTATTTGCTTTTAATCAATGAAATCAAATGAAAACAAAAGCAACAAGTCCCGGGAGTCATTTACATGCATTTGAATTCCTCGTAAAATTAGGCATTAAACCGATTTCAGGTCAAAGGCATTTCATGTCGGAGTACTTTCTTAATACAAAGCACCAGCAACAACCGAAAACAAACCACAAAATAACAGACGCAGTAATAACAAAACAACAACAACAACGACAGACACCGCTTCCCAAAAATAATACGGAAATCCGTCATTCGTCAAATGAATGCTACAGTGACTGAATTTATCGATCAAACAATTTCAACTTTCATCTTCTCGAATATTTTATGTAATTCTATTTGGTGGGGAGACTATTTCGTGTGTTCCATTAAGTTTCACTCGACAGTCGTATATCGAATTTCAAAAGCGGCGGCGGTCTGCAATCGAGCTGCTCAGACGCTTTTGTGGGTTGACAGGATTGAGCTAGATTCCAAGCTCTAAGCCAAAATGGACGACCGCACAATCGATTCGATTTTCGCTGGCTCCTTGGAATCCCTGCCGCCAGTGAGCTCGAAGATTGTGCGTATTTTCACTAGTTCGACATTTACGGGTAAGGTAATGGGTGTACGAGTAACTGTTATGTAATACATATGCCTTGTGACCTTGTGACAGATACGACAATGGAACGAAATACTTTAATGGCCAAATGTTATCCCAGAATTAAGGACTATTGCCGCGAAAAACACGGTCTGGAATTTCAGGTAAAATTATTTCAGAAATCGATTGCAAAAAATAGGTTAAGAAAACGTTACATTGGAATGTAGAAAGGAAGGGAGTTTTGAGGTGTAAGTCGCACTAGCAAAATATATAAAATGTAAGCCCCTATCAAAAATTGTCCTGGCTACGTCCCTGACAATTGCTTATTATATAATGTGAAGGCACTGCCCAGTAGAAACAAATTAAATTGAAATTTAAAATTTCTTGTGGCTACAACCCTTAACGCTGCATTACAAAAAGCATGGCGGACGCTCCCACATAGTTAACTATCCGTTTCACTTTCTGCAGGTTGTTGACATGCGTTGGGGTGTGCGTGACGAGGCCACCGACGATCACATGACCACAGAACTTTGCATGCGCGAAATCAAGAATTGCCAGCGCTTGTCCATGGGTCCCAATTTCATAGTGTTTTTGGGGCAAAAGTACGGCTACCGGCCCATTCCCACATACATTGTGTCATCAGAATTGCAATTGATCTGCGAAGAGCTGACGTCGATGGGTGTGGATCGTGCTCTACTCGATCTTTGGTATAAAAAGGATAGCAACGCAGTGCCCCCCATATCGGTACTCCAGCCCATATCGTCCATCTTGATTAATTTCAACAATAAGGTGGGTTTCCCAAATGTTGGGATTTATCATAGCTCCTTAATACCATTTGATGCCTCTTAGCGTGTACCCAAATTACAAGCGGAGGATCAGGCCACTTGGTGGGACACACTCAACAAAATGCAGAAACTCTTGCGAAAGGCGGCCGCCTCTTTGGGGGCGAGCACTAAGATGGACAAAGAAACTGTGCACAATTACTTCATGTCCGGTAAGTCTGCCATGAAGGCCTTGGTAATATCTTGTAAACCTTTGTGGTCCGCGCAGTCACCGAGAGAGAGGTCATCAATGGCATTTTGGATGTGAAGAACACCAAGAACCACTGCTTGGCCTATGTGCGTTACATCAACAATATCAATCTGCAAAATCTGAAGAAAGCCTCGCTCTTTGTGGACATCATCAATCGCAGTTTGGATACTGAGTCCGCCAAATTGCTGGGCGATTTGAGGGATGTGCGCTTGACCAACAAAGTCGAGTCGAGTAATATGCAAAAGTATGTTGATTCGGCCTTCGGGAGCTACTTAAAGTTTTCTATTGAGTCACCTTTGACAGGTACACCGTCGAATGGATTGGCCGCGAGGGTCTCGACATCGAAACGCACGAAGAGTACTTGAATCACTTCATCTCGCATTTCTATAAGAATATCGTTAAGCTGGTCGATCGTGCGATGCGCAAAGAAGACTCCAGTGCACAGGGACAGATAGTAACTGAAATCCTTCAGCATTTGCACGCTTGCAATAATTCGGTTAAAGTGTTCTATGGTCGTGAGGAAAATCTCGAACATATCAAGCGCTATATGCTGGGGGATTCAGATAAGCCACTTGTCCTTTACGGCGAAGGAGGTTGCGGCAAGACATCCCTATTGGCCAAGAGCGCCTCGTTAGTGGCATGTGATTGGTTTGCGGGCAAGAGGCCCATCAATGTTATACGCTTTCTGGGCACCACACCCGACTCGAGCGCACTGACGCCCACATTGATATCGATTTGTCAGCAGGTGAGTTGAGAATGTAAGTAATCCGAGGTCGAATTTCCGTGTTCATGTTTGCATGTCTTTCAGATCTCCTACAACTATATGCTTCCGTTCGAGAATATACCCGACGATCTGGTACCTTTAACAGCACATTTTAAGCAATTACTAACTTATGCAAGTCCGACTCAACCGCTCACGCTATACCTTGATTCCGTTGACCAGTTGACTGGCACACAAGACTCGAATAAGGTGTCCTGGATTCCCACACGATTGCCTGTGCATTGTAAGGTGAGTTGGGGGACACGCAGTTGAATGTCTGCCTCCCTTTTGGTATTACTAACATCTTTTGCATGACTTGCATGAAATGCATGAACTCTACCTCTACCAACCAAACAACATTTCCAACAATTGTTTTAAGCACTGTGTAAATATATGTAAATACAATATGTTCAAAGAAAGCATGTGAAATCGGAAGTATGTATAAGTTTTCCAAATTGCTTGACTTGTGTCTGCTAAACAAAAACAACCTGCAAAAAATTATGCAAAAATTCGGAACTTTAACCGATCAAACCAATACAAAATTTGGACCCCCCACCCAACTCAAAACTATTTTCGCACTACTACTCCAGTTTGCCTTTGGTAAGGTTCTCTTAGGTTATAGGCCACCGTTGTGATGCTCTTTGGGCTGCTTCTTTCAGATAATCATCTCGTGTGCGAATGAGGAGTCCAATCCCACAGTCTCGCAGGAGTACCATGTTCTGTGCAAAATGATTGACATCGAAGAGAACTTCATCGAGGTCACGGCGCTGGGTGAAGAGCTGGCCATGAATGTCATTAAAATGTGGAGTAAGACCGCCTGTCGTGACTTGAACAACTATCAGTGGCGTCTGGTGGCGAATGCCATCAGCAAGTGTTCGTTGCCCATCTTCGTGAAGTTGGTCTTTGCGGAAATTTGCCGTTGGCGGAGTTACACGCGTCCGCAAGAAACACATTTGGCCAATACAGTGATGGATTCGATTATGATGCTGTTCGAGCGTATTGAGAAGCAGCACGGACGCATCTTGGTGTTCCATGCCTTGGCATATATAACGGCTGCCAAATCCGGGCTCTCGGAGAGCGAACTGGAGGACTTGATATCGTTGGATGACAAGGTCCTGGATGATGTGTATCAATACCATTTGCCGCCAGTGCGTCGTATACCGCCGCTGCTGTGGACGCGTATACGCAATGATTTGCCCAACTACTTGAGCGAACGCGAGGCAGACGGAGTAAATGTTATGAACTGGTATCATCGGCAGTTTCGCGATACCGCAAAGGAGCGCTACTTCAAGAACATGAACATGGCCATGTACTTCCATTCGATGATTGCAGACTATTATCTGGGCATTTGGGGTGGCGGCGTGCCCAAGCCCTTCAAATTTACCGAAATACAACGACATAGATTCGGCCTAACCGACAAAGAGGGCTCGGCCGACCGAAAGGTGCCCATACAGCCGCTGGTGTTTGCCAGCAAGGATGGCAGTTCGAAGCGTTATAACTTGAGAAAGGTGAGTGTGATTAATTGCCCCCAAAAAAATGTCGATCCCTCATCGATGTCTTCCGTCCAGTTTGGCGAGCTGCCTTTTCACTTTGTACGTTCGCGTCGCTTCAACGATCTGTTCGAGCATGTGCTCTTCAACTACGATTGGATGCATGCCAAGCTGTCAAGTTGTCCTCTGCAAGCCGTCTTGGCCGATTTCGAAGACGCCTCTGCCAATACGGACGACAAAGAGGCCAAACGTGAACTGATGCTGGTGGCCGATGCTCTGCGATTGGGTGGTGCCATTTTGGCCGTATATCCAAATATGTTGGCTCCTCAACTTATTGGTCGCTTGCTGCCCGAAATTGGTGGCAATGCCAATATTAAAATGTTGCTGAGAGCTTGTGATCATTGCGGACCAAAAGATTGCTCTCTATTACCAGTCAACCATTGTTTACATACTCCGGGCGGTCCATTGAAGGTGCATGTCTGTTAAATTGTATCATCGAGTTATACTTAACCTCAAATTGTCCTCAGTATTCTCTGGAAGGTCATCAATTTGCCGTATTTGCCTTCTGCCTGACAAGTGATCTGCGCTATATGGTATCCATCTCTACGCACTTCATTACATTTGATCTCTCCACATCTGATCTGACGCGCGATGTTAATCCCGGCATCGAGGGCATTATGCAGCAGTTGGTTTTGAGTCCCGACAATAAATGGGCTGCTGCCTATTCCAACAACAACCAGACCGTCCTGCTGAACATGCTGTCCAGTGAGTTTGTGGTGATCAACAGTCCGTTTGAGGAGGCCGATGGCGATGTGTGTGCTTTGCATTTACTGAATCAGAGGTTTGCTAGATCTGCCATAAGCTATATAAGCTGTGCCTAGCACTACCTTTTTCTATTTTTAGTCTCTTCATAACATGCAAGCTGAGGTGGGCTCGGTTTGATATGCGTGGCAATCTAGTTGATACGTTCAATGTGGCAGGCGATACTGACGGTTGGGAGATTTTAAGTAAGTTGGTTACAAGTTGGTTCCTCCCAAGACTTACGCCTTAATAATTGGGTTTTTCGTTTGCCAGGCATGGAATTTTTAACGCCCACTGCGTACAATTTAATCTTCTGGTCTGGTTCCATCAACGAAACGCGCCTTCGACTCGACTCTTGTCGTGGCGAGGCAAATCTGAAGTCGCTACACTTCTTCAGCGCCTTGGCAATGAATAAGTCGCGTACTAAGATCTACCTGTGCGCCAGTGAGAGTAACTATCAAGTAGGTCTTTCCATTTGATCATCCAGTACAAAACTAATACTTGGTTGACTCCTTTCAGGTTAGTGTCTACAACTTTCAGCACGACGAGATCAACAATGTTACTAGCTGGGAGCTGGAAGAGCACTTGCCACGCTTTGAAAATGATGAAAAGGAAATGTTGCTGCAGCTGCGCTTGGATCAACACGACCGCATGCTTTTGGGTTCGGCTGGTAAAGGTTTTGTCATTTGGGATTTTGGCAAGGACGACCATCGCCTAAGCGAGGAAGCCATGTACTTTGCTCTGCCACATGGCGTACGGAATATAACCACCAAAATAATGCAATCCAACTCAATAATGGTGAGCTCCAAGTTCGATTATGCCGTGGCTGGAGTGCGTAAGAATCTGTACGTTTGGGGCTTGGAGACGCGTCAGTTGGTCAAGGTGCTCGATGCTCATTTTGGGCGAATAATTCAATTGGAGGCGTTGACCATAGGCAATTGGAACAATGTGGTGACCTCGTCTATAGATCGTTCGGTTAAGGTAAGCCTTGAGTCGGTTCTTGGGTGGGTACGAAGGCTAAGTACATATTTGTGGATTTAGGTTTGGAACATCAACAATATCTTTGAGAAGGTTCACGTCATCGATCGTCATGAGCTGCAAATTGATAATATCAGCCTCTCCGAAGTGGACTTGGCCGTCACTGTTACACGCAGCTGTGTGGGCGTTTGGGAAACGCGTTCGGGTCGCTTGTTAGCCAAGTTGGCCGATAGTCCCTTAGGCGCTATTGTTACCTATGCCGAAATTACCGCAGATGGACGTTACATCATCTCATCGGAGACGGGCAAGTTTCTGATATGGAATCGCGTCTCGGAGCAGGTCATCTATCGCGATGATCAGCCCGGCATTCAGCAAATAACATTCATGGATTATGGCTATAAGGTAATGACCGTCTCATGTCCGAATATCAACCAGAAAGAGTCTATACTGGGCGAGGAGACTAATCGTCTGACCGCCATTTGTACAGTAAGGGCGGTACCAGGTGTGTATTAGCTTGGGTAATACGACGTGTCCCCAATTGATTTGATTTGTCCTTTGCAGAGGGCACTATTCTGTTTCGTTTTGAGTATCCCATCCGCATGATACCCGGTCTGCCTTTTCGGCAGTCTGTCATCTCAGCCGATGCCGCGTATATAATCGTCTGCTCTGTGGATAAATCGAACAAGGATTGCATTGCGGTCTACAGCGCCACAAATGGTGCCTTCGTATCGAAAGTCCTGCTGAAAGGTTGTGCCATTAAAGAGGTAATCACACTAGTGCCCATGCCGCACAAGGCCAACCAAGTGGCCGTCATTAGCAGTGAAAAGGGCAGCATCGTGGACATCAAAACGAAGAAGCACGTGCGCTCCATAGCCAAATGGGGTGGCAGTATTACACGCGATGGCAAATGTGGTTTATATGCGCCAACTAGGTGAGAGGCGGAAGTTTACTTTTTCAAACTAATCATCGCTCAATTTGAACGTTTCTTCTACTCTCCAGAGGTGGCTTGGAAATGCTCGAGCTGCGTAAGGGCACCAATGTGAAGACTTTCATACCCAAAGTGGCCGAAGGGGTTTTCTCTGTGATTTGCCTCTTCACCGAGAACGATGAATACGTTTGCTACTATCATAGTGGACGCAAGACTATACGCGTCTTTCGCACTTCCGATACGGAAATGATCGCCAATTATCGCCTACAAGCTGAGCTGACCGCTATCAAGAGCAGCAAAGATGGACGCTGCATTGTTTTGGGCACTGTTGATGGCTGCATGTCTGTGCTGGCCATTGTCGATCCGAAGAAGGAGGAAATGATCGATTTTCTGAATGCTTTGCCCTCGCGTGATGAAAACTGGAAAGCCAAGTTGGCCAAAATGAAGGCGCGTGTGGGATTTAAGGCCGCTATACGCGTAGCCACAATTTCATCGCGTTTCGATGGTCAAAAGGGCAAGAATAAGAACGGTGACAGTGCTGATGGCGAAGAAGACGAGTCGCAAATCGAAGAAGGCACGACAGTCGAACTGCCGGCTGAATGAGAGTGTGGCTGTACCTCTTGATTGTTTTAACTTACAAAAACCAAAGTATTATTGTAGCTGCTTGTAAAAAAGTACAAAACAAATTGTTGGACTTTAATCGAAATATATAATTCAAAAGCTTAACCCGTTCACAGAGTTTCTTTTTTTAAACTTTTTAGCATTAAAGGCTTATTCATCTTCCTCTGCATGGTCACTATCAAAATCATCATCAATTTCTTGTTTATTACCTTCTTCACAAACTGCCACATAGGATTTATCGGGTCCTGAAAATTTTACCTCTGGTATTTCACGGCCTAGGGGTGCACCAAATCGTCAGAGAAAAATATTGATTTTTAAAAGTGTCTGTAAAGCCGCAAAGTTTAAAAAATCGGGGAATAGTGCAAAAAAAAATCTTAAATCAAAATGTGTTTTAGAATCAGAAAATACGTGCAAAAAAACCATAAATATCCAATTTGTGCAGTCTCCCCCGTCATAGGACCAATAAAAAAATATATATTTTTTTTTGGGGCATACAAAAAAAATATTTAAGGGAATGTCGTCAAGGTGGGGACGTATTTCGTTTTTGGTATGTAACTTTAAAAAGAATACGAATATTGTAAAAAAAAATCAAAATTATTGTTTTCCTTAATAACCCATTTTTTTTTTATAAAGGGACATATTTTCCCCTTTAGGAGGGCGAGTGCTGACGGTCAACAATTTCTGTTTTTCTTGTATTTATTTCATTCTGAAGCTTTTTGTAAATAAAACGCATTTATAATTAATTAATTTTTTTTTGTACTACCCCGATTTTTAAAATGTTAAGGCTTTACAAGCACCCCAAAAAATCAATATTTTTTTCTGAAATTTCACAGTTTGGTCCTCTCCTATAAAGGAACCGCCGAGGTGCACTTGTTCCGAAAAATCGAAAAATAAGAACCACTCTAATACTCATACACGTATTTTTATAGTCAGGGGAGTGTTTCGATACGATATCGATACCTTAAAGTACAATCAAGCTAAATCCATTTTTCAAAACTGCAGAAAAATAAATATAAGTTCTCAAATTTATATGTTTTGTATGAAAATCGGTTTTTATTTCGTCATTTTTCATTACGATTCCCAGTGGTTTGTGGGAATTGTAAAGATAGCTTCTTCTCAGGAATCCAAAAATGACAAAAACTCGATTTTCATGGTAAGGCGCATAGTATGATTGAGCGGTAAGGTATCGATATCAAATCGAGATATGCGAACAAAATCAGTATTTTCGGCGGTATCACCTCAAATTACAAGCTCATTTTTGTAATCCTCAAAAGCCGGATTGCTGTCGAAAAATTATGTATGAGAAACTTTTTCCGATCAAATAGAATTATAGCGCAAACATATTTGTTTAAATGTCTGGACCGCAAAAGACAGATTTTACATGACGTTTAAGGTAAAAGAACATATTTAAAAGGTGCATACATACATTCATAAGCCACGTGCAATAATCGACACCAGTTGCTTCTGCTTTTCGTGCACTACCGCCATTTGGATTTTCCAAGCGTATTCAGGTTGACCACTACTTGGTATTTCCACCTGAGTTTAGGACGTGCTCTGCTGCGCTATCCACCAGTGTTTACCTTCTTCATGTGAGTATCATCCTTCATCTTCTCGACATGACCTAGCATGCGAAGCCGCTGGAATTTAATGCCCTGTAATAAGTCAATGTCATACATGGCATACAGCACATATAGTTCGTCGTTCCAATCTAAAGGGTTCTTCTCAATTCTTGCTTCAAAAATTAGCTATATAAAAACTCTTCAAAAATGTATAAAGCCCTCAGAATAGGAAGTAGTTTCCACTGAATGTATGCAGATCAAATTGTGTACCAGCAGAGATTTCGAAAATCAAAAGTATAAATGTATAACTGTTTCAAATCAAAAAGAGAACAATTGATATTTTGTTATAACATGACAACTTTTATTTGCATTATTATGAAAAAAATATAAAAAAATGCCCTTAAGCATGGAAAATATAAAAAACCAAATGAGCGCATACTTAAATAAATGCCTAAAACTATATTAATATAAATCAACATTAATTATGTAAGTTATTATATATTTTAGATGAAAATGGAAATTTGAATATGAAAACGATTTTATAATTTTTAAATGTTATAAATATGAACCGAAATTGCGCAAAATCAGCAGAGCATTTTACGTCGATTTTATAAACGTATGAGTGGTGAGAAAGTGTTATTGAAATGAAGAGAGCAACCTTAACAAAGAACTTATAGGTTATGGAGCATCGACATAAACGAGAATACTCTGCAGGGGGCGGGAACCGAAATTTTAAAAATACACTAATGGAAAACTACATATACGTAATGGATTATAAAAAGTATACTAAATGGAGTGATAATTGTAAACAAACATGGAAGGACTTGTAAACGAAAGAAATCCAAAAAATGAAACGATTCTACGTGCCATGTTAGCTGTTGGTAATTAACAGGAAAAACTGATTCGTTTGGCAAATGCACGTTGGTGTGTGTGTATGAGTGTTTTAGATTATTTAAACAATATTAGCTGTTGCAATAATTTTTATTTTAATAGTTTCATTTGATGACAAAAATATTTGCGTATAACAATAAATTTGAGTTGGTTGAACTAAACATTAGTTTTTTTGTTTGTTTCTTACTTCAAAGCACTTGTTTTGGATGTGGGGTGGAGGCACCCCTTGTATGGGGTCGTCCCAAGATGATTTTCAAAACACTTCGACTTGATTGGAGGGTAAATATAACAATTTTTAATTAATATAATTTTTAACGAAACATGTACAAAAGATTTCTTTCAATATGCATTAACAAAACAACAGAACAAACGAAGGAACAAACGGTTTCGTTCAATCAAAGTGGAAATTAAACGTGTGTGTGTGTGTGTGTGTGAGAGAGAAAATACTTCAAATAATGTTTTTTGTGTTTGTTTTCTTGTGTTTGTTGTATTTCATGTAAAGTCGCTTCAACTTAATACTTGAGAATTCAGTGAATTGTGAATTGTGTGTATGTGATCAGATCAGGATCCGTTCGGGTGTTTTCACCGACTCCTAACACTAATACGTTTTCAATAGTTTATAATAATAATAATTTTGTTTGTTTATTGATCTATTTTTCTTCTTGTTTGTTTGCATGTAATAAGTTAATAATATATAGTTAAGTTATAATTAGAATAAATATTAGTACTTGTTGAGGGAATTGTTTGCATTTTGCATTGAATTAGTTAGTTTTTCTTCTTCTTCTTCTTTAGTAGTTGAGATAATATTTGTTGTTGCAAAGTGCAAACTAAACTCTGCGTGTTTATAGTATATGTCTACGTACTTAAAGGAAATTATAAATCTTTTTGAATTTGAATTTCGTATATATTCTCTTTCTCTTATAAAGCAAAATTAAATGCTTCCCTGCTTCGGCGTGCTCTGCTCGCTTTAAGTGTGATTTTCCTTTTTTATTTGCGCCAATTTGGCTTGGATGTGTTGCAAACGATTTGGCGATAATTCTGGTTTCTATTGAAAAAAAAAAGAGAGAAACAGTTGGTTAAAATTGTAGTGAGGAACGTTAATTAGAGTTCATTCTTGTAACACTAAAAATTTCTAAAGAAATTAAAGTCGTTCAGCTACTCATTCGAAAGGAATTGAATAGACCTTCTCATTGATATCAATATCGATACTATGAAATTTGTAATGAGCCACTGCAAAATACTTTTGGGAGCCACGATAATTATTTTTCCCTTCTTTTGTGCTTTTCGATTAACATCAGATTCGGATTCCTCATACCCAAAAGCTTCCTCATAAAGTTTTGGATGGTAAAATTAAAGAAAATATCTCCTAAATATCATGAACTGTATAGAAATTCAAACCCTTAAACTTTAAAACGAAATTTTGACGACTCGAAATTCACCGAAGCCTTATGCTCCCGAAGAGTTTTTTCTTTACTTAGAATACGAAAATCAACAAAGCAAGGTAGCTAAATGTTCTGTCGAACAAATTAATCCGCTCTAATATATATTCCTAACGTAAATCGAAAGCTGAACAGATCTGGCCATGCCCGGTTGTCTTAGAGAAATCGACATGAAGTTTTTTTCACAAGTTTTTCTGCTTTAGACTTAGAGAATCAGCCAAATCGGACAGAATCCTTACAAAAAATAAAACATGTGAGTAAGTTTCAGTCGGGCAAGCCGACTTATAAATACCCTACACATACTGGGCCATATTGGTTCCGCCATCTTGAATTTTTGAATTCCGACATCAAATTCGAAATTAGCGACCCCGAAAACCCCACTATACAAAATGTCATACTGTTTTGATGAAATTGTAAAATTACGGTTTTCAACACGATTTTCACTTATATGAGAGGTAGGCGTGGCAGTCGACCGATTCCGCCATTCAATACCAACCCCTTCTAGGGCCTAAAAAGGATAAATCCAAAATTTGGGATCCCTAGCTTTCTTCTAGCTCCTGCAATCGTGTTTACAAGAAAATAGGATGGACAGACGGACGGACAGACGGATAGGGCTAAATCAACTCAGGAGGTGACGCTGATCAAGAATATATATACTTTTCCATACCGGACACGTCTCCTTCTTGGTGTTACAAACATCAGACCAAAGTGAATATACCCATACCTCATGAGGTGTAGGGTATAAAAAGGTCACAAATATCTTTTCTGCCCTTGGAAGAAAAGAAAATTTAAACATTTTCCTATTCTAAGTGAACGTTTTTTAAATTTCAGCAATTAGCACCCTAAAAATTTTAATTCCAAAATTTAATTACAAAAAAAAATTTCGAAAAATGCAAAGCTGGGCTGTAACTAATTAATTAGTTAATAGTTAATTAACAAAGTTATATTTTTGGTAAACTTTTAACATTTCAGTTAATTTTGTAAACCATTCAATTTTTCATTTAGTTAAGTTAAATTTCTTCGATTAACTAGCATTAGTTAACTTTAAGAGGAACATCATTTTTTTTACTATTGAATGTAATAAAAAGAATTTAAATGTTGCTCTTGCATCTAATGCATAAAATTAAGGAGGAGAAATTTAACTGAACAAAATAATTAATATTGGTTCTAAACCGAACTTAATTATTTTCATTATTATTTTTTAATTTTATGAATATAAATTTAGATACACGAAATTTCGCTTTCGATACATATTTAGAGCATTTATTTTAAGGCCTGCTATCACAGACTCGTTTCCCGAGCAATTTCAGTTTTCGATATTTCAAACCCAATACAAATTAAATATAAATTTAAATATAGAGAACTGAAAACGCTCGGAAAACCAGTATGTGGGCCTTTGATTATATAAAGTTATTACGTTTTTTTTATGTGTTTTTTTTTTAATATATATTTTTTTTCAATAGAAAATTTAACACCTTAACTTCGAACGAAGTTAACTTTTCAACAAAATTAACTTTTGATTAACTATTTTGGATTAACGAAGTTACATTTTCGACTAACTATGCCCAGCTTTGGAAAAATGTCTAACTTTTGGAAAAAGGAAACAAGTTGGTTTTTTCCAATTCATTAAAACTGTATAGGGTCACAGATGTGAACAAAAATGTGCGACTTACATCCCGTCGTATTAGTGAGACCTTCTGCGCGTGCATCGCATTCAAACTCAGATTCTCGTCGGCCACTTTATTGTCCAACATCATGTGGGCGCTCATCAAACTGCCATCGGCATTGCGATGTGGCGCCAAATTAGCCTTTGCTCTCAAATGATTCAAACGATCCATCCAGAAGTCGGGATCGCCCTTAACGTTTGCCCCGCCAGGTCCTCCCGCTGACATGGCTTGATGTTGGAAATTCGCATCTGTTAGATAGAAAGAACGTGATGATGCTGTAGGTAGTGAACATGATGATGATGATGATGATGATGGAGGACATAGAGCAGACATCGGAAGTGGTGGCAAGGAAAGCGAGGGTTTGTAGTGTAGGTGAAAGCGCGTGTGTGTGTTTGTGTACGTGTGTGTGAGAGTTAATTGATTGGCATGTTAGTAGGTGTTCAAAGCGAGATCAGGTGTGGTGAGTATGCATACCTATTCGATTATCACCATTTTGTGTGGATGCCTGCGATCCATGACCAACATTGCTATCACCAGCAGTACGCTCAATTTCGGCCAAGCCATCTTCGATGTACTTCTGAAAACTGGGACTAGCACCTTTGAGGAATGCTGAAACATCGATGTCGGGATTTTGCATCTAAAGGGGGGGCGGTAAGTAAGGTGTTAGTAACCTTTCCAAGGTTTATGTCTACAATGTGTATGCCACCTTAAACTCGTAGAGTTTCTGTAGGCCCTGTTGCTTCGCTTCCTTGTCGGAGATTAATTTGAAAATTTGCGACATCGTCTCGTGTGCCTGATTGGAAATACGTTTTGCCAGTAGATCCTTAGAGGAAGCTGAACGCTGTGGCGAGCCGCCGGGTAGGCTGCCTTCTTTTTGTAAATTCTTGAATAAAAAAGGAAATTGCAGGAAATGTGGCTGAAATGTGAATGTGGCTGCAGCATTTACCTTCAAAATCTTAATCAAGTAGGCGTGCAATTCCGAGTGTGTGGGAATCTGATTGAGATGCTGCAGTATGGCATTGCCCTTCACCTTGGCCATATTGTGAATAATCGTTTTCACTGTCCGCAGTGGCGTGTCCGAGGGACGAGTTTGCCACCAGGTACTGGGAAGAGCCAACATAAATTCATGCACTTCTAGGATGACTGCATCGTAGTTGAGTTCATTCGAACGTTCGGGCAACATCTTCACATTACGCCAAATGCACTTCATGAGTAGATCCGTGAATTTGGGCAAGCCAGCAACGGGACAGGTTTCGCGCAGCAAACGAATGAGGGCGCTGAGGGGGGAGGGAAACGATTAAGGCTTTTGTAATTGATGAGTGACGACAACTACTTACCAATTTAAATTCGTAAAGTTGGCCTTGTCCAAGACCTTCAGACAAATGCCGTTGATGACTTTGTTGTACTGGCCATCGTCGCCGCTATTCAATTTCTGGTCGGCCATTAGATTCAGCAAGGCAGACATTAGGTTCTTAATGCAGGCCACGCTCAGTGTTTTGCCCAAGGTCTTGGAGTGGAAAAATGAGTAGAGTATCGAGAGGAGGGGCTGATACACGACTAGGGACTCGGCAATGGGTACTTGTGAGAGATTCTGTAGGAGAGACATTAAATATCGAGCATCTGTCATTTGCATTTCCCGCACATACCTTAAGCTGTGCCAGCACATTTTGAATGAAAATTTCTTCATAGTCACGCAAGACTGCCTGCTTTTCGGGCGAATCAATAATTTCGTTCAGTTCATTAATCGCAGCGCGTGTCTTCAGAGTGTCTGTGCTGCTGATAGCCTTGATGATTTTAATCAAATGAGGATCATGTTTGGGTAAGACATCAGCCAAACTACATAAGGTAAACAAATTTAAATTACAAAATAAAATTCTCTTCTGGTCTTCAAAAAATCCCACTTACTTTGGTGAATTATTCGCCGAGCCCATTTGATTGTAGAGCTGCTGCTGTTGTGGACTCATATAGGGCGAAGCTCCACCACCAACGCCGCCGCCCATAGCCGATGGAGGGGGCGGTGTAGTGTGTGATTGCATATACCGCGAACGCGAAATCAATTGCTCGAATTTATCTTGCGGATACTGGACGCCATCTCGTGTGGGTATTATTTTGATGGGCTCGAAGAGCAGCGAAATGTCCACGCGCGGCACATCGACTTGTTCCATTTGATCGACGCGCACCCAGCCCTTTTCAATTTCTGCTATAACACTCGGATCGAGACCGAAGGGTCCGCTCGGCTTTGTTGGCTGCAGTTGGTGTATTAGCACGGGGACAGGCTGATCAAAGGTTCTAAGCGCGATTAAAAAAGGCAAATAATTAATTGATATTATCTGTATATTTTTGAGGGAAGCAACAGTGGAACGAAACAAAACCAAATCGCACAATTGAACAACATTTTGATAAAATAGATTTTTGTGATATTTTCGCCAAACTCATGCAACTGATATAAGACAAATAACAATTTTGTAGAGCATGTGATGTGAGAAGCATTCCAAATGTTTTATTCAAATATAGTTATAAAAAAGCTGAAATCGACTCACTCACAGACACATCACTCGCACTAGTATTCATCATGTTTTCGTACAATCCGTTTTTTTTTGTTTGGACCGGTATTTATAAAATTTCGCATTCTTTACAACAATTTAAGCAATTTACATTATTGGGCATAATTTCATTAAATAGTGGCATTGGCATAAGTCGATATAGATTGAAAACGATAGTGTCCTGGTGAATTTGTTTTACGTATTTCGTTCGACGAACGATAAAGTGGTGTCGAACGTGTTTGAACGATAGTGTTTGAACGAAGTATCAACCTAAAACCAGGGATCGCCAAGAATCGTTTCTTGAATCGAAGCCGGGACAGTTTCAATTCATAGAACCGAAAACGGAACCGAAACCGATATTTTGGAAAGTCTGAAAGCCTGCCTAAAGCGTTGCCGAAAATTACCCTTTCCAAGATACTTTGTTGAAACCAAACCACATTATTTTTTTTATTAGCTAAACCAAACTTAATTTTTCAGAAATACACGGACACTGACGATGCTGTAGACAGGGAAGGTGAGAAAGTGAAGTTCTTTCCCGAAATACAATTCTAATTTCGATTTCATTGAATACTGAACTCAATAAAGGTTTGTGTGTTTTACCGATTTCAACAAAAAATTTTGGTAACAATTAAAAAAAATATTAAAAATATAAAAAAAAAAATTCTCAAAAAAAGTATTTGATATTCGTTTTTTTTTCAAACATTTTAAATTTGTTGATCAATTTTTTTTGGAAATTCAGGAAAATAAACAAGCTGTTCAGAAATTTATTGAAGGAAAATGTCAGATTTTGTGTGTTTGTGTTTCATTTAATTTCATTGGTTTGGAAAAATTATTCATTTTGTTTTAATGAAAAAAATTAAATAAAATGGGCTAAAAGTTTATTGATATACTCGTACATAAAATACATCAGTTACATAAAAATATATAATACGCATTTCAGATACTTCTACCAAGGCATGAAGGAAATTTAGAATTAGTTTCATTACATCAACAAATTTAAGCAAAAAAAAAGTTCCAAAATGTTTGCAAATTAGTAGACTATAAAGCACTCGTTTCCATTTTGTTTAAATGGAAATCGTATCAAAAAATACATCGAACTCCGTTCGGGACATGCAATACAAGTTCCAGTTCCGTCTATTAAAATGTTTGACAAAATATTCAGGTCAAGAGTTGGTCGCGAAATGTGGATCAAACGACACAATTTTAAAATGATCTTGTTCTGAGCGGAAACCAAAGACCAAAGACCAAATCGATTCCAATCAGTATTTTATTTTTGGTTAAATTGAAAAAAAATCCAAAACCCGGAACTAATACCGGGATTGTATTTTTAAATCCCGAAAATCCCGGTATTGGCAAAGGTCTCGAAAATTGACATCCCTAGTAAGTACTCATTGAAAAACATTTTAACCTGCTATCGTTTTGAAAAGTTTTTTCGTTTTTATGAAGAATTTTCCAAGAAATAATTTTTGTGTTCGTAATATTTTTCTGATTGAAATCTAATCTAAATAATTTTAAATAAAACATTTCAAAAATTTAAATTTTGCAAAAAAAGAACATCACTGATTTATCAAAATTTATCCAACAAATACGTATGAATAATTTTTTATTTTTAGTTCAATTTCGAATTTAAAAAAATTGCAAGTTTATGCTTCCACCCGACGTTTCACAACATTTCACACGACAATCTCTATGCTGAGGACATCACAATACAAGGCACACATACATTCAGTTTTACATTCCAAAGCTATTTGAAGGCAATCCGAATAATTAAGAAAAAACCCAAATGCAAAACAAATAAAAAAGCCTTTTCAAACGAACAAAAAAAGATAAAATGTTAAAAATTACGCTTGTCTTATGAGCGAAGTAGAGCGCATGTCTTTATCTTCCGCTGAGCTGTTTGCATCGTTGGAATATTGCGAACTAAAGCAATTAAAATAAAAATTAAGAAACGTTATAAAGATACGTTAAAAAACGGGAAATGAAAAATTAAAAATAAATCCAAAAAATGGTGGTACACTCAAGTTGAAGAAGGCACAAGCTAGCTGGAGTATTCACTTTATATTAATGGTTAGCATGCTTGGGCTGTTACGAAATAGTTTGTGTCTCCGCTCGACTTACCTTTGCGTGGGTGAATTGTGTTCTTCCGGAGGAGGCAACTCGTCGCAGCCACCATTGGAGTTGGGGTCGTCGATTTCGATGCTGTCCTGTTGGACCAACTGCGAAGCAGCTGGCTTTGTGGTAACAGCCACGGCCGCCTCGGCCGGTGGAGTGGGCTTTTTGGTTTTCTTGGCACGCTTAATGCGCTCATCCAACATGGACAGATCCTTTTCGGTCATTTGACCAATCAGCTTGTATATCTTGTCGCCGGCCAAGAAGTAGGCCTGAACCACACAATTCAGTGCAGCATTGCGTACGGAATTATCGCGATCGGAAATTTGACGGGCAATCTCTTTGAGAGCCACTTGCTGTGAAGGCTGGCAAACGGTGAGGCCGTAGTTTTCGATGAGATAGCCCAGTTCGTCCAGGCACTCGGTGCGCTGGCGTGCATTTTTCGATTTCAAGCAATCCATGACGTAGACAAACACTTTGGTGTAGGGAAAAACCAAGAGTATTTGTCGCAGCAGAGTACGCACTCCGTTGCGAACGGCGTCTTTGGGATCGCCGAGCTGTGTGAAGGAAGAAATCAAATGTTAATTATTTCGCTCAAGCAATGTCAGATGTCAGTCACTCTCTAACCTTTAAAAGCAAATGGGGTATGAAGGCACTGCCCTCATTCTCCGCTAGGATGTACTCCATTTCGACCAATGTCTGGAACACTTGATTGAGATACTCAAGACCCTTAATCAGAACAGAAGGATTTGTATCGTAGAAACGTAGCGATAGCCACTTCAGTATTAAATCCAGATTGCAGACTAATGCCTTGCAGTTGTTGGGCAAATCTTCGTTCAATGATTCGATGACTTTCAAGTGATATCTAAGGGCAAAATGTAATTATTTTGAGGGAAACCAAAGCGTTTTCTCCTCCACTGGACCTACCTAAAGTCATCGTGAAACATGTTGGCCATTAGTCCTTTATTCACATTGGCCGTGGTCATTTGTTCGCGCAGCAAATCAATGAATTCCTCGCGTGGCGTTGTGAAAGTCCACTTAAGTACGCGCATCTTCTGCTCGTCGATGAGACGTTGATTTTTGCTATTGTTCACTGCCATCAGGGGCGATGTGTCCACATCCTCCTCCTTCTTACGCGACGAACTGGCTCCGGCCTTGTCGCCTGCTGCCGCACCACCCTTTGATGCATTCGATTTTTGGGCACCTCCTCCCCCGCCGCGTACCGCCTTCTTGGGCTCTTCGAGTATGGGCGCCTGTTGCTTTCCCTTGGGTAAGGGTTTCATGGGCAGATTCGGACGTGCCTTATCCAGGGCCGCCTGTATATCCTTCTTCGATGCGGGCTTTTGCTTGTCCAACGCTTTCACCATAGCCTCGAATCCGAGGTGGATCATAATGCCGAGGACAGCCTCATTGGCATTTTTACGCACATCCACATTGCGATCGCAAATGTGGGCATAGAGGTGAGGCACCAGTGAGCCGAGCTCATCTTTTGGAACGGTTTTCGGCGGCATTTGAGGCATACGCTCGGCCAACCAACTCCACAGTTCGATTTTCAAGGTAGGGGGTCCCGTTTTCAAGGCATCCGCAATCATTTCACCTGCAAAAAGGAAACAAATTTGAAATTCTAAAACATTTTTTTAAATTTTGTTGAAACCTACTTTCGAAAAATTCCTTATAGCCGCCCTTCTCGCCGAATGTGTTGATACAATTTAAGCCCGCAGCGCGTACAAAGGTTTTGTTATCGCCCAAGGCATGCAGGAAGCCGGGAAAGAGAGTACGCACAAGACTTTTGCATCCCGTGCCCATGGCATTGGCCAATTGCTCGCATATGGCCAAAGCGGTTTGGGCTATTTTGGCATTCGAGTCGAACAGACGCAAGGCCAATGCAGGCGCCAAATCACCAATCGCCGGCTTAATAAGCTTGGCCTCACTGATGAGACATTGCAGCCGTGTCAGGCCCTCATTGCGCGTCTTCCAATCCTTGTCGGACATCTCCTTGAGTAGGGCTTCGGTAATTTGTCCCGAGATGTCGATGCGTGGCAATAAATCAGCCAAATTGATTTGCTCTTGAACATCATCGTCGCCGCCCTCATCGTCCATGTCGTCACCATTTCCACCGCCTCCATTCGCAGACTTCTTATCTCCCCTCACGGGCTTCGGCGGCTTCTCGCCTATGTTTTTGTCAAATTCAGTTTGTATTTGCGATTTCAGAGCAGGTTTCTCATTCTCGAACAGCATCATGAGTGCATTCCCCATATACATGGACATTGTGCCGACGAGTGCGATGGCTGCGCCACGTACCGTAGGATTAGTGCTCTGCACGGCCTTGCGTACATCTTCTATGAGCAACTTTGGTTGCAGCTGGAAGCCAAATTCCAATATTGATTTGCTCACCCAATTCAAGGCCTCCGACTGGACTTTGGGTGATTTCTGTTCAAAGGCAAAGGTCAGCACTTTGCCCACCATGTACTCCAGTTTGGTGGCTTCGGCAAAGGCAGTGAGCACATCTGCGGCGCTGGAGCCATTCTTAACGTCCGCCAGTTTCTCAGTGATTTCGTTCACCACAATGTCCACTGTTGTTGAGGTAATTGGATACGTTTCTGCAGTAATGCGTATGATGTCCAACTTGATTTTTAACACTTGGAAATTCATTTCCTAAAAATTACATAAACAAAAAATTTATAATTTTATTAAATAACATTTCAAAGTAATTTTTTTGTGAAACCCGCGTAAACCTGATTTTTTTTTTCAAATTTAATTTTGTAATTTTATTAATTTGTAATATTTTTTTTTTCTATTTTGTTTACAATTTAAAATTTTTTTTAATTTGATAAATTTATTTATTAATTATTTAAATTTAAAAATTTTTATTTCCCCGTTTACACTTCTTGTGCTTTACTTACCTTCATTCCCGGTTTCCTGCCGCTTATGGTGCGCACTAGAATCTGTGAAAGTGCTGGCGTCTTCGCATCAAAGTCTGACACTTGGCCCAAAATATTCTCAACCGAAGCCAAGCGATTCTTCCAATTGGAGTCACTGAGACCAGCCAAAATATCAGCGGGCAATAATTCCTCTGCTTTGGACAGCACCTCATCCGAGCCTAATTCACGCTCGGTGGCGAGCACCTTTGAAGTGCTAGCACATTTAGAGAGAGGGGCTCCGCCGCCACCACCACCACCACTGCCTGCTTGTTTCTTCACTGCCGTTTTTCGATTGGCGCCACCTGCAGTGGCCGGTCTTGTTCCCGATTTCGGTTCGGATGAACCTCCTCTTGATGTCGGCGCAGAACTTGAAGCGGACGATGGCTTCGAAGCGGGTGCCGTGGCAGGGCGTTCTTTCTTCACAGGACCTGCCACTTTAACTTTAATTTCGGCCTTCTCCTGGCATTCCTTGATTTTTGCCATTTTCAAGGCATCGACATCGACCAGGAACGGGGCCACAGCCTTGTCACCCATCAGCTTGAGCAGAACGCCCAACGCTTCGGCCGAGCAGTCACGCACTGTGGGATCCGGCTCGTTAAGAGTCTTGATTAGTGTGGTAACAAGCAGTTTCAGCAGCTTCTTGTTCACTGCCGTGGGTTGTGTGCGTGCGAAGGACCGCGCCAAAAATGAGGCAGTCTCGGACTTGACATTTGGATTTTTATTGGCTAACGATTCAACGATGGACTCCTGCATTGATTCCAAACTTGTGGCCGGATAAATGGCGTCCATGGCGTCACGCAACGCCAACACCACATTCGATTTTTTCTCTTTGAATTTCTCCAGGAGAGAGGGTATACAGGCCTATGGGAGAAATTCCAATAAAAATGTTTATAAATCAAATTTGATGAATTTCACTTAAACTCACCATTGCATATGTGGAGAAACGCTTGGCCAGTCCCTTGGCCAGCATGGCCAAACATTTGACTGCCAAAGCCACCAGGACGACATTTGTGTCTTTTGTGATGACCTTTTTCAGGGCCACGACCACGGCGCCGTAGTCGCCACTCTCCAATTTGGGATGGTCTGTGAGCAGCTTTTCCAAAGCCTCCAGCGATTCCTTGCGCAATGTCCACTTTTTCTCTTCGAGTTTGTCATAGAAATCTTTGGGCATTTTTGAGAGTATATCGACAGGATCAATTAGATCCATTGGATCGATTTCTTCACCTCCAGCATCACCATCGTCTTCTGGAATAACGCATTGCATTTTACAATTTTTAATTGTTAAGTTGGAATCGATTTTCATAAATAATTTCATAACTAGATTATAAGCACAGCTTCCCTCGTGCCGGAACCCCGTGCCCAGTTCATAGTTCCATAGAGGTTTAAGTCCACATTTCTTTCAAACTGAGTTTGATGTAAGCCCCAACTTTCAAGATAGTCATTTCTTCGGTGCCACAACACTGAAAGCTAAAAATTCTAGCTATATCAGGCGAAAATCTGACATGACTCCCATATGACTTCAATTGGTACAGCTAACTGAAACTCAACATTTCTCAGAATGTTGTTTTATGGACAGAATCCACTATGGAACTGAATGCCTCATTTGCTGATGAATTACCAACGTCTCTCATAGTCGCGTCGATGAAGAAACAAATATTTATGGCGGGATACAAGTATTGCGTGAAACCACATTGGCAAATGCAGAAAATTCATATTATGGATAAAACACGTCTGGTCTGATATTGTTTCTTCGAGTGACTGAACAAATGACACCAAAAGTGACGGCCCTATTATGAATTCAAAAGGAATCAGTTTGGATGAGCGACGAATCCAATTGGATTTGTATTTGCCAAAAATGAAAAGTAGAAGCATTTCACAATGACACATTGCCAAGTTCTACACTCTACACTGAACGTAATGCGCTTACAACAACATTCATGGGTAATATGACTTATTTTGAACAAAGTTTAAAAATGTCTTTCCAAAAAAGGAATTACGTGTGTTGAGTAATTGTATAAGTAATTACAATTTAAGTCAGAAGCACACAAGTTGAAAATGAAATAGAAAAAATGGTCCAATGGAAATTTAAGCAAACTTTTCTACACATCAAAAAAGAACAGTTTTTCCAGTAACAAAGTCAATTCACGATAAATTTGTCAATTTTGGAGTTGGACCATTTTTCCTTTCAATTTATCAATAATTTAATAAGAAAGAAAGCTTCAATTACCATCGCCAGCTTCATCGTTGTCAGCAGCGGCAGCAGACATTTGTTGTTGTTTCTCCTGTTGTGATTTCAAGTACCTGAAAATGGCATGAACAAAAAATTAATTTAATTGTTGCATAAACTCAAGCAAACAGCAAACAGCAAACAAAAGAAACCACACCAACCTAATAGGTTCAGCCTTCTCCCCTTTGAGTTTATCGAATTCATCTTCCAATTCCTTGATTGTGACCTGAGGCAACGAAGCGATTTGGGCCTTCATAGCAGCGCCAATCCAGCTAGAAAAAAGAAATCAAAATTAGCCTCATTTGCACACAAAAATCCATTTCACAAGAGACCCACCGATAGATCTCCACAGCCAGCTGCTTGCCCTCGTCGCGCACAGCCTTGTCGCGTTCGCTCATCAGTGGAGCCAGTTTCTTAATCAGAGGCTTCACACCCACCACTTTGCTGCCGAAATCATGAAGCGCCAGCGTAGTGGCCGCCACACAGGCAGACACAATTTTCGGATTCTTATGTTCCATGCCCTTGACGAGCTCTTCGATGACAGCCTCCTGTTTCTCGATTTCCACATACATGAGCGTGACCTGCACGGACAGTTCCCTGGTTTTAGTCTTGGGAGCGGCTATGCATTTCTGAACAATGCCCGACATCACGTCGCCCACGGTTTTGCCCGCATGACCGCAATTCTCCACGAAAATTAGTGCCGCCTCCAGGCCTCTCTCCTGAGCCATGGCATTCGAATCGACTACCATCTTCTTGATGAGGCCCAGAAATTTCATCCATTCCGGGGACTTCTCGTCGTCAATTTCGCGGAAAATTTTAGCTGCCTCCTCGTAGCCGTCAACGCGCGCCTTCCACAGCTTGTGGACGCAGCGCTCTTCGACGGGCAGCTTCTTGTATTCGGTATCCTCGGTCATTGTGGTAGGTTAGGCGTTAGAGGCAATCGGATTTGAGCCTTCCTTCGATATGAGTATTCTTCTGGACGTTGCAATTGTTTTATATTTCTCAGAATTATTTTGGTAATTGGTTTTTTGCTATTTTCTTATCCAATTTTTGAAGACGTCTGAAATACAAATGACTGTCAATAAAAAATTACAAAAACTGGAAATTGTCAAAAAATAAAATTAAAATGCTCTGAAGCAGAAAAAGTCAATATGAGGCAATCAAGTTGGAATTTATGGCGGGCAAATTGATTTTATATTGCAGTAAATGGTAAGAGCTGCCTCTACGGCTCACTGGTTTTGCGGAAAACGTGAAGAAAATGGAAATAATTGCCACCATTTCCAAAATATATAAAAACAAAATTGTTTGCATGTACAAAACTACAGTAGGGTACCACTTAAAAAAATTGTTGCGGTCACGATTACACTATTACATTTGGTCTGAGCATGGAGAAATTTTCTATTCCGATAGTTCTTGTCCGATATTTACCACGCTTTTCTTCAAGAACTTGGTAGTATGATTGAGATTATCGTAGTTTTTCTACACGTTTACATAATGAGATTAACAGGCAACGCGATTAATTATAACATTTGCTAAATTTGTTTTGCTCTTTTAGTTCTTTCTTTCTATGTTGGAGAATAAAAACAGAGTTTCACAGATTATATAATCGCGCATTTTACAAGATTTTTTTGTATGAATAATCGCATGTTTTAAAAAAATCGCGTATATGTAAACGTGGTATAATACATGAATGAGGGGCCCTCAAATTTTAACAAATTAATTTAAATTTAAACTTCGTACAACATTGCTTCCATGGCAAGCATGTTTGCCGCTTTGGAAATAATTTGCAAAGTTTTTGGGAATTTCAAAATTTCTTAAAATCTTGAGGATAACATCTTGTATTTCCTTATATTTGAAGATTTTAGTCGATGAAGGCGGTATGTAACACAAATTTAAGAATTGGCAAAAGTAAAGTTGCTCCAATTGTCTGACAAAAAGTGACAGCGGAACTACCTCCATTATCAGGTACAAAAAAATTAAAAATCTAAACTGAAATTTTTTGCAGTGTTCTTGAGTTGTTATTTGGATAAAACTTTAATAATTTTCTGCTGCAATAGAAAATTTTAGGGTGGCGACCCGAAAGGAAAAAATCAATTTGAATATTCTTCATACAAAGCTGGGTTGGCTCAATGTGAGTACATAAAACACAAACAAAACGGGCCTTTTGTCCTTCTATAATATAGGCCCTAACAAATGAGTGACGGAGTTTTAACTGACAAGTATAGTAAGGTTATTCACAAGTCGTCATATATAGTCATAAACGGTAATCGTATCTTATTTTTTTAATATATAAAAACGTTGGTGCGTATGTATGAGTGAACATCACGGCTAAACCACTGAACTATCAGAACCATACTTACACAACACATTTATTTGTGAGCTCCGTAAGGTTTGTGTACTACTTTGGACTTGATTGGCCAAAGGAGCGTGGTACCTCACTTGTTTATTAAAGTGTTTGTCCTGACTTATTGATTGGCTATAAACTGGTTATAAGTCAGTTAGGCGAAGCCGCTGAACCTAGAGCTCTGAAATGTTGTATGTTATGCTCTGGTTCTCGGGAAGCACTGCGGGAGGGTACTTTCACTATTTTATGTATATGTTCGACGAGCAACGCCGGGATATTAAGCTAGTAATCATATCATTATTATTTGTCATTGCATTTTGCATACAAAATGGAATGCAAATGATAATTTCCTCTTTATGACTCTATATATGGCAATGATATGACGTCTTGTGAATACCCTTGATGTAAAAATGCATTACATTTTTGCACCGACCACCGTTAAGCATGATGAATGAGTAGTTTTCAGTTAAAATTTCAATCCTAACCACCACCAACAAAATCAATGTAAAATATTTGAAAAAAATTTTTCTTCAAACGGCATGTTTTTTTCTTTTCCTTTGAATTTCTATTTCCAGATCTAATTCATAAAAACGGTTTACAAATAATTTTTTTTTCAATTATTCAATTGCATCTTTCACTTAACTTCGAGTGTTCTTGTGCTTCCAACGATTCATTCCACTCTTTGAAAAATATGCCAATAGGCACACTAAAATTAGAACAAAACTTTGCTAATAATAAAAAGTGTATTTGCAGCGGAGAGTTGGCAGTGAGCAGCAATAGCCGGGTAAATGTGCACGTGAAGCATATAAAAAAGAAGAAGCCCAATGCAAATGAAGTAGCCAGCGATTTACCCAATTTTAGAAGTGTGTCTTCGGCGGCGTTGGCTATTTAAGTGCTTCCCTCTTTCCTATGAGACTCGGTGTCAATTGCTTCTTCGGTTCGTTGTACATTATTGATTTCCATGCACATGAGTATAATGGAGATAATTGGGCTGTGGTTTTCTGGATTTAATTACTTTATAAAAAAGCCATTGTGTGCTTTGTGTGTATTATGTTAATGCCATTGGGCAACGGTCCTAGACAGCCACTGAACTTAACTGCCATTCACGTGCATTTCGACTATATACAAATGAAATCAAAGCAAATTCCAAATATTTCCCATTTGTCACGATATGCATTGGCTTCATGTTAAATCGGATAAAACACGCAGAGCGCCGCCGAGTGGAGTTCTTTTTTTCTACTTCACCACTGCTCGCGTGGTTTGTGTGTGTTTTGGTCATTTACCTTTGCGGCTGCAAAATGTTCATGTTTCTATATTTATAAGTTACACGAATGTTGTAGGCAAAGGAATGTTGTTGCAATGGTATTTCCTTATTAAAGGATTTTTATTATTTTGCTTTTGGTTTCCTAAAAAATCAAACAACCCTTAATCCCCGTAAGCCCAACCTAAAACGAAAAATCTATTAATTTTTCACAAATACATGTTTTCGTGCGACATACGGATTCGCAATGATAAGACAGACAACGAAAAGTTAAATTTATCAATGATGACGTATTTCCACTAAGTTCGCCCAATCTTGAGTCATTTTCGTCGAAATGAAATCATGCACGCAAATTCATATAACGTAAGAATGGAAGGAAGCACAGCACAACAAATAAATAATCTGCTAATACCAACGAATTGCGAACACAACTTTTAAAAGGATTTTGTTTGTTTCCCACAGTCCACCGTTCACCGTTTATCAACACAACCGTGTTGCCGTAAATATGAGGCGTTACTAGTGACATTTTATGTTTAGCTAAAACTGCATAGGCCACTGTGAAAAAGCCATCCAAGTGTAATTTGCTACCATTAACTTAATTACCTTTCATAAACACTTTAATTAACAGTACATTTTGTGTAATGGTTCAATAAACCACCAGTTGTTGTGCACTTATACAGTTAACCACGGTCAGTTGCAAATCGAATTGCAAGCAAGCGCAATGACTACAAACTAGTGTAAAATTCACAGGCATTAATGGCTTTTAATTAAATTGCAAATAATTGGCCAATGCATTACCAAATCAATGCATTATTATTTCCCATTATATTTGCTGGAAATGCAACCCTGCTAGTGCTCTCTTTTTTATTTTCGTGCTCTTTCTTTCTCCTGATAAATTCGAATTAACGGAACAGTACAGAATTTCACAAACAAAAGAAAATGCAAAACAAAAAGAAGAAAACTAACCGAAGGAAAAACAAAATGTCGTTGTTGTCTTACCGTTCGTTTATTAGATTTCCCTCTGCAAAAATCAACTCGTTTGGCTTTAATGAATGCACTTCACGCTACGGCGTTGGCGAACTCAATCACAGATGTCTACTTGTTTGGCTGACCGTCCGCCCACCGATCGCCGCATCAAATGTATTGCTTTTTTCTTTTTTGCTAATACCGCAAACTTGCAATTGCAATTAATTTGCACAATCCAGTTGCCGCACAGAAATGAAGCACTTTTCCGCACAGACTGACTGCTGGTCGTCGTTCTTCTTTAGTTCTTTGGCAAAGTCGATTTTTCACAAAAAAAATATTCACACACACGAACGCACAAAAGGAAAACTTCAAAGAACGCTCAACAAAAGGGGCGAAAGAAAATATAAAAAATATAAAACACGGAATTTCTTGATTGCGAAACCAAAAGTTAGATGTTGTTTCGGTTTATTTTGCGTTCAACTATTTTTTGCACACTTTTCTTCAGGTATTGCTCGTTTATGATTTAAATTCTGCAAAAATTTACACTATTTTTGGAGCGACAAACGCCTAGTGATGGGCCGAACAGTACTTATCGATACTTGACTTAGAAATACTTATCGAATAGTATTCGCTACTCAAAAAGTACTCGCGACTCAGTCAGTGATGCCAAAGTGTGGGTAATTTCCCTTTTTAAGGTACTTTTTTTCGTTAGATTTTGTCTAAAAGGGTACTTTTTTTTATCCATCTGAAGGAAAAAAAGGAAATTTTTTAACTTTCATTCTTTTATATATATTTGTACTTATATATAAGTTTTGCTCTTATGAATGATGCCGTTTTGTTCCTTGTAAGTTTTTTTACAACGTACCTTTTAATAACTCACTTTGACACAACGTTTGTACGTACCTTTTAATAATTCACTTTGACACAACGTTTGTAACGCCCATAAGCGGTATGGAAAAGTACATATATTCTTGATCAGCATCACCTCCTGAGTCGATTTAGCTTTGTCCGTCTGTCTGTCCGTATGTCCGTCTCTCTGTCATCACGATAGCTGTCGCAATTTTGGAGATATCGACTTGAAACTTTGGGTACAAAATTTTCTCCTCCAAACTCAGATCAAGTTCGAGAATCAGCCCAATCGGACAAAAACTAGTCGGGGCTGCCATACTAAACGACAAAAACCGAATTTTGTATTGCTGTATTCGATTGGAAATGTTTAGAAACGGGTTTTTGACATAGTCGGAGGTTCCAAAATCACATATAAATTGGTCAAAATGAGGTCTTGAGACCAACATTTTTTTTGGAGTATTCGATTGGTAATTTTTAGAAACGAATTTTGGACAAGGCCGGAGGTTCTAAAACCACCAATAAATGGGGTAAAATGTCGTCCTGGGACCTACATTTTTTCGAGGTACTTCGAAATGGGACTTATTGTGTGGGTGTATTTCAGCTTCGGCATAGCCGAAGATAGTCCACTCTCTAGTTTTTTATCTACGATGAACATTTTTTCCTATAAAGGCCTGCGCACACAGAGGCGTTATTCGTGCCGCAGGGGGTTTCGAAATTAATTTTATCAAATATCATCAGTATCAGAACAATTTCGAATAAGTTTGAAAATAAACTTTTCTACTGTATCCATAGTAAAAAATAAATAACAAACAAAATAGTCAGTTTCAGAACCATTGCAATCAGACTTTTTGATTGTTTCCATAGCAATATAATAAATAACAAGCACAATCTACTGCGGTGAAACGCAGTATATAAAATCAGAGGATTGTTCACAAAATTAATATGTTAATGTATTCACAATTTATAAAATTTAAAAAAAAATGTTTGTGTAATGAAAAAAGTTATTAAAAGTATTTTGTTGAAAAACTTCCAAGGAACAAAACTGCATCATTTATAAGAGCCTATTTACACTATTATTTCCATGTAAAAAAATCTGACAAAGAGCGGAGAAGAAGTGGGGTAGTGAAAACGGAATAGAAAATTTTTTACAGAAAATCCACTCAAAACCCCTAAAAATGGACAACTCCGTGCATTGTTTATTTTAATTTTCATATAAAAACTGTCAATTCAAAAATGTTGTTTATTTAAAATTCAATACAGAATTTGTCAAATCAAACGGAAAATTTCGGCATGCTCGGAGCAGTGTAAATTCTAAAAGCAGCATTTCCATGCGGCATGAACATGATAGTGTAAAGTGGTTCATAAGAAGAAAGGGGCAGCAACAATTTTAATGGTTTCTCAATCGCAATTTGAGAGTTTATTTAGTAAAAAAGACATTTAGCATTTAAAGAAAACTAAAATTGTTTTCCGTTTCATATTGGGGGATGAGAAGTACAAAAATTTATGAAATATATACTAATTTTAAGTTTTTCCTTACATTTCATATTTCAGATCTTCTACAAAAAAAAAATGACAGCTAAAATGAAGTCAATTGTAAGTAAATTTTCGATATCGTCATCTTTCAAGGAGAAAAGGAAATAAAAAAAAACAGAAGTGATTGTTCACGCGAAGGCGGCATCATTGTGTTTGTGTATATCCATTTATTAAGGATCTGCTTTTATTTAAAAAGAGTTTCAATGCCAACTTCGGGCATTTAAATCACTTGTGACATTACACGTACGCGTAACAACATTTCTGTTACTTACACAAAAAATGTTCATACAAGAGTTGTGACATTTGTATGGACGATGTGGAAAATGTCACAAGTTTTCCTATCCATGTGATCTTCCATCTCTTTCGTTCACACATTGTTTTAGTTTTTTTACGATGGCGTTGGAGTTTCTGTGAGTTACTCAAAAATTTAAACACAATTTAAATCGAGAAACAGATTTAAAAAATGGTGTGCTGGGCTTTCTTTTTCTTCTAGCAGTTGGCCACACTCAGTGCAGCCAACTGCGACAAATCGAACAAGATAAAAAAAAACGTCAAAAGGAAGAAAAAAAAGATTACACAAAAATGGCGACATCGCAATTTTAAAACCATAATATTTTTATAGCCGCCGTTTGTACGTAAATATTTCATCGTTAAAGCAAAGTGTTTGTGAAAAATCGAATTTAAGATTGAAGTTAACCAACAACGACACAAAGTTCAAGTGAATTGAATGCGTGAAGTGCTCGAAATTCCGTGAAAATTGTCCACGAAAAACTCGAGCAAAAGTGGAAAAGTCTAGCCAAACCAAGGCTAAACCCAAGCGCATCTCTCGCTTTGGAGGAAAAAAGTCACTCCAGAACGCACGAATGGAACTTTCGAAGCCATTATTCAGCAATTGAGTGGGAAAGTTGTGTTGGAATCAAATTTTTTGGTGAGCGATACGAAATCTAAGGCAAGCCAGCGCCTGACAATTTCCAGAATTGTGACGAATACTAAAATAAAAAATTAAAAAAATAGACAGGAAAAACTCAAAAGGAAACGACGCTTGGCGGATTTTAGGAGTGTGGCCGTTTATGCAAAAGGTAATATATAATGGCCACGCCCCCCTTGAATGCTCTAAAATACATATTTGTATGCTCTAAAATACATAATTGTTAAGAAAAAATATGAATGAAAATGGCCATACGACGCAACGCTGCTTCGGGGCAGAGGCAGAGCAGCAGCACTAATGACGCATTCGTTGTTGTTTTTGTTCAATTAAAGCTAAAAGTAGGTGTTTTTTTTTGATTCGATAATATTTTGGGGGAAAAGATTGTGGGGAAAAAGTACGACGACTCTAACCAAAACAAAATTTAGAAAGTTATGCACAAAAAATACTCGTAATGAATTTAGTGCGAAAAATGGCAGATAAATTTTGCACAATCACTTTGTTGTGATCGTCGTTGTCGTCGTCGTAGTCGCAAATAAAATTGGTAGCAGCAACGAAATACGAAGCAACACCAACAACAAAGTCACTTTAGAGGCGGCTGGCGCAGCGGCGGCGCCTCAAGGTGACTAATTTCTAATTTGCACCTCGCCACACTATGCGCGCTATGCGTTTCGTCTGGGGGCGAAGAGGGTGTATGGAGAGCTGCAGTGTTCGCGCTGCTATCCATTTGTTACAACAACAACAATGACATTAACGACGACGTCAACAGCGGCGCAGTATTGTCGGGCTGTGCCACACTACCACGAAAAATGTGCGATTTGCGGGCTAACATTTTCGCAAATTGTGAAATGCCTGTTGTTGTTGGGGTTTTTTGTGTTTGCGATCGAATGGACGAACGAACCGCGGCGGCGGCGATACTCTTGCCGTCACTCGTCTAGACGAAGGAAATTCTTTCTTTTTTTTTCGCTGTCGCCTTTTTTTAAATTTATTTTCTTGGTTGTTTTTTTGCATTTCGATTTATTTTCATATTTATTTACTTAATTTCGGTTTTTTTTCTCTATCTTTTGGTTCTTTTTCATTTGTGATCGCCGGTCTTGCATTTTCTTAATTCGATTTATTTCGGGCGATGTATTTTGTCAAGTGTGTAGGCACCACATCATCTCGGGAGATGGAATTGGTTGCGAAGAAGGTGCAGAGATGGGCAACAGGATTCATTTTTCATATACATTCTTTGTAAAGTCCATGGAATTTTGTCAGCAATAGAAAAATAGGTCGTACGGATACAAACATTTACCGGTAACTATTTTTACACGCCCGAGTATGCAAAAGACAACAACTCCAAATGTGATATGCGCTGCATACCAACTTGAATGCTTGAAAAGGGATTCTGGTCAGAATCACATGGGGACGTGACGATACGTTTTGAAAACCATTCCTTATTTACATGTTCTCGATTAGAGTCGCCTGCTAAATTTGCCTGATCTGTTTCAACAACCCAAAACACTTATTTTCGATGTCAAAGGCTGATCCGAAATCGGCAAACCGACACGAATTGGTTCTGAACTTTGCCAAAACAGGCTAACATTTGTATGAAGCAATAAAAACAAATTTCGAGAAAAAACCGCAATTAACTATTTTTTATTGAAAGCCCCACTAAAATTAATTATAAAGAAAATTTAAAAAAAAAATTAAAAATACCTCTTAGAATGGGAAAAATTCAAGAAAAAAACCCAAATTATTGGTTTTTCCGAAAATCTCCCCTTTAGGGCAATGTTACATAATTTTTTTATAAAAAACTTCGTATGTGCCCCAGTGTTATCGTTAAACATTTTAAAAAAGGGCGGCTAAAATTATGAACACATTTTAATATTTCCACATACACTGGAAGGGTATATTCATTTTGACACTACATTTATAACGCTCATAAGGGGCGTGTCTGGTATGGAAAAGTATATATATTCTTGATAAGCATCACCTCCCGGGTCGAATTAGCCATGTCCGCCTGTCTGTTTATCCGTCTGTCTAACCGTCTGTCTATCCGCCTGTCCGTCATCATCGTCCGAGATATCGACTTGAAACTTTGGGCACATGTTTTTACCCAAACTCTGATCAAGTTCGAGAATCAGCGTAGTAGGACAACAACTAGGCAGGACTTCCGTACAAAACGGCAATAAACAGCGAATTATTTTTATTGCTGAATTCGATTGGAAATGCTTAGAAATGGATTTTTGACATTGTCCGAGGTTCCAAAACCACATATAATAGGGTCATAATGGGGTTTTGAGATCAGTATTTTTTTTTGTGTGGATTCGATTTGAAATTTTTAGAAACGGATTTTGAACAAGGTCGGAGCCTCTAAATCAACATTTAAATGGGGCGAAATACCGTCCTGGGACTAACATTTATTTATATTCGAGGTACTTCCAGATGGGACATATTTTGTGATGATATTTCAGCTCCGTCATAGCCGAAGATAGTCCACTTTCTAGTATTTATTAGTTTTCTATGTAATTGTTTTTAATCCATTCAAGAGGGCTTCCATCAAAAATGATAAAATAACGTTTTTTCTCGTATTTTTTTTTCTTTTTTGCCCCATTTAAAAAATGTTGACTCATTTTGGCTAAGTTCAGACCCAATGCCAATAACGGATCGTCCCTAAACTTCAAACCTAAAAGTTTTGGGTCTATTGGCATAAGACACGGTTGATTCAGATCGGGCAAATACGTAAATTTTTCAGTAGTAAGGCCAGTTTTTACCCATTTTTCGACCTTCAAATTGGTTTAGTATTTCTTAAACGAGAATAATAAAAATTTGGCAGCCATTTTGTATGGAAGGCGTGGTTCTTGACCTCCTGAGTCGATATATGTACGCCTGTCTTGCGGTCTGTCTGGACGGTATGGTTGACATCGCATAAAAACCACGCCTACCTCCCTCGGGAGCCAAACGGGAGCTGGAATGAAATGACAATGTACCGGAACAAAATGGAATTGGAACACAAATTTGAAATAGATCAAGAATGCAGTGGAAATGAAAAAATTTCGATACAAAAATTAAAAAAATTATGGAAAAAACATAAAGTTATAGAAAAATGGACGAACCTCATTAGGTCAGACCAAAGTTTGTCGCTTACTTGTTTTTTTTATACTAAAACTTTTACGAATTGATCAGTGGTAAATTAGATTTTACTATAAAATGCTCCAGGAATATCCTATGAAGAGGAATTTCTTCTCATACAAAATTGGGAGTAGGACACTCTCGGTGTTGCGCCACTTCATTGGAACGAACATCTTCGATATTTCTTCAATATACATTTGGACAGTAAGAACGACGTTATATTGCATATTTTGTATTTTCCAGCATTCCTTGAATGTCGGCGCCAATAAAGAAGGAAATCGTAAAAATGAGTAATGAAATTTTTTGTTAAAGTTTATATGGGGAAGAAGCGTTTGTTGTTGGTGGTGGCGGCGCGGCAGCTGCTGCACCACTAAAACTTCACCACCGCGGTGCTTGTCCTGCTGCGATGGTCGAGGAGCTGCGAGTGTATCGCTTCGTCGCTAAAACGTCAAATTTTAATCTTCCAACCATAATGGCGGCGCAGCACCCAGTTCGACTATTCTGAAAAATTTTTGTTGCCCGTTTTTGTTCTTCTTCTTCTTTTTTATTTCATTGCAATTTTGTCTTTTATGTTTTTACAATGTTTTGACGTGATGTGATGAGTTGCACGCTGCAGCAGACATCTTAGACCTTATTGACAGAGTGTTGGACGGTCGCGTTGCTATTTCGGTGGTTTGGCGCGTGAGCGGGCGGTCGCCGGATGTTGTTGTTACTGTTGCTGTAATTATTGTTATGACTTTTTGCTTTTTAATTGCTTTTTTAATGTTGTTTTTATATATTTTCTGTTTTGCTTGCTTGGTTTGTTTTGATTTCGATTTTGGTTTAGTCGTTTGGCGGTTTGGACTCCATTTTGGAATTCGTTGAAATTTCGATGAAACAAAGTATCGCTTGAGGATTTTGACCTGGCTGTTGTTGACGGCTGATGGTGATGAATGGCGGAATATATGTTGCTTCAAATCAACATGGACTTCTTCGGCGTTCCTTCTGTTCTTTGCTGTTGTTGTTGTGGTTTGTTTTCCCTTTTGTATTCGCATTTAATTTGATTTGCTTCTCTGTTCTGCTGCAATTTTAATTGCTTTTTATTTTTGTTGCTAACATTCGTTCAGGCATTTAGCGGTATTTGTTGTTGTTGTAGTTGACTTTAATTCGCAACATGCGGTTTTTCTAATAAAAACAAATTTTCCGATTAATAAACTTGTTATTAAATCGTCAATTTGCTCGCTCACAGCGCCAGTCGCCAGTCGCCAACTGCCATTTTTACATTAGTGGGTGTTATCGGCATTTTGTTGTTCACGTTTACAGTAATACATAAGTTTTTTTTTTACGAAATTAGTGTTACAAGATTTGGCGAATCTTTTAATCTTTTGATGTAGTAGAGCCTATCTAGCTGACTATCGCCAGTTTAATTGTTGGCGTAGGTTGTGAACTCAAAATCACTGCTGCATTGTTTGTCACGTTTTCTAAGTAACCTCTGGAAGTGTCGTCAGCTATCAGGTATGCTTTGGTTGTACATAAGTTTCTAGAAATATGTCCAAAATACACTTAAAACTTTCGTGAAAACTGCTTAAATTCACTTCATACAATTACGAAGGAGATCACTTCTAATATAAAAAAATTTCAATTGAAATATTGGCGTGTTCTGGACGGATTGGAAGTGCAATACCAATTTCCAATATACCTCTAAAATATAGAGAAATGGCAAATAAAAAAATTAATATTAATTTTTTGATAATTATTAAAAATTTGTCGATAACTTTTCGATATCTTATCGATAATTTTTCGATATTTGGAGCCCATTTCGATTCCTCCCGACATAATTTTCAATTACAAGAAACGCCGTCCCAATCGGTTAAGTATTTCTTAAGATAAACTGAAATAATACAAATTTAACGGCCATTTTGTATGGGAGTTAGGCTTGGTTCCAAGAGGATATGGTCGTTACAATATCCCCTTGTACACTAATGTGCAGGGTATAAAAATTGTATGTAGTCTAAAAATGTTTCGGAAAAATTCTCATTACTTATTCTATTTTTTATAGAGACCGACCGAAATCGCTTTTTTCATTTCGGCCGAAACCGAAATGGCCGAAATTTTTAATTATTTTTTTCGGCCGAAACCGAAATGGCCGAATTTTCATTTTTTAAATTTCGGCCGAAACCGGAAAAATTGTGATTTTATATGTAATAAAGTTGTACATAATTAAGCGTATCAGTAGGCTGAAATCGATAATTTTAAGTTCAAATTATAAATTAGATGAATTTAGAAACAAATGCGTGGAAATCAATTGAAGGGGCAGGGCTCATACTTTTTTGCTACGACGAGAGTAGTAGATATTCGATTTTAGGGGAGTAGATTTCAAGAAAGGGGAGTAGATTTAGTTTTTTACGCAGAGTAGTAGAATATCTACGAGAGTAGTAGAAATTGCTGTTAGGATAGTAGGTTTGTAGAAAGAGTAGCAGTTTTGCATTGTATGAAACTCACATAATATTTTGACGAGAAGATTTCTTACAATATTAGCAGAAAATATCTTGAGGGAAGTAGAAAAATCTACTACCGTAGTAGAGGAGTAAAAATTTGAAAATCATCGCGAGAGTAGCAGATCTACTCTGATAGGAGAAGAGTGAGAACGCTGTGAAGGGGTGAATGGATGAAGACGGTATGTAACATACAAATTCTTTCAAGAAAATAAGTTTCAAAGTTTTAAATTTTTCTTTTTTTAATACAAATTGTGGACTTTTCTTCTTTGTCGCTTCTGATTCTTCGAAACTATGATCAAAACTTAAATTTGTGTTACATACCGCTTTTATCCACTTGGTTGTTCCTTATGTATTTTGCCACGCCAAATCCGAAAACAAATTGCACAAAAATTGCATTTTTGGTGCATGCTGTAAAAATTTCAATATTATTTTTGTATTCAGCGTGGCAAAATACATAAGAATTTGTCTATCAAGTATATTTATCACACAAAAAGTTCAGTTTTGTCGATCTTGTTATTTATTTGTTACATTTTTCATATCAAACCGAAATTTCCGGCGGAAATATAGAAATTTCGGCCGAAAACGATATTTTATTTTTCGGCCGAATTCGAAACACGGCCGAAACAGCTTGTTTGGCCGAAAAACCGAATTTCGGTCGGTATCTAATTTTTTATTCAATTTAACGGTCTTATCCTAACATCTGGAACTAGTCTTTTTCAGTATTACTATTGCACTTGTTCAATTTCGAAAAATATGAACCACTCTAATTTACGGTGGCGGCCAGATAATTAGGGACAGCCTATTTAAGTCATTTTGAATGACTTCCAAAAATTTTAAGAATATTAACTTGGGTACCATTGGAAAGGTCTCCTGAAGCCCGTTCTAATGAGGATACAACAATTCGTTAAGTACCTATTGAGAAAATGCATGTTTTATTTTGGGATGGAAAAAATTTCTCAGAATAAATTTTGAGAATTTTTTGAAAAGCTGAATTTTTGACTAAAAATAACCAAATTTTATCATTTCTATGCAAGTTTTTCAAAAACCGAATTTCTTAAAAATTTCTCTAAATTCAGGAGAACTTTTGCCATTAAAAAAAAAAATGTATCTGTATATTGAAGGAGGATTTGGCTGAAAATACAAAATCGTGTTTTATTCGAAAACTATGAAAACAATTCATTAGCGCAATGTATTTAAAAATCATTTACCAACAAATGAACAAAGTATCCGTACGAAGTCGTATTTTTAATTACATAATCGTAGAAACCGACATAAAATTAATCGAGATTCTCTGATCGTTAAAAAAAGTATATTTTTCAAACGACAAACTGAGAAGAAGAGTGTAGTTTCTTACATCTGATTTGCTTCAACAATAGTTATATTGTTCAATAAAACAAACTGTTTTAGTTTGGAAATTGGCATTTCTCTTAGTAAAAATACATTATACGGTCGAATCCGCTTAACTGAAACACGAATTTGTCAGACATTTTGTTTCAGCCAATCATGGGTATTCAATTTTCGTTTCACTTAAGCGGGTTTTTCGCTTAAGCGGGCTCGAAAATTTTGAGTAATGGTAAAATCAAAATAAGCAAAAGGGGCTGCGGTCTGATAAAGATTGGGATGGGATGTATCAGAGCTTTCGTCCGTTGACACAATGTCCGCTTTTAAATATGACTATTCTTATGACCAGTAAAAGAAAAAAATCTGCAGTATGCTTTTTTTTTTAAGTTTTCATGTTGAGATAAATTAATAACTATTACACAAATTAGTGTGAAACTTATTTCTATGCTTGACATTTTTTTGCTGATATTTTGGACATTCTCAAAATTTTTAAGTAAATCGGATGAGTTATAGAGAGTCACAGAAGAGTTAAAGTTGAATAAAACGTGAAAAAACTTTTGTTGTATGCAAAAAAAAAATTAATACCTTTAAAGAAAAATCAGAGTGAATTTGAAAAATCTGCCAATATGTTAACATTACATAAAAGACTTGCTTCTTAAGAAAATTTTTAAAATTTGTAAAAGTCAGACCGTTCCCATAACACAGTTTAATAGAATTGACCAAAATAAAAAGATCAAGAGGTTTGAGTTGAGCGTGGCTTAATTATCTAAGGCCAACTATCAAAACTCTTGACTGTTGTCCAGTGTAATTTTTTTTATTTTTATTTCAGTTCCCTTTTTTTAGTTTCCATTTCCATTACTTTTTCCAGTTTGTTTCAATTCCATTTTTTGTCCTTCGTTTCCATTCGCATTTTTTCAGAAATAAGAGGAATGCCAATTTTTGAAGTGGGACAGACATTCATCGCCATATAGTCTTAGCACTTGTGGAGTCCATAAAGAAATTTCTAAATTTAAAAACCAATGTGGTGGCAACCGAAGTTTTCATATTTAATCGAAATAGGCAATAGTATGAAAATCCAATACTGTATTCCCATCTTGTTCCAGTTGTTCCATTCATGAGTTTGTTTTGCATTGTCCTGGCCCATTTCCATTTTGTTGCGGTTCCAGGCTTCCTGTAGGCGTGCTATGCATTTATAATTTGACTTTGAACAACTGAAATTATTCATTTTCAAACGTAATATTTTGCCAATTTTTTCTTTTACGTTCCAAAATCTGAAATAAGTGGATTTTATAAATTAAAGCGTTCGCCACATTGTATGCATTTTAATTTAGAATTTATCACCCAATTGTGGATATTCACATATTGTTTATAAATCAATTGCCTGTGATTTTCTTTCCTTCTTCTTTGAATTTCCCATAAATGCGATATTTTTACAGCTTTGAGGAATTTCATTTCGTTCAATTCCATTCCATTTTATTCTAGTCAAAACAAACACCTGCACTTGGAAGTGTCAATAACAACAATTCGCTGCCTCGTGCCGTTTTTGGCATGTTTTCGAAGAAATCACCTTTTGCGGGAGAAGCAAAAGCAAAACACAAACATTCAAATTTAGTAAACAATATTCATAAATAATATGGCAGGGATAGCTGTAGGCCGCTAAACTGTGAAATGTTTCGAAGCCGTCACTAATTCAGCGCCAAAACAAAGAGTTTTCTATTGAAAGTGCACAGTTGTTGTTGTTGTTATTGTTGTTGTTGCACTGCAATTCTCATAAAAAGAACTACAAGCAAAAAATCCGCCTCTGCGGTGAATGTTGTTGATATTTTCAAAATATGCACACAAAAAAAGAATAAAAACAACAATTGTGTGGCATTTCTTCGAAAAACCACCAAAGCAACACAACACAGTGGGATTTCGCAAATGAATCATTGGCCATAAGCTTTTTTTTTACGTGGCTAACCCATTTCCACATAAAAATGTATTTAAAAATGTATTTTGTAATCAGTTTCTTTTTTTTTTTGCCCCACTCTTCGTGTGAATACCGAAAATAAATTCATGTTTTTTCAACTCTTTCAATTGCAGACCACATTGCGCTACTGCTTCGCTTAATCTTCGTCGAGAGCAACAATCGCGTCTGAGCTGACGTCGGCTCAAGTCATCACATATTTTTTCTTTCGCACCCGTTTAGTAAAAAGCCTTCACCACGAATTATATACCGTTCGCCTCGACGAGGAGATCGACTGTGGTTGCAACTGCCGGTGCTAAAACAACAACAGCAACCGCGGCCGCTTCGGGATCTACCTCTTCAGGACTGTTGGGCTCGAGCTTTGTTGCCTCGTTCACCAGCCCCTTTTCGAGCAGTGTCGGCAGCAACATTGACACATCGAGCAGAGCCTCAGCAGCCTCCTCCTCGTTCATTTCGAACAACAACAACAACTACAATAACCACTCGTCCCCACTAACCGGTACAATGTCGACCAGTCAAGGAACCAGCAGCGCATCGTCCTCCAACCTCTACATCCCGGTGATGGGCACAGGCACATCGCCCACATACGAGACGCACTTTGGCACGGGGCCGCACGCCTCCATCGTCAAGGAGGGCTGGCTACAGAAGCGCGGCGAACACATTAAAACTTGGCGTTCGCGTTACTTCATTCTACGCGATGATGGCACACTCATGGGCTACCGGAATAAGCCAGCGAATAATGCCCCCTCAGAGCAGCTGAATAATTTTACGGTGCGCGGCTGTCAGATCATGACGGTGGATCGACCGAAACCATTCACATTTATCATACGCGGCCTACAGTGGACAACCGTGATTGAGCGCACGTTCTGCGTGGAGACGGAAATCGATCGACAACAGTGGACGGACGCTATAAGGTGAGCCGAGAACGACGGAGTTTTGGGCGAAAGGATGAGGAGGTCAAAGTTTAAAATTTCATTTTCTCTATACTAACCCAGAACCGTTGCGAGTCGCCTGAGTGAAATGGGCGAGACCGCCATGTCGCCGTCGACTTCAACGGATATGGCCGATGTGGATATGGCCTCCATTGCCGAAGTGGAATTATCCGAGAAATTCTCGGTACAAGGCACATCAACGCGCAACAGTGGCGGCGTCAAGAAAGTGGTGAGTATACAGGGCAGGTAGCTAGGCTAGCAGCCACAAGAAATGCTAACGAAATTTTGTTTCATTTCATTCCGTTGCAGACTCTGGAAAATTTCGAGTTCTTAAAGGTTCTGGGTAAGGGCACATTTGGCAAAGTGATTCTCTGCCGTGAGAAGTCCACTGCCAAGCTGTACGCAATTAAAATTCTCAAAAAGGAAGTGATCATCCAGAAAGATGAAGTCGCTCACACTTTGACCGAAAGCCGTGTGCTCCAGACCACAAATCATCCATTTTTGATTGTGAGTTGGCCGACATCATTTGCAAATAACCTTTTTGATTCGACGACTAATCCGTGTTCGTTTTTTCCCCATACTCTCCGCAGTCCCTCAAATATTCGTTTCAAACCAACGATCGCCTCTGCTTCGTCATGCAGTACGTGAATGGCGGCGAGTTGTTCTTTCATTTGAGTCGCGAGCGCCTCTTCACCGAAGATCGTACACGCTTCTATGGTGCCGAAATTATATCCGCCCTGGGCTATCTCCATTCGCAGGGCATCATCTATCGTGACTTGAAGCTGGAAAATCTTTTGCTGGACAAAGATGGTCACATTAAAATTGCCGATTTTGGCCTATGCAAGGAGGATATCACATATGGACGTACGACAAAAACCTTTTGCGGCACACCCGAATATCTGGCTCCTGAAGTATTAGAGGACAACGATTATGGGCATGCCGTCGATTGGTGGGGCACGGGCGTGGTGATGTACGAAATGGTGAGTGAGAAGAGAGAGACAGAGACAGAGAGAGAAAGCAACTTATAATGCAATTTACCCCTCTTAGATTTGTGGACGTCTTCCATTTTATAATCGTGACCACGATGTACTATTCACGCTAATCTTAATGGAGGAAGTGAAATTTCCTCGTACAATATCCGAAGAGGCGAAAAATCTTTTGGCCGGCCTGTTGGCCAAGGACCCCAAAAAGCGTTTGGGTGGCGGTCAGGCTGATGTCAAAGAAATACAATCGCATCCATTCTTTGCGAGTATCAATTGGACGGAGTTAGTCCTAAAGAAGGTAAGAAGGCGGAGGGAATTTTTGGGTTTTTTTTTTGTAAAATTTAAATAATTTTGAAAATGGAATTTTTTTAAAGATTACGCCGCCTTTCAAACCGCAAGTAACATCCGACACAGATACACGCTATTTCGATAAAGAGTTCACCGGCGAGAGTGTTGAATTGACTCCGCCTGATCCTACCGGGCCATTGGGTTCCATCGCCGAAGAGCCACTTTTCCCGCAGGTAGGTCCAATGTTTCATAAAATTTGCTTTACATATTTGTATTTTTATATTCTCATATTGTTGTTGTGGTTGTTTTTGTCGCTTACAGTTCAGCTATCAGGACATGGCATCCACATTGGGCACTTCATCGCACATTAGCACTTCGGCTGGCCTCACATCAATGCAATAGAATAGAATTAATTGCAAGCGACGGAAGCGACGTCGCATTCGTCATCAACGTTGTCGTCGTCATAATCACCAACATTATCATCATCGTCGTCATCAGCGGCAACATCAAATCTTCTTTAAACCGCGTTGTTGCTGCTGTTGTTGTTGTGAGCAACGATGTGACGTCCAAGTTGACTATGGTAACAATAAAAGAACGATGGCCGCAAAACTGCATGAGCAACTACTACTACTACTGCAACTACTATTACAACCACAACTACAAGTAACTTATTTTTTACATTACAATTACAACTACAAGAAGAAAACGGTAAAAGCTAATAGTTATATAAAATTTAAATTTAAATTAATATGTAAAATTAGTTAATTTAAAAAAAATACAAATTTCAACCATAATTAACATACAAACACAACTACTTAAACAAAATGCAAAAAAAAACACAAAAAAAAAAATTAAAAATAATAAAACGAAATTAGAAAGGAATATCGTGTAAAACTACAAAACAACCAACAACAAGAACATCAACCACAAGTGGAAACCGAAACGTAAACGAAATTAAGCATATAATTAAATCGAAATAAAATATTTTATACTCCAAAGAAACAAAAAAGAAACTAAATAATCTAAATTGCAAAATTCATTAATAATAATGGGAAATATTACATAAAAATTATGATAGTAAAAATAATATTTCAGAAAAACTTCGAAGAAAAATAAATATCAAAAAATAATACAGTAAAAAAACAAATATAATTAAACAAAATATAAAAAAAATATAAAATAAAAAATAAAATAATTAATAAAATAAATTTATAAAATAAAATAATAAAAAATATAATGAAAAATAAATTAAAAAATAATTAAAATATTTATAAAAATGAAATAATACGACTAATTGGTGGCAGCGGATTACACTCTACTGTGACGTTTTTACTATTAGTGAAACCGTTAGCAGCCACAAGCATGTTTTTGCGAGTGTATTCGGCATGAAAATTAAGACCCAATTAAAATCAAGTTGTCCAAAATGACACAAATAACCGAAAAGTCAGCAAGGCTTGGTATTCTGTGCCGCATTCCAACGGGCAAATTTCTCGTATATGACTGACTTCTTTTGAACAAAAGTGCATTTGGTACATCCGACTTTCATATCGTGATACAGAGTAAAGCACAGGTCATACGATTGTCGCTATGCTTGATGCAATAGTGCCACCTTCAGTTAAATTTTTGTCAAATACTCAGTTGCCCGAAATGACTTGAGTCATTTGTCGAAAGCTATGACTCAAGTTTATGTCGAAACGAAGTGCATTAAAGAGAAATAAATCAGAATGATAATGTTGATGCCACCTACCAGTCAGATGTTGCCAAGATTACTAGATTCAGTTTCATAACCCATTTCAAGTAATTGTTGTAAAAAAAATGCACGTGAAAGAGAACCATGTCAGTGAGACACGCACTGGGGTGTCGTCGCCTTTCTCGATATCGAAATGGATTTTCCGCTCTGACTGGAATCTTTGCGACGACTGGCTCTTAGGAATTTGAGAAGCCAGCGAACGGCTTCTCAAAGATGATGGCATATCTTCTATTTTTTCTCAACCGCTACAGTGTGGACAATTAGGCAACGCTAGCTTGAATTGTCCAATTGTGTCCGCTCGAAGACTAGACGGTTCAGAGTAGGATTTACAACCCAAAGGGAAAGTGCGAGAACAAAAAACGGACTTTTGGAAGGGTTACACAAAAAAACGAGAAAATCGAATGCTAATCGTATGAATTCCGCCTAAACCGATCGGTCTATGAATAATGATAATGAAAATAATAGTTTAATACTAAGAATATATAATAATAATATTGAAAATAATCGCAAAAATAACAATAAATAATATTTATATACTTATACGTTCATAAACAGTAATAGCAATAATTGTAATAATCCTGATTTAAAAGTTGCGTCTAGTGTGTGCTCTGCTTATGCAAACAAAAAATATTCAATAAACAAATTATATAAATGAATCGAAAAACAAATACAAAAATCAAGCGTAGGTAATATTTTTTTTCCATTCGTAACAAAAAAAAAATTTAAATTCTGCAAAAAAATAAAATGTTGGTTTGAAAGTTGTTTCGCTCTCATTCAACCATTATTGGTCGCCAGAGAAAAAATTCATTGGAATTAAAAAAAAAACATTTTTTATTTAATTTTATTGCAAATTTTTAAGTACATCATCGCCATCAATTAAAATCGAAATCAATGGCTAAAATGTTAGTGTGAAACGAAAAATGTACTAATTCTATTAACAGCGATATACCGTCGCCTGGGAAAATAATTGTCGTATCGATACCGTAAAGCACAACCATCCTATGTCCGTTTTCATGAAAATCGAGTTTTTGGCATTTTTGGATTCCTGAGAAGAAGCTGCACCAGACAGACTTTAGTGGTTTGTTAAAATCGTAATGAAAGTAATTGAAAAATGAGTAAATAAAAATCAATTTCCATACAAAACAAACCAATTTGAGAATTTGTTTTTCATTTTCCAGAGTTTTGAAAAAATGGACATAGGATGGTTGTGCTTTAAGGTATCGAAATGTGATATTTTCAATACTAAATACTTGTCGAATTCAGTGCAATATTCGTATGTACGTCAAGTATTTATTATTTAAAATGTCAGACAATTATTATTTTCCCCAGGCAATAGTATTTTTTAAAGTTTATATTTTTTTTCGTTTTTTTTTTCATTTAAATTAAATTTATTAATTTATTATATTTGCCTACAAAATTGGCTCAATGGCAAAAAAAAAAGAACCCAGCGATTTTTGTGGGTGCCTCCGAATTATTTGTTTTAATTATTTTACCACACTCAAACTATTAGAAAATTTGCGGACATTAGGTTTAGTAGTAGATGGAATTGAAATAATTTCTGAAAAATTTAAACTAGATTTGATTGATTTGCTTTAAGGAAATCCGAACTTTTCCGTGTTTTTTTTTGCAATTGAACTGAATTTCGGTGCTACATGCCATATTTCGCGAAACACAAAAGTATGGCATGATTAGAACAAAATCCCAGTTCTCAAATGTTTGTCATCTGCTGAAGTCCTTGTGAGCCTTCATTGTTGTTCCTGTGACTTGGAAATCTAGCAGATTTCAGAATATTTCATCTAGCCTTCATAAAGCAGTTCCGCTGATCATGAGTTTTTCGTGTTTTGCAGTGACAGTTCAGGCTAGAGACTTCAGTCAAGTTAATTGATGCTGCACTTGTCTGAGTACAGCTGGTTAAGTGGTTACATTGACGATCGCTACGATAAGAGATTTCCATTACTTACGAGCGCATAGAATTCGGATAAATGTCAATTCGGTCGGTCCGATTTCATGTTCTGAAGTGGTGAAATCACAAACGAAATGCAAAACAAACACTGTGGGTCACTGCAATTCTCATGTACGTTATTATCTTTGGCCCATGTTAATTGCAGCAACAAGCTTGTGGACCTAATTTCGTCTCAGTTTGTCGGTAGCCACCATAACCTAATCTAATCGACTTACTCAAGTTAAAATTTATCAAAAAAGATTTTGTTTTCATTTGATTGGAAAAGTTAAACATTTAACAAAAAAATCAACAAATGATCGGTTTATAAATTATAAATTTGAATATGAATATCTAAAACGCAAGCATCCAATGGGTATGCAACCTATTAAACAGACTTAAAAAAAAAATCAGTTCCGAAAAAAATTTAATAAAAATGTAAAAAAAATGTATAAGCGAACAATTTCGAAAATATAATACTTTTGATATTTTTATACATGCAATTAAATATTTAAAAAAAAATTAAATACGTGAAATGGAAAAAAATATATATTTTTAGGGTAAAATTATGAAACGTACATTTATAAAAAAAATCTTTAAAAAAATAATCCAATTATTCGGGCATTTCTATAAATTGTAAAAAGTATTTGTGCTTTTGTTTTTATTGACTAATCTAAAAGTAAGAAAAGAAAAAATGAAAAAAAAATATAATCGAAATCTTCAGTAAATCGAAAATCTAAACAGCAACAATGTATACTTTTGAAAATGCTTTAAAAGAAAATTAAATTCTCTTTAAATTAGAAAAAAAAAACGGCACAGGTAGCAACATTTAAACATTTTCCTTTTATTCATATGTTTTTAATTCCGAAGGAAGCAAAATTTTACGCAAACACACTAGCAAAAATAACGAATACTAAAAGTAATTGATTTTCATGCTGCTCAGTGCACGACTGAAATGATTTCTCAAAGAAACTCAGCAAATATTCACCCTCAAAAGCCAATTCATTATATTGGACGTGCACTGTACACATGACCTTTTTAATTTTTTTTCTTTAGACACATTCATTAGAAACGTTTTTACATTTATTTTTTAAAAATATCGTTTGTGAAAAAAAAACAAGCGAAGACTTAGCAAATCAATCAATCAAACAAGCAACAACCGAATAACAACAGCCAACCAACAACCAATCTCTGCCAATGCCAAACACTAATTGCAAACATTTTTTTTACAGCACACCGACACTTACCAAGTATTCATTTGTTTTGTGCAAGCAAACATTAATTGTAAATATAAATTAAAAATAGCAAACAAAAAATACAAATATTCATAGCATTCACGATTCGATTAATTGCAATACGAGTGAACAAAAGCCACACACACACACACACAAACGATTCAAAACTGAGTCCATTGATGGTTTGAGTTTAAAGCGAAAAGATTTGTACCGAAGTCGAGACAATTTTAAAGATTTTACGCAAAAATTAGCCTCAGTCGTTAGAATGTGTCTTAAAGTCAGAAATTTTGGTTTTAGTATGAAATTTTGGACCAAATTTATATTTTTATAGGTAACAATTTTTGACATTTTGAAACTATTTTTTTTTAAATTTTAATTTTTTAAAGGTAACAATAATAAAAAAAATTTTTTAATGTTTTTAAAATTTTCAACTAGTTTTTTTACAACAAAAAAATTTATAGTTTTTTTTTTTAAAATACTACATTATTTTTTATTTAAAATTACCTTTTAAAAAAGTTAATAAAAATTAGACGAAAAGTAAAAAAAATTTGGTTCAAAATCTGTATTTATTTTTTAATTTTATGTTTACGTTTACATTTTTTAAATTTGCCACAAAAGTTAGTTGGAATATTAAAAAAAGAATTTTGTTAGAATTTGGAAATTTTTACAATTTTTACAAAAATTATTTTTTTCTTCCAAAAATTATTATTATGTTTAAAGTCGAGTCGTGTTTTGTCTATTGGTTATATTTTTTATAGTTTGTGAATTCGAGAATTATGAGGCACCAACTAGCCTGAATTATATATACAAAAGCACACGCAAACAATTAGAGGCAACTCTACATAATTCTTTCACTGCAAAAAAAAAAAAAAAATTTGATTACCGAAAGCTGATTGAGGCACATATTTTTTCCTTTTAGACTCACACCGATCGTAAAAGCAGCGTGTCATTGCATACTTTATGTACTTGATAAAGATATACATTCAAAACTGATGAACAAACAAGCAATTCACAAGCCCTTCCTAATACATAAGAACGAACAGAATAGATTTTACCGCTAAAAATAGAAGAAAGTTACAAATAAAATAAAAAATGAAAAAAAAGAAGAAAAAGCCAACTGTTATATTAACAGTATATCATATATGCCACACCTCCTTCCCTCACAAACACACACACACGCCGGCACTTTCACAAACACGCCAATCCACTCTCAGATTCATACTCCCCCAGTCCAGTTTACTAAATATATAGCCAATGGGCCCAGCAAGCAAGCGCATTGTCTTCAAAATGAAATGCTTTCCATAATTTTAGTTCAGTAATTTTACAATAGCAATTCGAATTTACAAATTAAGTTTTAACCAATTAGGGAAACAAAGCATACAAATTTCTTTACACCAAAATGCTATATAATTTTGTTGGTTTTGTAGCGACGCCACCCCCACCCCTTTTACCATACGAAACACGCCCAAAATAACCAAACTAAATACATATACACATGAAGTATATACTGATATATATACACAAATATATATATATATATATACTTATTTAAATGCCTTGAAATATAACCAAACAAACAATTTCAATTTGTAGCAAACAGAAAACTTTACTTCCTTCAACAATAGTTGCTAAATACAAAATAACGTACACATGTGCTCGGGAAGCCCATGCTCGGTTATTTTTCTTTCGACACCACCACTTGCGTTGTTTAAATGTATTTATTTTTTACTTTATATACATACACAATTATATAAAAATATATACTTACTATAAAAAAAAATGTTTTAATTTGTCTTAGTTTCCCAATTATTTTGTTTTTTTCTTTCGTTTGAATATGTTTTGCGTAGAAATACTTTTAATGTATTTTCGCATAAATTGTAAAACTTGTTTCTTTTTTAAGTTTTAGCTTAAAAAAAAATTTCAAAAAAAAACAGTAAAACAAAAAAAAATTTAATTAAAAAAAGTACCGACTACCTATTGAGCAACTTAGTTACGTAAGTAATGACAAGTAAGAAGAAAACCGTAAACGTTGTAACAAAATTTAATCAATAAAAAAAAAGAAAACAAACGAAACATTTAAAAACTTGAAACGATTTAAATGCAAATTTATAAATTAAACAAAACAAAAACTAGTATGTAGATAATAAATTATCTGCGTATTAATTTATACATTTATACTTAAGGATATTATATAATAGAAGCAACAACAAAAAAAAACATAAAATTTAAATATAAATTGTAATAAAACCAAATCGAGTTTCATTTTGAGTTTCCCTTTTTGTTGAATTTAAGGCATCGGATCAGTAGTAAAAAAGCCCGATTTTCAAAAGTGTCCTTTATGCGCACCCCTACAGTAAGGTAGCCCAGAATTTTTTTTCGATTTCGCATTGAGGCGCGAAAATTAATTAATTAAAAATGCGTTTTAGAATCAAGAAAATACGTGCAAAAAACCATAATTATCCAATTTGGGCGGTCGACCAAAAGGATATATTGCCCTTTTAGGGAGGCAAGCGGGACAATTGACAATATGGTTTTTTCTTGTATTTTTTTCATTCTGAAACTTATTTTTATTTTTTTTTTATCTTTTTTTAATATTTTTTTTTGTGAAGGCACCAAAAAAAAAAATTATTTTTTGGTCTGGGGGAAGCGACCGCCCAAAATGGATAGTTATGTTTTTTTGCACGTATTTTCCTGATTCTAAAACGCATTTTTAATTAATTAATTTTTTAGGTTTTTTTAATATACCAATGAAAGAAAAAAAAATAGCAAAAAAACAAAAAACCGAAGTATGGTGGTATTTTTAAAAAATCGTCTGTTGTGAATAAAAATCTTCCGTTCCTGCAGTCATTATGCATGCCAGAAGGAGGGGCAAGGACGATAGAGTAGGCAAAAGGAAGGGTAGTGCACCAATTAGTTGAAACTTTTCTTTTGCCGGTGTCCTTCTTCGGTTGTGGCTGCGATGGCAGATTATCCATAATCCTCTCGCCACATTTTTGAACTATTCTTGTTGAAACTGGGTATATGGGGGTTTTCGGGGTCGCTGATGTAAAATTTTTTGTAAAAATTGTATAACGGTTTTTTTTGAGTTTTGTTTTTTTAAGCCGATTTTTTTAAGCTTTCTTCATTAAGTGAGATATGGACATGCAATTCATAATGCCGTCTTTATATGACCCCCTGACCATTTCTTTCGAATTGGCTTTTTTTTCAATTTTAAAAATAACCGTTTTTTTCGGTCCCTGGTAAAAAATGCATTCACTCAAGTGATTTTTTTTATTAAAATTATATACGCAGTAGAAATCAATATAAACATAATTACATTAGTTTATAAGCCCTGTCCTTCCATTAGTGTGCAGTGATATTTTTCACTGCAACAACATTCCCTTGGCCACTTCTTTGGCCTTGTCTGCACCCACTAGAACTTCGGCGATTTTCAAGCCGAAATCAAAAGCTGTACCCGGACCACGGCTGGTAATCAAGTTGCCATCCTGAACGACTTTCTGGTCATCGATGTATCTGATGTATCACAAGATGCAAAGAAATAAAGGGGGATATGAAAATTGTTTTGTATGTTGATCAGAAGGTTTACTGTGTCATCCTAAGACCCAAAGACTCTCACTTACTTGTATTGAGCTTCCAGTTGACCTTTGACCGATGGATACGAAGTTAGGGTCTTGCCCACAGCAATGGAATGGGCCGCCAGAGCAATTGGAGCCGCACAGATCGCTGCAATGATACGCCCCTCTGTTTCTTGTTGCTTTAGCAGTTCTCCGACTGCAGCGGACTCAGCCATAGCCTTGGAGCCACCCAGGCCACCGGGCATTATGACTACATCAAATTTGTCCTTAACAGCTGATTCCAAGGATGTATCTGGAACAATATTAACGTCGCGAGAACATTTCACCACTTCGGCGTTACACAAGCCGGCCACGATGACTTTGATCTGCAAAAATGCGGATGTTGAAGGAGATGTTGGGGATACGGGTACATATGACCCTACTAAAAATAATAGCTTACCCCTGCCCGGCGCAGAACATCAACCGAAATTACAAATTCCATTTCCTCTGCTCCGGGTGCCAAAATGACCAACGCAGTTTTCGACATGGTTGTGGAATTTTTCGAAATTTTAGCAAAATTTAGAAATGCAGAAGAATATTGGAGCCTGCCGACTTGTAACGGCCAAAAGTAGAAGTAATAAAATAAGAGTAAAAAACAAGTTTTTTAAAATATAACCCTTTAACCGACTAAAAAGCAGAAAATAAATTTTCTTTAAATTAATTTCAGCAATTTCGATTTAAAATTAAGGGTTTTTGGGTACTTTCTTCCCTAATATCATTGCAGATTTTGAAGTCGCATTTCAACATTGTAGCTTGAAGGAATTGGAAGTTATGCCATGTTTAAAAAATGGGGTTTGAGCCCCCCACGGCCCCCTACGCCTCTGATGGACCCCAAAATTTAATAAAATGCATTGTCACCGGAGTTCTATCAGTGTTCCAAATTTCAGCTCTCTAGCTCATGTAGAAGTGTATGAAAAAGCTCGCCGCAGATTTGAGGATATATTTATATATATATATATATATATATAGTCCGCCCAAAGCAAGTTAATATAAGGGTTATAAAAATAAACACACTAACAACACAGTGACACACCCGCCCTCTAGACGGCCAAAAGTAGAAGTAAAAATAAACACACTAACAACACAGTGACACACCCGCCCTCTAGACGGCCAAAAGTAGAAGTAAAAATAAACACACTAACAACACAGTGACACACCCGCCCTCTAGACGGCCAAAAGTAGAAGTAAAAATAAACACACTAACAACACAGTGACACACCCGCCCTCTAGACGGCCAAAAGTAGAAGTAAAAATAAACACACTAACAACACAATGGTAACACACCCGCCCTCTAGACGGCCAAAAGTAGAAGTAAAAATAAACACACTAACAACACAGTGACACACCCGCCCTCTAGACGGCCAAAAGTAGAAGTAAAAATAAACACTTTTTTCATCACTTTTTTTCTCAATTTGAATTGTTGGTGATGCCAGATTTTTTTTCCGAAAATCCATATTTTCTAGTTTTTACATAAAAATGATTGCAGAATTTTCTCAAAATTATTGTTTTATAAGAGCCTATTTACACTATCAGTTCCATGACGAAAAATCTGACAAAGAGCTAATAAGAACTGCGGTAGTGAAAACGGGATAGAAAATTTTGCACCGAAAATCCATACAAAAAACGTAAAAGGTGGCAACTCCATGCTTCGTTTATTTACATTTTCATATAAAAACTGTCAAATTTCGTCATGCCCATGTTAGTGTAAATTCTAAAAACGGCATGCCCATGCGTCATGGGAATGACTGTGTAAATAGGCTCTAAGAGCCTATTTACACTATCAGCTCCATGACGAAAAATCTGACAAAGAGCTAATAAGAACTGCGGTAGTGAAAACGGGATAGAACATTTTGCACCGAAAATCCATACAAAAAAACGTAAAAGGTGGCATCTCCATGCTTCGTTTATTTACATTTTCATATAAAAACTGTCAAATTTCGTCATGCCCATGTCAGTCTAAATTCTAAAAACGGCATGCCCATGCGTCGTGGGAATGACTGTGTAGATAGGCTCTTAAAAATAAATAAGTTTTTAAACGAAAAAGTTCTTGAACAGAATTCACCGACCAGATTTGTCAGATGTATCTCATATTGAGATTTTTAAATGGCTTATGAGAAGTGGGATATTTTAATGGGAATTTTGTGAAAACTTTTGATTCGTGTGAGGTTTTGTGAGATTTTTTCAAATTTTGTGTAATTTTTTTTTGGATATTTATCTGACAACTATGGTACATATTTTTCCGAGTTCTTGCCCTCTTGACTAGGGCTTTCGATCCCGGGATCCCGGGATCCCGGTTCATTTTTAGTCCCGAAAATCCCGGGATATTTTTTCCTTAATCCCGGGATTTTCGGGACTACATTTTAAATGAATCAGTCCATAAAAAAATTTTCATACAAGAAAAATACAACTTCTCATAAAATATAAAAAAAAAATCGTGTAATTTCTGCTTAGTTTTTGACAACATTTGCACAACCCCAAAATGAAAAAAAAGTTAGTTAGAAAACACAAAACTTTAAAATTTTTAATTTATTAAAAAAAATTACATATAAAATTGTTTGTGCTTGAAATTTTTTCATTAAGAAAAAATAAATTTATATTTATTTCAGAAGAAAATTGATATTTTCAGTCTTAGCGAACGCACAAAAAAGAATTTCTTAATAAAAATAATTAAGTAAAACTGAACACTGCTGCAAAAGTAATTTCAGAATCCTTATTCAAGCATATTTTGAATTGGATTGTATCTTTCCTAAAGAAACGGAAACTCAAATACTGAAAATAAAAAAATGCCTTTAATAAATTGATATTAATGTTTATGTTTATTTATTTAAGCTAAAACTATCAGTTTTTCAATAAAACCTAAAAAATTTTTTTTATTTTTTTAAAATGCATTTTGGTTGTGAAAATATCAAATCCCGAAAAATCCCGGGATCCCGGGATTGCAATTTTCAGTCCCGAAAATCCCGGGATTGTGAAAAGCCTTCGGGATTGAAAGCCCTACTCTTGGCTGATGTCACCGAAGCTCAGAACCATTTTTATAGTAAATTATGGAATTTATAGTAAAATTATGGCAAAATTATGTGGGTAATCTTTTACTTTTTGTGGTGAATCTTTTACTTTCGGTGAAATTTTAGGGGTATTCACGATTTGGTGTGTTTGATAAACCCTTCTTGGAACTGTAGCTAAAACCCAAAATTCGCTTAGCAAAATTCTAAATATTGGGTAAATAAGTGGGAAAAAAGTACAAAGTAGTTTTAAGTTTTCGATATTTCAAAATCCTTACTTTTGTGTATACTGTCGATACATTACAGCGTGTATTAATTTTTAGTATTATTTTTGCTACACGCTTATGCCGCATATACGCTTAAAGAGTCTTAAAAAACACACATGCGTGCTAATATAGCATGCCAATTCTAGAACTAGTGTTTTTGTATTTATAAAAATAAATACACACTTAAAAATGTGTGTTGTGTGTAAGAGTACACACCAAAAGAATTCACTTTGACGTGTAGATATTTCATTTTCCTACGTTTTTTGCGAGACAAAATTAAAGTTTTAAATTTAACGAAGTCATATATGTAATTCTTTATATCATATCTCTGCAATGTGTTTTAGGTTCACTGTAAGAGCGAAATAGCAAGCATTGAATTTTGTATTAGTTTGACAGAAAAATCCCACCAGCGAATACTTTTTCATATATTTTGTCTCTTGATATCAGTGAATGAACTTTCACTATACTGGCAATATAGAAGTATTACATATATGACATTTCTAGTCACAAAACATTACAATTTCAGTCGTGAATAGGGTGGCCAGATTCTGAAACCGCGAAATCAGTACAAATCAGTAAATTTTTTAATGCTCGATGAATACATTAACAAAAGCACGCAAAAAGTAAAGAATTTACATTTTTGAGTGCATCAAAAAATAAATAAATAAATTTGACAGCTGATTTCATAAAACCTTCAAAAAGACAGGTTGCAGAGTTGTATTGGTCGTAAAAATTTTTGTATGGAAAAAAGCAACAACATTTTTACGACTATTTTCACAACAATATGACTTTATGAAATATGACTATATGAGACCTTTATGTCCCTTAATAGATTTATTGTCTTAAGACATAAAATTAAAAAAAAAAACTTAGTCTAATATAGACTAAGTATGATTAATTTTTCAGTTCTGATATACATACATATGAAGAGCTCGGGGAATTATATAATAAAAAATATGTTGTACTTATTTCTATGATGTCCTTTACCTTTTACCAAAATCTGGAGTTCCTATTTTCAATATCCGCCAAGAAAATGCCAACAAGGCGCTATCCCACAAAAGCAAAACGTAGTAAAACAACTCAAATTTGAATGCAAAAATTCCAAAAATCGTTACTGTAGTCATATTAATTTGTAGAACCTCTGTGGTAAAAATAATAAAAAAAATGTAGGATAGCACCTTACTTCAGAAAAAATGGGAATTTATTGTTTTCAGGAAGAGTAAAGTGACCAAAGTGGACCATTCTAAGCACAATAGCGTTCTCAATGGCGTCGGGTTTTTTAAGAAATGCAATAGACGATTTTTTTTTAGTTTTTCGCAGATGCATTTTTTTAAGATGAGATGAAATAATATTTAGGAATTGAAATTCGAATCAGTAGTTGTACAGTGTAATTGGGAGGAAAATTCGACAATCTGAAGATCAAAATGTATGACTAATTATAATCGAAATCTATGTATGTATACGCTTTTTGAAACTTACATCGAACGTTTTCTTCAAGCAATATCTTTTTCTCCTAGAACAACTTTCTGCTCGTTTATCAAATTTTTGACACATTTTTATACTCCCACACTCACTTTGGCAGGGTATACTAACTTTGACACCACGTTAGTAACGTAACCACACATGTGGGTCAAAAAAAATTTAAACGTTTTGTTGTCAAAATCCGAACATTCAGTTTTGGCTGGGAATTGAGAACGGTCCGGTACGTTTTGACAACGTTTCGTTTTGACTTTTTCTCAGTGCAATATTTGAAAAAATATATATAAATTCAAATCTATACAAAACAAACCAATTCAAATTTAAATCACACAAACATTCGCAATACATAATGCCAACTACGAAAAAAAATGGTTGTTTAGCTATTGGTATATAGAACATTTTTCTCACGAGAAACTGCTTAATTACACGTATTCGAAGGGCGAGTAAATGCTTTTCATGCGATAACAACGAAATGCCATTAGTAAAACTTGAAAAATTTTTATTTGATTTCGTAATTATAATTTCACTTTAGATAATTTGAAAATTTCTTGCACCTTCTCAACACACACACACACATTTAATGCATTTTCTAAGCTAAATGCTGGCAACAGCTTAAGGCCTAGATAGAGCAGGCAGCTCTTGGCATATTTTGATGCTGCTACTGTGTTGATGTGATGGATGATCGATGTGCTGGGGAAAATGATTGATAGTTGGCAGCTACTCATTGCAATTGCCGCATTGCAGAGATTCTCCTTAAATTTAATTTTTAATATTACTTATTATTAATCTTTTTTCTTTTTCAAAATAAAATTCCTTTTTTAATTTGTTTCTTTTTATGATTTCTCTGTCGATTTCATTTAATTTCGATATGATTTTAATTCGATTGGACATTAATAGGTGACGCAGATGGTTATCCGGTCATTTTATAAGCGAAGAGTGGCCGCATTGAAGGGGCGTGGTTTCATTTGTTAACAATTAACAACCTTAATTCAAGTGGTCATTTCCTTGGCGCTTCTGATGAAGATATTAAAGCAGTACTTGGTAAAATGGCTGCCAACAAAATGCAATACAGTGGGAACAAATTTTACAAATTTACACAAATTTTTTGGAATTTTTTCATTTTTGGTCCTTCTCAAGACCAATCATTAACGAAAAATCATCGAAATAAATTCGACCTTAATTGGCTTTAATATTATGTTGTCAGTGTGTGTAGAGCGAAAGAAATGCCAAGGAATCTGCATTTTGATGTTATCTTGAAAAGGGTACAAGCGAACTGTCCAGAAAGATGCATTCTTGGCTCTGTTCTGTTTTCCTTTTTTTTTTTTTTGGTTGTCTTAATCGAGTCTTCCTCAAATGCATGATTGCAATTGCCAAAAAATATCCAAAAGAACAAACTGCCAAAAAAAAAACCACAAAAAACCACAGAAAAATGTATGGAAGAGTCTGTGAGATTTTCGTCCTCTGAATTGGCTTTGATGACTGTGATTATGGGCGCACGATAAGGTGCACGTACCTTGTGGGCATTTTTGGCGAATTAACAGAATTGTACTTTTGCCTTTTGTTGTTGTTGTCAAGAAATAAACGCAAAGGAATTTTTTTTGGTTGCGTTAATATGGACTTGACGTCCACGAATTAACCCTTTTTGTCCTGTATTATATCAATACGCCGAGGGACAAGCAAATATTTGTAATTTTTGCAATACCGCAATTGGAAAAAAAAGTCAATACAAGTTTCACATTGCAAATAGGCTATAATTTGGAGGTTATGTGTATCATGGCAATAGTTTCTTTTCAGGAAGTTTAACCATTTTGAAGGGTTCGTTGGGTTAAACAAAGTATTTCGCATTTGTCGAAAAGGGATTTGAATCTCCTTACAACCAGTTCGAGGCGTATTTCGAGGCTTCTTACCGTTATAATGTCTGTTAATTGGCCTTTAGCAAACATGTTCCGTTTTGAAATTGAGATAGCAGCTAATTGGAAGGTGGAAGATTCCCTCGGGTAATTAAGGAAGACAACCAAAACGAGTTTGTGAAGACACAAAATTTTATGAAAGTTTTTTTCTTTAACACAAAAATGTTATCCACCAACGATTTTGCAGCGTTTAAGACATTTCATTAGCGTTGCAAAGTTTTTGATTTTTTTTGTGGCTGCCTCTGCTGCGTTCATCAAACATTTGCTCAGCGGCAATACGCAGCATTGCTGAACCGAATGCCTTCCCCAGCAATAACCTCCAAGCTGCAGCAGCAACAATAACAATAATAGAGTTGGCAGCAGTCGGCAATGATGCATGTTGCAAATGACTGATGTGGCGTGTTTTGACGTATGTATTTTTCTTTGCATTGATTGACGCCTGGCAATGCCGCAGAATCAAAGGCGCCGTTTTTTTTTTTTTTGGTTTTTGATTTTTTACTGCTGCAAAATGTTTGCACAAAATTTTCACAATGAAATGAAAAATTTGTAGAGGCAACAAAAACAAAACAAAGCCCATGTACGAGTAGGTTGTTTTATTGTAGTTGTTGTTGTTAGTGTACATCTCTTGTGAGCTATGGAAAGGCTATAAAAAGGGAAAGTACATACTCGGCACTGCCTTCAATAAGAAATTGGGCGAAAAAAAGTCCATTAAACAGTTTTTAGAGAAAATTCATTTGAAGGGGTTTTTTTTCCAGCTTCTTCCAAACGTTTATGAGTTTTGTTGGAGGCCATCATGCAAGCGAGCGTTTTTCAAAATTTAATGATGCACATTTTATGAAGAGATTTAAGCGGTTTTTTTTCCATTGGTAATCAACGCACACACAATTAAAGTGATAATTAAGTAAATATTATCTCGAAATGAAACCAGCGAGAGAGTAAATCTTAGTTTAATTTCTTTTAATTAAAAATTTTCAATTATTTATTCCCAAAAGTTCCATTTAAAAAAAAGCCTATTTTGCACTTCAAGGGCTCGCATCGTTGAAAGCCAACTGGCGAATCGCAGTCGGAAAGAAAATGCTCATTCTTAAGGTAAATATAAAAACAGAAAGTGTTGGAAAGTGGTCGGCTTCGCTTTGGCGCATTAATCACGCCATTTAAGTTTACAATGTCACATGTGCCGCGCTGTGTTGCTTGTGAGTGTTTGTTGTTCATTGGCTGTTGTATTTAGGGAAATTTCCAACACTACATATGGTGTGGGCAATTAATCATACGACGTATTGTCCACATACGACGCGCGTGACAACTCAGTCTCTTGGCTGAATGGATGGATGCGACCGCTGGTGGCTGCTGATGCTGCTCCCAAATGTTTGCGCCTTTTGTTTGCACCTTTGACGTGCGTTGTAGTACGTGCCGTGCCGCTTCGCCTTTTTGTCAACTAAATCTGCATTTTTCGAGATTTACGCTTCATAGGCTCGATGTCGGTTTCAGTTTCGGTTTCAGTTACAATTTCCTTTTTTTTGTTTACTTTCGCTTTCAATTTATCTTCAAATTGTTATTGTTGTTGTTGCCTTTTGTTGGCAGAACAATTGCGGTTAAATCGTTGTTTATTTAGCGTAACCTTTGTTGTTGTCGTTTTAAACATAAAAATACTGTTAAGCGCATCACGTCCATTTCGATTTCACAAAAAGACAGCCAAAGTCAGTCAGTTAGTCACAAAACGGTGTCATCATTTGCGGGAAATTATTTGTGATTGATCAAAGCTATGTAATTATTATGTGAGGTTAGCGTGATGTGGCAATCCTTTTTCCATTTATATGAAGGTCGTAAAGGTCTTTTGTGAGACTGGTATTTGCAAATCAAACAATTAGGAGATAGAAAAGTTTGTCTAACATTAAGAGATCCGCTGATATTAAGCAAATAATTTGTTAGAAAACAAATTAAGTTTTCTCTTCATAGTTTACATGAAACTTAATGTCTCTTTAAGATAAACTTTGGCCAACCACCAAAAGGTTTTAAGCTGGGACTTGTGTTTCCCTACATCTACTGCTTTGAAATTTTCATAATAATAGAGATAGCTAATACAGCCATTAAGCGTTTGCATAATTAAGCGTCAGCATAATTCCGAAAGCTTAGCTTTCAAGGTTTCCGATGTACGAAGCTCACATACGACCTGGGTGTCTCACAACTCCCCCACTCTCATTTAGTTGCTGTACATTTACTCCACAGTACTTTTGATAGTCTAATGTACTTTTGATAGTACTTTTGACAGTCTAAAAAAGTTGGAAGAAAAATAGGCCAGTAAAGGGTGTCCAAAACTTGATGTGCTTGCGAATGTCAAATTTTGTATGGCGCCATGACAGTCGCGTCTGACTACTTTCACTAAAACGCTTCTAAAATCTCCACATTTCAAGCGATTGAAGACTTAATACCAACGAGACCCTAATCTATCAACTCAGAATATAAAACCTTGAGAATAAAACTGGAACATCCACTCACACTTCATCGTTAAGGAATACTTAAAGGAAGTCTCCTTGTGGAATTATTTTTTGATCAACTCCCCATTTTACTTAGGTTTGAAGTTCCAATCGCGATATTCCTACACTCTTTAAACAACTTATTGGTCGTAACAAAACCGAGAATATCATAAAGGAGTTTCCCTAGGTTCCTATGTCTGTTGTAGACTTGGGTACTGTCAGTGAAAGTGGCTTATGACCCATTAGTATGCCAATTAGCCTGCATTGTATTGTGGCCACAGGTGTCGCGTTTTGCAGGTGAAGAGCTGTTTGTATCTCCTGATAGCTTTCCGCTTTCGTTTCTCCCAGACACTACAGATGTCTAGAGACAGCAGATTGTCTTATCGCACTGAAGTTTACTATATGTGCTTGGTGGTTTAGCTAAATGATTTCACAAAAGACTCCCGTCATCCAAGATTGGTCCAACGATGACTGTTTACGTCCATAAGATAATTTTGGGGCCGCATCTGCGTCCAAATATTAGACTACAAGTGTAGAAGGCGATTGTCGTTTTTCTAACAATTTCTACTAAATTAAGTTTCCAGTTGAGTTTCCTATCTAATATGAGAATCAGGTCTGAGACCCTGTGAGGTATGCCCTCTATTGATGGTGGTGCTCTGAGCTGCGAAATCGTTCGTTTGTTCGTAAAAAGGACAAGCTCTGTTTTTTGAGAGTCAATTAGTCGCTCAATTGCTTTAAAGATGAAATTTTTTGTTATTTTGCATTACTTCAAATATTTTGTTTGTTTGCAAGGTTGTATTTTTTCCGTACTTTTATGATTTTAACTCGATAGTTTTTTTTTAAGATTGTTTAAAGAATGTCTTTCGAGCAGGTCGATTAAAAAAGTTACAAAATTCACCAGTGATTGTGCCGAAAATCTGACTTCTTGGAGGAACTGACTGCGGACTCGGAATTATCACAAAAATAACCTGAGGTGAACCATGAGCGCTAGGTGTGTTTCATATTTCTTGCTAAATTTGGTCATCCGCCCGTCACGGCGTATGCATTTTTGAAAAAAATTTAAATCATTTAAACATGTAGTAGTACATACTTCTGTATACGTCATATATGTATACATAAATACGTTGGATAATTGGAATGCCAATGAATTAAATTTTTCACAATATTTGTTGTGACATAACTTAGCTTAATTCGGTGCAAATGCGAATTCGGTGTAACCTTCAACGAAATCAGAAATTATAATTTTTTTCTACAGTACAAACCAATCCAAGAAACAAGAAACAATGACAACGAAATTATCAAATTATAATTTAACAATAAATTTAACAGCAAAATTGTACCCAAAAGTGTGCCTTTGCTGCCTCTCAACGCTTGTTGACAACGAATTGCTACTTACTGCCTTCCTGCCTGCTGCTGCTGCTGCTACCCACATTAAAACCCGGCAATTTCTGCCTGCTTTTGAATGTAATGTTGCAACGCATGACTCAATTCTCGGTACACGATTTAAGTAAATTGTTTGACTATTTTGCCCATTTTATAAGCGCTTTGCCGCGTAGGCTGCTGCCTCATACAAAAGTCAGTCGCTACAAGTGTGAATTGTCTTTTTAGTTTATTGCTCATTTTGATTATGGAATTATATAATTTCTGTGCGAGCAGTGATAACAATGGGCGCCACGTAGTATGGCTTCTTGTCTTGCCAGCTGTAACAGACGACAACATTGTTCGGCAGTTCAGTCAGATATTGCCGTACAGCTGCAATTTTCGGAAAAGCCCCCATGGACAAATGTGCGCGCGCCACAATAATTCAAGGTCTTGTTGACACATTGTATCTACTTGCCAGAAACAAGTTCAATGATCTGGAACGGAGATTTGCATATGAGTAGTTTGTGTTAATTGATGTTTGGAAATGGAATAGAAATGAGGAAAGGGTAGTCTTCAAATGCAAAAATTAATTAAAGAAATAACTTCTGGGTAGGTACATCCTCCATCATAACTTTCCTTTCTCTCAAAAATATTGAAACAAAATCAAAATTTAATTAAATATTTGTCCACAAAGATTTGACTAAACAAATTGTCATTCGACTATAGTCACACTTGATCGGAGACCACAAAGGCAGCCTTTGTCTATACACAAACTATTCGGAATCCTCCATTGGCATTGTCGGCAGCGCTTGTCTCGCACTACGTAATGAATTTCAATTTCAAAAGGAAGACTCTGGCGAGTGAATGGGATGCAGGAAGGTCTACTCAGATACCCCCTGAAGATAAGCTTAATCTCGTATGCGGCAGCAATAACACATTAATGCCATGTCAGGGTGTCAAGTGCAGAAAAAAGCGTTGGCGACTAATTTAGTTGTTGTTTCCGCATAGTAGGTACACCAGCGATCGATGAAGGTAAAATTGTCTGTGAAGAGGAGCGACTATGCAAGCAAAAAAGGCTATAAGTTATTTGGCATTAACAGCATGATTTCGAGACAGCAGAGATGAGTTGAAGTGTGTGCACTGTGCAGAATTTTAATATGCCATGCGGGTAAAAAAATATGCAAAAAGAAATTGTTTAAAAAGTTTTGTGTGTGCATAAACACACACACACACTCTCATACGTGAAAAAATCAATGCAATTTAAGCCAGCCAGGTGTAAAATTTCGAACGTATGATCACCGCTGCTGTCTATTCTGTGTGGCGGCACGGCTCTGCTACCACCTCCCACAAATTCATTATGAAGGCGCAAAATGCCAGCCGCGATAGTCGCTCAGCTAAAGTGCAATTACCGCATGCGGTCAAGTCCAAAACAAAAAAAAAGAAACAAAAAAATAATGGCTATCTTGGCTGTAATCGGTATGATTGTCTGCTAAATTTCTTAAATTTTTTTTCATTTTCTTCTTTTTTTTCTTTTTAAATTTATTTTCCAACGGTTTGCTATTCTGCCATATGTGTTGTGTGTGCGGTCTCTTGGCCAATTTGCAATTTTTGCTGCTGCTGCTGCTGTTGCATGTTGTCTTCTCTGCTTCTTCACCACGATTGAATTTATGCAATGTTTACATAAATCCATCAAAAGTCTATTATTCGCACATTCAAATCGTGACATTGCATAATGCATCGCCTGCATTGAGGCAGTGAGGCAGCATGCAGCAGCAGCAGCAGCGCGTATGTACCCAAGATGAGCCACTTTGTCAAGATCAGCGTCAGTCGTGTTCGTCAGGTGGGCCATAGGAGTGGAGACGAATTGGTCAACCACACACACCAGCACCAGCCATGGACAACTCTCGAAGACTCTCCCGATTCAGCTGTGAGTGAGCAGTTCTCTGCTCTTAACAGAATTATTGACGTTATTGCCTCACTGTCATGGTGCATGGTGGCAAATGCCGTTCTCCTGCACTTGATTGCCGCTCGTTTTGTGCCACTTAAAGCCATGCTGGATGTGCGGCTCGGCTCGGTTCTGTTCGGCTGGCCTGCTAGCTGCTGTTGCACAGGTCATGAGAAAAATGACTCTTAGTCAATGTGTGGCGGAGTGGTGGCAGTATCCTATAATTAGATTTTTTCGTTCTATTAGTTGGGAAGTTTTTGGCTGTGACCAAATAACTGCGCCACTCCGATCCGCTCCGTGGTGGCTTTTTTAACAATTTTTTTTTTGGTTGCGTCTAAGGTGTGCCACAATTGCACTTGCAACATGTACGGGTGCCTCCACGTCGACGGCTATTGTACCTTATTTCAGTTTTTTTTTTGTTGACGTTTTTTGTGCGTTTTCTTAGACAATTTCGCGTTTTCTTCGTTCAACCTAGTAAAAATGTAGGAAAAAACTGTTGAATTGTGAATTTAGTAGGTTATCTTTTACATGACATGCACACAGCTGCCTTCGACCAAGGTGGGGTGGACAATGGTCTCTCGCGTCGTCGCATTCGCCCATATTTGGTGTGTCGAACTTTAATTCGGTTAGTAAGAAATTTGGGTGAATAGAATGTATAGACGAAAGGCAGCGAGGAGTGAAGCGGTGACCATACAATGTAGAGACTTTTTTGAGTATGTGAGTTTGCTTGTGAATGACAACAAAAGGCGTTAGAATACAGTCACTATAGCAGAAAGAACACTAAAAAAAGGATTTTAGAACTGTCCGACTTTTAAGATATGCAATACTAAGACGTTAAAGCAAAATAGTTCTTCGCTAATATAGGATTGGAGTCCAGAGGAAAGGATTATTACAATGCCCTCCAGATAATTTCATAATGGGTATGACGGACTATAAAAGTGAACACTTAAGGAGCAAGAAGTCATCAAAGATTGTACAACAACATTAAAAACCTTACAATATAATGGGATGAACACGATTGCGGCGGCAACTTCGACTGTAAACTTGGGAATTATTCTGTAGTCATCAAACTTGCTATATATAAAATTCATCAAATTTAAACAACAATCGAGGGTAATTATTGCACCCTTTGACACAACGATTGCGTCCGGTATAAAATAGTATATATATTCTTGATCAGCATCAGGATTTAGCGATGACCGTCTGACTGTCCGTCTGTCATCACGATGGCGGTCGCAATTTTGGAGATATCGACTTGAGCTTGATCTTCCAAACTCAGATCAAGTTGGAGAATTAGCTCAATAGGGTAAAAACTATACTGAGGGGAAAAAATAGTGAAATCAAATGAACACGTATTTAAATCAAATATAAACGAATTTGATAGTGTTCATAAGCTGTTTTTATTTAAATCAAATATGCGGGTATTTCAAATTGTATTAAATATGAAAATATTGAAATTAAATATGGAAATATTAAATTTTTGCGAAAATTTTTTTTTTTTTTTTCACTTTTTTTACGTTATTTATTTTTTACTTTGTTTAATTTTTTTATTTGCTAATTTCCTTAGAATCATTTGTAACAAATTTTTCACAAATTCAGTTTTGCCGGAATTTGAACCGAGAACCTCTGAAGTTTGGAGTGCGCTCTAACCGACTCGTCCATTTCCGTAATTTTTTACAAGCGTCTAAATGTTTGTATATTGTTCAGCAAATCTTATAAATTTAAGTTTTCAAATCAAAAATAGAAATTTCAATATGCTCAGCAAGCATTGATTTTTTTTCTTCTAAAAATGTAAACTGAAGTTTTCGAATTTAAAAAAAGAAACTCACAAAAAAACGTTGCTTATTTTCTGCTTCATATATATTTGAGTTTAAACACAAAAAATTTGAGTCTGTGATATATAAGTGCAGGGATGATATTTGGGTTGTTCCATTTTGTACAAAAAGGCGAAAAAAATTGTACCAAATCTGTCGAAAAAGTACAAACACATCAATGTCGCACAGTTCAACAAAATTGACCATAAAACATGTGAGTAAGTTTCAGTCGGGCAAGCCGACTTATATATACCCTACACCTACTGGGCCATATTGGTTCCGCCATCTTGAATTTTTAAATTCCGACATCAAATTCGAAATCAGCGACCCCAAAAACCCCCCTATACAAAATTTCATACTGTTTTGATGAAATCTTAAAATTTCGGTAAAAACACAATTTTCACTAATATGGGAGGTAGGCGTTGCAGTCGACCGATTCCGCCCATTTTCAATACCAACTCTACTAAAAAGGATAAATCCAAAATTTGGGATCCCTAGCTTTCTTCTAGCTCCTGCAATCGTGTTTACAAGAAAAGAGGACAGACAGACGGATAGGGATAAATCCACTCAGGAGGTGACGCTGATCACGAAAATATATACTTTTCCACACCGGACACTTCTCCTTCTTGGTGTTACAAACATCAGACCAAAGTGAATATACCCTATACCTCATGAGGTGTAGGGTATAAAAATGAGTTGATTCAATTAATTTTTAATTAATCTGTTATCTTCGCATATATTGTACCAAAAATGTCAATGTAGTACCACTGTACTTTTGTCTTTGAAATTGTACCAAAAAAGTACAATTGTACCAAAAAAATCATCCCTGGATCAGTGTGAATTTCTTATTTTCAATTTGCAGAGGTCGTACACTCAGGGAAAAAAAACATAGTAAAATCAAGTACGATCGTATTTACTCCTTCATTTTTTCAACTTAATGGAAACAACTTTGAAATAAAGAGAAAAATACTTAAAATAACTGTTGTCAACGTTGAAATAAAGTTGAACGATTTTAAATCAAGGTCTGGCAAACTTAATATAAATTGGAAAATTTTTTAAATAATCGGAAAACAACTTTGAAATAAGTTTGTTTATTTTTGAATTTAAGTTTTAAATTGAAAACAAGTTTGTTCGTAGTTGTTTCTAAAATTTCGAACTTTACCAGACTTTCATTAACGTTTCTACTTGTTTTAAGGTGGTTATTTTTGATTTTAGGTTGTTTTTTCTCTGGGTGTAGGTTCAAGACTGGCAGGCGGCAACGAAGTTTTTAATTTATAGAAAACATTTAAATACGCACGTATTGAATTTCCATATGAGATACTGATTTCCAAATATTCAAATATTCAAATCACATTTAAAGAACCCTCCAGCCCTCTCTAATTGGTGACACTGGTTTCGGTTAAAATCGTTTGTTTCCTTACATATATGACCTATCATTGACGCCAGGTGTAGTGAGTCTTGTCATTGAAACTTGGAATATTGAGTGACTGATATGAATTACAGCGATGGGACATCATGTAATCGTCATTCATGATCTCTTATTGAAAGGAGATAATAAAATCCACTGCAAAAAACCAAATCCAGGCAATAAGATTTATACTTTCATCACGAGGCGCATCACAAATGTTACGTTGGATCATTGAATGGGTCATTCGTAGAAACGGTAGATCACAGTTTGTGCTATTGTAGTTACCAAAACTACGATGAATACATTTGCCTAAGTAGTTAACTATAGTTAACAGAATGCATTTTCAATTCAATTTTATTACATTTACATTTATGTTTATAATCTTCCAAACTAATTTAGAACGGTTGAAGCTGCAGTTGGCTGGCCAACTGCTGGCCAAAACTATCAGAGCACAACGTCTCATTCGGTTAAAATGTGCTGACTGACGCCAAAAAGTTGCACCTAATTCCATAATTTTATGTGCACTATAAAAAATACAGCAGCACACAAACCAACAACAGGTAACGGCACATTTGCAGTGGAGATAGCCATAAAAGTGCCAAAATTGCAATTCGACTGAGCAATTGTTGACGCAGGCGGTGGCAATGACCAAAGACCGGCCGACATTGCGTGTCGAGATGATCTTGCGGGTAAATTTTAAGCTCAGAAGCACAAATTGGTCAGTGAGTAAAAATCATCAGCGGTAACAACAGCAGCAACAACACCAAAAGCAATAAAATGTAGGTGCTTCAATTATACAAAAAAAAAACCTTTAAAAGTATTTAAACCGTGGCGAGCACTTGAGGCTTCAGATTTCAAAAATAAGAAGCAAAGGCTCTTAAAATGGTTTTGGGTTAAGAATTTTGTATTAATTTTCTTCTAAATGTAATACCAAAAATTAACCGTAATGCCTTTGCGGCCAACTCTTCAATGCGAATAGCTCCCAAAACGTGTACGTGTGCAACCAGAGGGAATCCATAAATTTTGCAGTTATGGCACTGCAGCTGATGTGGGCAGCCATTGAAACGCAGCTCATTTAATTGCATTGCTCATTAAAGTAAAAGAACTGAGCGAGCGCAGAAGATTGATTTGTAATTTAAAAATCGCGGCCAATTATTTATATGCGCGTAAATGCAATGCATCAATGCAAGCGGCTGACGTTGAGTACCCCCAATTTTCTCTAATTCCATGGAAAGGCCCCAACAATCGGCAACTCGAAATTGCCGCAATCAGCCGAAAAATCGCGCTCCAATACTTTTTGCAATCTGGAATTAGGTCACGCACGGCATTATCATTACGGCAGGCAGGAAGCGAGTTCTGAGGGATTATGCCCGGCGCGAGTGCAATAAACTTGCAATTTAGCCGCATTGGCATTGCTAAACGTAAAACTGAAGTTGTCCAAAAAATACAAATTCCGGCTGAAGAATTTTTTTTGGCGAACAATGTAATGTTGTTGTGGCAGAAGAGGCATCGCTCGCATGCAAGAGATTGCAGCAATCAGCGTGAAAGATAAGCGCAACATGACAGGGTGTTTTTTTTTTGTTCTTTAATATGTGGAAAAACGTGACGTACGCTAAGAGTGGCATTATCAGGTCGCCATGACAAAACCCAAATTCATAATATCATAATATCAAATTGCTCGATTTCGGTTGAAATTGAAAATTAATGAAATCTGATTTTTTAATGATTTTTTCATAACAGTTTATTTATACTGGGTCAATACTTGTAAGCCAATAAATTGTAATCCAATATGCGCAGAAAAGAAACAGGATTGTTCGTATGTCCATTCGTTCAGACATTACCGTTTTGGAGCACCTGTGTCGTAACAAAGATTATAAACGCTATAGACTCCATTTTTCCAGAAAATATTTCAGGGTATCTACAAATTAAGATGTTAAGATGCGGAAGAGTCAGTTTTGGGCCGGAGTGAATCGTGAAACGATTCTTGATGAAATGGCATACCTTACTAAATATATTGACAGCTGGATGTCATTGACTTTGACAGTTGCTGAAAAACAACAATTGGAAAAACTGTCTCCAAATTTTTGTATGTCCAAGGTTCTTCTAAATAAGCAATATTGTGTGGGGGTATTTTAGCTTCGGCAATAATTGTTTTGTTGCAATTTGTAGAACACGTATCAGAGTAAAACTGACAACGAATTCGTAACCCTTTCCATTGAATGGACTGTATAATATTTCTGGTGAGTACACAACTGTGTTGGCAGATCTGGATTATTTCATTGCATGTGCCATTCTTGTGCCTGACCAAGTTTATTTTACATTTTCATTCTGACAGTGTCACATGCAACCAAAAAATGCAGTTTCTGTTCCGTTTCTTCAACAGTAGTCACAGTCGTGCTATTGATCTATTTAAATGTTTGCTCTGTGTGTGTGTGTGTGTGAGTGTGTTACCACTACGACCAACCAACCAGTTCCAGTTGAGCTCAAATGTGACTTTGGTAATGGCAATTCGATGTTATTATTTTTTTTTGAACTGTATGAAAATTTCGACCATTACTGATTTTTGTTGCTTGGTCAATGTGTCATCTAGTCTGCGGTTTGGTTGGTGTTTCGTGTGAATGCTATTGTAGCGCTCGAATTGATTTTTTCTGCAGCCATTTCCAACAGTCAATAGCCAACACTTTCTCAGATGAGAAAATTTCCAGGCAATGACTCAATTAAAGCGAAACAAATTTCCTGAATGAAGTGCAAACAAAAACAAAAAAACATTAATTTTGCTGCAACATGCAAATTTCTCAATATTGAGACTGAATAATCAATACTGCAGACGTTTGCTGTCGTTATTTACGGCCCGGGTATTGTTGACATAATGCGGCAGTGCAATCATCACCTATTTCAAAAAGTGCCGCCGCCGAAGTAAGACAACTTTCGACTTTTGTGTAAAGAAACAAGTACAATACAAATACGCAAATGAAAAACAAAATAAAAAGTAAAGTTAAAGATAGAAAGTCTTTCCTCTTCATTGCACTAAGCTATTAAAGTACTAGACATATGGCTAATATTGATCAAACATATCGAAAATATGAAAAAGAAAATTCAATGAAAATGACAATTAGTCAGGCAGTATACACTCAAAGAATTAATATGTTTGGAGTAGAGACCGACCGAAATCGCTTTTTTTAATTTCGGCCAAAACCGAAATGGCCGAAATTTTTAATTTTTTTTTTTTGCCGAAACCAAAATGGCCGAATTTTTATTTTTTTAAGTTTGGCCGAAACCGAAGCCGAAACCAAAAAAATTGTGAATTTAAATGTAATAAAGTTGTACATAATTAAGCGTATCAGTAGGCTGAAATAAATCATTTTAAGTTCTGACCATGAATTAGATGAATTTAGAAGCAAACTATCAAATGCGTGGAAATCAATTGAAGGGGCAGGGTTCTCACTTTTTGCTACGGCGAGAGTTGTAGATATTCGATTTTAGGGGAGTAGGTTTTAAGAAAGGGGAGTAGATTTAATTTGTTTACTGTCAAGGTAGCAGATTTCAAGAGAGGGGAGTAGATTAGGGATTCTGCGTAGAGTAGTAGAGATTCTACAATAGTAGTAGAAATTTCTGTCATGGTAGTAGATGTGTAGAAAGAGTAGTAGTTTTGCATTGTATGCAACTCACATAATATTTTGAGGAGAAGATTTCTTACAATAGTAGTAGAGAAGTACGCTGTGACGCGGTTAATGGATGGAGGCTTTATGTAACATACAAATTCTTTCAAGAAAATAAGTTTCAAAGTTTTTTATTTTTCTTTTTCCAATACAAATTAGGGACTTGTCTTCTTTGTCGCTTCTGATTCTTCAAAACTATGATCAATACTTAAATTTGTGTTACATACCGCTTTTATCCACTTGGTTGTTCCTTATATATTTTGCCACGCCTAATCCAAAAATAAAAATGAAAATTGCACAAAAATTGAATTTTTGGTGCGTACTGTAAAAATTTCCTTATTATTTTCGTATTCAGCGTTCCAAAATGCATAAGAATTTGTCTATCAAGTATATTTAACACACAAAAAGTTCTGTTTTGTCGATCAGTGTAATCTTTGTTATTTATTTGTTACATTTTTCGTATCAAACCGAAATTTCAGCCAAAAACGAAATTTGGCCTAAAACGATATTTTATTTTTCGGCAGAATCCGAAACACGAACGAAACCGCTTTTTTGGCCCAAAAAACCGAAAACGAATTTCGTTCGGTCTCTAGTTTGGAGCACGTTTGCTACAAATATACTACTTTTGAATACAAACTTTAACGAAAAAACAAATGTTTTATATTTGCTCCAAACTAAGTCGTTTTGCCGAAAATAATAAATAATTTTTCGTTTCTTACGAACGAAAACTTTCTTCTAGTGTAGGGTTTTCAAAGCAAAGACCAACCTGTTGCCCTTTTGAAGCCAAAGTGCTTGCATACAGCTCGTAATTTTCCCATCGCTTGCACGTTATGCTAATTAGTCGTTCGAAAGCGAGTGTCGATTTCATTAAAGCAGTGAAATAATTTGAACAAAGTACATAAATAGTTACTAATCTGTTTGGCTAATGGAAGTACAAAGTAAATAAGTGACATGATTCACCGATAGCCACTTAGTGCTTGGTGATAATCACAAAATGTCTGACCCAATATCGGAGTTAGCCAATCGTGTCAGAATTTCCATATTGAGACAAGACCAAAAATATCACTGCAGAAAAATAATAAAAAAATAAAGTAAAAACACATCACGATCTTACAGTACCAGTTCCCGCCCAGCAGCGACGTTTTTTGACACAACCACCGATTTTGAACCTCCTTTGCAGGATTTGTCCTGGCGCAAACAACGATCACGGTGAAACACGGTGACCGTAGATGGGTGAATCATGCTGGGACGAATTACAGCTGTCACCAAGTGCGTCCTTGGACATATTTTGGGTCGATCACACCGGGTGAGATTACAGCTGCCACCAAGTGAGTCCTTGGACATTTTTTGGGTGCATCACGCCGGGTGGATTTTTAGCTGCCACCAAGACATAATTAGGGTCACGGGGGGACCTAACCATCAACTGGAGTGTCCATTGTAGTTGTAGCAAATTACTGTATCTATTTATTTTTTTATTTTTATACAACTCGTGCAACGCCGGGTATGTAACAGCCAGTAATTTAATAATAACTATCGCTTATAACACCGTTCGACAAAAATCAACTTTTGGTAACGCACATGATCGGGACTAATAGATTCTATTAGAGGGGGTTAAAAAGAGCATTTATGCATTTTGCATATTTCTCAGGTACATAATTATTCTTCAAAAATATAGTTTTGATTGGATGGTATCGTGTTAGTAGTATCTTTAACAAAAGTATTATAATTGACCCTAGCTACAATACTGCTGAACATCTTAACCCATTATAGTAAATATTTAGGTGTCATAAATGACCCAGAATACAAAAACTGCTATTTTTAAAATTTTAGAAATAAAAAATGTTATTAAAAAAAATGATTTTTTTAATTCGGGAAATTTTGGGTGCATTAAATACTCACATTAGGGGATTTTGCCACAAGATTGCAGTAATCCAGTTGTGGCATTTGACCTCGAATGACTCGCTTATTCGAACTAATCCAGAAAAACTCTTTGAGGGAGTCATTATGTAGACTAAGACCTTTCAGAATATGTTATCAGATCGGCAATCAGAAAAATTAACCCTCATTTGGTCGCATGGTGTTATAACCATCAGAGAAATTCGATCAGTTTTTTATGTATCGTCTTCATAGAAATGTTCAATCTTCAAGAATCACGAAGAAATTCTATAATTTACGAACTTTTGGCCGGTACACTGAGAAAAAAATCAAAACGTTCCGAACCGTTGTAAATTTCAAGCCAAAACTGACAACAAAACGTCTACATTTTTTTGAAAGTGCACATTGATGGATTGAAACGGCACATTGATGATTGAGACTCAAATGTTGTTGTTTCACGACTAAAAATGTTTGTTTTGCGACTGAAATGTTTATGATTTCATGAATTGAAAATACAAAAAAGGGTTATTGGAAAGGCCTATTTTTAGAATTGCTTTTTTTTAATATTTTTTTACTCTAAATTATTTTTTTAAACAACATTATTGATATTTTATTGTTTTATTTTATTTACGAATTTATTTACGGTATAAATTTTTGTTTACTTACCGCCATTCGGATTCATAAACGCGCCTCTTTTTTTTATTTGCGACGAATTCCACCGCCCACTTACCCGCCTGACCGACCGAGAGGCGCATCTGTATGACGCACGGACCGGTGACCGAACAGCAACAGTCTGAACTCTTCTGCATCGAAGAGTCAGGCGATAGGATGAGTCTCTTAGCACGCTTCCCTACCGCTGTATATCTTTTGCAATGTTTTAACTGCATACATATACTATGAAACTGCTTGGTTAGGATTAAAAAAAATAAAAAAAGGAATTGAAAAATAAATTTGGTCCGACTGAGATTTAAACCCACGCTCTTCAAAAAGTAAAACTGTTTCAGTTGCATTTCAGAACTGAGCGGTGATGAATTTTTCGTAACGATACCCGTTTCCACGCTCTCGCCAAGTTCTGGCAATCTTGCGAGAGTAACTTGTCACGAAAAAGCTTCTTCTGTGGGAGTCCTGCCGTTCGGAACCGGCATTAAAACAGTAGGTCCACAATTATCATATACCCATGATAATTGCATTAAGAAGCTTGGCCAAAATCCCTCGAGTGTTGTAGCGCCAAAATATGTATGTATGTATGTACCCGTTTCAAAGCATAACCTTGTAGTTCTGATTTTTTTTCCCTCAGTGTAGAATTGGAAAAATGACAAAACACTTCATTGCTTTTTAAATTCTTCCTACTACTTATGCATTTTTATGCATTTTAAGATTTAATTTAATAGTTTTAACTTCATCTTTGCCACGTTTATTGAGTTTTTTTTTTCAAAGTTAATAGTAATAAACTTTTCTTTAAATTAAATTTAACAGGCAATTAAAGGGTCGTTGAAGCATGAATATGTTCGCTCGTTCATTCATTCATTCATTCGTTCATTCGCTTGTCCGTTTTGATTTGTAATTTGTTAAAAACATAAAAATTCTTCACACTTCGTTAGGTCGACCAAACAAAAAAATGGACATATGCAATTTGAACAATTTAAACATTTTTAATTAATTAATTGCCAAATGGCATGATCTATGTAAAAGAGCGAATTCTTTCAAAGAGAAACCATTTAATTGCAGAGTTAAGTGAAAGAAGGCGGTAAGTGATAAAAAAAAAGCTTGAGATTCCAAGGTGGAAATTGTCGCATCTACTCCAGCTGCTGTTGCCGCTCTGCGAAAGTCAATCTGAAATTCCAATCACATTCAATGGACATTCTTTTCTTTCCCTCCGTCTCCTTCTATTTTCCTTAAATAATTAAATTAATGAACTCTGCAATAATTTATGACAATTCGATGGCACATAAAATCCACGAAAGTGCCCACAAATCGTAGATTTAATTAAAAAGTGAATGCCTTTCATAAAAATTACGTACTTCAGGCAACAATTGCAATTTTATTAGACGGCCATATGACAAAATGTGACAAATCATTGTTGATATGCAAAAGGAAAAGGAACCACATCAAAACATTTGCATACCAAACAAAGTAGAAAATTTACTGTGTGTGCACAGCACCCTTGGCCGCTTGGACGCCGTATTTGCATAAGCCAAGTTAAGCGAGCATCAACGAACGATGCCGCCGCCGCCCAGTCCCCCCTTTCTTACACTCACAGGCACCACACAAAACTGAAAACGAACAAAAAAGCTAACCAAAATGAATATATTTTACGTTCTTCATTTGGAATGGAAGCAGAAAAGAACTTGTCCCGCGCGCGTGTGTGTGGATGTCTAAAAAACTGCTTTACAGCTTAAGCTACGCGGACGACGAGTGCGTTACGTGGCCGCCTATTCGCGTAAGACGACTTTCCTTGCATAGAGTATCAATACGGCAGATGTCTTCAGCAGAAAAAAGTAGTTCTGAGATCTGCAAGCGGACTCAAACTCATACCAAACAAAAAATCCAACAAAAAAATTAGACAAACACATTTAAAAACACACACACACACACACACTAGGCCATGTCTATGGTTTCTAGGGAGTCGTGGTCTGTGCCGAAAAAAAGTAGTGCCACATGAAGCACGAGTCCAACACAGATTTAAGTTTTTCATTTCTGAGGAGCATTTAAGCGGTGTGTGTCTGTGTATGTGTACTTCATTGGAATTGTAACGCTTAGCATTTTTGTAAAAGGCTTTCTTATTATTTTTTGCCAACGGGGCTGGATTGCTGTTTTGTTGGAAACTTTTAATAACTTTTTCTGTTAATATTCATATGGCAAGTGGTGGCCCCTCGTTCTCGTTTTGGTACACGCCTCTGCTCGAACGACAACTGTTGCGTTACATTTCTAAGATTCTTGTCTGGAATTAGCAACTACCGTCATTATGATGAAAATCGTACAATAGCAAAACACATATTTGACCACATAAGATTCCGATAGCAGGGGTAGGCAAACTTTTTTTTGAAAAATAAAAAATTAGACTATGGACTGTACCAAAAATAAACTGCACACTTTGATTTGCTTATAAAATAACAGTTTTTAATTTTTACCGTGAAATTTTTTTTTTGTATTAAAAAGTTAATGATTTTAATTTACTTTTCATTAGCATTTAAAAAAAAATGTTTATCTTAATTTTTGCCACTTTACCACTTTAAGGCCGAATTGAACAAACTAGCTACATACCAAATGACTCTTTAGTGCCGTTTGATCTTGATCCAGAACCAGCTTTGCCACGTACGAACATGGGTATATTCAAATTTATTTTGATAACACTGGTTGTGAAACATCAGAAGGAAAATTGTTTAAAATCGCCTAAATTTGGAAAAAATCGGTGGAAAATAAAGAAAATGAAATTTTAAAAATGGCATAATTGTTGACAACTTATAATTGCATGTTGAAAATATGCATGATATCAGACTTGACAACAAAATCATATCAATTTGAATGCAAATACAAATTTGTTGCAAACCAGAATGTGACAAAAGTATTTGAATACCTTTTGGTTACCCTAGTAATTGCATTCAGTAGGTTCTATATCGGTTATCATAAATTGTGATCGTGGTATATATGGGCGCACCAAATATTATGTTAAAATTAGAGAACGACCGAATTTCGGTTTCGGCTTTTCGGCCAAAAAAAGCTGTTTAAGCCTTGTTTCGGATTCGGCCGAATAATAAAATATCGTTTTCGGTGAATTTCGATTGAAAATATACATACACTGAGCAAAAAATCAAAAAGAAACGTTGTCAATTTTCAGCCAAAACTAAATGTTCTGATTTTGAAAACAAAATTTTTTTGAAACTGCCCATTGATGAATTGAAACGACTCATTGATGAATTGAGACTGAAATGTTATTAGGGCGATTCATTTAAAGTGGGAGACCCCTCTGAAACGATTCAGTTGTGCAGATGAGCAGTCAAAATATATGAAATTTGACAGTTCTTTTAAGCAACTTCGCGTTTCCGAGGGGTTTCCCACTTTAAATGAATTCCCTTATTGTTTCACGAGACGGCTACGTTTTTATTTCACAACATTTTTTAAATCAAATGTTATGGAAAAATATGTTATACATTTTTTTTTATAATTGTGCAGTTTGGGTCCATGGAAAATTCAATAAATAGTTGTTCATACAAATCCGATTCCTATTGATTTTTCTTATACAATTGCGTACAATTCATTCCTAACAACTTACAATCGTACATAAGAAATCGTACACTGTTTCACGTTCTATTTTAGAACTGAGCAGTGTTGATTTTTTCAAAGCGTTACCCGTTTCAAATCATAACCATGCAGTTTTGGGTTTTTTTTCTCAGTGTATTCTAAATATTAATAAAACAAATTCGAAAAGAGCCTTTTGCACAATTGTTTGCAATCACTTTTAGGTTTGTTAGGAGCAGCTGCATCAAAATATATTTTCTGTTTTTTTTCGGTTTCGGCAGAAATTTAAAAATAATAATTTCGGCCATTTCGGTTTCGTTCGGAATTAGAAAAAGAGGTTTCGGTCGGTCTCTAGTTAAAATTCTTCAATTCATGCATAATTTCACTGGTTTCTCTAACATTTTTTATGTATTTTTAGTGAGTAGAGCAGAGTGCTGACTGTAAATGTTTACGGTCCTGAAAATTTAAAATCTTGGAAGTGGACCGATTTGGCTTTGAATTGAGATAGTGTCGTTGCTCATCTGCGCGTATTGAAAAGTTCAAGTTTGAGCAACCCAGTCGCAAGCACACATGAAAATATGTGCTGCAGAAAATTATTTGTTCAATGCGGTAAGCATTTGCTGCATTCTATTTTTTTTTGCTGCCACAACAACGGCAGCAGCCGCCACAGCACGGCTTTTAATTCTCATGGAAGAAGTACTCGTACGTACCACCATGGCCATCAATGGTTTCTTTGGAAAACCTGTGCTGTGCTATGCTGTGTGGCTCTGGCTGTGGCTGCAAACAGATTTCTTTCGTTTATTTATTTTACTCGTATATATTTTTTTTGCTTCACATGTATTTGGTTTAGTTGTTGTTCTTGTGCCATGATGCATTTAGTTTTTAGTTTTAGTTGGACTAAAGTTAAGTAAAAAAAAAATTTGCTAACAACTTGCGCAAATGCTGCTTGTGCACTGCACTTGCAGTTGAAATGTGCTTGATCGATGCTGATCGAGTCAGTTCAGTTAAGATCGCGTTTATGGAAAGTGCAACAAGTTACATTTGTGCTGTGCTCTGCTGCTCTGCTAGAAGAACTAAAGAATAAACTCCAAGATGGAGACGGCAACCGCGTCGAATGTGTGTGCAAAGTGTGATTTCGCTAATTAATTTCGTGGGTATAAGGAAGTTGTGAAGGATTTCTTCTTCCCGTTCGCATTGCTTTTGAAAAGGGTAGATAATTTCGCGATGAAAAAATTAAAATAGAAAAAAACCACAACAAGCTGCTCAACTAAATTGTGTGCCTATGCCGCTGCTGATAAGCGTCGTTGCAGCCGGTTTAGTTTTGTGCAAAGCGAAGCCTCTGGCTCTGGGCCTGGACCAAGTACTTGTGGGTTTCTTCGTATGCTGTGTGGTTTGGCTAACACAAAATCGCGATTTGTCCATTTCGAGTGCTGGTGGCACTTTTTCATTTAGTTGTGCCATTAATTGAGCGATAAAAAAATGTTGGGCAAGAAGTTCAATGCCTCGAAACGATTCTAATTCAATTTGAACTGAGTCACATTGCATGGAGACGAAAACTGAATTCTGTTTGGTAAGTAAACTTTAATGAGATTCGACAATATTTCCCTGTGGCGGGACTCAATGAGAGACTAAACCGAACAGTGGTGCTTATTAGTATTTGATTCGAACGGTTTTAGTTGGATGGCTTCATGGCCCACATATAAGTATTCTTTGAGTAATCCAAATTCGTGGGCATTCTTCTCTACCAACGTTGGGTTATTCCCGGTCATCATAACTTAGGTAATGAAGGGGCCCACGATTGAGGCAATCGCCTCAATGAGCAGAAATAATTCGCAATTTCGAAAAATAGTAAGGAATTCGTAGGAATTAAATTAAGCGCATTAGGGAAATCCTTGGACTTTATCTTAACACTCAAAGATTATTATTAAAGTGTGTAAATTCACAATTACCATAACGGAAACTAAACTACAAATTCGAACAAGATCCAATGGATTATTTCGTATGGGTGAAACTCCTAGTCCTATACAAACCAGATTCCATTCATGGTACAGGATGGATTAAGCGTAGAGTCGTAGGTCTACAAAACTCCTCCTTCTTTGCTTAACATCGGAACAGACGAAATCCCATTGACAGTACTCGATGTCTTATGCTTAATGTGAATGCTACTGGATCTGGTCGAATATCGAGACGTACCACTACATGCGGCCAAATATAGTTGAACCTTTCGTTCATGTTGATTCATTCTGGCCTTTGTTCCTCAACCGACATTGGGATGAAGCAGATTTCTCAACTCTTTAGATGAAACCCGCAAAAAATATAAATATTTCTAGGACATTTTCGGGTAATAACCACAAGTGAAAGAATAAACGTTGGACCCCTTCATTTCGTGGTCAGAATCACAATTTTCATATATTTATATATATTATGGCTTTTAGCTCATTTACCAAATAATTCATTTTGGAAAAGGCGAACACAACAACCTGAACAGCTGTTTCGGATCCTAGTCAGCACTCTTTATTCGAAATATATCCCCAATAAATATTAACCTGTATCCATCCTACAAATGTTATCTTCTCTATTAGATTCTCGGATTAATATATCCCCACCCAGTAGCATTGCTTCGAGACAAATTTGGCAAATTGAATTAGGATCTGCGCCGAGAATCTCTTAATTCGTTCTGTGGTGAGCTCTCTCCAGTCTGCTGTGTATGTGCAGATATTTTCTACCTTCTTCTTTTACTATTTTTTTTCTAAACACACACTCACAACTTCTTGTGCTTATTCATCTGTCTGGGCAAATCCATCGAAGACTTGCACTTGAATCAATATACTGGTAAAAAAATTAGAAAACTTTGCCACTTAACACATGCCACAGTCTTCATGGAGACGACGATAAAACGATCACTTATGTACCAGATGTTTTCGTCGCTATTGTTTATTTAGTTGTAAGTTTTATATATGGGATTGTACTACTCCAAAAACGGTAATGTCTTTTTGCTTTATGCGATTTGATTTACTTAGGGTTCATCCTTTTAATTCTTGTCAAAAGTCATTTGGAAATTTGCATTTTTTTTATGCTGTTTTCAAATGGTCAAAATTGCAAATGTCTTAACTGCATTTAAAATTTGATTATGTCGTGCTGCGGTGTTTAAATTAGGAAAATAATTTTTTATGATTTTCCCCAACTTTAATTATATGTGCATGGCCATGTTCAGCTAACGAATGTCCATCCAGACAGACACACGCTACTGAATGTAATGTAGTCATCTCGCAGACAGCACTTGGCAAATTGCAGTCTTTTTTCTTCTCTGAAGAAAGGTCAACAATTTGAATGCTTCTTTTATGTGAGTGCTTTTGGGGGAAGCTCTGGGAAAATTTGAATTTTGCACACTTCAGTGATCGCCAGCAGCTTTTGGTTGGCATTCGTATTGGTGAGTGTAATAATGTATGGATTTGCAGTTGTATTGATTAAGAAAGGTGGTCGTTTACAGCAAATGCTCATAAAATATGGTCTTTTTTTAGTATTTTTCAGCATGAATTCTCTGAAAAATGCCTGTGGTATGTAAATTCTTAAACTAAGAATCAATGAATTATCAACACCATTGGATAAATTAGAAACTAAGCATTATATAAAATTAGCTGTGACGGCACTGTAACCAGAATATATTTCCTTAAAATGGAACTGACAATTGAAATTTTTATAAAGTGACCTCGCACTTTTTGGGAGAGCTGCATTTTCAGTGCACTATAGCCTCCACTGCCACTAAAATGTTTATGTGGTCGTGGAAAAAAAACGTTTACTACCACTAGACATTCCGTGATAGTGGAGAAAACTATCCAAGGCAATAAGGACTACCCCCCACGGCTGGGATGGAAGCCCTACTATACTTTCCACCACTGCACCAAGTTATTCAAACTGAAGCCGCAAAGTGCGACCTAATATTACATAAACTATATAACGTCAAACAAGCGACCAAAAAGGTGGTCTTGATATACTTAATAGGATAGAGTCTGCAAAGAACATTGTCCTTTTAAGTGATCAAATAGAACCTACCTCAAGTTTGGAACGCTACTACGAATAAGAAGAAACACCGGCATGGTTAAGGAACGATTCACAATTGAGGTATACAGACGACTCAAAAACAGAAACCCCTAAGCAAAGAATTGACTATATTCTACGCGGAACTACATGCCATAATGGTGGCCACGTATAGACTAATCGAAATAAATCACACAAGAACAAAAATATACATTATGTCGGACAGCCAAGCTGTCCTAAAAGCACTAAATAGCTACACCTATGAATTCAAATCCGTCCTAAAATGCCACGATGCGTTAAATCTGCTGGCTGAAAACAATGAGGTAAAACTTAGGCCAGGAGGCCAGCGCACAGAGGACATCAAGGAATTGAGGAAAGCTGTGTGATTGGTCCAATGTTCCTTTGATTTCTATTCAGACCAACTATTTACGAATTGGTCGGTATCGTGTTTGTTCAAACCGCATAGTGGCCTAGGGCCTATGAATGTTTCCTTTGCGCCTTTTCTGGCTTGCCCATCTGCACAGCAAGAAAAGAAGTGCAGAAGCACTGGATCTAAACTGACTTTCAGGATCTAAACTGACTTTCAGCCACGACTGACAGCCCACTACACATGTAACTACAATATATTTAAAATGGGCATCATTGACGCAGATAAATGTAGATATTGCTGCGAAGAAGAAGAACCATGGAAAATGTTCTGACAAAATGCCCAGTGTTAGTACAAGAACGTGCAAAATGGTTGCACAACTATATCATAACTGCATATTCCAACTATGGTCGAGGTGCTAAAAGGTCGCGTGAACCTAAACCCAGAAAATCGTAATCGTAAATGATGATAGCCGCAATGTATTATCTCGAATAAGGGATCGTAGAATATATGATAACGTCCATCTATATCATGCCTATCTACATAACAAATCAGAACCGCTTGAGTGGATGGAATTAACTACTGAAACTAGCGCCATGGTCTCAAGCCTTCCCATTAACCCGCTTGAATTGAGTCAATTATTTTCTCAATTTCATGAAAGTTTAAATACCTGCTGCGCTTCCTTCGTACACTCAAAAAATTTTTTCGTTCGTAAGAAACGAAAAATTAGACAAACATATTCGTTTGAGGTTTCGTTTGCGACCAACGTTTAAATAACGAAAAAAAATTCAGCTCTGCCAGGATTCGAACGCAAGGTTTATAAGTTTCGCACAGTGTGTAGTGACACTGAGCTACTTTCGTTCTGGTCGATAAAAACAAAGCTTATATCGAATTCGATTTTAACAATGTAAACGTTTATTAGAAATTAGTTTTTAATTTGCAGCAATTTAAAAACGTTTCCAATAAAAGTAAAATGCCGTACTTGTATTGGAAACTTATTTAAATTGTTGCAAATTTGTTTATTATTTGCGGTAAAAGGACTTAATTTGGAGCAAATGTTTAAGTTTAAGCAAATAAACAACATTTTTTTCTGAGTTACTATTAAAGACCGACCGAAACCGCTTTTTTAAATTTCGACAAGCACTGAAAACACGTGACAAACTGCCGATACACTTCTTCTCCATCAACTTCTATCAGGTACCGTAGACTGCCCCGCGTTACTCCAGATGATCTACCACGGGGTTAAAAGATTATGATGATGACAATGAACTCAATTGACCGATACGCTACCCAAAGGAACAGAACAGATTGTTACTTTATTGGGCCATTGCGCTTCAATCGTTTGATCGACTTATTGGCTTTAACTTTAAGTGTTCCTTTTACCAGATTTTTAAGATCTCGCCTGAATGAAACTTTAATATACAAATTGATTAAAGACCAAAGCGACTGACTTTTACTTTGCAATTGTCAAATGTCTGGAAAGGATCGGAATTCGCTTTCCCTCAGTTGGCAAAAATCAGAGGATTGAAAAATATTAAACAAAGGTAACTCAGGGAAGCGCACCAAAATCAGTAGGTACTTAGTTAAGTCTAAGGCATCTTCAGCATGTGGAAACCATTCGAAATGCTCTTTGAGGTGAACGTATACGTAATTATTTCATGAAATTTCAATTAACGGTAAATTAAGAAGAACATTGTTAGCTACAAGATGGTTGGTTAGATGGCTGCACTTAATGTCGCGTGTGATAATGACAGCAGAAACAATCAACAGAGCATCAGCAGTAACCACAACAAACAACAAGAAGATGCTTATACCAATAAAAATGCTTTATGGAGTACAAAAAGTCAAGCTCAACGAGCCTACAAACAACAACAACAACAGCAACAACAATACACAAGTGTCGTTGCCGATGCCACTTTAATCATCGCTGCAATGCGATGCAGCGCGACATGAAGACGAACGGACGGGAAACATACTTCAAGCGAAGTGCGCTATTAAGTGTCATTTTAAAAGCAGATTGATATCGTATTACTGGATCAGATAGTTACATGTATAAAATGAAATGAAATTGTTCAAAAAAAGTTCACAAAGGCACTTAATTTTTAAGAAATTTGAAACTTAATTTTTCTTCACGTCTTCTCCACGGCTTCCTCTTCCACCACGGCTGCTCCGCTGTAAAAGCTTAACTACATAAAAAGCCGTTTGTCATTTGCTATTCGTCTGTGCTGGCTGCGCTAGCGTCGTCGACAAGATTTATTTCTTGCATTCCGATACTATCTGTGGCTCTTCTGCGTCGCTATCTTTATATTTTATCAACTTCCCGTGACTCGGTTGGGTTATGTAACAAATTTTTCTTATTTTTATAATGCGAAAAGGTTCTCAACGAATAACGTCGTCGTAGTCGCCGTCGTCGTCGTCGTCGTCGCATGTGAATGTGAAATGTTGTGCAGCAGACTGATTGTGAGGTTTTACTGCTTTACTGCATTTACTGCTCGTCACATGAGGCACATCAATCACAAGGCAACCGCATAAATTAGCGATGGCGAATTAAGTCAACTTAAAGACAAGTTCGATATGCCAAGTGGATAACTGATATTGTGATGCGTGCAAAGGGGACCTGCGTTGGCCTGTGAGCTGTGGTAGCTGTTACATTGGAGCGGTTGAGGCTGGAACAGTCGACAGGGCTTAGTTCAATGTTAACTATTTGAATTCGCAATGCAACATCTGTGGGCCATGTGCTACAGGACCCCAAAGTGTCAGCCAATTCATTTGACACTATTCCAAACTACTTTTCCCATTACTAACTTTAAATTTCCCATTACTAACTAATCTTGTAAATATAATATTTTTTGAAGATAAATATTAAAACCAACAGAATAAAGTAAATTCTTCTATTGGCCTTAAGAAGCAAGGATCACAGAGTAGAAAATTGCGGAGAACTCATTAAAATACAGATTCTGGAAATAATTATGTATTAACATATCCACTATTCACCACAATGGCCTAACGGTAAGCGAAATCGATAGTGATGTTCAATGGTGTGGCGGTTCAAGTTGCACCCGATAACAACACACACACACACACTTGCAGCCAAGCTCAATTATTTTCAGATCTGCAAATCTAAATGGCGCTATGCAATTTCTCTGTTCAAGACCGTTAGATACTTTTTGTTTTTATTGAACACAGCATAAGTTTTCGATTTCGTTCGTATATCGATAAATATCGATAAAAAAAAGTAATGAAAAAATTAAAAAGGACACAAGCCATTAAACCATAATTTCAGTGATTTGATTTTGCACAGTAGACTTGTTGCAGCTACTAGTTGCAAAGCGAAGGAGACAAGACTCCAACAGAGTAAAAACACCGAAGATTTTTGGCAAGCGAATGAAAATCCTCGGAACGTACTCACAAGCGTTCTCGTGGTTCGTTTGTGCGTCAAATCTAGGCGGTGCCACCGCTTGATGGCATCGGTTTGGTCGCGGCTAATCATTTCATTTTGATGATATGCTATTATTATTTTCCATACAACCGAACAACCGAGACAGCCGTAAGACAACAACTTGAACGAAAAAAAAAATCAAGAAGCACTTGCAGAGCACATTCCAACGGGCGTTGTTGATATTTAACTGCCACCGAGCACGCGTCGTCGCTGTCGTGGTGTCCAACAGTTGCTCCTTTTTCGTTGTTGGCCTGGTGCTGTTGTTGGTGTTAATGGTGACTTTGCAAATAGCTGCGAGCAGCACTTACAGGAATTGACAATAACGTGGTGAGCTGGATCTGTAGCTGAAACCCCGCCATATCACACATGGAATGGAATTTGTTCGCAAATTGTTTTTTCGGTTACTTTCTGCTATTACAAATTATGCGGAAAAAATTGCTTCATCACTTCTGTTACAAAAAGAAGAAGAGAAGAAGCGCTGTTAAATTGGCTAATTTGCTTTGAAATTCAAGGCATAAACAACCACTCAGCACACCTCACAGCAGCAGCACACATTGAAAAGCAGTTAAATTAGCTTCGTCGCTCGTCGTCGTTGGGGCTGCTTTTTTGAGTGATCTTGTGGATGGATTTGTGTGCATCTGCCTTCCATTCGCCGGTAATGCTGCCGTGTGTGGTAATTCGATGTAATTTCTTGCAATTATAACAGTCGAATCAATTTTCTCGGTTAATGAAGCAACAGCTTGGAACGGTAAATGATTTTTGAGAGACAACAATTAATTAAGGTGGCGATAGGTCTTTAGTTGCTGATGGAGAGGTCCAAAATTTGCATAGTACTCAGACGCTATTCGGTCGCTTGCAATCAAATTCAATAGAGAGTCAAATTCTTCCTGATATCTACTCCTAACAAAGACCTGCTTAAAAAGCACAGTTAGTGGGCTATAAAATCGTACAAAAGTAGTTCAAACCACATTATTACGACTAGTAAACAATTATTGGAGTCAGGTTCTTGGCTCACAGCATGAGGGCGTACCAGGAAATGAAGCAGTCGGTGAATTGACTAGCGGGCCACTCTGTAAAAACCCCACTCTGAAGTATTAGGGAACGACTAGAAAAACAGTTCATGAGCCAAGCCAGCATCAGATGAAGACAACCAAATGTGAGGCGTCTCGTAAACTATAGCCAAAACGCAACGAAGGACGTACGGTCAGTTTGATAGGGAATCCACCACTTTCTCAGTCGGTGTCCAAGCCTAAGGCGTAGAACCCTGGGGAACTACTTTTCGATGACCTGGCGGAGTTATTTGAGAAACCCCTTCATGATATACCTGTTTTTGTCAGAGCTTCAGGGTGGTTGGAAAACCAATAACCATGGGTCAACTTTGGCTTAAGTGTGTTCGCATGGTTGGAGTATTTTGCTTGCTGCACGCAGAGAAAAAACATGGTTGGAGCATGATCGCAGAGATCATACATTTTTTGCTACAATAATATTATGATTGTAGCGAGCATTTATGGTTGGGGTGACAAAGCGAATGATTTCAGAAATCTTAATATGATGCAGGCAATAATTAACATGATTGGATATTCTATAATGATAATGACAATCATATAATGGTTGGCCTGATTGAATACTCACGAAAATGTCATATGATTAGTATATGTATGCATTTAGAACATAATAAATGCAAGGCAGTAGTAGCTAAACGTGCTAACGCGCTTCGTCAGCAACCCAAGTGTCCCGGGTTCAAAGCTCGGCACGGCCAAACGTAAGTAAGTAAGTATAGAAAAATTTATATGAACTTTTATTTCTTTAATATAATATAACAATCAACTAATATTACATTGAAATATTAATAATATAATTTAAAATAATTCAAAAGTAGATATTGAAATTTAATTAAAAGTTAACTAGAAATTGGTTTACATGATTGTAACCATCATCTACATTTTGGCTGCAATCATGTACATTTTAACTGCAACCATGTACATCTTCAGTTTCCAATCATGTGGATGGTTGGTGCAATCATTTCGCCAATCATAATATGTTCCCCTTAAAACATGATTGGGTCAACCATGTTTTTTCTCTGCGTGTGAGTGGAACACTTGGCGTATACCCTCTAACCTTTCTATTAGACATCTCACATTCTATTATAGTCTTTTCTAGACAGATTGAGAAGAAGGTTAGGTTCTTTTACGTTGGGAATAGAGCTTTAAGTAAACCTTAAGGAATCGGAAAAAGGTCCACCTCTAGTGGAAACTGAAATAAATGATTTCTTTGAAAACCGATTTGTTTAGCATTGACTAAGGGGAGACATTGCTTCTATTTTATTTAAGATGGAAACGGTACAGTCCGAAGCGTGCAGGTACAATACATATAAGAAAGTTTCTCCATAGTTTGTCCTGTATTCAATAGAAAACCCTTATTCGAAAGGTTTGTATATGAGAGTTCTATCAAAAACCGGGAATAGGGCATGCCAGACAGGCATCATTTGACCCCTATTCATTTGCATTTTTACTATTTTCTTTGCTCTTTTACTATTTTGACGCCTGGACGTGCCACACGCAAAAATATTTGACGCCGGGTCAATCTGCTCCCTTTTTTCTTTATATCACAAAAGGGTTGCAATCACTCATATTTTATGTGCCTAAATGATAAAAGAGTGCAACCCATGCACATTTCAGTTCACGCAGAATATTTTTATAAAGCTACGATTGTAGAATTTTATTAAAATATTCATGTTTAAATGTGTTATTTACTTACATTTCGTATGGCTTCAACAAATTTAATGATAATATAAAGTAACGATGAACAAATTCCTGACAAGTGTTGCTTGCAACGAACAAAAACGGAAAATATTAGCATCTCGTATGATTTTTTAATACTTTTGCAACCTTGTTTTTGCTACTAAAGATTTGACTGCTACATTTTGCTAAAATGCAACACTCTTTTGATTCATGACCCCAGCTCGAAGCTGGCGTCAAAAAAACCCCTGAGCAAATATTCACTCGCTCTCTCAAAAAGTGTTAATTTTTAATTTTGCCTTGGAAACAACAACACTTTGACAGCATTCGGGGTCAATTGACACCAGTGTGTCATCCCCTAATGAAATATCACGGTATCTCTTTTAAATTATCCCTTTACAATATACATACTTACTTAATATATCAAAAGAAACTACAGTAAGATCATCGGTTCTGGGCCTATAATTGTGATGTGTGGAAAAGGTTTTGGAGAAGAAGCTACAGTAGGGTTAAGTGATTATAATACTATAGGGTGGCTGTGCTTTTATCAGATTTAAACTTATCAAACAGTTTCCTCACTAGGCTAGGCCAAACTATGTATAACCGCATTCGAATTCAGCCTGAGCCTCAGCTCGTCATTCCACGTCAGCGATATGCGATATGCTGGTGCGTATCTTGGTCAATTTATTGCTACTTGCCTAAATTACTCAATACCGCCAAACTGACAACTGCTGCTGACAGCAGGCTGAAATCCACCAGCTATCAGGTTTCTCACTTTAGTAGTACAACACGAAATTAATGCAATTCTCATTACGAAACAAGTTATATCAGAGAAAGAGAGATAATCAAGTTATGGCCAACTATTAAAATTATGCAAAAACAACAACAACAACAACATCAACACAACGACAAGGAAGAACGCAAAAAGAAGAAGAAGCTACCACCACTAACCACACAACAAGACAAATCCGTATTCCAAAAATACGAAAAAGAAAGAAATCAAGCAACAGGCATCGACAAAATGCAACCACTTCACACAACAACAACAATTCAATCAGGAAACCCACAAATCTAGAAAAGCAGCTCAAGTGGTTATAAAATACTAGCAGTGAAGCACACAAAAAAAAAACAGAAGAGAAATTCCTCCTGTTTGAAACGAAGGCCGAAACCAGTAGAGAGTGGCTTCAGACCGAAGAACGCTTTGGCTTGGCATTACAGCAAGAAGATGACGACGCGTCGTGCAGCGCGTCAGAATGCACAAAAACCGCAACAGACCATAAAACGAAATATAACTGCACTTTACTTTTGCTGCTGCTGCTGCCAATGCGGATTCGCTACTTTGCTTCTGGGTGAGGGAAAAAAAGCTAAAAGAAACCACCAAGACGTGTGTTTGTGTGTATGTGCGTAGATGAACTCCCTGTCCACTTTGGCTGCCGCTTTCATTATGAAATAATTGCAAGTTGACTGGTTGCTCCAAAGCCACGAAGGCCTTCTTACATCAACTTTGATTTGGTCAAGTCAAGTTTCATTTGGGTTTTTTTTTTGTTTTAGTTAATGTTGTGGTTGCAAAAAGGATAACTCAGAAACTTGTAGCATGGATACAACTCGACTTTGGAGATTTCGACTTAGAATCTGTGTGCGGTGAACTAATTTAATATGAGTTACAAGGTGTTTATGCAATAAGTAAGGTGTGGGCTGTGTTGCGTGCTCAACTGGATTTGGTGGCTCTTTTAGGAGTGGGCGTGGTCACGCTGACGGCTCCTGAAAAATGGAGATGCGACCTGACGTGTGAAGTTTACTGATGTTACATTATTTCTAAGTTTTTTTGGACTGTTTTGGTTTTTAGCGTTATGTTGAATTAAGCGCAGTGTTGCTCACGTTCTTGGTTTCCAAACTGATGAGTGAGAAAAGTCAGACAAATGAACATCACAAGTAATTATCACCGGATTGTGGATTCAGGCCGCTTTCTGCAAAGACTACAGATATCCACTAAGGAAAGCTACGTAAAGGATCTTCTTAGGTTATGGACTCTCAAATGATGTTGTGAAGTACGGATAAGGACGGAAGAAAGAGAAGCATGCTCACTTCCAAGCCCATTTCGGTCTTGGATGGTCAATTTGTTGCTGAAATTCATTTGATTCGTTCTACCCTCCGAATCAATCTGGGAAATCTTGGTGAAGGAAACGTGGATAAAATCAGTCGATGATAAGCCCAAAAGAATGCTCGGAAAAGACTGCCTAGACCAGTACGACTCCGTTCAATAGTTAAGGCGATTTATGTCGAAATTGGTTAATGTTTCTCCAATGAAGGGACGGTTGGCCAACCGTCGATTGAGGTATATGTAACCTTTCTGGCAAAATCAGCATTTTTGAAGAGATCGTAGAGTTCATTGTAATGTCGCTATACGATACACTCTCCTACGATCGGTTAGTCCATTTTTTTTTTAACCATATACAAGGTGCGAGGAACATTTTCGTCTGCCACCAAAACGTCCATGATTGGCAGCCATTGAACGTTGAAGGATAAATCTATTGTTGATAGCAGCTTGGAAGCGTGACTTATGATTTTTGTTCTTAGTATCAAGGGCAAGCGAACCCGATGTTGTTCTCTAGGTAAGTGACATCCATGGCATAAGAATCCTTGATATTGTCCTTGATATATTTGGATATATGTTGTCGGAAGGATGTGGTTCAATTCCGAACTCAGTCATTGACAATAGAAATATTACCTCGCTCTTATGTAGTAACTAAACGGGTTGGGATTTTTATAGTCTTTCATCGCAATGCCCCCACCTGAATTATTTGAAATATTGTTGCACTCATTAAGTGCATAGAGTTGACAAATGTTTTTCTTCTGGAAATAATTTTTATTAATTAACAAACCTTCCGATTAGTGGTAACACTTTAGCCATCATCAGCCCGGCTAACACCACTAACGAACTAACGAACGATATGATGGGCGTTTGTGCCTTAGCATTAGCGCGAAGAAATTCACCTAAACAGGAACATGCTAGAAATACATAATAGTAATCAAAAGAACAAGAAGAAGAAGCAGAAGCAGAAGAGGGGGAGGGGAAACAGCCTTTAGCGTAATCAATGTGGAAACACGTTCTGGGAACAAGTTCACTTCACCATGCCAATGGTTGGGGATCTAATTTACTCGGCCGCAGCAGCTTCTTCGACTACTACAATGGACGATTCGTTGGCTGCTTGGTTAGTTGGTTTCGTTTCGTTTCCTTTCCTTTGCGGCCATCCAAGTCGTGGCTGAGTTCTTTTTGGCTTATTATGAATGCGTCTGCACGTTCGACCGAAATATACTTGCGAGTGTGTGTAATGTGGATAGAAGCGAAACCAGATTTTGGCATTGGGTCAACCTAACGCAAAACGCAAACGCGAAACGCATTTGTGTCACTGTCAACCGCTCCGCTCCGAAACCAGCACCAGCAGCTGAAACCAAGTCGCCAAAGTCACCGACTTATTTTGCTTATACTTGGGTTAAAGCTGATATTTCGCAGGATAAAATAAATGATTAAAGCTATAGAAGATGAAGAAGAAGAAGAAGGCACTGAGAAAAACCTCAAGTCAATATTTATGCCGCTGCTGGGAGATTAATGTTAAGTGACAATTTTAGCTTAAATGTAACGGCATTGAATTGAATTAAGTTCTTCTTCGGGCATTTCCTCTAAGCCTTTTGGTTGGTTAACCGTTTGCATGCCACATGCGGCTTACAGCTACCTCATATGTACGAGAAAAGTGAGGCAAGAAAAACGAAGCAAATTATCACACAAAGTTATCGTGGCAGCAACTTCAAACAAAATTGAGATTAATTATGATTAATTAAGTAAGTGGAGGAAATTACTGCACTGAAATGGAAGCAGAATCGGTCGAAGAAGAAAGAGCAGGAGACGAAGGCGGCAGACACGTAGCAGCGGCGGCGTCAGATCCACTGTATCGCACCGCAATCCACAATATAAGAACAAATAGGCGCACAGGTGCCCAACAGCACTGTTCAGAGAATTATAAAGCGTCTATCACGGCCTCTGTCCATCTTCAACTCCGCCTGTATATTCACTATCGACTTATACCCTGCAATTGCCACACTATTAGCCACGCTAAATAAACTGTGTACAAGCAGAGGGGGAGTCAGACTTGTATCTTCTGTCTGTCTGTCTTGTATGATTTTGTGTGTGTGTGTGGTTTTTTTTAAGGTTTCTTAGGTCACGTTTTCAGCACGAGCGAACGCGCGCGCGATATGGCTAGCAATAAGCCGATGCACCTGAAATAAAGCGTCTAGCTGCTGGGCAAACTTTACTTTGTTTCTGGAAAAATGCAAACAGAAAATTGGATGAAGAAAGCTCTGCACGATATTAGAGTATAAATAAATAATTTGGCATGAAACGGTAGCCAATGTTGGGCCGCCGCCGACGCCACTGCATCGTCATTGAAATAAACCGATTTGCATGCGGTATGGTAGGAGCCGGACCTAAAAGTCTTCATCTGCATTGATTCGTTTTGGTGTCGGAGCGTTTCAATTGCATTAGTTTTGGGCGAAAATGTAAATATTTGTGCGAAGGTTTCGATCCCTGGCGTACGTGTTTGCTTGTGTGGATGTTAAAGGAATTATTAATCTTTCATTGCTGTAATCGCACATTGAATCGGTGAAGGAATTTTGTCATTGAACTTAACTCACTTCTAAGTAATTTTTTTTAAACCTAATTTTTAGATAAGAGAAATAGTTTCGGTTTGACCAAAGCTAAAATTACCTTTGTTGGCAATTTTATTGAAAAATTTTAGGTATTTTTTTGATATTGTATTAATATTTTATTGAAATTTTTTCGACTGTTTATCGAGAATTTTTCGATATTTTATCAATAATTTTTCGATTGCTTATCGATAATTTCCATTTCTAATTACATTTTGTTCCGGTCAAATTCCATTTTCTTCCATTCAAATACAAGAAACAGTGTCCAAATCGGTTAAGTATTTTCAAGATAAAGGAAACTAGAGAGTGGACTATCTTCGACTATGCCGAAGCTGAAATACACGCACACAATAACTCCCATTTGGAAGTACCTCGAATATAAAAAATGTTGGTCCCAGGACGCTATTTTGCCCATTTATATGTGACTTTAGACCTTGTTCAAAATCCGTTTCTAAAAATTTCCAATCGAATCCACCAAAAAAAAAAGTTTGGTCTCAAGACCCATTTTGACCCACTTATATGTGGTTTTGGAACCTCCGAATATGTCAAAAATCCGTTTCTAAACATTTCCAATAGAATACAGCAATAAAGAAAATCGCTTTTTTGTTGTTTTGTATGGGAGCGTCGCCTAGTTTTTGTCCGATTGGGCTGATTCTCGAACTTGATCTAAGTTTGGAGGAGAAAAATATGTACCCAAAGTTCCAAGTCGATATCTCCAAAAATGCGACCGCTATCGTGATGATATACAGACGGACTCAGGAGGTGATGTTAATAAAGAATATATACCCTTTTCCATTTCAGCAAAAATTCGTTTTCTGATCTCTTGAAAAAAGTTGTGATACAGTGGGAAATGTTTTAAATAATATTACTACGTAATTTGATTCTATTTCATGTTTCTTTTACGGAACTAAGTTCGACAGTTTCCACAGTTTACTGATTTTAACATTTCATGCTCTGCAAAAAATAGTACCATCAAGGGTTTCCCACATTACCCCAATTCAAGGGCGTAGCCATGCCGGAAATTAAGGGATGGGGTCAAATCTCAGAGTATCCTTGTGGTATCGATGCTGCATGTGTTTTCCAATATTCATGCAAATTCTTATATTTCGAAAATGTTTTATTGACGAATGATCTCAGAATTCCCTGTGGCGAGAATAAAACACAATAAATGCACACAATATTTAATGTTTTGTAATAATTTCAATTTTCCCTTATCCCGTCATCAAGGAGAAACGCCCAATACAATTTCCTAAATCGTTTTCGTGTACATCACCAAGTAGCGCTTCAACTGAAGGTTCCATATGCTCAGTTAGTTGGTGTTAGTCTGTTATTATTTTGATAATTTTCTCGTTTCAATTTCACGTTTTCGTCTTCAAATTGACGATTGCTTGTTTAAATCACTGACCATCAAAAATCCTTTATACTATCGTACGTGAAAATTTTCAGCCAGACACCTAAAGTATACTGTTTACGCCAAAAGCACCATTTATGCCACTCTGTAATCGTAATCACACGGCTACCAACTTTTTACTTTTAAAACTAATACGATTTTAAGCTGTGTTCCAAAATAGTTTAACTTCAATATGAAGGCCCTTCGTCATTCTCAAAAATCTGTAAACTTCCTTCTTTCACGGTCTTTTAACGGATTTACATCAAAGTGTTTTTCATGCTCTTGTGATTTTTCTTGCTCACTTTCCACCACAAAACTGTAGTCGTGTGCATCTCAAAAAGTCAGAGGAATCAAAGTGCATTGCTTGAAATAAAGGTGTTTCGCATCATAATGTCGCAAACATTATAATTGTCTACTTTGAATGGAAAACTCTGCAAAACTTCCTTCCTTAAAAATATTCGATTTGCTTAAAATAGAATAAAGGTGGTCGGTCGTACGTCAGACTTCAGACTTACTTGTATGTACATTTAATTAGTCAAATGAGAAAAAAAAGACCCATTGGCTGTCAAAATCTGTCCATCTCGATGACCAAAGACACTTTGATCGGGTAGAAAACAAACAAGCAAACGTAAAAATATATTTCATCAACCTGTTTGGCAGCGGTCATGTGTATGTGGAAAACAAAACGGAGGCCACCACTTGCCTGCAATTGCAGCAACATTTCTCATGAGAAATAAATAGCCTGCGATAGATTCGCAGCACCGTTACTCGGTTGCATCACGTATCTGGGCCTATAGAAAAAGAATCTGGCATTGATGGAGCGCAAATAATTTCAAAATAGAAGAAATAATAATAATAACAAAATAAAAGTAAAGTAAAGTAAACAAGTGAGCAGAAGAGTACTTGCCTGTAGAGAGTGTTGCAAATCAAATTGAAATTAACTCAAATTTCAAATGAAAGCCATTATTTGTGGAATACAATTTCTTTCACTTTAGAATAATAGAATTAGAGCAAGCTTGGAGCATTCTGGAGCAATCTTATGCCAGATGTGAAAGTAAAGTGTCAAAAATGTGTTTTCTTGCGGAATTTTATGAGTCAGGAAAATAGCCTTCCTGTCGCTAGCCTATATTTATTGCAAATAAAAATGTATAAATAAGAATTTTATTTAGATCCAAGTGATGCTGACTAATTGCTACGCACTAGGAAATATTTTTCGTCTCTCTTTTGCAACAATTACCAGCACTACGCATATAAATTCTTTGGAAAATAATCACCGTTACATAATCTCAATCCTCAACGATGATATCCTCAGCGACATTTCAGCAGTAGTTTCTCGGTAGTTGGTGACTGTGCGTTGGCAGTGGTCAACTCATTTCATTTGGAGTTTTTTTTTCTTTAATATACTACTTACAGGTTAAATTGTAAGCGAAACCAACGAACAAAATGATGACACAATACGACGGACAGATGAGCCAGAAGCAACCAGCAACCACTGGAAACTTGAATCAGCCTACAGACGGCAGGCAGGCAGGTTGGTTTGGAGCTTAGACCAGACTGTGCAGCAGTACAACAACGACAAATGAAAGATGTTTGTTGCAACAAATAAAAGAAACACAAACAAATTCAGTGACGCAGGAAACTCCAGATTCCATAACACAAGCGCAATCACAGCAAGAAGGCATATGTCGTAGAGTACAAGGCAGGGGAGGTGGCTTAAAGGATGACTTGGAAGCTGAGGACGACCAAGATGATGATGATGGTGATGATGATGATGGTATAATGAGCCTATACAAGAATGCTTGGAAACTAATTGCAAATTCAAAAGATTTTGTCATCAGGCGTATGTATGGAGGCAACTGCACTGCTCCACATTAGATTAATTTTTTCATTTCTACAGCCATACACTTAAGAAGGCCTCATTTTGTTAGTTTCTAATCCGACCACTTCGATTTTGAATAGCAATTGAATTAATAAAGTAGAAGATCAGAGAGCCGCACGCTCAAGTCGCTTCAATTGCAAACTAAAAAAAAAAAAAATTGAAACTGGTCGAAGCGGTTCTACCCTAAAAAGGATATTTTAATATAGACGATCCGAGCCGGGCCGTAAAAGCGATAAAGAGTTGATTATTATTTTATATGAAAAACGTTGCCACTTCAGCTTTGTTAGCTTCTTCATATCGAGACACACATCGCCGCTATTGCCTGGTAAAGGAATGAAAACTTGCTTGGCTCTTGATATGTACGCAAAGATAACTGGAGCGACAATTGGCAATTGGCTGTGAGTGACGGACGGTCAACGACAGCTGTGATCATCAGCCACATCAAAAGCATTAGGCCAATACTCACTTAGCCACATTGCTGATAGGGGACCATCAGCAGCAAATCAAATAAAATCGAATCAATGTTGGGCTGCCTAAGAGATCGATGGATTTGGCCTTGTTTGGCATTCCTTTGAAGGCAACTTTGAAGGAATTCATAAAAAAAAATAAAAAAGTTTCCATAAATTGTACTACTATTAAGTGCCCACAACCGAGTATGTGAGACGAGATAATTAAAATTTTAAATACTCTTATTTGCACTACCCTCCGCTAAAAAGTTTTCTAAGCATTGACCTCACTTGCATTCCAACTGTGTGTATATATTATTTTTTTATAAGTGCTCCAAATTATTGCATTTTACACTTTTGTTTATTTTCGAGCAGCGGCGAACGACCGACCGACGAAGTGAAGTGATTTGCTGCTCTAATCTCCGGCGATAAACATAAAAATTGCAAGCATTTCAAATTTATTCCCGTTCGTTTTCTTTTGCACTTTTGCATCGATCAAGAGTATTTTTCGTTGATATACTTTCGACTTACTCATAACCACACGTAAATTGTGGCAAAAAATTGGTAGTTTCTCGCCTTATCCGGAACAGTTGTCGCTGGCTGATAAAAAATAATAACAAAAAAAAAAAATAAAAACCGCACATAGCACTGTGCGCGCGCGTCCATTTAAAACGGTGATGGCCAATATTAGTGCGCTTCGCAAATTATGTGATTGCTGGCAATTAAGCGAGAAGTGAAATCCGTTGCGACGAGAGTCGGCTAGGAGTGTAAAGTGTATGCGGGACCATTGTCCATGCACACTTACGATTTTTTTTGTTCGTGTTTGCCATAAACGAAATGATGCAGTCAAGTGAAAACTCTCACCGCACTCATCAACATTGGTCAATTGCTTTAATACGAAGTGAAGGCTTTCATGGTGATGACGTGTTTGATGTGTTTCGATATGTTTTGTCGTTCGTTCAAAAACAAATTTAGGATGCAGTCAACTTTCGTAACAGGATTGCCTTTTGCAAAGTGGTATTTACTCATAGATGAATGGGTAAATGTTATGAACCCTTCTCTGCCGCCCATGATGACTATGCAAGACCTGGTCCCAAGAAGAATTAATGTGTTTTGAATATGTTGGCTGCAAACATCTAATTACTTTCAAAGAAAATACAATAATTTGCCTTAATTGAAATCGTGTAGGTACCTACTGCAAAAATAGTCAGGCGATGTTTTCGTTTAAGAAATGAAATCCTCAGAATTTGGTGAATGTGGAAGCTATGTAGGTGCAATGCAATTCATGTGGTGCTAATTTATTGTAATAAGTAGGGGAGAGTGCCTCCCTACTGGCACCCTAAGGTCTTGAGGTCGTAACTTTCGTTTGAAACATAATTTCGCGGAGCTCTCGGTTTTATTTGAAAGCTAGCGGAATCCATTTACAATTTGCTGTAAAATATCGAAAATGAAGCATAAACACAAGTTTACACTGCAAAGTGACAAGTAGACACATTTTACACACAATTTTTCGTGTATAAACACTGTAAGTGCTTCAAAAAAACACGCATGCGTGTTAATAGAACATGCCAAAATCTTGAATGTGTGTCTTTTTTATTTATCTAAATAAATATACACTTAAAAATGTGTGTTGTGTGTAAAATTACACACCAAAAGATAGGTTCACTTTGCAGTGTACGCTTCATTTTTATGTGTTGTTTATTCGTCCAATGCAATGATGTATTTAAATTTTTATAAAAATTTGTCAAAAGCGTGGAAAATCGAAAAAAAGCGAAAATATGGATGAAAAATAAAAATGTGGAAAATATGGATTTAAATTTAAATCCATTAATTTATATTTATACAAATACAAGGTCATTTCGAAGTTATGCCTACATTTATTGGAATCGACAACCTTAGACCTGAAACTTACAAAAATTCGCAAATCATTTTATTTAAAAACATAAAATTATTTTTATAAAAATTAAACATTTTAAACAAAAATATACACATTTTTTCATTTTAAAAATTGGTTTTATAAAAAATTAGAACAACATTTCCTATTTTTGCTATGCGAAACGGATCTGAGATCAGCGACTGAAACTTATCTTTAAGACACGTTAAACTTACTTTTATAATTTTTAATTTTATAGTTAACGAAAGAAATATTAGATATTAGAACTTATTTTTACATAAATTGTTTTACCATTAAGGCCGTTTTCCGTGGTTGTATTCGATTTTTCACCACATTTTGTTCTTTGCTACTTTAAAATATTTACGAAAAATGTATTTTCAAAATATAAATACATTGTATCGATCCCCTGGGCAACAAACCATGTAATTCGCCGAAAAATTCACAGTGCCACAAAAAAAAAAAAGTGTCCCGCCGCTTTTGCCGTCACTTTTATTCCAACTTCATTCTTAACAGACCCTTCTATTTATGGTGACGAATTCATGGCACCAAGTGCATCTTGGGATGGTTATTGTGCCTGTCAGTTGGGACTAAAGCTGAATCCTTGAACATTTTTTGGGTGATCCATGTCAGTTGGGATTACAACTGGATTTTGCAAAAAGCCAGAGAAGCTTTCAAAATTATTTCAAAAAATCTATTTTTTTTCAATATTTGAGGTCAGTTTGCTCCGAAACGGTAAAAGTTGTATACTGGAGTTCACATGGGAACATGGTCTCTTTCAATAGAGACATCAACGGCATCAGCGTTGCTCACAGGTGTGATGACAGATTGGCCATTTTACGAAATACTGCCTTAAGAATAAATGTTTACTGATTTTTAAACTAGATTGTGAGTATGAACCAACTCCATATCCCAAAAATTTGTATGAGAAATTAGTTCTTTTAAAGTTGAATTTAACAGCGAAATTATTCATTTTCCCATATGAATTAAAAAACAACCGCTATGAAAAGAACTGGTCGAAGTGCCCACAAAGTATGAACTTCCGATCTAATTTGCTATAAACAGAGAAAAATAAAATGAAATCATAATAAAATAAATTAAAGAATAGACCAAATAAGCCATTGCACAACAGTAAGCGCCATGCCGCGTTCAAACAATGCGAGAATCGAGCAACCAGATGAACGAACGAGCTGGCGAACTACACAAACAGCTGCTCCAAGGGGCAGAACCTCAGAGCAACCGAACTGAACCCAAGTCAGCGATACCAAGAAAGCCAAGCCATGAAGTGAGCAGAAACAACAACAACAACAAAAAAACAACGTTGATCTCTAAATTTATTATTTTTATTGTTTGTTACATAATAAACTGTTAAGTGACTTTGGCCGTGTGTGAACGTGAACGAACCGAACGAACCGACCACATTAAATCACTTTTCGCGTTACATATATTTTTCTCCAAGAGGTTGTGTGCCTTTTAGTTCAACTTCCTCTTTCCTAGCCTCTTCCTTTACCATTTCGTCTAACTAATTGTAAAAAAAAATTGCTCTTTCCTCAGAGCTCGCAGTCGCCGGTTTAGTCACCTGCTGTGCTTTGCTGCGCTTTGCGCACTTGTCTGCCAGCGTGTGCGCCCTACGTTGAAGAAAAGCCAGTCTTCTTGAATGTTATACTACGGCTACAAACGATATAAGGTAACCAACCCATCAAAAAATAAACTTTATCTCTATCAAAATAGAGACTTAGCTTATATCGAATTGCCGAGCTTCCTACCTTAACTAACAAAAGTATTGAGTAAGGACTCAACTGTCAAAATTAGTCATAGTAAGACCAAGATTCTTCACATAAAGAATAAGGTAAGAATAGGTTTGGTTAGAGTAGCCTCCCATAGACCAATTTGGTCCATAGTCTTACCACGACTCTCTCTCTCTGTTCCCTCGAAGTTTGCAGTCCTTCCTTCGTGATCTCTATCAAATCCAAAAGTTTTGGTCTGCAATGCGAAGTGTTTCAGCGGGTTGATTTGGAGTTTGGACACCTCCATTAACGAACTAAAGAACGCCTGTCCTAGTATGTTGAGTCTGCATCTGTCTAGCGCTGGTCAAAAGCAGAGCAGATCTTCCTCTTTATCCGGTTCATTGCAGTTCCGAGACCAGTTGTTGGTGATGTCCAATGAGACAGTGTTGAACAGATAACAAAGATAAGATATAATTTTTTTTTTTTATGAAAAAAAAGTGAGTAAGTTTCAGTCGGGCAAGCCGACTTATATATACCCTACACCTACTGGGCCATATTGGATCCGCCATCTTGAATTTTGAAAATGCGACATCAAATTTGAAATCAGCGACCCCAAAAACCCCCCCTGTACAAAATTTCATACTGTTTTGATGAAATCTTAAAATTTCGGTAAAAACACGATTTTCACTTATATGGGAGGTAGGCGTGGCAGTCGACCGATTTCGCCCATTTGCACTACCAACTCCTTCTAGGGCCTAAAAAGGATAAATCCAAAATTTGGGATCCCTAGCTTTCTTCTAGCCCCTGCAATCGTGTGTACAAGAAAAGAGGACAGACAGACAGGGAGGTAGGCGTGGCATTCGACCGATTCCGCCCATTTTCAACACCAACTCCTTCTAGGGCGAGTGAACACTCATTTCAGTAGTGTATGCAGTTTGACATTTCCATTGTGAATATTTTAGTGATCACTACTGAAAGGAGTGTTGTAGAATGGTTCTGTTAAAAAATTTGAATTCATTCAGTTGGTCACCCCAATCTTGGTCATGATTTGCCCTAGCAGCGCTACACAAAGCCAGTCGCACAGTGATATTTTTACAACGGCTCCCTTCTGCGCGTAGACAATTGTCTTAACAAAGTGTGTGGTGTGGTGTTGCGTTGGAAGCAGACATGGGCAGTTTCAATGACATATTTTACATTAATTGCCTTTGACTTATTTTAATTGCAATTACATTAATTGAAAGTATTTAGAGAGAATTATGTTATTATTCAAATTGTTTTATTACAACTACTTTAAATTGTAATTGACCTGTTGGTAACAGTATTTACAGTATTTAAAATTGGCATTGCTTGTTGTTGCCCATGTCTGGTTGGAAGTGACAGTGGCAGCGGCGACGCATGCGTTCATTAAGAACTTTTATGTTACACTTAGCTGTCGTTTTTGTGCCGACGTTGTAATTTAATTTGTTGTTTTCGTTTGAGTTCGCTTGAGCCATTGTTTCATTTTTCATTTCATTTCTTTTTAGTTTATTAATTTATTATTTTTTGTTGTTGTTTATATGTATTTTGGATTTTGGTTCCCCGTGTTTGTGGCTTTTACTGCTTCTGGTGAGATTGTGTTTGTTGTTGTTGTTGTCTTTTTTATGAAAATGTTAGCACCCATCGCAAAGATTGGGCATTCGGCTTGAAAGAGCCACCAAACTGTGTTGCCACCAACAGACAGACAGACAATGGGCAATAGCCGGGCAGCAGGCAAGGTGTTTTCATTTCTAGGTTACTGACCCATGTCGCATGTGGAAAATTCAATATGTGCCTGGGCTTGTGTGAAAATACATAGTCTATATGTACGTGTGCATATGCTCCGCGGTAGTTCACTTACTTATTTTTTAATTACACTCATTTCATGCATGCAATGTTGGGATTCCAGCGAATTGTTTTCTTCAGCTTCAGTTTTAGCTTCTCAGTTGTGGTACTTAAACTTAAACTCCAGCTTAACGTGGAACAAATGAGCAAAAATTCTTCGTACAACTTTTCCGCCATATTAAAGTCGTCGAGAGTCGAAGGCGATGTTGATGCTGATGTCGATGCTGTAGATGACGATGACAAGACGTTGGGTGCAAAGGCGGCACGGGCACCATCAGCATTTGTCATTTGGCGACATTGGCTAGAAACGATTTTCCGGGCAAGCATTTCTAACAGCAAACAAATTCGTTGGAAAATCTGAGAGAAGGTTTTTAATTATTTATTTAATTGGAATCTTCTGCATACAATTTCAGGGGAGTAAATGGAATAATTAGATGAAAAATTAAATTTATAAAAGCAATTGAATGAAGCTTAGTTTGAGTATATTTAGTGGGGCGCACTTTTCAGGAACATGCAGCTTCATTCATAAGGCCAAGGTCTTACAGCAGGTTGTAGAGTCATAGCAGTGAGTGAGAGTGTAGCTGCATTGAATGGAGTCTAGACAATACTGTTTACCTAACATATATATACAATTAGCAAACCCCCCTTTAAAAAAAACTATCTTCACTTGGTTGCCAGCTACTGTTCGCGATCATGCTTAAATGTTGCAAATTATTTGCGCTGCGCAGAGTTCATTATACTCGCTGAACACAAAAAAAAACAGAAAAGGAACGACTTGAGATCTTATACCACGAAAAGAGCAGTCGACACCAGAACGTGCTGGGGACCAGCTCAGCCAAATTATAGCGAATTGCCTAACAAACTTGACTTTGCAATGGGCAATGGGAAGACGGGCGAGAGAGACACTTTTGCGCACAGTTACAGATTCAAGATTAAGCATCCGAATCGAAATCAGTAGAAGAAATCGCAAGAAATCTGAACGAAATACGAAAAACGCCTCGAAAAAAAGAGCAGGTTTCCACCGTCCGTCGTACGCTAATGACAGCACATTTGCACACAGATCTGTTTTGTTTCTGTTTTTTTTCTTTCTTTCTTTCACTTTTGCCTGGGCGTGGATGCGCGAAATCGTTAACGCGCGCGTTTTGTGCGTTATCGCTGGCAAATCGCTGTCGTATCTGTGTTGCTGTGGTAATTATTAATCACTCCGGTCGGTGACAAAGTTGTTGCTGTTCCCTCGATTTTATTTTATTTAATTTAATTTCTTTGCATTGCCTCTGACGAAGGTAAGATCTTGAGAAACTTCGAAAAAATAAGTGATATGTTGTTGCATTTAAAAAAACATACGAAAACGTTAAGTAAAACACAAATCTGCATTTTGGTTTTTTCGGTGAAAGTTATTTAAAAAAATACGCCAAAGATTAATAAGTCGCAATTTGTCACATACTCGCAGCAGCGTGCATGTGAATATGTTGGGACTGGCAAATATCGAAATCAATTATGAATTTATGGGATTCAGTAGACATTGACATGGGAATGCATGTTAATATCCAATTATATAGTCAACGGGTTAAGTGTTTTGCACTGGCAATTTTTTTTTAAGTGGAATATTTTAGTTTGTTATAAATTATAAAGTACTTACCCAAAAGGTACACTTTCTAGCCAAATCCTTGTTTACTTGTTCAATTCATGAACGCTTTAGATGGTCTTCAATAATATAGGTACATTCGTATCTTAAAGGCTAACACCTCGTATAATATTTTGAATTTTGTTTCTTGCTCAGTAATGAACCAAAAATATATATATTTGTAGTCTAAAAAGTAAATATTCCTTGCTTAAAATGTTAAGTGGGAGGCGCGTGCATTTTGCAAAGTGGTCAGATAAACTTAAGAAATCAAGATGTGGGTGGTGTCAAAAGTTTCGTATTGACTTCTATAAGATAAGTTTAAAATTTCGTTCCAACCGGTTAATTTCATATCCCTCTGCAACACGGTTAAAGTTTTCATGTTTTGGTAAAAACCTAAACTAAAATATTAGAAATGGTCCGATTGGACGGTAATGGGTCTCATTAAAAAATCGTTACAATTTCATTCCGATTGGATAAGTCCTTGGGCCTCTGCAACGCGGTTTTAGTTTTCAAGTCTGGGTAAAAAAAATTAGGCCTAAAAACATAAATCACGTTGCAGAGGCCCATGGACTTATCCAATCGAAATGAAATTTACAGCGTTTCCTTTTGAAGTAAATACGAAACTAACTACGATTTGATCGGATTCTTTTGATCCAGCCTGCAGCATATTCGGTAAATGTCACAACATCGTGTATCCAAAAAATTAAAATTTTTGTAAAAATCGCAACCTTGTAAGTTACTAACAACGCTTTTAAGGCATGGATTATTCTTTAAATGTACAAAACATTGTACTCTCTCCAATTTTTGAAAAGAGAAGCACCGGCTTGCAAATTGCTTTTTGCATCTCCTGAAAACCTAACATTTTTCCGATACCATTTTTTATTTCAGAAGTTTGCTTCTTAAGTCTTTTGTGTTTAGTTTGCTCAAAATTTGGTCATTCGCGGAAAAGAAGGGTCAACTGCTGTCCGACTTTGTATGAATCGCCTTTATGTAATTCTTATTCGAAAAAGTGCTTGTGAGTAACGAGACCGAAGAGAGCTCACTGAAGTTAGACATGGAAAACTTCAATAAAAAGCGTTTTTAAAGCGATTTTTTGCCATATTCAATCATTGACACTGTTTCAAGTTATATTTTATCACTGTGTAGTGACGAATTTTTCATACCGATTCCCGTTTCAAAATATTACTATGCAGTTTTTAATTTTTTTCTCTGTGTAGATAACTTTTGGAACACTATGACGTTCAGAATAAAAAGGCGATGAAATATAATAAGCACTACTTTTCATCGGTTTTTTCTTCGATGAAATGTACTGCTTGTTATATTTCATCGCCTTCTTTATCTGAAAGTTTCATATGTACATTTTTAAATATTTGAGATATATCATACGTAATCAGTGCTAATTTGTTGGCTTTCGAGAAAAGCCTGGCACTATCAAGCAATTGTATCGCATTGTAGACTCAAAGCACTTTTGAAAACAATCAGTACTACTCCGCTGTTTTCCTCGATATCACTATAAAGTCTGGCATGAAGGACTAAAATTTGTAGTAAAACATAAAAGCTTTGTCTGCCGAAAATACAAAATACTGGCTGGAGTATCACAAAGAAGTGTCCTTGCGCCCCTACTATATATATTCTCTATACTGCAGATATGCCTTAAAGTGATAGAACGCTCATATCGACGATTTTGCTGACGACCCTTCTATCCTGTGTCTAATTATTTTGTTTAAAATAATTGTTAGTTCTAATTATTATTTTAGAAGAATCAATGCAATATTCAATAAAATTTTTTACATTTGTGTTTATTAATATTAAAGTACAGATAAGAAATAGTTACTTTTCTCAATAACTCTTCTCACACGACCGTATGATTCAATTTGAATTTCCGTTAAAACCACAAAATTTCCACAACACCAACTTGACCTACTTAGGCGTATATGTACGGCGACTGTATCGATCAGCACCACCACCACATCGACCACGTTTACCGAAATAACAAACCAAATTAACCGTAATATCTTTTAATACACGCAAAATTTCAAGCCGACAAAAAAAAGTGTTAATTAAAATATTAAATCATAGCGAAATTCCACGCAGAGATAACCAATTCATATGAAATTCGGCCAACCGCTGAAAGATAAAGTGAATCACATTCGCGAAACAAGATTGGAAAATGTTGCAATCGGCGGCTGTATGGCCCAAACAAATGGACCACGTCTGGCTGCTTACTCATTCATTAAAAACAAAAAACAAACAAACAAAAATTAAACAAAACAAACGAAATCGATGCAAATCGGACGCACGGCATACACTAAGCCAGGAATTTCCGATTTATAGATTGACCTCGACTGAGGCTGTGCTGCGGCTACGACAAGTATCTAGGCAACTATGCGAATTACGAATTGCGAATATGTTATGGGATAAATGTTTTTTTTTTCCTTTTGCAAAATTCTCATTTCTAGTTGTGGTCACAAAATAACAGTTAAAACGAGTGCGACGAGAAGGCCTACGAATGGCTACAAACAAAAAAAACCAAACAAATGCCAATATTAGAAATAAAGAGTGGCTAAAATCGATTTGGGAGAGTGACAGAGTAGCGAAGAGAGTCTCAGGTGTTATCACACAATTTCTCGAGTAACTTGCAAAAGCATGAATGGACAATGGATGCGTGAGAACTTAAGAGCGCATCGAAGAGAGCATACAACCCTCTGACGATCAGCTGATCGATTAGTTGCAGCAGTTTGTTGAGGCGATACGTACGTACACCACCCGTCAATTGCTACTTTCGCAATCGTTCGTGATGGTTTTACTTTAATTTTTGTTCTTCTGTTTGCTGTTGTTTTTGTAGAAAATTGAGTTAAGTTGATCATGTATTTTTTGGACGCTTCGTGAACGACCTGCTTTTGTTACAAGTCTGCCAGCATCTTTCGGCTAGCGCAAAGAGTGGCCGCAGCTCTCTCTCCATGGCCGTCTGGCTTGATGGCGCGCTCTTGCCGAAAGATCGTCTTCAGTCTGCACAAGTCAAATGGATTTTCCAAAAGTTTTTGGTTTTATGCACAAGCTTGCTCTGTGGCAGACGCAGTAGCGACATACACTCGATACAAAGCGGTTCGTTCGTGGATTCGTTTGGTTTGTTGTTGCGGCACCAGAGCGCCGCTTTTGTGTGACTTTTTCAGTTAATAAAACCGGTGCAATTTCTGTAAGAAAAGATAACCTGATCGTCGTTTAGGATCGTTCGTACAACTTGCTGGAAGACTTTGCCCTCAGTTGCGTGCGGTACGTCGTGCAACAAACAGCACGGTTAGTTTGGAGGTCTTCGCCTTTCTGTGTATGTGTGTGTGTGTGTGCTTCAGTGTGGCATTAAAATAAAAGAAAAGCAAAAAGATTTAATTAATAAAAAAAATATTGATTTTAAAAAAAACAAAATTAAACAATTTCTGAAAAATACAAAAAAAAACTTTTAAAAAGTCAAAAAAAATTTTTAAAGGTAATCGCAACGGAAATAAAAAATTATTTAGTTAAATCATAAAAAAAAATTGGAATAACAAATTTTTGAATTCACTTTTGGAGAAAATGTATATCAAATTTGATTTTGACTAATCTTATTACAAAAAAAAAAAAAACAAAAACGTTCACTTGCAATTTTCTGGTTAATTCAAAAGTGTGTTGAATTGTCTACCTTTTACCACAACACTCAATCAATATTCCATAGAAAGTGAGAGTTTACTTAATTTTCTTATTTCTTGTCGCTGCTTGTCTTTATCGATCGATTGAACGTAGCTAATTGCGTATGCGCCGGTCGGGCAAAGTGGTGCGCCACTAAATCGACACTTAAGTCAAGAGTTGTGTATGCAAACTGTTTACTTAACACACCAGCAGTGGCCGCTGGGGCCAGTGGACAGTCAGGCGACAGACAGACACACAACCTCACGACTCTCCACGCAGCAACGCAACACAACACAACTCACCGCAATTCAAGTCAACTCAACACTTTGTCGCCGTAAATTTATTACAAATTTAAATAATACAACAACAGCAAAAAATTGAGTTTAATATGCGTGTCACGTTCCACTGTATCAAGTTCAAATTGCATTTCTATGTAAACGCACGTTGATAAATGCAACAGCAGCTGCTGCTTGAATACGTACACACAAGCTCCGCGCAGCATCCAGCTCAGGTCGCATCGATTGCACCATTTTGTCTGGCCACTTTGCATTTGCGGCATGTGCTGCTGCTGCTTCCTCTGTCACTTCCACACACACTTGCTAATTAAGAAATAAAACTTATCATTTGTGGCATCATCAGCGATGTCCGTCATGGCGATCTTTATTTTGAATAGATTCGATTTGTTTTTCGAGTAGTTGAAATAAAAGTTGGTAATTCATTTCAAATTATTTCAATACATTCAATGCAAATCAAAAGACTTAAGAAAAAAACTTCAGTGTTTGTATTTGAAAAAAAATTGCAAAAATACGAAAAATATTTTTCAAAGAACAAAGCACTTGTGAAAAAAACAGAGACACTAGACAAAAAGTTTTTTCGATTGGTTTTGCATCGTCTGCATTTCCTAATTAACAACAGAAATCTAAAAATACTAAGGGGGATTTCACAGTGCGTGCTGAGTGATTTGGTTCACAATAGACGTCTTTCCATTGGAAAATTAACTTTAAATAGCCTTTTACCACTGTGAAACCGACAATTAAACAGTCAAACAGAAAGTGCATTACATATTTTTTTTAGAAAATAAATTTTTTTTAAATACATTTTTTTTTTTTTTTTAATTTTATTTAAGTTGATGAAAAAATGTGGTGAGCTCTTATCAAAATTCCCTAAACGATTTCTAATGCTTTACAAAAAGTTGTATAGGTAATTTATTAATCTTTGAAAATAGGTATCTCAGTAAAATAAAAAAATTAAGAACAAATTTTATACGAATAGTATTTAGAGCTCTTAAAAGAAAGAGAAAGAAATGTTCTATCGAAATCAACTATAAAAACACTTTTTTCTTAAGATATTCAGTTCTTTGGCTCTCCTGTAAAATTGAATTTTCCCACATAAGGATAGTTTCCCAGAGCGTCTCACTTTTTCTTTAAGTAATTCGCTGGAAATTTTGCAGGATATAGAAAAATTGAGTTGGAAGCCATGACAGCTCTCCTTTTATATTACTTATTAGAAAATTATCTGGAATTTAATTTTTTTCTTTTTTATTATTCTAACTAATTACAAGAATATATTTAATAAATTTAATTTAAAAAAATAATGATGTATTTTTTTTTTGTTGAAGTTAAATGAATGAATCGTATTTTGAAGCACATGTTTTAAAAATGAGTTGAAGCTTGTATGAATTGAAAACTTGGAAGGGCTTTAAAATAATCCTGACATTTTAACATACAAAAATGTGTTTTTGGTGCGCAGTTCAATCCGTTTTAAATCTTTTAGCTAATAAAGAAATTTTGAAAACAACGAGTGAGCCCATTGGTTCAGATTCATAGCTAAAGTGAAGTCAAATGTTTAAAAAATCTACTTTACGTTACCAAAAGCACTTTGATTGACATTTCACAAAAGAGAAATTAAAAAAAAAACATATTTAATTTTTACTATGAAAAGCTTTATTAGCTTCGTGATTGATATTTGATTCTTTGAATGCTTCAGAAATTTTTCCATTCCTCAACTATTAGTGAATAATTCAAAAATAAACGAAAGACTTAAGACACGAACTTCGATCTGAAAATAAATGTTGCAAATTTCAAAAACTTCGTCAAATTAACAGTAAAAACGACTTTCAAATGATACCCCAGGATCAATATTCCTTTCCCCTATGCCCCAAACCATTTGGAGTTCAAGATGAACCTATGAAGGTCTGATATGCCAGTCGTAGAGAGATCAAAGAGACAGTCCAGGAAGAATGACTCCAACAGGGACCTCCTTGCTCGAGACAGTGCTGGGCTGGAGCAGAGGAGATGCATCACAGAAGTCATTAGCGAAGACCCCATGCTTTACCGCATGGTACTAAATCAAACAGTGACCAGTGATCACACCTACCACCTTCGAGATGCTGGTCCTAGGCAGTGCGATAAGTCTCTTAGAACGCTTCAGATCCAGCGATGTCCTTAGTTGTTTTAAAAATGTTCAACTTAACCAATCAGTTTTTTTTTTATTTTGGGCTATTTTTTTTTGTGTGTATGTTTTCAATAGCTTCTCCTACTTATTTACTTGCTAAAATTAGTAACTATTTCTGGAAGGGGAAAACGAGGGCAGCAATTTAAAATTGTCAAAAAAAACAAAAGACTCAAGACACAAACTTCAGCGGGATTTTTGTTGATTAATTTAAAACTAATTACATGTGAATTACGTGTACCTACTGATAATTAAAAAAAAAACTATAAATTATGATTACGACTACACAACGTTTTCGTATGCACAAATATTTGTTTCCATTCTCCATTTCGATTCGCTCTAAAACTTAAGGATAACCGAACCATTGCCTTTCACTTGGAAGCATATCTGCGCAATTAATAACATCTTTGGTGATAAATTGAACTAAAGTAAATAATTCATTGCAAGCAATTAACAAAATTAGGAAAATAGTCAAACAGCCAGGCAGCAGCGTGGGGCCAACGACACTTTGGACGGACATTTTGATACTTTTTATTCTACTTTTCAACGCTTGCCTGCTTGGTTGCCCGGCTTTAACGTCAAGCACGCGCGCGCTCACCACGACGACGACAGCGACGACGACAGACGACACATTAGCAAACAATTTCCACAATTTTTACAATTTTCACAATTGCGGCGACAACAACATTCTGCACCATAAAACTTGGCTAATATCTGCGGCCATTTGTTAAGGTACCAAGAGCCGCGTTGCGCGTTGTGTTTGAGTAAGTGTATTTTAGTTGGGTCGTTTTGGTTGGTTTTTGCACGATAACTGTGCCTATGCCATGTACTCCACTACACTAATTAGTCGACATTGAAGGCATGTTGTATGCCACCAGCTTTCAGTTCCAACTCCAGCGACTGGACCTCGCCTAGCTGCTCGCTCACCGTTCACTCGGCTGCCTGCTGGTGGTGACACTTGAGCGCGATTTGACCACTGCGCCGCCATGGCACTTATGGTGAATTCCTCAAGCGGTTGGTGGCAGGAAGAAAGGAGGACTCGCCAACACAGTCAAACTCACAGTCGCCTCGGTTTTCTTTTCATTGCTTGCAACATTTGCAGCGATAATGCATTTTAACGTAAACACTTCCACACACTCACACACACACACACACACTCGCATGTGAAGTTAATTAATTTTTTCGTTATTTTGTACGGTAAATCATGCTGTTGTTGCGTTTGTTGTTGTGATTGTTGTTGTTGTTGCTAGTGCATAGAACATACCGTTTGTTAATTCTTTGTGAGGCACATGCGCGCGCACTCGTCAGTCAGATGCGCCACAGCCGTCTTTGTGTGAAATGCGGAAAAGTTGTGTGCGCCTTCTTCAGTAATCGCTGTTGCCATGGCTGTTGCTGTTGGTGCTGCTGCCGCCACACTACTTTATTACCCTCAAGTGGTGGCAGTAGATTAAATTAGTTCTTTTCAATGTTGTGTGAAAATTTCATGTGGCAAAAATGCTCATTTTGCATTTCTTCGTGTGGCTGCTTGTTGCATCTCCATATAAATTGTTTTCGAAATTTTTGTCTTTTTCGTTTCTTTTTGTTTTATTGAAATGCTTTTCTTGCACTGAAATCTAACGGCAAAAAAAACAAACAGAACCAACTTAAAAGAGTTGTAAAGCGAATGAAGCGTTAAGTTAAGGCAAAAAGTTTAGTGTTACGAGAGGCATTTAAGGAAAAAACAGAATCTATAAAGATTAGTAGTAAAAATGTGAAAACATCGTAAAATTGATAAATACTCGTACAACAACAACAACAATGAACACAGCAAATGCACCGCATTGCCTCTTCAATAGAATGGAATGCACTTGAAAGCAGCTCACACACACGCACGTTCACACACTTGTTCGCTTGAGTCATAAATAAAAGACTTGAGAAACGAACTTGTTTAGCTGTTGTTATTCGACGCAAAATTGCGGATGCTTTTTTGTCTTGTACAATTGCTGATATGTCGGGGGAACATTTATAGTTTAACATTTGATTAACTCAGCTTTGAGAATTTTCTTCAGTTTTTCCATACAATTTTCGCATCTAACAATGAACTGAGGGAACGCACGAAAAGATTTGATTTATTTTAATATGACTTTTGATTTGATGAATGCTGGATAGAATAACACTTTTGCAGCTTGGAAAATAATACTCCAACGCATTAGTTTAATGCATCAACTAATTCATTTGCATAAATGAGCTTAACATGTGCGAAACTCTTTCACATCCCGCATGTGAACAATGAAAGCCGTTGTGAACACATAAGCCTTTGTTTGCACTGTAACAACCCATGCGATTGAGGAGTTGGGTTCACCAATGACACTTGTGACTAACATTTTATTTTGAGAGAGGAATCGTGTTGTATATTTTATCGGAAATTGTTTTGAAAATATTCGCTCTAAATAATCATATACTATATGTCCCCGAATGACACCAGAAGTAATCCAAAATCATATCCTTCAGAAACTATATTTGGCAAGTAAAGAACCAAATTCGCTGTATTCGGTCAGTTTTCTATTGATTAAAAAAATATTTTCATCACTTATTCCTTTTAATTCAATGATAAGTATTTGTATTTGTGTTAATTCACCGTTTGATATAGGGAAAATTAATCGCACCAAACTTTTTTTTTACCAAAAATCCCTTTTTTTTGCGATTTGATTTTTTTGGTGTATAAGTTTTATGAATTTCTTAATCCTGTTTGTTCTTAAAATCAACAAATTTATTAAGTTAAAAAAATATTACAAAAAATTAAATATATATTATCGGAATCTTTAAGGCTTATTTATCAAAAATTCGTACCTGCCCAATGCTAAAAAATAACTTGAAACAGTGCCAATAATTAAAAATCAGTCGAGAAATTTTCGATTTGCAAAAAAGTCTCATATGAATTAATTTATGCACTTAACTTATTGCTAATTTTTCGATGAAAGATTATAGTGTTGAGTGTCTTCTACCGAATCGTCGTGTCTGACTATTACACGTCTAAAAAAAGTTACTAAATCCACAGTCACTTTCCATTGAATAGAATTTTAAGATATTTGTAGTTACATAGTTTTCATTCTCTACGTACTTAACTCAATTTTGCAGTTAATTGGACTTAGTCACTTTTGACTGAACGACGAAATATTTAGATTTTCTTTATAGCTATGAGTGGAGTCTTCGTTTTAAAAAGGTGTAAGGAAATGAATGACATTAATCAATTTTCTTGTTGGTCCAATCTCATCAATTTTTAATCAGAATCAATCCATAAATTCACAAAATCAAAATCGATAATCGTTTACGTATCCGCTTGAGTTCAGTGGGCTAAATTTGTGTCTATTTTGACTGGACGCATTTATTTTCTAAATGCTAATTTATAGCCAGCCTGAATTTGATTATATTTGAATATTCAAATAAATTTAAAAGGCCTCAAATTTGGATTTTAATCAATTTGCAAATAGTGTAAAAAAAACATTTGAAAAATGAATGAATGAATTAAATTTGCTAATGACTTGTGTGGGTTATTTTTAATTTATTTTTTTAATAATTTATTTTTATCTATTTTTATATTTCTTATTTATACTTTATTTGTATTTCATTTGTTTATTTTCATTTATTTTCAAGTCGTTTTATGAAATATGAAAACAATTTTAATGAAATAACACTATCTTCTCTTTTTATTTGCAGTCAAACATTTGCCTTTTGCATTGCGTTGAGTTGGCCAATTAAGCACCTCGGTCTACACTGGTGTTCGTTGAAGAGTAAAAGTGAAAAACATAATACAAAAATTTAATAATAAACTTGGTGCGCAAGCATAATAAAAACACTACTTAAAAATAATAATATACATAATAAATATTTAGCAAATGAACGCTGCAATTCGTAATTGAATCTCAATAAGAAAAAAAAAGCACCCAAGCCAATCTAATCTAAATATTGTGTAATAATCACGGCTGAAGAAAAAGCAAAAAGATAAATAACTTCTACTTTCATTTCGAGCCAATCAAGTGCCAACTAAGACCAATAACAGCAGAAAGAAAAATAAAACCGATTGCAAAAATGTGCGGCCAAATCAAACAATGTGTGGCCTATGGCATAAAGTGTCTCTGACAAAATAAGCATAAGAGCTTAGCGTTTTCCTTGCAAATTACCAATATTTCTGCTCTTAATGATTGTGCAGCCCGAAATCGGAGCTTGAGTGCGCGTGTCTGTCGTTGGTAGGTTCAGTCGTGTGTTGGCGTTGCCACCGCCACTGTGCATAGTTTTCGTTGGCGCATCGTAAAGATTTCACATATAATTTTTTATGATTTTATTGCCATTAATAATGCAAACATAATTACAATTAAAAAGCCACTAACAATTGTGAAAATTTTGTGCGAATGCGAAACGGCAGAATAAAAGTAAAAATAAAGTGCAAATAAAATTTAGAAGAAGAAAAACGAAAAAAAAAGAAATAAAATCGGCACAAAAAGCTGCTCAAGTGACTCAAACCGAAGAGTGAGCGCACAAGTGAAACCGTGTGGCAAATGCAACTGCAACTGCAATTTTATTATTGCTGCTTCGGCTATAGCCATAATTAGTGCCCGCTCAGTGATTATACCAGCCCAGCTCTCGACTCGCGGTTCACTATTTTCTGCCACCGAAAACGAAACGATAAACCACATATCAATCGCCTGACGACGCGTATCGATTTCGCATTGCATGGCACTTGTTGCTGAATCGCTACAGTTTACCAGCGTTCGTTTTGGCTAACGTGATCGATCTGCTCGCTCGCTCGCTCGGTGGTGCCCAGTTGATTAATTGCCACGAACTAAGCGATTCACATGTTTCATTCGAAATCGTTTGAATTTCGTTTCGTTTCGTTAGCTGTCGAATATTTTTATAATTGGTGAGTGTGACAAAGTTTTTTTCTGCTCTTTTATTTTTTTTCTAGTTAAAATTTCATGTTTTAATTAAGTTTACAACACTTGTCGTCTAATGGGAGAGATTTAGACATTTTAGAGTGAAAATCTTAACAAGATTTGGGCGGAATCTCAGTTACATTAATTTGGATAAACATGTTAGTCAGCCATTAGGTTGAAACTGAAGGAAAATTAATCAAAATATGAAAAACGTAAGAAAAAAAACGAAATGATTTTCCATCAATTTCACTCAAATCCTTTCGGTTTCTCATTACTATCGTCTTGGACTATATTTCTAGGCCGCACTGACCTACTCCACTCTACTCAATTTCACATTTGATATACGAGTAGAGGCCATGTGACAGATTTACCCCCCGATGCACTCATAAAAGTCAATTAATTGAAATCTCTTTCTGCTCGGTACGAAACAGCATCCAGGGACGTTTACATATTCTTTGAACTTCAAGCTAGACGCCAGACCGAATCAAACTAGGTATTTTCACTCATGGTCACCAACAACACCAACAACAACAACAACAGCAACAACAACACCGTCACCCAAACAACAACGTCAGCATCACCCAATAGGTATCGTCGTGACTTTCTTGCATCGCCGATCAGTATCGCGCCACGGCCGCCTAAGTTGTCTTTTTTGTTCACTTTTTTTTTTTTTTTTCATTTTGACCAAATATCACCATTAAGATAGCATCGTATCGGTAACGAGGCACTATTATTCAAATGCAATTTACGTTGTGGTCATTTGAGCGCTGAATTGATTGTTGCAACTTGCAACTGTTGCGTCTTATCGCTTTGGCATCGATTTTACATTCGTTGTTCCCTTTCTCGATGTGTATGGGCACTCGACACTCGAATATATTTCGCATTTTTCTCCAATATGGGTCAATCTTTGGCTCAAAGTAATTTTTTGTTCTGCTTTAACGTACGAGCAAAGTAACGCCTTTTTGCCATAAAAAACCATAGGAAAACTATTTTGACAGCTCCTAGTGTGGAATAAGTTCAGCTAAAGGCGCGCTATTTAAATGCTAAGTGAGGGCATATGCGGCGAAGTGTATGTAGTGTTTCTTACATATACGTACGTACGTATTCCGAATTTAGAATTCCCATACACGATGTAAGGGAACTTTGATTGGAATAGGTACTAATAGCAGTGGAATCTCAAACATGTCCTACGCACCCTTGGCTTCAGATACTCAAGCTAGATTTTGGATCATTAAGGCGTGGCAGGAATTTTAGTCCCTCCTGAAGCCACCTGTGGACCTAGGAAGGGGCAATTGCACATATAAATTCCGTGGGACCAAAAAGGGACAATACACAATGTGGACGAGCCGAATTTCGGCAGTTTAAGTTATTAGTGTGTAAATTATAGTATGCTCTCCTGCAGCCACCTGTTTACCTAGGAAGCTGTAATTCCACAAATATATTCTCTGAAAGCATGGCTAGGGCTTTTTTTAATGAGGGCGTGGCTGTTTTTTATATGGGTGTGCTAGTTGCAGTTGGTATCAAAAAGGGTCCAAAGGGTTACAAAAACTTTTTTAAATAATAAAATATCTCATGAAGTTACATTTGCTGTATTGTGGAGAGCTGAACGTCAGCCTATTGTTTTCTTTATCCTACTGCATATAATTAATACTTCTATATTGCCAGTATAGTGAAAGTACATTCACTGATATCAAGAGACAAAATATATGAAAAATTACATTCGCAGTTCGGATTTCTCTGTCAAACTAATACAAAATTCAATGCTTGCTATTTCGCTCTTACAGTGAGCTCAAAACTCATTGCAGAGATAGGATACTGGCAATATAGAAGTACTACATATATGCCCTACTGCATATACTAAAAAAATGAGTACACTTAAAAATGTTTGCCCGATTTGGATTTGGATCGAAAATCTCGATAAATAAAAGTTCATTGAAATTGAAGAACATTTACTAGTTATGGCCACCTCTAATATGAAATCGTTACACTGTGTGACACCGTGCACAGAATGGGAATAAAACCAGAACGACATGGAAATGAAACGGAACCAAGTGGAATGGATCAAACTTGGAAATGATGTCGGGAGCGAAATTAAAATGGAACATAGTCGAAAATTCAATGATGATGAAATGGAAATGGAAACTATCAATAAAATATAAATAAAACACACAATTGAAAACTTGTCATTGTAAAGTATCGTACTCGTATGTCCTGAGAAAATTAGCTTCGGTCGGACCGAAAACAATTCTTTTACCGGATTCTTTTAGATACCATTTCAATATCCTTTTCTCACTAGAATTTTAAGAATTTCTCTCCTACTATTGCCGAGTGATACTTCAAATGAACAAATGATCTAACAAATAAAAATTTTACAACCAAACATATTCCATTCCATAAAGACAAATTAAGATAATCAAACCATTTTGTAAGATTATGCCAATTTCATTAACTTCTAGCAGAATAACGGAGTGAACCAATAAAAATATGGGCTATTATCATTTGTGTGTGTGTGTGTGTGTGTCTCATATATTTTTGGGGACCATTTATCACTTCAGCTGACTCGCGCTTTACATTTAATGACTCAATTTCGTTTGCTTGCTGCCGATGCTGTTGGCCACGAGCCCCTGTGAACCGTTTGAAATCGATTTTTGTTATGATTTTTTGTTCGTTCAAATTTATGGTGGCTTTGGTGCAGAAGACAAAGCAACACAATAAACCAACAGCAGTAATTACCGTTTAGCCCAACAAACGCTCATAGGTACAAGCCTGAGCGTGTGTGTATGTGAACGACGGCGTGTAGTAGTTTGCGATTTTGTGCTAATGACCATCATTACGCATTTGGAAATTTCTGAAATTGCTGAAGGCTCATTTCATAGATGCTGAACGGAAAATTATGAGTTTCGAATTACCAACCAATTTGTTATTGTTCTTGCTTACGTAAATCTGGTTTCTTGTTGTTGGTGTAATTTTGGGAAATTATCAACGATTTTGAGGTAAGGTCGCATATGAAGCGTACGAGACGTTTGTACTTTTGAAAATACAAGCAATTATCTATTTGCGCTGACAAGTGCCATGAACAGCCCCCAAAGTAATTGCGTAATTTGCGTCACTAACAATCAAGATTACCGAGATGCCAATTCCAATTCCTTAGCCATTGCGGCAGCCATTAGACATCGCTGGCAACGCATGCGTATAAATTCTAAAATTAGTTGCTAATTTTAGAGGGATTTCAAGAAGCAGCAGAAGAAGAAGAAAAAAACACAAACAAATTAAAGAAAAAAAAATTGAAATGGTCTGCGGCATGGCATGCAGCCAGATATAATTTCTATATGTATTTTATGTTTGTAAGGCGGAGATTTGCTTTTAACTTCGGCGACGACTTCACTCAACTATAAGAAAGTCAACGGCTGACTAGGACCGACCGGCCTTGTGGTATGCACACAAGTGTAATTATTTTTTATTTTTTTTGCCCTTCACTTCTTTCTGCAACTGACAATGAGAGAGGCTTTAAGCGTGCGGCACTTCTACGGTCGTTTATGTCATCTTTGGGAAAATTGCGAGGAAGATTCCTTAAACTGACAACTGCAATTGGGAATCTGTGCTTCTTTGAGGCCTTTATTGAATTCATAAGTCGACACAAATGAGAATCAGGCATTTTTGCATTTACAGCGATTTTATGCTTTCATAAGTTAGACTAATCCCCAACGTAATCATGAATAACTTCGGCTGACAAACATTTCGGTTGACAACTCAATTCAAGATTAAAGCAAACATGGTCACGTTTTAATTGATTTTGCATAAAAAATACGTCTTCACCACTGAAGCGGTGGCGAACAATCAAATGAAAAAATGGCGTGACTGTAAATTGAATTAAAATTTGCCCCAAGGCAAAGCTTTAAAAGTGGTGGCGCTTCATTGAAATTCTGAAATGTCCAAAATGTGAAGAAGTAAAATATCCAATAACAAAAGATGAAAAGATGAAAAGATAAGCCTATTGGAATGTTTGTGCGGTCTTTCGGTGCAAACGAAAATGAAAGAGAATCTCCCACCAACCGGAAATAAATCACCAGGAGACAATGAACTGCTGCCCCAAAGTGATTTTTCATTACAAATCAAAATTACAAAATAAATAATCTTTTTTCCTTTTCTCCAAGTACTTTGAACACTGCATAGGATAATTACCCCGCTGATGCATTCATCTTTGGTTGAATGGTATGAGAGAACAAAAAAAAATGTGCGTGGAATCGTCATCACGCATCATCTTCTTCATCATCATCAACGGAACTCATTAGAATTATCTTAAAGGCTAGCCCTGAGCGTCGGGCAGCTTTGTACAATATTTCGCTTTGTGTGCCGCGCTCTGTGCGTGCCACAAGTAGCATTGCATTGCACTTGTGGTAAGTAAGTGGTGGCCATTTCGATCATTGGCCATAATACCTAATTCTCGCTATGCGCATGACTGCAAGTGTGTGTTACTGTTATGCTAACCTTCTCTGCTCCAGCAATGACTCTGCAAGTAAATCTGAAATGGCTTTTTTTTTCAAAGTTGTTGTTTTTACTTTTTTTTTTCTTTCCATAAAAGTGCATAATTAATTTGGTTTTTGGTGCTTAGAGCGATTTTGTTTACTTTTTGTTATTGTGTTTTTGGGAGAAAAGAAGCTTTTCGGCTTGTCGGATTGCTGGATGGACGGCTGGCTTCCAACACATTTTAAGTATTTTGTGATGCGTCATTTTTTTATAAAACTCAATTTGAAAATGTTCTTGTTGGAGAGGGAAAAAAATTAGTCCGATTTAGTGTTGCCACCTTGAATATTTGGAGGAAGATAACTTGTTTTCTGTTCATAATTTGAGAAAATTTATTAGAAACTTGTCAATTTCCGATGGCTCACGATAAACTAGCAGAAATTAGGTTCGAGGTCCCGGTGGCACGTTTTAGTGCTGAGCTACATTTCACTCAAAACTAAACTATTCTTAGTGGCGGCTGTGGCGCAGCTGGTTAAGGGTCATCTGTGTCACGATTGAGAGGTATCGGGTTCAATCCCTACTCGGCAAGTTACAGAAATAATTTCTTTTTAAGACCACCACTGCCAAACTTACGAGAGCATAACTTGCCAAGTAATGATTAAATTTCCATTCGCCGTTCGGATGAGGCATTCAACTGTAGGTCGCTGTAATTATAATATACATTACACATGATGAGGCATCACAATGGGCCTAATTTGGCCCAAGTGTATCGGTTTTCCGGCAGCCATCCTAACCTGAACCATTTTTGAGGGGATCGTGGAATTTGAACGACAAATATTTAATTTGGACCATGTCAGACTGCGAATGGAAGCTCTTTATGGCCGTTGCTTGTTTATGCTTCCGATTGGGTATCTTCCGATCGTGGGACAGATCGTTAAACGGTACCACGATTTGTTGTTTTTCTGTTTGTTTTGAACTGAAGGCTCCCCGAAAGGCCAATTGTGCACTACAAGTGTTACGGGCTAACCTACTCTTCCGGTTAGTTTACTTCAAAGTTTAAAGAAGCATAGTTTTCTTTGATTTATTTTACCTATAGAGGGTCACAAATCCAACTAGAACCTGAATATTTAATTAGTCCACTTACGTCATAATATCAAATGGCTATTTGTGTCAACTGAGGTTAAGCAGTCAACCTTTTTTTCGTTACAAATCGTATTTTATGGTTATGTGTAGGGTGCGGATTCTTTTGGAAATGCATATTTGTTTAGCGCAATGCTAAAGCAAAACTAGCAAAATATCTTTACGAATCAGAAAATTTGCTTAAAATTGCATCGATGTGCATTTGCATATTTTTCCAAATTTGGACATTTTCGAACTTTTTTGCATATTTCAATTATTTAAAATATTTTGTCGCATATTTTGCCATATTTCATTAATTTTTAGAAATTTTAAAAAAAACAATGGATTGAATGTAGAATTTCGAAAACGGTTTTGTATACTAAAACATTACCTGCATTTTTGTAAGTTTGTATAAAAATGTTGTCAAATTTCGTCCAAAACCCAACTTTTAAAAAAAATCTCAAAATTCAGCGGAATTTTCGAGCACACAACTTTCTTTTGCAAAGTAAATATAGAAAATAAATACATTTGTAATGGTGAAATTAATTTTTTTTTATGCATATTTCTCAATTTTTAATGCATATTTTCACTTTTTAAATGCATATTTTATGTGCATATTTTCAATTTTTAGTGCACGGGAATCCGCGCAATAATAATGGTTTTTGTTCATAAAACCTACTTCCGACCTTTAAGCTCAAAGTCATAGCATTTACATCTCTAATATTTTCTCCAGACCAATACAATTCCAGATGAGAAATGCCAGACTAAAAGTGAATTGGATTGTGTTGGCCACAATAACAAAATTCACGGCTGAACTACATTCTAGTTTTTTTTTCTTACTCGAAAATAAAAACGAAATTTTTAATAATAAATTGGTGAAAATTGCACATCATCATTTTTTTTTACAGTTTTCCCATTGACAACTTTACACCAGAAATACACAAAACAAAACCATGACAGCTCGCGCCAAAAAGATTTAAGAAAAAAAATTAATGGCCAATACAATTTTCGCCAAGTGTGCGCTGTCTGTCAGTTTCAACATTCAACTAGACAATGGCCATAACAATATCTACAACAAACAATCGCTTATCGATCAATTGGATACGCCGTGCCGCATACACGATCAAATGCGATCACATCAAAATCAAATCATAGCACAAAAGTGGCTCTCGGCGGCCGTGACTAATGGCAGTTAAACGCGCTTTTTAGAAAGAAATTCCCCCTAATGGGGCATTGTGTCTCTATTTTGACACAATTAAAATCTCTGGCAACTGTCAGTGCCGTGGTGCCGTGGCCGCAACAATTACAACTCATTATGAACACACAAAAAAGTGTTAGAAAAATAAAAGAATAGAAATGGCTAGAGAGTGTTAGCCAATACACGTGGCCACAACGAAGTTTAGGAAGCCCTACAATCTGATAATGTCTGAGAAAAAAACTAGTTGAGCTTGGATAGCTTAGAAAAGCTTGCAATAATTATCAATTTTGCCAAAGGCTAAATTGGAAACATCTTTGCTTCGGTGTTAATTTAATTTATTTATCCTGTGTTTAAATGATCTCATGCACTCAAAGGCCGTCCCCAGCCTTCTGTAGACCCTCTCACAAACGCCTAAATTCCATCAAAAGCGCTCTGTGGAAGAAAGCTTCTATGAACAACAGTGTTAATGGCAAATTTGACATTTTGACAGGCCAAAGTGAAAATTACAGAGTACTTAAAGTATTGTGTACAAGAAACGTTTAGCCACCAACATCAAGTAAGATGAAAATAAATCATTTAAGAAAGCGGCCGAAGAACGAAAAGAAGTCTTCACACAAAATTTGCATGAAATTTGGGCAACACTGAAGACATTGCCCGGCGCCCGAGGCTTAAGGCTAAATTGAAGGCACTGATGTGAAGTTCTAAAAAACTTCTTGTCAAATTAGATATCAGACAACCAAAAGCAGATAAGAAATGTACAAGCTTAACATCTTTTTTTTAGAATTTCAATTTCACTTCTTCACTTCGGTAAGTACTGATATGGAAATTTGAGGCTTCAACGCAAACGCAAAAAAGCCTAGCCTAACATTTTCTCTCACCATGACATTCACTTGTGTTGTTTTTTTTTTGTGTGTAATTTCTTTCGTGTTTACATCGCAAAAATTGAGAATAAAAATATTTCGAAGGTTTAATTTTTTATATTTTTTTGCCCTGGGTACATTTTTCTTGCGGTTGTTGTTGCTATTCGGTCTCGTAGCGCACCTTTTTTAATTTCCAAAGTTAAACATTTTTTTTTAATTGCTTCAGTCATTTTACATTCACTTTTGTCAGTCAGCGGAGGATCACACAATAAAAACAATTCAACACAACTGAAGAGATACAAAAAATTCAGAACCAAAAAAATTCAAAAAAAAAAAAATGTTTAAGTTCACAACCAAATATTTTGGCCCATAAAAATATGTTTACAAGCTTTGCGCAGCTCATTAACAATCTTGCAAAATTGCGTGTAAATTTTTTAATACTTCTGGATTTTTTTCTTGGCCATATTCACACATCCACCTTAACGGTTATGATTCTGAGTTCTTGTATTTCATAAAACAAAAAGCGAAAAAGAAGAAGCAGCAGAGAACAGAACGGCTGCTTTAAACAAGGTCAAGACCCAAATTAGGATTTGTATAGCTACCACACTGACTTCAGCATTGGAAGTGCCTCTTTTTGTGTTACTTTTGCACTTTGATTTGACTGAAATGTTTAATAAAATTTTTAATGGGAATTTTACACGAAAAATTTATTTATTTTCACTAATTTTATTTTGTAAAATTAAGGTTGCAAGGAGCCTAGCCTCTCTGTTTTGGCCCAAATTAGCTTAAGGCAATTTTTAAGTAATATCGGAACTGGTTGGAAACATTTCATAACAGAAAATACAAAAACTTCCAAATTAAATCATTTTGTAATTCGATTTGTTTGCGCTTCTTCCACTTTCATTAAAAAAGCAAAAAAATAAACAAATTGCCACATTACATAAGATAAGTAAATGCCTGCTTGCCGCACAAAAGTCACAGTAAAGCGCACATTGATAAAATCCACACAACGACGGAAAAACTGTACATTTTTGCCACCAATTTTCCATTTGTGCGCATTTTACATCGGGAAACAGTTGCAAGTAGGTGGTGGTGATTTACCTGTACGTACACAACGTTACGCGCCACGTAAGTGAATTATAAAATCACTCTCAATGACGAAATGCAATCTCAGTCATTTCCATACCAATGCAGTCGCCTTGTGCACATGCGCGACATTTTATTATTTCATTTAAAATTTGTTTTTTTTCATTATTATTTCTTTTGTTTTGTTTTGATTTGCGCCTGTTATTCCGTTCATTCAGTCTTTAGCAATTTTATACACTTTTACGAGTAGTTTGCTATTCCCACTCTTCTTTTTTTTTACTCTTCTGCCTGGCGGTATGCTAAATGCAATTATTCCGTTCGCTGACTTTCGCTAATAAAGCGCACTTAACTTGGCTTTTATTTTGACTTAAATTTTTGTAATAATTCCACTTATTTTGTTTTTGTTTTTCGTAACAAGGAAATAAACACTCGACTACATAATTTTATAAATTAAGTATTACCAAACTGTGTGTGTGTGCGCTCAAATTTAATTGGGGGAATACTCATACACCCAGTATTATGTATTATTTTTTCTTAAGACTCTTTAAGTTAGAGGAATTAAATAAAAATTGTGATATTATTTGGTATTGACAATATTTGAAAAGAAATGTAATCAGTTCTATTGGAGTAAAATGCAATTGCTTTAAAAAAATGACAGATATAAGATATCGGTTCTTTGAAGCACAATCACGCGTTCCACCCCGGGTGAGGTAACACCCGAAAACATTTACAAATTTATTTAATCACACTACGTTACAGGGACGAATGTACCCCCACACAATATGACCCATTTCGAAGTATCTCGAACATAAACAAATTTCCCTTTAGAACCCCATTTTGACACATTTATAAATGGTTTTGGAGCAGCGGAATTTGTGCAGAATCCGTTTCTAAAAAATTTCCAAATTAATACACCCAAAAAAAATTTGGTTTAAGACCCCATTTTGAACTGTTTATATGTGGTTTCGGAACATCGGACCACATTTCCAATCGAATACAACAATACAAATGTTTGAAAAACACTTTGAAAATTTTCGGTTTTTTGTTATTTTGCATATTTTTTTGAATACGGGGAATTTCAAAAATATATCTGTCCCAATTCTGTCACCTTTATATGAAACCAACCGGCTACTTTAACATTGCGTTGTCATTGGCCGGGGTCAGTAGGGATGAAAACGACAGTTGATATATACGGCTTTGCCGTATATTCTTTTTTGGTACACGCAAGTTTTAATAAAAAAAAATATCAAGGAGAACCTCTTCAGTTCGGTTAATTTTCATAAATTTTTTTCTGTTTGATAAAAGCTACGAGAAACACTTGAGTCGTCAGAAGTGTTTATTTACACTCCCAATTTAGTTTGCTTCAGGGTGCAACATTGCTTGTTAAATTAGACATGATCGTATATAATTTTGATTTTTGATTGGATTGAAATGGAATTTTTTGGTTATTTGACTAGATCAACTAGATGTACTATATGTCACATCAAGTTATATTTCACAGTAACATAAAAAGAAAAAAAAAGTCCTTGAAATTAATTACAGCAATTTCGATTTAAAATTGTATTTAATGTCATTTGTATTTAATCACCTACAAATACAAATACTCTCAATTACCAAATACTTTTCATAAACACTTGAATTCAAATACTTCAAAAACTTTTAAATACTAAATATTTCAATAACACAAACACTTTTGTCTAGTATGTGTGAAAGTATTTAAATCTTATTAAGGTATTTGGTACTTTTTTAATTGCTTGGTATTGTAATTGTATACAGGTCTGACTCGAAAATACCGATGACATATTCGTGATCAGCAGCCTGATACCCTTTTGCAAACCTCAAAATGATGTGCTATTTATCATTTTGTGTGAAAATCACTCATACGCCATGTATGTCAATGTTAGAAAAAAACTTAAGGATTTCTAATGTTGCTGTACGTGGCGGATGAGTGATTTGTTATAAAACGAAACGTCGTATATTAGCTCTACTCTCACAATGAATTTCGCAGGACATTTCTACATTTGTCAATGGTTATTAAGATCAATCAGAAAATAATTGTATATACCGAAATGGGATAGTTGACATGAAAAGGTTAAGGGCGGTTTCACTAAACTCCTCACATATGTATGAAAATATTAAAGAGATCTACTGTAAATTGATCAAAGGGAATAGCTAAAAATATCTAAAAGTCTATATAGCAATGCATAAAACTAACAAATCTAAAAAATAATATAAAATTTCTTTTCGCTTTTCAGATGTGAGTCCGAACCGGCACTAATGAGCGTCACACACTTTGGTCAAAGGTGAGTTAGAAAATTGACAAAACAAAGAAAATGAGTCCAAATCCACTCTTCTGCAGACTTATTGCGAATGTACAGTAATTTTTTCGATTTTTCGCACAAGCACACATAAAATGTAAACATTAATTAAAAAATTTAACAATAACTTTTGCCCATGCGCCGCTTGTCAGTTAGACTTTTCTTCTAAGCAAAACCCCCAGCGCAAAAACAACACCCAACGATGTAGACTCTGCGAGTAAGTGCACCAAATTTGCAAAAAAAAAAAGAAGAGAGAAACAAAAGCAGACAAGAGCACCTTTGCAAGTGCGGACTTTTAATTGCCTTCAGTATGATATACTGAAGGAATGTTGTTGTTGTTATCGTTTTTCCTCTTGTTGTTGTTGCAGTTATTGTTGTTGCAAAGTATTTTCATGCGATCACAAGTTGTTGTTGTTGTTGTTGTTTTTTTTTGTTAGCAGAATTGTGTGGTAAAAGTGAAAAGCAGCAATTAAACCAGTCAGTGGTTTTTGTTGTAACAACAAATGTTTTTTACAGCCTACGTTGCACTTGCAAGCAAACCAACAGAAATGCAACCATCCAATTCCAATACACGCAGCGCAAGCGCATAATTGCAAAGTTGACGAGTCTTGACGTTGGGTTAGAAATCAGTCGAGACAATGTTGGCAATGCCACGCCCCATTCGTGTTGTGGATGGGTGTACGCTAGTAATTTGTATCATTTGGAAATATTTTTGCTCAAAACTTGACAATATGTTAGCCGGGGTAGAGTCTCTGTCAAAAGATACTCTGCCACAAACAATTTGATTTCACAAAAGATACGAAAATTCCACTGTGAATTCCGGCAACTTTGGTCTAGTGCCGTGCCACAAAAGCAGGTTAAAAGGTTTTATATTTGGAAACGAGAAGCTACCCTTTCGCTGCCTCACCCAGTCACCCAAATCGAACTTCCTTTGATTCAAGTTTCAAGTGGATCCTTATTTTACGTTTCAGAATATCATCATCATCAACGCCTCTGCATCATAATGTGGAATAGTAATAGTCGAAGATGGCTAGTCAAGGACAGCGAAGACGCCGTTACCAGCAATTATATAAACATTAACCCTACCATAGCCACAATAGCGCACAAAACCGGCCACCATACTAAGCGCAAATGTCGCTCCAATGCATCGAGTTCCACAGAGAAATCGAAAAGCGGACATCGGGCGTCAGAAATGACGGCGGCGACAACAACAACAAAAACAAAAACCAGGGTGCCCAGTCTGGCCCTACGAGTCAATCCTTGCCTTAACCAAATAATAGAAGTATTACTAGCGATATTATTAACCAATTGCCTCACGCAACTGCCCACAGCTACGGCCGCCTTTGGTGGTGTCTCCACCGTGGACGACGAGGCGCCCAGCATCTATCGTGGCAGCAGCGCTGGTAGTCGTCAATATGGTAACTACCGTCAACCGTATAGCATTGGCAGCGGTGGGGGCATCAATGCCTTTGGCTATAATAGCCTGCAGCAGCTGCCGCTGCCACAGGAGGCACACAGTATCGAAGACTTCCAGTCAGCGGCATTGGCGGCGAATCAGTTGCCACGCAGTCAAAACTTCAAAATTAGTCCGAAACCTTGTTCGATTGGACGCATCGAGGGCACGTGCATGTTCGTGTGGGAGTGCATCAAATCGGAGGGACGCCATGTGGGCATGTGTGTGGATTCGTTTATGTTCGGCTCATGTTGCGCACACAACAACACAGACAATTTTGTGCTGCCGCAGCCATTTTCATATACACGACCCACGAAGCCAGTGGGGATAAGCAGTTTGAATCATCGACCAAGGCCGCCACATTTTCCGCACAGGCCCAGTATAAGGTAAGGAAGATCCCTTCGACATCCTCCCTTCGCATTGATTATAAGTTTTCGAATTTCCTCTTCCCCTTAGTGGCATGACCACCATTGAAAGACCCCATGGTGCTGGCACCTTGGTCATACGCCCATCTGGACCCCATCACCAGGGTGCCCTACATAGACCTCAATATACAAAACCCTCTACCACCACCACGGTAGCGGCCAGCACCTCGACCAGTTCCACTTCGACGACATCTTCAACCACCACCACGGCCAGCAAGACATCATCCACCGAAGATCCCAGTTTGTTTTGGACTTCGAATGCGGTGCTCAGTGACATGCAATCTGCCGCGAGCATACCATCATCGTCATCAAGTAAGTTTCGCTCGTTCGTTCGTTGGTTCGTTTAAGTTCATTATGCCACAATTACGGAGCGATTTGTGGGCTCCGCTCGATTACGTTTTATGATTTTGTCCTTCACTTCACAGATATGTGGCATTCATCAGCGCCTCACACAGCATCGACCCAACAACACTGGCACATGACGACTGAGCCAAATTTTATTACCAAACCGCGACCTCCCAGCTGGGAGAAGCCCACACCGTCGCACCGTCCCAAGCCGTCGAAGCCAACAAAGAAACCGATTACGTCGGAACGTCCTGCGTTGCAACAACAACAACAGCAGCAGCAGCAGCATCATCATCAGCAACAGTACACACCGCCAGCCATTGTTTACCCAACGCGCCGTCCGCTGCCATCGTCAACAAAACCCTGGACAGAGACGCAGGTATGTAGAGTATGGACAGCCTTAGACGACGCACGTCGGTAGGCAAAACGATGCGACGCAACGAGACGAGACGAGACGAGAGGTCATTTACTTGCCTTTAGTTTGCTTTTCTTGGGATAATGAAAACACAGCCTTGGGGGACATTTTATTGTTTGAAAATACCTGATGAAAGATTGTCTTGGGTGTGGTGCGATCAGACTGGGATCAACTAAACTGAGCTGAACGCTGAGTTGCTCTTGACCACAGGCAGCAATGAAAAATTGATTCTTTGCATGTGAAATATTTCCATCTACGACAAGGGCTTGGGTTGGCATAAATAAATTAGAATAATTTACCATATCTCTTCAACTTGCAGCCGCAACGGCCTCAGCAGCAGCAACCGCAACAGCCGCAGTACACGAAACCAACGCGAGAGCCAACAACGATGCGTCCTTACTCACGTCCTACGCCCAGTTGGTCGACCAGCGAAAGTGGTAGGCCCAGCAGCAGTTCGACGCAGCCCATCTCCTCAATGCGACCAACAACAACCGAAAAAACCACAACAATGATGACAACAACATCAAGTACAACAACGCAAAAGTATAGACCAACAACGTCATCATCATCATCATCATCATCACCTTCAACGTCCTCCTCTTCTTCACCTACTAAAACCACCCAACGACCATCGAAGCCTTCGCATGCGTCACCCACGCTCCAGCAACGTCCAACGATAACTTCATCATCAACGACATCGGCAGCATCATCATCGTTAGCGTCCTCTTCATCATCAACATCGACCACATCGGTTGCCGCATTTGGCAGCTCCACCTTCAGTCAAACACTGCCGCCGCACAATCTCACCACAATCGAATCGAATGAGATCGCGGACACTGCTGCCGCCACATCGCACAGTTCGTCGTCGATGGCCACTATCAAGACAATCTCGGCGGCGCGTAGCGGTAAGTTCGGTTCTACGAAACTCTGTACGCTTGGACTGATTCTAGTTTAATTAATTCTGGTTTTTTTTTGTGTTTACAGAATGCGGCGTACCGGTTCTGGCGCGTCCGGAAACACGCATCGTAGGCGGTAAGAGTGCTCCGTTCGGCCGCTGGCCATGGCAAGTGTCTGTGCGACGCACCTCTTTCTTTGGTTTCTCGAGTACGCATCGCTGCGGGGGAGCGCTGATCAATGAGAATTGGATAGCCACGGCGGGTCATTGTGTGGATGAGTAAGTATGATTTGAATTTGAGCTGCCTCAGCGAGAGAAAACCACACAAATCAAGTTAACTTAATGATTGAAATTTAGTAGTGGAGGGTTCTAATCACTGACCGCATAACCAGCTTCCATTGTATTTATGCTCTGGGAATCCCTTATTGGTTCCTTCAATTTGTAATTTTCCTTCATAAATCCTTTCAGTTTGCTGATATCACAAATCCGGATACGCGTGGGCGAATATGACTTCTCGCATGTCCAAGAACAACTGCCCTACATCGAACGTGGCGTGGCCAAGAAGGTAGTCCACCCGAAGTACAACTTTTTCACTTATGAGTATGACTTGGCTCTGGTGAAGCTGGAACAGCCTCTGGAGTTTGCTCCGCATGTGAGTCCGATTTGTCTGCCACAAACTGATAGTTTGATGATTGGCATGAATGCCACGGTGACAGGGTGGGGCAGGCTGAGTGAGGGTGGCACCTTGCCATCGGTATTGCAGGAGGTAAGCTTGAAGGGAGTAACGGTTTTTTTTTCTATAATAAAAAAAATTGTATAAATTGTCTTTCGAAAAGGTCTCTGTGCCCATTGTAAGCAACGATAACTGCAAAACAATGTTCCTGCGCGCTGGTCGTCAGGAATTTATACCAGAAATATTCCTTTGTGCGGGCTATGAGGGGGGCGGCCAAGACTCATGTCAGGGAGACTCTGGAGGACCCTTGCAGGTGAGAATAGTGGCTCATGGATGGACTCCTTCAGGTTCTAAATGTTATTTTCGTTTTAATCAAATTCTAGGTGAAATCTCAAGATGGACGTTTCTTCTTGGCCGGCATCATTTCGTGGGGCATTGGTTGTGCTGAGGCCAACTTGCCCGGCGTCTGTACGCGAATATCAAAATTTGTGCCTTGGATTATGGAAAATGTAACATGATGATGACGACAACGAGTCAGCATTGGTGCAATGACGACAATAGCAACATCATCGAATGTAACTAAAGTGGACTGTAAATAATACTTTTAAAAGAACATTTTTAAATATCTTTTTTTAATTTTCATCTAGAGCAAGTTTGTTAAAATTGTTTTTTTTTTATTCTTTTTTCATTTTATTATAATTTTTATTTTATTTTTTTCCATTGATTAATTTAAATTTTGTTTGTAGTATTTAAAATAAAAGTAATTTATTTAAATAAATTATGTGATTTATATTTATTAAAGTAGTTAGCTGCAATTATATACATATTTCAAAAATATATCCTAACTTTAAAGAAAATGAATGAATTTATATTAAAAAAAAAAAAACAAAAACAATTAAAATAACTAACAATATTTATCTGTAGCATATCAAAAGCAAAGCTTAATTTTGTATTAGCAAAAATATTTATACAATTAACTAATTTATTTTTATTATCAACTTTAAGTCTTAACTAATATTTCGCAATTGTATTCTTGTATAGGAAAAAAATCATTAATACATTTTTATTTTAAATTTGTAAATAAAAGTCATTTCACGTGCAGAGTTGTTATAAAATAATTGAAAAATTATAATTTAATTGCAATTTAATATATTTTAGAATTTTGAAAAAATTATAAATAAATACATAAATGAATAAATAATCTTGCCCAAAGAAGCAAATATCATTAGCAAACAAATGTGTTTCCCTTTTTTGATCATTGAAATAACCGGAAGAGGTGCGAAGAAGCGGTCAAAGGTTTGCAGTCATTCATTAAGAAAGCAAAAAAACACGTTCCCAACTGACATTTTTTAGGTCATTGCAAAAAATTAATTTCGACGGTAAACACCCTACATTATTGGAAGGGCATATGAATAGCAAATTATGTTGGATTAAATGCTCTTAAATCGAATGTTTCGGAAGGCAATGTTTACACGTGCGTAAAAAATCAGATTCTTTTTGACGACTTCCTGAAGGCAAGTGGGACGAGAAGGATTAAGCTACGGTCAGATTAGGCAAATATTTGCCCAAATACACTCAGATATTTTTAAAATCATCTAAAATCGTATGTGACTGAACCAGTATTTTATTTTACTGAGTGTATTTTCCCAGTATTTGGGCAAATATTTGCCTAATCTGACCGTAGCTTTACACTTACAGTACATCAAATAATTCCAATAGTCAAAGATATCTTTGAGCCTTTTTACACTATCATTTCCATGACGAAAAATTCGACAAAGAGCTAATAAGAATTGCTGTAGTGAAAACGGGATAAACAATTTTGCACCGAAAATCCATACAAAAGGCATAAAAGGTGGCAACTCCTTTGCTTTGTTTATTTACATTTTCATATAAAAACTGTAAAATTTCGGCATGCCCAGGTCAGTGTAAATTCTAAATAGGCTCTTATAAACATTATTGGATTGAAGATGATCTGAGAACTAAATACGAAAATCTCTCATTCTAGTGACCTCTTGCATAAGTTTGTCGTATGTTTTCGGAGTAGTTTCAATTACTGCCTCGACTTGAGCTACAACTTCCACATACTAGGTAATCTTTAACAAGTACGAATATAAACATAAGAATAAAAATCCCAACGATATTTTGGGCCCATTTTATAACTACTTATAAAAACTTGCAAATTATAATCCAGCAGAATTTTCCAAACTGTTCTTCTTCATAAGCGACATTTCTTAAAGATGAGAGAGGCAAAAAACATTGATGTAATCAGGATAGTGCTTGAGCATTTATATCGGACAATCAAATTAATGGTCAGCAGTCAGCAAAATTATGTCCGATGAGGGTCCAAAAGAATCAGCCTTTGATTACAATAACTGCGCTGATCATAAAGTTCAAAGAACTAATCTAAGAAAAACTAAAAAATATTGGTTTTCTATTTCAATCAGTTTTAAAAAACTTAAATCGAATCAGATTGCCGTCAACTGGTATTTATTCAGGATAATATAAGGACCGCTGATCTTTAACATGTGTTTTCTTGTACGATAAATTTTTGTTCTTAGGCCTCCAATGTAGGAATATTTTCTCCAAGGCTTTTATTTCCTTCTCCTTAATGTAAAAATTATATCGCCGAATGTTTTTACTGCACGTCCTGAGTCAAACCAGTAATCAAACTAAATAGTCACTTAACACATTTAGTGAAATTAACAACGATTTGCAGGCTAAACCATTGACTTTGACTCATGCAATTCATGCAATTATGCAAACAAAAAAGGATCTTCGCCTCAGACAGAAAGAAAGAAAAAATAACGGTTATGTATTTCCATTACCACTATTCCCTGTAGAGTATTCACACTTCGACCTTAGCCCAACATCAGTTCTTAATTCAAAAAAATTGGGGTCGAATGTATTCGAAATGTGGCGCAGACAGAAAAAAGTTCACCAATTTCAACGTTCTCTACAGGGTGCCACTACTGTATGAAATTGGCCATTAAACAGCACGAGGTAGTTATTCAGAAGAGGAAAAAAACACACAATTTTGCACCAACCACACATCGCGAGAAATTTGAATTTCAAGTCAAGTGGGTTTACATAGGTGAAATATGGGTCACATACAAATATTTTCACTTATTTTTTCCCGCTATGAATACAATTAATTTATGAGTAGATTTAGACTGATTTTCGGATTTAATGTAATTTTTTTCTACTCGTTCTTAACACTTTATTAACAAGTGTATAAACGCAAACAATTGAATTGGATATAATGCCGCAAATGAGCTTCAGCTTGATCAGAAATTGGCCATTTGCCCTGCGGGGCAGCGACAGAGCATGATTGGCATTTTGGTTTTAACGACTTTTGATTTTGATTTGGTTGTTTTTTTTTTCAAATAATTTTTTTCCGATTGTGTTTATGAATAAAAATCATCTTCATCTTCATTTTTACTGTTAACTTCTTGGTTGAATAAAATTTCACTTTTTCTTGGAAGAAGAAAAAAAACGATTGCGACATTTGTGGGTTAAAAGGAATTAACTCGCCTTCATTAATCATTTGACTAGTTCAAAAGTATGTAAAACAAAACGTCTAAAATCGAACATACACAAAACTTGTTAAGAAACGAATTGCAAATTGGTAAACGATTGGAAAGTTAGCCGCAAAGGGTTTGCTTCAATTCGATACGGTGATATGGCCTACGCAGGTAAATCTTCTTCTTCATCATCTTCAAAATTTCTATAATTGGTATTTTTCTACTGACCGAATTGAATTCAAACGTTCGCAAATGTTTGTTCAAACTGAAGTTGCCACAACGCAACCAAAATGGTGTCAATGGCGTAAGAAGAACAATTAGGAGCTTGATTGCAGTACTTGTCTGTATTAGCATTGGTGATTCTGTCTGTCTGCGTGGGAATTGCTCTGATTCGGTTTTGGCAACAATTTGTTTATCACTTTCCACCGAATCAAGAGAGAAAAAGAAAGTATGACACGAAAGATGTGCTTTACAACACTTGAGACTCGCTCGATGATACTTTAATATTCCGGTGAAGTGCTCATGTCTTCAAAGGTGTCCGAATTACGAACAAAAAGTAATCTAATCAAGGCGACGTTAGCATTACAAAAAAAGTATATAAACATTTCAACGAAGAGGGTAAAATATTCCATCCAATTTTTATACAAACTGTAATGCTTATAAGATTTCCATCGTTTATTGCATTGGGTTCTCTCAGTTTGAGTTATTTAATTACATCGTTCTAAAATACAATTTAATTTCTATTTTTTTTTCGTTTAAGTGGTTTTTTGTCTGCTCGGGTTTGCTCACTTTATTAATTTCGTCTTATTGTTCGCCACCAACGATCTAAATCACTCCCCGAATTTCTGCTCTACTCCTTCTTGGGGAAGAGAGTGTCCATGGCCTCGTCGTACAAGTCCCACGCCAGGAACTTCACATCTTCCAATGTTGTGGGAAATTTGGTGATGGGCTCGACGGGCACTTCATCGCCCGGCTTCACACCCTTAACGAAGTTATACGCAATCGCGTAACCCTTGCGTGCCTCAAACAATGCCTCCCGGCCGAACTGCTCCGCCTGGCGGGGATAGCACAACGAAGCAATGGTGCCCGCACCAATTGTGGTGTACAACACTTTCTTGATGAAGCCACCGCGTGCTGCAAATATAAAACCGGCCAGACCGCCCATGGCAATGGCTCCACTACGTGGCATTACATTATGTGGCTGATTCAGGTAGTCGATGGTCGACATCGAATGTGCCTTGGCCGTTTCGATATATTGATCTACGGTCTTCCATTGATCGGCCACCACACTGTAGCCGGATTGCAGCTCTGTCCGCACAACACGGACTCCGCTTTCGATGGCCTCCTGAGCTGCCGAATTTTTCGCTGGATGCGAAACGCGTTGGGGCCTACGGAATAGGGAGACAAACAATAGCATGTTGTCATTTTGTATCGTGTAAGGTTTACATACTTGTTCAAGGAATGAAGTGGAGCGTACAAAGGCAATTCGCTGGGTTTGCATTTGTAGTGGCCCAGGTCGTCCACATGTTCCTGCTTTTCTGGTGCAGGTTCGGTTTTCTTTACAGCAACTGCAGCTAACATTGTAGTGGCTGGCGTGGCCAAGATTATGTTTCGAAACATATTTCGCGATTTTTACTCCCTAATTTCCTAATTTATAAAGCAACTTGCATAACTTTTCAATTTCGACAGCTGACATTCGGTGTTGTCAACTTTTCAAACAGAGAAGGCACGAGCTTCAAAAATATATTTTGAATAAAAGCAGTAAAACACAACGGATTATCTCCTCCATTATCCTTCAATATATAAAAGTTTGTGTATTTAAAATTTACATAAAAGTATAACCAATGGAACAAGTTTACTTCTCGGCCCCATGGGCTTTTTTGACTTTCATTTTAATACGGTTGTTTTGACGGTCCAAAAAGAGATCCGAAAACAAAAATCGGACTTGGTTTACAAGCATTTTGGCCTAAAAAAACTAATACAACAAAAAGTTTCAAACAAAAAAAACCCTGTCGGACTTACATCAACTGCTTTACAAAAATAAATAACTTATATTTAACTATATGACAATTAACTTTTAAGTAATTTAAAAGTCATGAAGTAGTAGTCAGTTTGAAAGTAAAATTGCTTAAAATTGCAAATAAATGTTTTAAGTAAGTATTTTGTTGTAAAACAACTTTTTTTTTACTATAAACTAAGCGAAAAGGAGCATTGATTGTAAGGCTTACAATTTTGGTTTGGAAAACAATGTTTTCTAACCTTCCAATACAAACATTTTCCAAAAATTTATAAAATGTTTACAAAATTTACAAAACACACTTACGTAATGGTTCAATAATTGTTTGCTGGGTTGCGACTATTTATTATCTAGTATAATGTTTTTATTTAATTATTTATGGAAAAATAAAAACTGTGTGTTTTGCTTAAAAAAGATTATGAATTTTCATGAACCAGTGCATCTCTGTATGAGAATCAGTGAAAAACAAAATACAATTCTGTTCAAAGCGAAATGTCAAAATCAGCTGTTTGAATGTGTATTTTTTGTGTATTCGGCTCTCTTTCGCCAAATCATTTTGTTGTGTGCTCATTTCGCGGAAAGGTGGATGTTGGTGTTAGCTGTTGTGAAGGTGTGAAAAATATAGTATTTTATATAGAATCGGACGAATTAAATTGAAAGAAACATCAATTAAAAATACCGAAAGTTAAATCGCAAGTGTCCGCCGCTTAAGCAAATGACTAACTAAATGCGGAAAAGTGAAAAGAGAAGAAAGAAAAAACATTGCCTCCGCACAATCATCCTCATCCCGTGGATGATCAAAAGCCATCATTCAACCACTAATCGCCTTATCAGCCGCCCCATCAGCCAAGGCCTCCCACCCACCTACTTAATATACACACTCACACATCCACACGTGCAGAAACGACGCTCAAGGACGCCGTAGGGTAGGGTGCTTACTTTATAATTAGACGGACACGAATTTGCCAATTCTAATTCGAAAGTGTACTGATAATTTTATATAGCCTGCGGAAAATTGGAATTGACAGAACCCACACACACACCTGCTTTACAAAGGTAACATTCCATCGATGCAATTATTTGACATAGGCCGAAAGGAAGTGAAAGGAAGCAGTTGCAAATTAGCACCGGTTTAGGGAAGGCTGCAAAAGTGTTAATTTCCTGTTGTTGGCGATGGACTTGTAAACTGGAGGCAAATTAACTTTATTGCCACCACTTCACTTGGGTGAATTGTGCGAATTCCTTTAAAATTACTAATAGTAGCAGCAGCAGCATTCGCAATTCGTTCCTATGGAAGCGGCAGCAAGTTCAACATTCAGGTAAACTCATTTGAATGGAATAAGATAAATGAAGTGGCTACTGATACTTGTTGACCCCCTTTAATTGTACTAAAAAACCTAAACACTTTGCGCTGGGCGCCATCAAAAGTTATAAGCTAATTTTTTTAATTAAAAAAACTATAAAAAAAGTGTCTAACCTTGTTTGGCTGTAAGTACTTCTCGTACGATAAAGAATTAAGTACATATTTGCATTTTCTATAAAAAGAAACTGCCGTAACTAAGTTTTTTTGTAGCTTTTCCGCTGACTGTGTAATAAAAAGTCATGAACTTCCGCGTATATGTAAATACGTCAATTAAAATTCTACAGAGCTACACTTTGGCTGCGGTTTGTGCGGGAAGCCCTTGTGTCTTGTGATTTGTCACACTATCAAGAATTTTTAAATGAAATCACTTGATTTGGTCAATAATAGAAAACTGCCCATTAATTCAATTCTCATTAACTATCCAACTATTAACAAAACATTTAAATATATGGGCGTCTGTGAAAGGGGAGTAACTATAGCTGAGCAATGTGAGAAGGGCGGTTATACTCGCTCTGTTTGATTGAAGAAAATTCATTAAAATCACTTCATTCGCTGGCTGGCCTTATGACGGTGATTGTGTTTTTTCGTTATCAGTCACACTGCCTTGATTAAAAGTTATTTATCATTCTAAAGTTTATCAAATATACGCTAAGCGTTAAGTTAGATTATTTTATTATTTCTTCAACTATTGAAAGGGTAAATGAAAAAAATCATTTTAATAAAAAAGCTTGTATTTTTTATTTATTGTTTTTGCTTCCCTTTTATTTCCTTCTTTGCCACCTGCAGCGATGTTGACGAATATGGCTTTAAACGTGCCGCGAATTTCGATTATAAATCGTATGAAAAGTTTATGTCTTCCTACCTGAAGACGCTCACGAAACGCCGCATGAAATGGGAAGCAATACTACAGCAAAATACTGATCTCACAAATATAGATGCCAAATTGAAACGTTACATACGAAAGGGGATACCAGGCGAGCTATAGCAGTCATTTGGAAAATGTTCTTTGTTTTATTGATAAATTTCCTGCCTCAGGTCCCTACCGTCCCGATGTCTGGATGAAAATCTCCGGCTCCCACAAACTGCAACAACGTTCGCCCGAACTCTATCGCAGCCTTTTGAATGCTCGATATGAAAAGGACATTAGTGATTCCATATCAATCGATCTACCTCGTACTTTTCCCGACAATATCTACTTCGATACGAAGAAGGAACGACTTTATAATATACTGATTGCTTATGCTCATCATAATCGTGAGGTGGGCTACTGCCAGGGCTTGAACTACATTGCAGGTACGCATTTTTTTTGGAATAATGAGTTCATTCCAATTTGATTTAATTAACTACTACATATTTACTGTTCTGTTCTTTTAGGTCTGCTCTTGATTGTCACCGATGATGAGGAGAAATCATTTTGGCTACTCAAGCACATTGTAGAGAACATTGTGCCACAATATCATACCAAAAATATGGCAAATCTCCTGTGTGACCTGGCCGTTTTCAAGGAAATGGTTATAAGGCGTGCGCCCGCTGTCAATAGGCATATAGAAAATTTAGGTAGGTAACCATTGCAGTACTTTACAGTTATCTGATCTGTGGAATTTAAAACAACGGTTTTACTTTAACCCCTTCATATAAATGCTGCGAGTACAATACGTTCTTAGACTATTTTTCGATATGTTATTGATAATTTTTCGACATTTCATCGATAACACTACCCTGCAAAATTTTGTCGTTTTGATACTCCATAAACCAGACGTAGCATTTCTTATAGATTTTTTGATCGCTCAAGCATCTTTAGAGTATTTCTATCCCGTAAAGTTTTTGAAAAATCAGGCTCAAATAGTTAAAAAAGATCGAATTGGAAAATTCAATATTTTATCAAAAGTAAACTAATTTTTTTTTATAAACTTGAGAGTGGACTAAAGACCCCATTTTGACCCATTTATATGTGGGTTTGGAAGCTCCGACCATATTAAAAATCCATTTCTAAATATTTCCAATCGAATACATATAAAATAAAAAATTGGAAAATGTTGACCTTTTTTTCGCTATATGGGAGCCTCGCCCAGTTTTTGTCCGATTTGGCTAATTCTCGAACTTGATCTCAGTATTGAAGAGAAAAAGAGCACAGACAGACGGACATCACTAAATCGACTCAGGGGGTGATGCTGGTCAAGAATATATATACTTTTCCATACCGGACACGCCTCCTTATGGGCGTTACAAACGTTGTGTCAAAGTTAGTATACCCTACCATGGGTGATAGGCTCGCTCCCTAAGAAATCCCTTCAGAATGAGAAAAATTCAAGGAAAAGTCGTGTTTTGAACTACTTCCGAGGCTATCAGACATTTTTTGCCTAAGAAGTTGTCGGAATCCTCATACTCTTCATATTTTTTCAAACGACGCAAAGTTAATCACGATTATCGGTTAATATTTTCATGGACAATTTTCTGTTCCCCGAAGTTCGTGGAATATCATTCACGAAAGCCGTGAATACAAATTTTCATCAGGCGCACAAAATATTAATCTGAATAATGTACAATTAAGTGACTCACCGCATTTTTGATAAAGAACTGGATGTGTTTTATAACCGAATAAATTAGTGTCTTGAGGGTTATTAACGATTATATAAATAAAACGGGACTACAGGATTTTTCCTTCTCAAATTCTTGTCTCAATATAAAAAAATGTATTTCTTTGTGATAGGTCTACCATATGCTGTGATTTCTAGCAAATGGTTTATTTGCATATTCGCCGAGGTGCTGCCAGTGGAAACCGTTTTACGAATTTGGGATTGTGTATTTGCAGAAGGCTACAAGGTACAACTTTCTATTCTTTCACTTACCAATTATTGCTAATTGCATTCGTCTCCTCTTACAGATTGTATTTCGCGCTGCCCTGGCATTATTCCTCACACACAAAGCGGCTATAATCGAATGCGACGACATAGCCGCCTTGGCCAATTTGTTCCGCGAGACAATGATGCAGGATGACATTGTTACGAACTGCCATAGTTTCATGCAAGCCATGTTCAATGTGCGCCTAAAGCGCACCGAATTGGAAAGTTTACGCAAAATATGCGTGGGCCGCAACAACACCTAGACAGTTTATGCTTAAGAAAAAGTGTTGCCTAGCCGTAGACAGAATGCAAAATGCTTGTATTGATTTGCAAAAGTAGCCGCTAGCACAGTAGAAGCAAATTTGAATTTTCATTTTACAAATGAATTGTATTCGATGGTGAAGAAAGTTCATAATCGTAAACTTTTGGATTATAGGCCAGCTTAAGAACAAAATCGATAGAAGTGAGAAAGCCTCATAGAACACACACACACGTACTTACACATACTAACAAATAAAATAAATTGGATCAGAGCCCAAAAAAAAACATTTGAAATCAATTTGAAATACCAAAACGAAGCATCAATTACTAAATGTTGTAAACTCTTCTCTCTAGTTTGAATGTTAGCCAAGCCTAAAACTAAATTGTCTAAAAAAAAATCCATTAAAAAAAACCACAACTAAATTGATATTTAAATATTAAGTAGCCAAAAATTAGTGTAATTCGAGATTTGCGCTGTATATGTTGTCATAAATAATGTCTAGCCACACTTCCATATTTTTATCAACCGCCGTGGAATACAAAGGGCCATTTTTGAGAACTTTTTGGTTAAATTGATATAGCACCTAGTGTCGTTTTCCATTGTATACTTAGCCAGTCGCTCGCATCTTTGTACAGTAGTGTATAGGTGTATGTACAAATATACTCTGCTATTTTCATTTTGATTGAACTGAAGTACAATTCACTGAACATTTATGTAGTTATATGGATGTATTTTTGTATTTTTTACTTTCCTAAGTAAAGTTTGCACAATGCAATTAGCTTTTAAGTAAAATTATTTATTATTTCAAGACTATAAAATACAAAAAAACAAACTCCGTTGAATGCCTAATTTTTCGCAATGCAGCCAGCCTCTGTACACTGTTAAGCTGAACTTAAGTGGCAACGCTATGCAATTTTTCAGTTGATCTTTTTGGAAATTAATAAAAAGAAATGCTTGTTACGAATTGTCTTTTTCTATTTTATGCAGAGATTATTTGAGAGGAAGGAGATCTTTTCACAACGCTGCGGTCGTGAGAAGGAACCAGAGCCACTTACAATATATTCATACATATATTTTTTTTATAAATGTTAGCCGCCCTGGTGAGGAATCGAACCCACATCGCAGCGATTGTAAGTAAGATGAAGTAGCCAACCAAACGCTTACTCAACAAAGCCACTTTGACTTATACAATACCCTTAGCTTATATCGATTAACTTCAGCAAGCTGTATGCAAAACGCTTTCATGTATATACCCAGCCAATAATTGAACGAACTTTTTACGGAGAACGTATTTTCTCGATCAAAAATATTCGAGAAAAGTCCGACATTCACTCGTATATTACGATAGCCGTAATTTCCTCCACAAAATATCGTTAGCGACTTCGTAATCGAAATCATTAACGACTTAACCCATTAATGACGAGAGCGAAATTTTCGGAATTTTTTCAAGATTTTTTCAGGAATACCTAGGAATGACCTAAAAAACGAATTTCTAACTTTTTTTTTTGGACCGCTTACCGTTTGCCCAGCCCTGGCCGTTACCATATGGTAACACTCGTCACAACCCTAGCAAAATTACATAATTTAAGATAATATTGTTTACAACTACTTTTTCTTTGAAATTTTTTAAAGTTTAGCAATGTTTTAAGATTTATTTTGTAAAAAAATTTTAATCGACCAATTTTTTTAAATCTAAAAAATTCTATAAATTCAGGAGCATTTTTGGTCACAAAAGTTTCTTCAGCAAAGTAGTTTGTTTTTAAAAAACGCACATTTTTGCATAAAAAAAAAATGTTTACCCCCAAGGAAAAAAGTTAGAAAAGTAAGTCAGTTTTCAACTAGGATTTTCTTGATAATTATTGCAACAAAGATCTTGGAGACCACCAAAACTCTTCCGACCATCAACTTTGGCCACTTGCACCACCGGGCACACGAATGCCGGGCTCAGAGGATTTTGAAAGCATTTTGAATGCATTAAACATGCGCGACTGCTTGAAGATATTGAAACAAAGCTCACGTGAACCACAGAATTACTTCCGATCGTTGATTTGGGTTGCATCACCACCCCGGGGCCATCGAATTAGGTTAGGTTCGACATTTGTAATGTAAGAGAGTTTATTTCGTATTTTTTTCATATATTATTATATGACAATAGGACTTTGTGATTACTTGTGAACTCCCTTAATGTAATACAATACAATTTATGACTCCAGACGAAGAGATCATTAATACCTTGATAATTTAAAACTTGCATTTATTGAACAGCAATAAACCATAATGCAGCAATATAAATAAAATATTAATATACAAAAATTTTCAAAAAATATATGAAAACTTGTGAAACCCGGAGAAAATTCTGCTAAACCCGGAGCCCGGAGATTGATTTCCAAACCCGGAGTCTCCGGGTCAAAATTACCCTGTTTTGCCACCTGATTAGGGGAACGGACAGAAAAAAAATTTGAAACACATGCCAGAAAAATTTTAAAAACTGTTCCGATATTTTTTGCATTAAACGACGGAGGCTTTGAGTTTGCTTTATCTCAGTGTTGCCATACTTCTTTTCATCAGTTCATAATCTACAAACCAGATTTTCCATGAATGGCCAGATAATCAAAAATCATCTTTATTTAAATTCAAAATTTATTTTCCATATCTCGCAATATTGTTTTCGTTAATTAATTTGAAAAATATAATGGGCAAAGCCGACTTATATATACCCTACACCTACTGGGCCATATTGGATTCGCCATTCCCATGGGTGGGGCGGTTTCGCCATTTTGGCTATTTTTGAAATTCGTTGAAAAAGTAGTGGAAAGCTTCTGATACATACTTTCAGACGTTAAAATATTAAAAATATAAATGTAAGTTTCGAAGTGTAAGAAAATTTGTAAAAAAATTTGGTTAATTTATTTAAAATCTTTGAAAAAAACGTGGCGAATGCGCCCCCTTCTACCCTACTGATGGCAAATTCGCCCCCACTTCATTTAAAAAATCACGCAACTTTTTAATGATACAAAATGATACAAATGATACAAATTAAAAAAGTTGCCTGATTTTTAAAATGAAGTGGGGGGCGAATCTCGACTGTTACACGATGTATATGCAGTAATACTTTAAGTAACTTTACCACGTAAGTTCACAAGCTACTCGTTTACCGTCTCATATACTACCATTACCTCGTGTTCGTCCATTTCTACGTTGGTTGGGTACATTACTGTTGCCTTAAATCGCTTCAACATGTTGCTGGTTGGCAAAAAGTTTTTGCAGCAAACGGAATACATATATGTTCATATGGATCGCAATGCGAAGTAGCGCATCTGGCAATTCAAATTGCATGCGATTTTTTAATTTAGATTTCGTGGCAGTTTTCTATATGTCGTTTTCATAGAAAACTTTATGAACTTTTGGCCGGTACACTGAGAAAAAAATCAAAACGAAACGTTTTCAAAACGTTCCGAACCGTTAAAAATTTCAAGCCAAAACTGAATGTTCTAATTTTGACAACAAAACGTTTAAATTTTTTGAAACGGCACATTGATGGATTGAGACTCAAATGTTTATGATTTTATTAATTGCAAATACAAAAAAAGGTTATTGGAAGGGTCTATTTTTAGTAGGTTTGGGGTATATGTATATAAGTCGGCTTGCCCGACTGAAACTTACTCACTTGTTATTTATTAATAAACAATGTATACAAAAGCATAAAATATAATAAAAACTATTAAATCATTCACAATAATATTAAAAAAGTAACAAAACAAAAATAGTTCATATTTAAGGCTCACACTAAAAATCATACACTTACACAAACGATACTGAAAAGTAAAAGTTACTCAAGATTAATACTTAAGATTGTCAATTTTGCTTGATGACATCCCTTAGACGGTTCACTTTGGACTGGAATTTGTGCAATTTTCCACAATTTTAATATATCGTTTATTACAATTGTATGAAGTCCAAGTGCCTTATGGTTGCTTTTAGTTCTGAGAAACAACAAATTATGTATCGCATCGCGTTTTGTTGCCTTTTTTTCAATAACTCACGCGAAACGAAAACCATTATTATCTTTCTATAAATTGGATTTTTATAAACTGAAAAAATGTTATCAATTCAAACCCGTCATCTGTTGTAAAATATTTTAATTCAAAATCTGTTTGTGAAATTGGGAAATTATGCTGTTTGGTTTGTGAAAAAGCTAAAAGATTTTAACCGACATCAAGTTTTGATTTGTAAAATATGCTTTTTGGTTGTTGTCTGTTAGATTTTATTTCCTTCGATTTATTTCTTTTTTTCCATACAGAGTACCAAGTTTCAGATTCCTCCTTCATCGCTTCGATTTCATAAAACTTAGCCACTTCAGCCTTTTTACATTTGAAATCTCGCATGCACAGCGATAGCACAAATATGAATATGTTCGGCGCATTTTATAACAAGGGAGTTCACAAAGGTCTCATATTGGTCATAAAGTCATATTGTTGTAAAAATATACAATAGTCATAAAAATTTGGTTGCTTTTTTCCATATAAATAACTTTAGGACCAATACAACTCTGCAACCTGTGTTTTTATTTTTGCGATCAGCTTTAATTTTCCTTGTTTTTTTTTTTGCGATGATTATTGTAGAAATAACACATTGAAATTTGATAGTGGCATTTTGAAAGGTGTGCTCATCGGTATTTTTTTCATTAATTCTCAAACAATCCCTATATATATTATAAAACTAAGTGTGTGTCTGTCTGTCTGTATGTCTGTCTGTCTGTTTGTCCCTCAATCACGGCTAAATGGCTGTACCGATTCTCTTGAAACTTTCAGGATAAATTCTATAGGTATCGACATGTAACATAGGCTATATGCGGTTGGGATTGGACAAAGGGGCGTGGCACCTCCCATAAAACACAAAATATGTCTACAAGGTAATTTAGTAACTATTGAATTGAATTTGAATTTAATATTGAATAATAAATACGAAATTTATCACGAAGTTGTATAATAACTTTTCCAAGCTTTGTGCCAAATATGAGCATAATTGGACAAGGGGCGTGGCACCGCCCACACAACACGTAACTTAAATAACAGCTAATTAAGCAACTATTGGATATATTTTAATGAAATTTGGAATGGAGCTGTATAGTATGTTTTCCCAGCTATGTGTCGAATATGGGAATAATTGGACAAAGGGGCGTGGCACCGCCCATACAATTTTCTACCCCATATCACAATTAAACGGCTTTAATGATTTTATTGAAATTTTAAGGAAAAATTGTGTTAGTAATGGAATTTGCAATAGAACATAACAGGTTGGATTTGGACAACGGGGCGTGGCACCTCTCATACAACAAAAAATAATATCAAAATGTAACATAGTAACTATCGAATATTAAGTGGTCCATGCCACCAACTGCGCCCTTGCACATTTTTTGGGTGAATCATACCGGGTGGGATTACAACTGCCACCAATTGCGTCCTTGGACTTTTTTTGGCTGAATCATACCGGGTGGGATTGCAGCTGCCACCAAGTGCGTCCTTGGACATTTTTTGGGTGGCTCATGCCGGGTGGGATTACAACCTGACACCAAGTGCTTCCTTGGACATATTTTGGGTGAATCATACCGGGTAGGATTACAACTAGAACCAAGAGCGTCCTTGGACATTTTTTGGGTGGATCATACCGGGTGGGATTACAACTGGAACCAAATGCTTCCTTGGACATTTTTTGGGCGAATCATGCCGGGTGGGATTACAGCTGCCACCAAGTGTGTTCTTGGACTCTTTTTTTGTGAATCATACCGGGTGGGATAACAACTGCCACCAATTGCGTCCTTGGAGATTTTTTGGGTGGATCATGCCGGGTTGGATTACTACTGCCACCAAGTGCGTCCTTGGACTTTTTTTGGCTGAATCATACCCGGTGGGATTACAGCTGCCACCAAATGCGTCCTTGGACTTTTTTTGGGTGATTCTTACCGAGTGGGATTACAACTGGCACCAAGTTTTACGGGGGGTAATAAACCATAAACTACAGCGCCATTGAAGTTGTCGAAAATTCCTATATATATTTATTTTAAAATTGTATACAACCCGTGCAACGCCGGGTATGTAACAGCTAGTACAAAATAAAATGCTTCTGGTAATGTTGATGTTCTAATAGTATGCAAGTACAGTTTTTGTAATGTTGTTGTAATATTGTTTTTGCTGTAATTTGGAACGCTGAAAGATGTACAAATACCCTACAACACATACCTCTAAACTTGAAAAATTTTCACAAAAAATTGCGCGATTTTTTGGGACAATTTTTCACCTTTGGCGCTTTACCCAAGCAGTTCACACCACATGTCCTTCAACAACAGCATAACAACTACAGCATTTCAACAACCGCACAACAAGAATAATACAACAGCATTACAACAACTACTGCACAAAACAACTCGAAATTCCAAAAATACAATTTTGGTAAAAGTGAAGAAACAAAGGTCATCTCTTGCCCAAAATCCCTCCCAAATATAAGTATTGATGGTAATTTCAAAGATTCAGAAGCGACAAAGAAGACATGTCACCAATTTTGTATTGAAAACAGCAAACTGAAAATAGAAATTGATTTTCTCGAAATAATTTTTATGTCACATACCACCCATCGCTAACTACATACGTCATTTGAATAAAAAATTTACAATTTTTGACATTATTTCTTTTTCATTCGGACACAATGTCAATTGATATTATTAATTTAAATTGCACTTAGCTTAAACCATGCACAATATTTGTAAATTAATAATTTTCTAATTTACATACATTTTCGACGGTTTTCAGTCACGAATGATTGGTCTACATACATCGCATGACTTGCATAAGTTGGGACCCCATTTAATGTTTTATCCATGGACGTCGAGTTTTTGAACAAAATATTTTTGATAGTTTAAAATATGTTTGTTATGTAAAGATTTCAAAACAGATTCTTCGATTTTGAGCGATCCATCAAGCGGTAATCCTTTAGTTTGTAATTTTGTTATAACCTTGAAAATTACATTTTTTTCATGAAACTATTTTAAGTTCGAGAGCTGATTGGACAGCCATAAAACTGCGGCCCGAATACATAAAAAAATAATATGTTCGAAAAATTATTTAAAATATGGTAAAAATTCTCAAAATATGCAAAAGCATATGCAATATCCATTTTTATGTATGCCACTCAAATAAAATAAATTGTCCGACCATTTCTTTCAATGTCCCGGTGAAAACGGAAAAATCCAGATATGTGGCAAAAGAAAAAAACAAATGCTTAGTATGTGTTTTTTTTAATATTTCATGAAAAGATTATTTGAGAGGAAGGAGATCTTTGGTTGAATCAATTTAAAATTTAAAATTAAATTAAATATTTACACAAATGGTTTTAGTAAAAGGGAAGACTAGCTTGCGTTGTCATAGAAAATCACAAGTGTTTGTTGTTCGAGTATAGAACGGAATATTGAATGGCCTTCATTGAAGTAGGCTTATGGTCCACAGTGGGCTCCGCACATTGGCTCAGAAGTCAAAGCCAATGAGGTGAGCAGAGTGCGACGTCCAGGATGAACGCCCAGGTTTTCCCAGTTGATCCAGGATAGGCGAGCAGTCAAATCTATGAAAAGTGGAGAGAATTTATTCATTTACTATTACAATTTTAATAAATTTTTTGTATTAAACACGCACCACTTGTATTCCAACTGGCTCGATCTGCCTTTATTTCGCCTCGCAGACATTTCTCCACGTATGTCAGGGGATCGTAGTCGGTTGTGAGTACCTCACGCAATAACGAAATGTACGCAATGGCCAAGCGCAGTGTATCGATTTTACTCAAACGTTTTTCGTAGGGGAATGTGGGCACATGGACGCGCAGTTCGTCGAAGGCGGAATTTATGCTACTGCAGGTTTGAAAAGGAACAACAAAAAATAGAGAAAATCATTGTAATATTGTTTCAATCAACTATATGAGTGCATAAGTGTATGTATTGTGTATGTATTCTACCAAAGTTTTAAAATAGTCAAAAATATAAAATACAGAAGTTTACAATAAAGATTTTGAGAAAAATTTAATTTGTCTAAAACAAATTATATTTCGAGATTTTACTACATATTTTATATACTTTTGTTTGCATATATAATAAATAACAATCGTGTTTATTTTCAATGACTTGTGTTCCAATTTTATGTATGTATTTGTTTTTACAATTGTCAGAGGTTGTGCTGGAGGACTAGAACTATCACACAAATTACTGTGTGAGACGGATCGAACAAAGAATTTTAAACAATGAAATCTAAATTATTGAAAAGAAAACTTAAATTAAAAGTATCTCGAACATAAAAACATTTTGTCTCAAGACCCCATTTTGAACTATTTATATGTGGGCTTGGAAGCTCGGACCATGTTAAAAATCCATTTCCAAACATTTCCAATCGAATACAGGAATAAAAAATGTTTACCATTTTTTTCGTTATATGGGAGCCACACCCAGTTTTTGTCCGATTTGGTCTCAGTATTCACGAGAAAAATGTGTAGCCAAAGTTTCAAGTCGATATCTCCAAAACTTCGACCGCTATTGTGCGGATGGACAGACAGACGGACATCGCTAAATCGACTGAAGAGGTGATGCTGATCAAGAATATGTATACTTTTCCTTACCGGACACGCCTCCTTATGGGCGTTACAAACGTTTGTGTTCACATATTTCTGGGGGGTTCGACACACTAAAGCACTCTAAACCCCACCCCCCCCCCCCCCCCCCTTATGTGTACGTCCCTGATTTCATTTTAAAAACTCTTTAATTTGATTCACAGAAAATTTCGAGTGACTATAAACTTTCATAAGTAAACCGTGATATTCAAGTAAACCGTGATACGCGAAGCTTAATAACGAATGTTAGAACTGGAATTTTTCCAGTTTTTGGTACACGAAAGTTTTTAATAAAATAAAATATCAAGGAGATACGGAAGTTTCCCTTAAATTCTGTTGAATTTCATAACAATTCCATACATTTTTCTATTACTTCATAGATTTCGGGGGGGTTCGACCACCCCAAACCCCCTCTGGATAGTAATTTACCCGGTTTGCTGGATCCTGAGAATCTCTGGGCAAAAACCGATATTCCTCTCATCCCCTTATCCCCTTATCAGTGATAAGTTATCACGCAATCGGTACTAACTAATACAAGGTTCACTACAAAAACTTAAAATTAAAAAAAAACTAATATGAAAAAAAACATGTACAGAAGAAATGAAAAGAGCATTTAGTGTACCCAGTTGGTGCCGACCTCTGGATGCGTTTCCTTTCGCGTACGTTCGCCTGCTGCCGCTGCAATTTGTAGGGTGTGGTATTGTAATTGCCATTGCTGCTACTGCTGGCGCTTGGTCCTGTGTTGCACATCATTGCGGCTGGCGTGGCTGAATTCGAAGCGAGCCCAATGCCAGTCGATGAATCGAGCAGGTTTTCTGTGGCAACAAATGAAATATTCAATAAGCTGAAGTATTTTTAACTTACAATTGTACGTACCATTGTGATGCAAATACTGGTGCTGTATTTGATGGCGCAAATTATTCGTATTCATGCGCAAGCCACTGCCTCCGCTGCCGCCGGCAGAAGGACCATCGACAGCATAGACACAAGACATGCGACATGATGGCAATTCGTTGATCATATCATCGTCGAAATTGTGGAAGGAAAGATGACTGTTGGGTGAAATGGTTGAAGTTTAGTTGGTTTTGAAATATTCATGATCAGCGAAATGGAATCCGAACATACTAAACCAAAGCAAAAAACTAGAGAGTGGACTATCTTCGGCTATACCGAAGCTGAAATACCCCCACACAGTACCTCGAACATAAAATTATGTGGTCTCAAGACCCCGTTTTGAGCCACCTACAAATAGTTTTAAAGTCCGGACCATGTCCAAAATCCTTTTCTAAAAATTTCCAATCAAATCGCCAAAAAAAAAACTGATCTGAAGACCCTATTTTGGCCTTTATATATGTGGATCGGAACCTCGGACCATGTCAAAAATACGTTTCTAAACATTTCCAATCGAATGCAGCAATAAAAAAGACTTGAAAAATGTTGACCTTTTTTTCGGTGTATGGGAGCCACGCCCAGTTTTTGTCCGATTTGGCTGATTCTCGAACTTGATCTCAGCATTGACGAGAAAAACATGTTCCCAAAGTTAAATCGACTCCGGCGGTAATGCTGATCAAGAATATATATACTTTTCCATATCGGACACGCCTCCTTATGGGCGTTACAAACGTTGTGTCAAAGTGAGTATACCCTGCCACAGTATGTGTGGGGGTATAATAAAGTAATCGAAAAGAAAGCCGATTAAGGTTTAAAAAAAAAAATAACTTTTTTCGTAGTTGTTTTTAAAATTTTCAACTTTACCAGACTTTCATTAACTTTACTACTTCTTTTAAGGTGATTATTTTTTATTTTAAGTGTTTTTTTCTGTGTGTAGTAATTGAAGCTTGCAACGGTTCGCAGTTAAAATAAGTGTTTTCGAGGATTTCCCCAATTTAAATGAATTGCAATAATCTTTACTTATATAAAATTCTTTGTGAGTTTGTGGGTATGTATGTATGTATTCTAAAATGCTATAATTCCTACAGTGTTTAACCGATTTCACTAAAATTTTATATGTGGTTTTGGGCGATGAATGGGTAGCATGTTGATTCTGAAAATTTGCGGTCCGCCCACTGACACGCCCTAAACTTTTAATGTTCTGTAACTCAGGTACTATTCAAGGGATTTAATCGATTTTGATAGCGATGATATCATCGCAGACCCAAATTTTATATTCATCGGAAGAACTTTCCTCTGAGGAACAGCGACGAGTAAGCGCAAAAAATAATAAAATAAATGGAAACTCGGCAGAAGCTTTCGTCAGCTGAATCATACGGGATGATTCGGGTTTTGCGGACGACTGGAAGCCGCTAACATGACATACGATGACAAACATCCAATGGTGATTCCATATAACAACTCGTTGTCCAAACTGTAGTTGAAATGGTTTCATGAAGAGAACCTTAACTGTGTACCACAGACCCTTTTGGCTCACATCCGACAAAGGTCCATCAGGGGAAAATCTATGTCACGTTCGGTTGTACAACACTGTGTTCGATGTTGCAAGGCAAAGTCCCAATTATCGACACAACGGCAACACCAACGAAGGCGTCGTTACTCATAAGATGGAATTTGGTGGAACAACTCAAGCACCGGCAGAAATGATAGAAGCAACGCAACAACGTTAAGCCAGGAATGATGGTGATAATCAATGTGTAGGTTTTGTTCCCAAAAAAATCAAAGGTTCCCTTGGTGTTAGTTCAAATACGACATCTTATAAGAAAGATAGTGAAAAGTGGCGGCCGTGGTGCAGTGGCTAAGACCTCTGCTTCACGATCGGAAGGTATCGGGTTCGACTCCCACCAGGGGCAAGGCAGAAATTTGTGTTCTGTTTTTCTGTGTAGACCGCCACTCTCTCGCCAAGTTCTGGCAATCTTACGAGAGTAACTTTGCCATGAAAAGCTTCTTCTTTGGGAGTCCCGCCGTTCGGAACCGGCAATAAACTGTAGGTCTACAATTATCATATACACTTGCCCATGATAATTGCATTAAGAATCTCGGCAAAAACCCTCGAAGGTAGCGCCAATATATGTATGTATGTATGTAGTGAAAAGAAAACTCAACATGTTCATGAAAATCGTGTTAAAAGCAATAGTTTTGAGGAAACACATCACAGAGTTGAGAATCCATACTTCATAGATTTGTTTAAAAAAACGAGATTGCTAAAATATAAACACTGTTCATCGTGTGGCCAAATAACCGTAAATTTTGTCAGGAATTTCGTATTATTGCGAAACGGCCGACCTTTAGTATGGGGGACGAAGATCGTATTTTGGATATAGAGTCCACTGGATCAACGAGAATACCTTTCATAGATACTCTGCAGCACTTGAATGTCCATTTTTTAAGGGTACCCTGAAAAAAATTCCTATCTACTTTCAGTTGCTGCAGCATCCACACTCAACCCACACAACATCCGCTCTTTGCTGCCTCAGCACCCACTCTTTGCCGTCACAACAGCCACAGCATCTACTTTCTGATGTCGCAACATCTACTCTCTGTTGCACAACACCCAAATATAAAACTAATGTTAATATGTTGGTAGCAGTTCTAACAGCTGATGTTGCGAGGTCAGAAAGTGATGCTATGACAACAGAAAGCAGACGTAGGCGACAGCAGAAAGCTGATGCTAAATCAATCGAACGCATATGCTGCAACAGCTTAAGGTAGATGTTCCAACAAGCGCTAACATTCGGTTGATCACAAATCTGTACGCACAACCGATTTGGTTTTCTGGGTGTAGTCTCTCCTTCGAGCAGATATTTGAAATGATTAAGAACATTCATTGCGAATTTGAATTGAAGGCAAGATCATCAGAACAATCACCGACAATGGATCTAATTTTACCAAGGCTTTTAGGGAGTTCGGTTGAAAATGGGAGTGATACTGATGTTGGTAACGCAAGTGCGCTCAAAGAATTATTATGTTTGGAGAACGTTTACTGCAAATATACTACTTTTGAAAACAAACTTAAACGACAAAACAAACAAAAAACATTTGCTCCAAATTAAGTCATTTTGCCGCAAATAATAAATAAATTTGCAACAAATTTAAAACTAATTTCTAATAAACGTTTAAACGATTTCGATATAAGCTTTGTTTTTATCGACCAGAACGAAAGTAGCTCGGTGGCACAGCGTGTATGTGCATAACTTATAAACCTTACGTCCCGCGTTCGAATCCTGGCTGAGCTAAACATTTTTTTTTTTCGTTACTTAAACGTTGGTTGCAAACGAAACAACAAACGAAATGTGTTTGTCTAATTTTTCGTTTCTTAAGAACGAAAAAATTCTTTGAGGGTGGTGATGAGGAGATGATTGATTTTCCCTACATTTCTGCTTACCTTCCTAAACATTTTTGATGTGGCAGTCATACTCTAAAACTACTTTTTACCACGGATTTTAAAAAAAATGTAAGCAATTTTCGCTAGACACAAGCAAGATCTTCGTTGGTTTGTTTACTTGTATATAAATACAAATGTATATCTCGGAGATATACTCAGCATATTGAAAAATATGAAGAGGAAAACATTCGAGTCGCATTCTTATCTTTCTTTTCTTGTAATAGTTTTGGGTAAGTTTAGACTGTAGGTTTTGAACAAAAGGTAACATTTTTTAAGTTCAAATCAATTAAAAAACTTTGTAGATTTGACTATTAAATTAGAAGAATAATTTTAAGATTTATTAGAATAAAAGATTAACTTTAATTGTTCTTTGCCACTTACTTCAATGGTGGCGAAGACGATGAATCGGGTAATTGATTACGAGACATTTTTTGTTGTTATCGTTTGTAGTTTTTATTTTAATTAGTATGAACTTATATTAATTAATTAGTTATTAATTATGCAAAAACCTTGATCTAATTCACTTGAAACGGTTTGCACTGATTTCCGTTTCCGTTCCGCGCACGCACTCGCACTCTGATTAGATAATTTATAATAAATTCATCTCAGGGGAATCAAGAGCCTTTTATAGTTGCAAATTGGTCCAACTGGAATAACTGAACACGAGCATTTGAAAAATCACAGGATATTCATCCCTTAACTGAACCGAGAAGCTGAGATTTTACATCCACATAGCTGCTGGTGCTATTCGTGCTTGGTTGTCAAGGGGCGGAGTTTGTGATTACGGCTTCTACATACAGGGTGAGCATGGGTGGGAATTTAAAATTTAAATTTTTATTTTTGTTAGTAATTATTTTCTAAAGTACGCCGAGCTTAAAAAAAACAGAATTTTTAAAAAATGAATAAAAGCTGTAAAATTGTGAAAAAAGTGTGGTCGAATCATTTACGACACAAAGTATACCAGGGCCGTAGCGAAGGGGGGTTTTCCTCCCACTCATGACTCTTCGAAATTTCAATTTGCAAACCAAAAAAATGTTTTGTCTTACATTCATATATTAAACAAATTAGCATATAAACCCCTTCCCTACAAATGGCTGTGACTTCAGCTCCAAAGCCCTGAAAATACAGTTTTGAAATATGCAAAATATATACAGTGACTCACAAAAGTATTCGTACACCCCTTTCATTATGTGTAGTGGCTCACTGACACCATTTTTATTATTGATATTAGTATCAATGGAAAGGTCAATCCTTCAATACCTTTTTAATTTTACCGCTATTTACATATTTTCAGATAGTTAAAATCTCAAGAGCAACAAACGAACGATCGTTTTCTTCGCTGAGGCTGATAAAAAGCTACCTAATAAAACAATTGAACGAGGGGAGACTTAATGGTCTCGCCTCGCTCTCCATTGTTAGGAGTATGGAAATCAGACCTGATGAAGTCCTCGACGAAATGACCAAAAATAGTCGACTCCTTAACTTTTATAAAACCTATTTTTTATTTTTTTTGCTTAAGTTTTGGTAACATTATTGAATCTGAAATATTTTAGTCATAAATGAATTTTGGAAGGAAATTTACCTTGTTATTGAAAAAATATAATTTGAATTGTTTATAACTTTTGAATAAACTACACCAAATGTAATTTTTATAAAATTTAAAAAAAAATAGAGTGGACTATCTTTGGCTATCCCGAAGCTGAAATACCGCCACACAATATGATCCATTTAGAAGTACCCTCAAATATAAAAAAAATGTTGCTTTAGCACCACACTTTGAACCATTTATAGGTAGACAGATTAACTAAGTTTATATCAAACTGTATTTGAATGAAACGGTTTTTGAATTTGTGAGAAACAAGATACGTTTCTATCAAATTACTTTCGTTTGCGAATCGGGCACGATTTCAGTCGCCACAAAGTGTATTTTCTCTAAAAGTAATCAACGGCTGTGCGAACAATCGCCCAAAAACCAAAAATGAACAATCGCCCAAAAATTTTGGGCCATTCTTCATAATGAATAAAAGCCCAAAAAATTGCGAAAATCGCCCAAAAAATCATGAATTTTCGCCCAAAAGTTAAAATGAACAATCGCCCAAAATATTGGGCTTTTGTTCATAATGAATAATAACCCAAAAACAAAATGAACAATCGCCCAAAAAAAATTTTTATTTTTTATAACCCTTATATTAACTTGCTTTGGGCGGACTATATATATATATATATATATATATCCTCAAATATGCGGCGAGCTTTTTCATACACTTCCACATGAGCTAGAGCGCTGAAATTTGGAACACTGATAGAACTCCGGTGACAATGCATTCTATTAAATTTTGGGGTCCATCAGAGGCGTAGGGGGCCGTGGGGAGACTCAAACTTTTTTTTTTAAACATGGCATAACTTACAATTCCTTCAAGCTACAATGTTGAAATTTGGTAGGTGAGTTCTTATTGACAAAATGAAATTTTTTACCCTTTGGAAAGGGGGGTGTGGGGGCAAAGGGGAGCGGGATGGAGCCAATTTAAAGACCTAACTTTCGTATTTTGTAAGCTACAGAGCCGAAATTTTTTACTTAGGTTCGCATTCGGGAAAAAGAGTAAAAAAAGGGAAAAAAAGGGGGAAAAAGGGGGGAGAAAAAAATTTTTTTTTTAAAAAAACAAAAAAAGAGGAAAATAAAAACAGAGTAAAAAACAAGTTTTTTAAAATATAACCCTTTAACCGACTAAAAAGCAGAAAATAAATTTTCTTTAAATTAATTTCAGCAATTTCGATTTAAAATTAAGGGTTTTTGGATACTTTCCTCCGAATATCATTGCAGATTTTATAGTAGCCAAAAACCCTTAATTTTAAATCGAAATTGCTGAAATTAATTTAAAGAAAATTTATTTTCTGCTTTTTAGTCGGTTAAAGGGTTATATTTTAAAAAACTTGTTTTTTACTCTGTTTTTATTTTTAATAATAAGAAAACATTTCAGATATTCATATTTCAAAGAAACAAAGAATTTGGAAACTTCTGCTTTTATAGAATTCTTAAGCTGCGGTCAGATTAGGCAATTATTTGCCCGAATACACTCAGATATTTTTAATATCAACTAAAATCGTATGTGACTGAACCAGTATTTTATTTTTCTGAATATATTTTCCCAATATTTGTGCAAATATTTGCCTATTTGTAGTAATGTTATAATGTTATTCGAAGTAGGTTGTAAAAAAGCGCCGGAGGCCAAAAATTTTAACCAAAAATCGCGCGATTTTTGGTTAAAATTTTTTAAGTTTAAAAGGATGTGTGTTTAGCTATTACAAAAAACATCTTTGTACATCTTTTTTTGGTGTGTCGTTAAAATGAAAAATTTTATAAAAAATCTTGCGATTTTATAATACTTTTGTTGTTGTAATTTTCGTGTTGATTTATGAATGAACATTTTTGTAGTGTACCCACTCCTATTTATGTGTCAAAAGCTGGATTTCAACAAAATCAAAAAATGAACAATCGCCCAAAAAAATATTTTTGGTCGATTTTTAATTTTTTGATTTTTGGGCAATTTTTCATTATGAAGAATTGCCCAAAAAAAAAAATTAAAAAACACCCAAATCAAAAATGAACAATCGCCCAAAAATGTTGGTACAATTTTTTGGGCGATTGTTCATTTTTGGTTTTTGGGCGATTGTTCGTTGGGCGATTGTTCGCACAGCCGTAATCAACATTTGCAGCAACAATAATTCATTGAGTGCAAATTGTATGGTATCTAAATTAAGAATCTGGAAATGTTCTTAATTTAAAAACTTTGTCCAAACTCAGCATAACCTTAAATTACAAATTTACTAAATCAGCACAATTAGTCCACAAGAACGTCGGATACAACCGAATACAAGCAACTCAAATACTGGCAATGCCTTCTCTAGGATCTTGAAGAAGCGGCGCCTGATCTGCCTAAGCGCGAGGAGCTCAAAGCAGAATATGTGAAAAATATACGAACAAGTCGTGATGCTCCAGCTGAACTCTATCGAATCAGCGTTAGCCACAATACTGGATTAGCCAAAATATTTGTAAAATTTGTTGGTTTTGCGGCTACCCAAATATATGTGATCTATGTGAAACTTTAATAAATGTTACAAAATTGAGAAAAACGTAGAACCAAAAATGTTTCCACAGCTAAATGTATCCAAATAGATATATTTTCGGTGTAAATGAAAAGTTAAATTATTTTAAATGAATTTAAGCATGAGATACCTGAAAGTAAATGACTTTAAAAATGAAATGAGCAAAATATGAACAGGCTTACTTTTTAAAGGGTATAGGGTGAAACCAGCATCTTCTTTGTGTTATTTTTGCACCTGTTTTTGACAACTTGCTGCTGTTAATATAGCTATCGCAGCATGAATCAGCCATGTTTATTTTTGTATTTTCCCTTTTTCTTCATTTCATTCATAAACGGCAGCAAATATCCCCTAGGACAAACGGTGGGGGTCACACAAAGTCACAAGTACGAAATGCATTGCGGAAGGGTGGAGCCAGACTGAAGACACGCGAATGAGAGGGGTTTAGCGGCAATACAAACGGCCAAACGGCAACATCAGTTATGTAATTTGAGTCCATGATGATGGCGGTTATGAAATCAAATCCTTAAATAGTTCCAATGCAGGATTTGATTTCATAACATACATACACCTGCTATAAAATACGTATTTGATTTCCTGGAACGAAAGTTAAAAGTAGTTCAAGTTTAGGTAAAATTCACAGGAACCGTAGGAGATTTACTTCCCACAGAAGTAACCAATAAAACTGAATTAGTTGGGCAATTAATTAACCTTCCTTAATAGTTGACAATTGCCTTCACACTTCATTTAACAAACTCGCCGACTTGTGAAATTTGTTACGCGTTTACGGTGACTCTTCATGGTAAACCGCAGAGAATGTCATTCATAAAAGGATACTTCCACTGAAGCGTACTTGAACTTCATTTAGTTGCCTGTGCGGCGGTGATGACATGCAAAATCTCAATACAAAAGCCAAGCGGACGACTGGCGGCCGGCCCAACGACACCCTTTCGCTGTCAGCAATTGTGGAAATTGAATTATTTATATTTGATGTTTTAAAAACAGAAATTAGCCACGTCAATAGCTGCAATGACGATAGCAATCGGCACAAGAAGAGGCACACCCCTGTAGCTTCCAGCAGCGACCGGGGCACCCTTCACGCTCATTTAAAGACGATCAAAACTATGAAGTGCCGCGTGTCCGACATACGTTCCCATAGTTGAGTTGAGAACCATTTTCCCGAGGCGAGAAAAACCGCCGAGTACAATCGAACAATATGTCAACCGTCGGCGTGTAAAGGAAAAGCAAACCTTTTCATTACCAGCAATCCGAACAAGCCCGAGTTCATGCCGCGCACGTTCGCCGCTCCGCTCACGATGACAGTAATCAGTTTTGATGTGGCGATATCATCCGACCCTTCTTAGTGTTTGATGACGACTGAGAAAGAGATGGCACGTAGAACCAGGCTGGCACCCTCCTCTTCAGTTATTTTTTAAACTATTTTCACAAATCTGACAACCTTAAGTGCAATCTTGTTACAAAGCAATGTAAACACGATTGTTAATTTAACCAACCAGTCGTCGTCTCTCCCCTCCTCGTCACGTTGTCGTAGTTTCCAGCGATCGTCGCAGGACTTTGGCTTGGTTCTTTTGCGTTTATGTGTCAGGCCACAATTAAATTATCGCATTTCAAACAAGGGGTTTCCGGGGTTTGCCGGGTAATTTGCTGTGTTTGCCTTGCGGAAGGTGTAGTACACAGTTTCACAGTTATGTTGTTGTTCTTGGTTTGTATTGTGCCGAAGTGTGTGGGAAAAAATAATACATTTGCATTTTAGGTAGACTTTGTTTGGATCGGAATAGTCGCATGAGGAATGGGAGGTGGAGTTTTTTTTCCTGTGAAAGGATTTAATTTAAGGCAATTCACTGAATTTTGATTAGCCTTAGTGGAATTTGTGGTAATCTTAACAGGATAAAAAGTAGTCGGCGAAGGGGTGTAGGCTAATCAACACAGATTTCTTATGTGAAATTTGTTTGCAGTCGACTAGAGGGAACAGAATCGATCGATACTACGTGGTACAGAACCTAATTTTCTACCTAATTTTCGACATCATTGCACACAAATTGCCTATTGGAGAATATTTTTTAAACATTATCGTCTTCGAAAGCTGGCCTTAAAATCCACACAAATAACAAAAATTGGCCCTAAGGCAATTAAAATCAAAGCTAGTAGCAGCAAAAACTCCAATTTTGGTAAGAAAGAAGTAGAAATGGGCCTTTACGGATCTTGATGTCATTGCTCAAATCGCTTATAACATTAAGCTCCGTGAATGAAAATGGATTGGTTTACCCTACAATCACCAGATGAAATATGTCGAGAGGCTGTCGAATGGAATCCGCAGGGCAGTTGGAGAAGAGGACATCCTAAAGCAACGTGGAAGCGAAGCCTAGAAGACTCGGGCAAATCATGGAAAGAAATAAAAATTATAGCAAATAACCGTACGAGGTGGAAATGTTTTGATGAGGCCCTATGCTCCCAGACGAATTCAACATTCCAATGATGATAATTTTAAAATTAAATCTAAATCTTTTTAACCGCTTCAATATAAGAAGATTTTAGTGCCGAACAATGTTTGAAAAAGATTTTTTCTTTTGGTGCTGAATGTCCCAAAGTTTTTATCAAATCTGACGACTAGAAACCTCATCGATATTTGATTGAAAATGACGAAATCAAAGAAGAGTCCTGCATCAAAACTTGTATTAAAATTATTTTACAATGATGAAATTGGTAAAAAGAAAAAAAGGGCAGGGAAAAAATTTAAAAATAACCCTTAAACCGACTAATAAGTAGAAAATAAATTTCCTTCAAAATCTGCAATGATATTAGGAACAAAGTAGCCAAAAACCTTTATCAAAACTGGTTTTTTAAATTTTTTATTTTTTTTATAGGGCACAGAAAAAATAATATTCGCAACAGATACTAAAAATTACAGAATTCCTCCAGTCACAATCCACTCCGGATTGTGAGTAATATGTAAAACAAAAAAAAAAGAATTTAAAAAATGTTAACACTATCTTGGAAAACTACGCCTTCCTTATCCACATATTCGCAAGTTTCCCGCTATTCATTGTGAAATTGCATCTGCTGGAGACATTTTGGCCACAGGCAGAAATTGAAATTTCAAGGAGGCACGTGCCCAAAACTCCTTCGTTCTCTCAGAAGTGACATGGTGCCCGTTGTCGAAGTTGAAAGACACACCCATTTTCGCATTAAAATTGTTTTCCTAACAGGGTGCCTATCATACGAAAAGAAATACGATTTTACAAATTTAAGTCAATCGGTTAATTGGTCGCCGGGCTTAAATCACCGTAACCATATTTCCTAACCCCTGTATTTCAAGCCGCAGTCAATTCAATTACAAGGGATGAAAATTATCAACATTTCCACTCAACTAAATTCTCAGCGTATTTTTGTTTTGCTTCTCACATCTCAGCAAACAAACAATTGTACAAAGTGTATCTGGAACATATCGATTCGCCTGCTTAACAACATAAATGAATGCATTTTAGGACTGTGGTTAATTTTAGCATCAACAAAACAGATTGAGCGCCTGTGGCCGTCGTAATCCACTTTCAAGCGGCGGCGCACTCGGCTTATGTCCTCTTAAATAGTTTGTTTATTTGTATTTGTTCTGATGCCACAATTTGCGTGGCGAATTCATTGCTCAACCGTTGTGATGATGACAATAAAACAAACAACAATCTGAGAGAATCTTATGCATTTCCGGTGTGTGGGAAAAACAAACAAGAACTTCACACCTTTCTGGAATTTTCGTGGGGGAAAAAAACCTTGAGGTATTTTTTTTTAAATGATTCACTAAATTTTATATGAACTTTGGTCCCACCGATACTAAAATACTTTCACATACATACTATTTCGTTCCAGTTCCATTCGCATTCCGTTGCCGACACAATTTACAACAAATAAAAAATCGACGACAAAATCGGTATTGAAGATTCTCATCCGATGTTTCCCATTTTCCAAACCATCCAAATGGAAGCAACGAGGAATGCCAAAATTTGGAGCTCAAGAACTAAGGCAGTTAACGCGCGAAATGACAAACAGACAGGCGTAATAGGAGATGCCTTCCAAGGTGTCCAAACTATAAATCTCTCAGCTTAAGCCCTTCGCATTGCAGACCATAACATTCGGATTAGATGGTTATCATGAAGGAATATCTGCCAATTTCGAGTAAACAGAGAGTCGTGGTAATACTAACCCAATCTAAGGCGACCATCTGGAAATGCGCGACAAAGTTCGTGTTGGTAGGGGGTAGGGGTGGTTTTTATTGTTTATTTTTATTTATATTTATTTATTTATTACGGCTTCTTTGAGTCTAGTTCAAAATACTTAAAAATAATATAACAAAATAACATATTAAGGGAGTTCAAAATGGTCTCATATTGGTCAAAAATTCATATTGAGGGAGTTCATACTGGTCTCATATTGTTCATAAAGTCATATTGTTGTATAAATATACAATAGTCATAAAAATGTTGTTGCTTTTTTCCATACAAAAAATTTTACGACCAATACAACTCAGCAAGCTGTGTTTTTCTACTCTCACACTCACTATTCCTCTCATTTTAAAGTTGTTGCCAAAAAAGTTGTAGGAATTTGTGAAAATTGGACTTTGGGACTAACTTTAATGCATAAAACGTGCGCGACTTGCCGAAAATATTGCAAAAAAGATCGTGGAGTCCACCAAAACTCTTCTGGCCATCAACTTGGGCTATATAGCCACTTGCATCTCCCGGCACACGAATGCTGGGCCCAGAGGATTTTAGAAGCATTTTGAATGCATTCAACATGTGCGGCTGCTTGAAAATATTGAAACAAAGCTCACGTGAACCACAGAATTACTTCCGACCGTCGATTTGGGTTGCATCACCACCTCCGCGATTAGTGGCGTGCACCCCGGGGCCAAAGAACTAGGTTAGGTCCGAAATTTGTAATGTAAGAGAGTTTATTTTGAAATGGGTGCGTTCACAACTATCGTATTATTTTCAAATATGATTGTATGACAATATGACTTTATGATTACTTGTGAACTCCCTTATTGTATTATATTATATTACATGGGTGATTTAATGTAATTATATAAGAATTTAATGCAAGATTTAAAAACAAGATATTGAGACATGTACCACACAATCAAATACACCATTTATCTAATCTCCAATGTTTTGGTATAATCATACAATTTTCTTTTGAACAAGTCAATTTTAACATTTTTTATATTTACTGGTATCTCATTGAAGCATTTTAATCCTTTATAAAAAAGACTTTTTTGTTCAGACATTGTTTTATAATTCGGCAATTTAAAATCAGCCAATGAATCGATTTTGGTTAAAAAAAAATTTTTTACTTTGAGGTCTATTTAAAAAAAGCTATGGTTTTCTAAGATTTTCATGGAAATGATTTTTGGATCCAAAAACTCAAACGAACATGAAAGAAATCCTTGAAAACAGGCAAATGTGCAAACCATGATTCAAGAAAATAAGGTTGAACGAGTTGCTCTTTCGGGAGAGGATATGTTCAAAAAACACAGCAAATGTCAATGCCAAATGGAAAATGAAAACAAATGAAACACAGCAAAAAAACACAGCACTTTTAAATTTTAGTGAAAGTGCTCTAACCTCTAAATTCTTGAATCATGGGGCAACAGAAAACATTTCATCTCTGTCTTCAACAATTGTCAAGCATTTTCTTCTTAGCATGTTGGTGTTCGCGAACAAAGCGAAATGCACAATTAGGGAAGTTACTGGCTAATTGAAAAATTTCACTCGTCTAAGTGTAAAATTAAAAATTCGTCTTCATCATGTGAAAAGCAGCACTTGCGGGACAAATTTCACCATTTTGGGACAGTTTTTACAATTATTAAAATGCGGGACAACTTCTGCAATTCCGGGACGGTTGGCCGCCTTAACTTAATCTAAACTTTACCAAGCCTCCTTTAGGGTGCGACAAAAACAATATGCACTTGGATATAAAAAAAACCCTAGATCCCATACAAACATTATGAATGTGCAAAACTAATTCCAAAAGAAACCAGGCATGCACAAAATTGTTGCCCAATAGTCTACGATAAGTCGAGACACGAACCGTGCAGCGTTGCTCTTGTCAGTGTGGCCAGAAGCTGTGGAAATAAAAGGCTGAATTGACCTAAGAAAAAGGCAGAAAAAAACTAAAAGGCTAAATAAAAGAAATTTAATTTTTAGTTTGAATTTTATTTTTAGCACATTTTATTCACATATGAGTTAAAAAAGTTACTTTTCAGTTCTTTCCACCTTGATCCTCAACGAATTATGGACTATGTATTAGATTACACCATGATATAATTTTGAGATCATGGTGGATGATTCATTTGCCCGATGAAAGTATTATGTTAGTGTATTATTTTTATTATTGATATTATTTATATTGATTCCCAAAAAATCTACGACCGCAATTCGTTTTGAGGGTCTCAGCGACCACTCAAGGTTTGATATTGAATTGGTTATAACGAATTGATGGATTTTAAATTTCGATCTCAATGGAAAGACTTTCATCTGGCGTTTGAGTGTGGTGTTCTATTTTTAACTTTAAAAGTTAAAGGTTGTTAACGTTTAAAAATGTATGAAAAACCTGAACAAAAATTGTTAAAATAAATCTTCAAAATTCGACATAAAAAGGTGCAAATAATTGAAGAAGTGGTTGATGTTGTAAGTTCTTTTACCACAATTTTTGATTAAATGTGAATTTTTCACAATTTTACTAAGCAATTTACAACTTAAGGGCTAAACACATTTGGAACGATAAGGAGAAAATATAAAATAGAAATGCATTTAATGACAAGACGAGAAGTCAACCACAACGCCATCTGTTGGCAAATTTTGCTTTTGCATATGAAAAACTATCGTTTCTCGTTATCGTTCCAATTGTGTTTAGCCCTTTAGACGTGAAAAAACAGTTAGATTTACTATAACGTACGTCCAAATACCTTCAATATGGATATATGGTTGTCATCAGTGTTGCCGTTTTTGTACCTGTTTTTCACTCCAATGAAAAGTTGAATAAAAGTGGAATTTTCTAAAGTTTGACTTAAATAACCTTTTTCTTCATATCAACACTACTTTACTGTCAAGTAGAATTATTACTTGTAAAATTTCCTTTATTTTGATACCATGGTGTGTGTATTGAGTATTGGACTTTTTCACAAGCAATTTATAAACGGAAAGCTCCCAATATGAAAGCTTATTTGCTAAATCATCTACTATATGGGAAATAATTATAGCAACGAATGTTTAGGAAAATTGTTTATTGCACGCCAAAATAATATCAAGTTTTTGATGGATAGCGCAATATTCTTACTACAAAAGAAAGGAGTTTTCAAATAAAAAGAAAAAGTTTTCAAATTAAAAATTTTTTTTTATTAAAATTATTTTTTTTCGTTTTTTTTTTATTCACAGAGCCACACTTTGGTGCTATAATTTCTACATTGGGTGAACTGGATTGGTCTAATTGGTAGCGAGTCATGTGCCTGTTGATATTCTTTTCGAAGTCCGCTTGAAATAACCGATCCCTGTCTAGATGAATGCAGTCTCAATTTTCCCAAGGATTATCTTACGGTGGCGAATTGTTTTCCACTATCCGTCGTAATTCCGGAATTGGTTTGTGTTCGTTAATGGACCTTGTGGGTTCGATGATTACACCGTTCGTGTGTGATTATGGTCATTAGACAACTGCTCCGATTATTGGACTCTTTAGTTTGGTTGCGGCCTTCAGTGTGTTTTTATTGCCCGAGACGTGGAATCATTTGCTGCCCGAAACAATTGAAGATGGTGAACATTTCGGCAAGAAGAAAAAAGCGGAGGAGAAGTGATAGTAAAATTGTGAATATGGTCTTCGTAAAAAGATTTCTAAAAATATTAAAATCCAAAAAGAAATTTTGCTAATATATTTTTTTTTATTTTTTAAATACATACTTAAATCATTTATAATGGGTCAAATGTGACTCATTTGGTATTAAAACATTATTTTATTATGAAATGTTTGCTATAATATTTTGTTATCAATTTCTCTAGGTGTACCATATCTCCGGCTTTCGTCAGTAATTCGCACATTCTTTCATCTGCTGGTTAATGCTGGTAATTGTGCTATTTAAATTTGTTAATTGTGATAACCTGACATTGACCAGAGCTTATTAAAATTTAATATTTAATGAACTGTTCAGTATAATCTTCAATTATTTGCAATACGCTAGAACCTTTTTTGTTTTGTTTTTTTGTGCGTCTAAAATTTTTCTATTTCTTTCGTCTAAAGTTCAATTCGTATTGCGCGTGCGGCCGAGCGTAATGCGGTCAAAGGTGGTGTGTAACAGCAACTTGTGAATGGCATGTAGCACATATTTTAGTTTCGCCAAATGGCCACCTTGTGTAGCTTTTTATTTAATGTGCATAATTTTTCAGTTGGGTACGTTCGGTGGCAAAATGTCAACAGCTTTATACCAGGTAAAAATGTTTCGATATCTAAATTCAATCCTAGAACAATACCGAAAAAAAGTCGAATTAGGATTTGATATGTTGAACAGAAAAAATTCAAAAATTTAATTTTTTCAAATATTTTTTTTACTTTAACATGTTTTTTTTGTAAAAAATTTGATTTCTAAGTTGTTTCTAGTCTAGTGTGATGAGTTTACATCCTATTGTGTTTTTAAAGGTATGTTTTTCCTCTATCAAATGCATATTTACCATATTAAATCCAACTGAAACTGTATTTTAAAAGAATTATTATGCACAAATGTGATTTAAACGCTTTTAAGAATTGAGCCTGAAAAACTGGGAGACACGGTACTCTTTTTGAACCCCCTCAAACAGAATTTATCCCTATCATGTGCATTTGTAAGAGTCAAACGGTGTAATACATCAAAATTTTTAGTAAACGATTCCGAATATACAGTTTTATTTTAGGTGGGCGCGGTAAAGGTTTGAGCGTCTAAAAGCTGTTTAAACGACGCCCAGGGTGTTCCCAGAATTTACAAAAAATTCCAGGGTTCGCGGTTTGGCTGTGCGTTGATGAACCATCGTATTTACCAATCAAGCAATCAATCACATATCGGAACCAACTCTTTTTGCTTGTATAACCTCAAGTAGAGAGTGGACTGAAAATTAACCCAATATCATTTTGATATTGCTTCATATCAATTTCACTACACAATATAAATCATATTACCAAATTTAGGGTTGTTTGACTGCATCTTATCAAAACTTACTTTGTATTTTGATAGATCCTGATAATTTGTCTGAGTAGGGACGTATCTGAATACACATGCTGACTCAGTTGCTGTTTGTGAATGGTGACGCATTTACGAAGAACTCTTGATCTGACCCTTCACACCTTTTTACCAACGTTTATTGCACTTGTTTTTGTGAAACTAATCTTTGTTTTAGCACCAAATCCAAGTCGTATTTCGTTAACTTAACACTTGACAATAATGTGAGCGGAAGCAATAAAAATATGGGACTAGAGTAAATAATTGAGTGTTCGTAAAAATGCAGTGCAGTACCTTAAAGGTTAGCTACTATACCCATAAATTACAAATTTTGAAAAATTACGAACAAATAAAATAAAAATGTCTAAAAATTTTAAAAATTTTAAATAATTTTTTTTAATATAAAAGAAATGAAAAAGAAGTGAGAACCGCAGCTCTACGGGCGCCACATATTTCGTACATTGTTTTAGAATTATTTTGTTAACTTGCGCCACTGTGCCATTTTCGTTACTCAACGAGTTCAATTGAATACAGCGGCGACAACAAAACAGAAAAACCAGCAACAACAATATCAACAACAACCGAAACAAAACGACACTATTTGCACAACGATAGTGACAGTGTTTTTCGTGAAACGGACGTGAGCAGTGCGGTGTATGGTGCGGTTGGTCCATGTTTGGGGAGAAGACAAGAGGCGCACAGAAGTGGCAGAAAAAAAAAACAAACACAACGCGCCCCTCTTGCAACGCTACCATCATCATCATCATCACCATAATCATCATCGTCGTAGTCGTCGCACTGCTGCTGCTGCTGCTGCTACTACTTTGTGTGACTTTTTTTCGCGTCCAGCTCGAACAGCTTGGACAATATAAGTTTCAGTTTCAATACGACGGCGGACGTACCATATCAGCGCTGATAAAGAAACGCTTTGGCAAAAATTTAAATACGAAAATTTTTTAAATAAATATAAAATCTTTTTTAAAGCAGAAGTTTTAAACGAAACAACCAAGTCTTTACATTGAGAGTGATTCGTTGGAAGTGGCCAAGTGTCGCGAAGGCGCATTAATTAGATGGCTGCGGCGGCATACGCGCGCATTTCGAAGGTGCAAATTAACAACTTCATTAGCGGTCAGCGGCATTTCATTTAATTTTGAGTTTGTTTTGTTATTTATTCTGTTTGAATTGTGTGCAAAAAAAGTTGTTAATGAAAAGCTGCCGAAACTTAGCGCCCAAGTGAAAATTTGCAAATTACAATAACAGCAACGGCAACAACAACAACAACAGAAGCGCCTATAAAATATAAAAAGTTGGCAATTTGCTATTTTTAACGCCACTCGATGTGTGCATGTGTCGATTGTGAGGTGAATGCGAAGTGAACATGAAGTGAAGTGGCGCGAAACGCGCTGATTTCAATTAAAAACTTTTCGATTGCGATTTAGCGATTTGAGCGCGATTTTCACACACACACACGCGACAGAAACATAAAATAACACTCTACCACCTGCCCCAGCGCCGAAAACTCGTCTCAACGCGTGAATCGCTTGTGTGAAACTATCTGCGAAATTAATTCAGTTCAAAGGAATTCTGAGAAAGAAAACAAAGCTGAATGAAAATGTGTGGCACAATGATAACAGCAAACATTTATTTACTTTCACACACCAGCGCAATGATAACAGAAACATTGCCTGTTAATTGAAAGTTAAATGTGCCAAAAGAAAACACAAACAATTGTTTACTCTTCCAAGGAAAATGATAAGCGATCGATGATAAAGTTGCAACAAATAAAAATGAAATAAAAAAAATAGAAACCTTCAAGCTTTGAGTATATGCGCTGAATTAGCGCAATCCATTGCAGCGATAGTAAAAAAATAAACACTTCGTTTTTACAATTCGCTTGAATCTAATCAATTGGCGCCACTTTGAGCGCGTGCCTTTCTGTAGTACCAAAACAAAATTGTAGAAAATCCCAAAAACAAACAGAGTGAAAATGTCAAAACCGCGCAAATGCTCAAAGTGCGATGTGCTGAGTGAGGATGAAAAAAGTGAACTGCTGGTTTACTCCTCAGGCAAGGCGGGCGGCCGAAGGCCTTCGCTGGAGCCAAATCAGGCCTTGCTGGAGGACTTCTTTATAGGTAAGAGTGTTTGCAACTTTATTTCTGAATAATGATGTCACTTTCGCTTCATATGAAGTATTCCAAAAGAAATATGTATAACAAATATATTTTTTCAGTTTTATGAAATACTGAGTCTGTCCAGCAACCGTCCGTTTTGTATTCGTCAGGAATCTCAAAATCCATTTAATCCATTTATTTGCCATTTACAGCTCACAAAACAATGCAAAACAAACACGAATTTGCATAATTCGTGTGCGACGTTAAAAAATTTGAAACATCAAAAAACGAAAAACTATTTTCGGTCATAGACGAACTTAAGATATCGGAGGACTTCCTTGGTAGATACATAGATATCATCAAGAATTAGAGACCGACCAAATTTCGGTTTCGGCATTTCGAACAAAAAAGCTGTTTCGGTCGTGTTTCGGATTCGGCCGAAAAATAAAATATCGCTTTTGGCCGAAATTTCGATATTTCTGCCGAAAATATACACAATTTGTTCTTTTATTTTTTCGGTCAAAATTAAAAGTTAATAAGCCAAAACAAATGAAATCGGTGCCGGGACATACTCTCTAGAGTACATTAAGTTAAATGATAGAATTTGGATCTGGGCTCAAAATCCCTGCACAGAGGTGTTTTAATCCTTTTTAAATTTGTTTTCTTTTAAATCAATTGGGGGAAATAGTAAATTAAATCCTACTTTTGAAAAAAAAACATTATAATAATAATAGTAAGAGAATTATCTATTGCCTGACCGTTTAAATACCCTGCAAAATTTTTCGGTATTTTATCGATATTTTATTGATATTTTATCGATATTTTTGTTGATAATTTTTCGGTATTTTATTGATAGTTTTCCAATATTTTATCGATAACACAACCCTTAAAAATTTGAACGTTTTGAGACTCCAAACTTAACTTTTCTTAAAGGGTTTTTAACTCTGAACTAGAGCGTTCTCAGAATTTTCCATCACGTCAGGTTTTTAAGAAATTCAGGATCAAAAAGTCAAAAAATTTCAGATTTCGAATTATTAATTAAGTTATTACGCGATTTTTGATATTTGTTTATAGTTTATGTGTATGTAGTCGTGTAGTGCTATGATTTCCCTTTAAAATAAAATATAGGTTTGTAAATTTTTGTTGTCAATTTCCTAAGATATGAATATTTGAAAAAATTACCAACAATTTTGATTGTATAGTTTTTTGTTAAGACTCTAATTTGAAAAAAACTAGAGGAGATAGAGCAATACCGTGGACACTAGGACACCAAATCGTAAAAATGTGAGTAATAGCTTTTGAAGATAAATGTTAGTACTAAACGATGACGTTAACAGAATTATCAATTTGGCTATATTTTGGCATGAATTTTCCAAAAACCTGACGTGATAGAAAATTTCTTAAGAAAAGTGAAGTTTATTAATAATTTTTAAATAATTTATCGAGGATTTTTCGATAATTTTCTTTATATATCAATAATTGTCGATACTAATAATTTTTCGATAATTATCTATAATTTTTCGATTTTTTATCGATAATTTATTTATAGTTTATCGATATTTCCTATTTAATATTCCGTGCTGGTCTAGAGTGCGGGGTATACAAATTATAACGTGTTTGCACTTTCGTGACCAAAGTTATTTTGTTTTTTTTACACCTAAAAATTTGTTGTTCTATTTTCATTGTTGTTCCATAAAAAGAATTGCTTTTGTCAAAAAAGCTAAGTTAGAGAGAAGAATGACTTGAAATCTAACCTTTTGGGTGTAGTTTGGAAGCTCAATATCCGCAAAATTGATTTTAAAAATACAGTAAACCAAGCAATTTTTAAGCGACTGCATCTTTTGAAAGGAAACTAACTTCGCAAAACCCATCGTTACCAGGTCGGATTCCTTAATCTTCAAATTGTTGCATATTTCAAGTTGAAAACCATTTATGCTTTAATTTCTGATAAATTTATCGGGAATATCACTTCGAATTAGACAGTTTAAAGCATGTGGAGCTCTAACAAAATTGAAAATACTTAATTCCCTTCTTCTCAATTTTGTTTGATGTAGTTCGAATCAATTCAAACACTTGTTGAGTAGTAGGGTATACGAGTGTAGGATAATCGACAATACAAAGTATTTTTTTTTACTATATGTGAGTAAGTGTTCGTTGCACATGATTTAATATTCGAAACTCATCGTCATCTTAAAATTCCACTTAAGCACAATTTAAATTAAGCGACAATTTGTGCCCATGTTGGACTGTTTTATATACGAGCGACAGTATCAGTCACCCTACCACCAACAAAAACAACAACAAAAACACATGTACTGATACTCGTGAACAAATTCTAATCAAAATAAAATGCGACAGAGCAGAGATACTCAGCGCAGCTTTTGTTTCAGTCGAGTTGCTGTCATTGCTTGGTTGTATGGCCGCGAGTAAAGCGCGAATTTAGTTTAATGATGCGCAAACGCTGCGCAGCCTTACTCTACTCTAATTGTGAGGCGAACGTACTCATCTAAGTATATTTACCGAATGCACAAATGTCGCATCTGATTACTTTGAGATTAACCGCGCACTGGCTGGGTTTTTCGTTTCAACAGTTTTTTTTTTACATAATTGAATTATCATCATCAGCCACACCATTACCAGCGTCATCATCACTTAGTTGCTGCTGTCAGCTGGTGTAAATAGTGTGAAATGAAAAAATAAACAATATATTTCGACCATTATTGTCTGTATGTATTAGGAGAGGCTTCAAAGGGGACTTGGACTTAAATATTTGAACAGAAATTTTATGACACATTCGAAGTGAAAATATGTCAACTGCAATAAACACTTGAGAATAGTTAAAATTTAAGTGGTGGACGGAAGGCCCCTTTCAAGTACGTCATTAATAACGGTGAAGAGGCGAAGCCGTAAGCTGCAATTGCGTCCCTTCAATTGAGCAATGATTTATTATTTTAAATGTTGTTAATACTCGTAAATAAGTTCGTAGTGAAATATTTATGTAATTGGAAAACTGTGCCAGAGCGCAGGAGTCATGGAAGCTTCTCCTGACCTACACCAACACACCGGTTTGAAACTCTCGGTTAAGGTTACAAAGGGTTTTCAATGTGCAACGTACGAAGGTGAAAGTGGATTTTAAACTAAATAACTTTTGCTGGGAAACAATTTGAGTTCGGAAATTTCTGCTCTTAATTTTTGTTAATACCATTTATTTTCACAGTCAAAGCTTACAAATCTTGTTACACAAGGCGGTAGTCTCGCCTCGCCTTTATATGTTGTCTCGTCGGTGAAATCCTGACGAATCTTGCGCCCATCATTTCTCTTCCGTTTGGCTGTACAGAATGAAGTAATTTTCCTCATCCAGCAATCAGCAAACATGCATGTTCGTACACACGTAATAGTTTTAAAATTCAATTTCATGCTTGCCTAAATGCATTTTGTGAAGTGACGGCCGCCAGGCTATGTGGTTTATGAGGTGTCGGGTAGGTCATTTTCATCAAGTGCAGTGCACTCGCAACGAGCATGTGTTACGTACAATGCTGCTGAACAAAAATTTAAGCAATTTATTTCGAATAATGAATTAAATGATAACGACTAAATTGCTTATTCGTCATGTCATGAACAAAACCATCCACTCACAAATATCTTGGGAAAAATCGAAGTCTACTCAGTGGGCATTTTGCACGGTACATGTACCACTTTTAGATACAAAATGTATACACCTTTAGACAAAATTGTATGAAATATTTACTACTTATAGCATAAATAGGAAGAATTATACCAAAAATCGTAAATTTTTTTGGACCATAATACAATTTTATACCTTATGGTATAAATTTTGGTAACGCACATGATCGGGGCCGACAGATTCTGTTAGAGGGGGTTAAAAAAAAGCACCCGTGTCTCCCAGTTTTTCTAGATCAATTCTTAAAACTATTTAAATCTCATTTATGCATTTTGCATTGTTCTCATGTACATAATAAATCTTCAAAAATACAGTTTTGATTGGATTTTAAATATGAAATATTTGATAGGGGAAAAACATACCTTTAAAAAACTTTAAACTTTTTACAATCGGATGTAAACTCATTGCGCTAGAAATTTGTATGCAAATTTCATACAAATCATACAAAATTAGTCGTTTTAAGCGAAAAATCAAACTTTTTAAAAATTTCTCAAAATTTAGGTAACATTTGTATCACTTAACTTTCTTTTGCAAAGTAGTATGTTTTTTTTTTTATTTTGTGGCGGCCATGGTGCAGTTGGTTAAAGGGTTCTGCTGTGTCACGATCGGAAGGGATGAGGTTCAATTTCTACCCGGGGCAGGTCAAGGAAAAGTGTGTGCGACAAGTTTTTCTGGAAAGTTTTTCTGGCAAGATACAGAATTAATTTGTGTGACATGTTTTTCTGGAAAGACCGCCACCTCGAGTAAACATTGGCAAAACTAACGAGAGTATAACTTGCCAAGGACTGCTTCAATTTTTCCATCCACCGTTCGGATCCGGCATTAAACTGTAGGTCCCTGCACTTATCATATACTAGCCCCTGACAATTGCAGCAAGAAGCATGTGGTATCACAATGGACCTTATTTGGTCTAAGTGTGTCGGTGTTCCGGCAGTCACCCGCAGGAAAAAAGTTTCAGAATAGGTAAATTTTTGGATCCATCTGTCTCAATATTAGCTACCTTTTTGATGAATTATTTTGTAAAGTTCCCAATTTTTTTAAACGGACCAAAAACATGGTTCATAATCAAGGTATAAATGTTCTAGACTAGCATTCGACAGCCTTGACTTAATCCGCCCTGTGGTTTATAATGAAACGACAAAAGCGAAAAGTGGCAAAACGATGACGTCCTTTGCTAAGAAAAAAACAGCGACTCTATCAATGTATAAAGGAGGATACACACAATATTAACAAATCCAAAGTAGTAAATGTGAGTACTTTTCAAAATGTAAATACCTGCTGGCATACAATTTGTTGTTGTACAAATTCGCAGCTTAATTGATTTAAGTTGCACTGAGCTTGAACCCGACTATACACAATATTCATTTAGAGCTCGTTAAATATAAATCAGTTGCATGTAAATAAAATTCATATTTTCATTAAAAAATTATCGATGGCCCTATTATTTTGTCCAGTTGAATTATGACCAAATTCGCAAATTTGATTTTTTATGTTTTTTTCTGCTATGTTTGCCTTATTTTTAAATTTACACAATGCAATAATAATGTGGCTCTGTCAACAATTAGAGTGCAAAAAAATCCTGGCCCTATTATTTTTCCCATGAGTGTACATGATTAGCATGGCAAATTAGAATTGGAAATTATCGTTAAAAAATCGAGATAAAATATGGAAAAATTATTAAAAAGTGATTGAAAATTGATCTATCAAATATCAAAACAATATCATGAAAACTATTGATAAAATATCGAAAATTTTCAAAGATAACATCAGGCTTGTATTGTGCAGAGTATTTTAGCCTCTTACTATTTTTAACCCGAACTAAACCGCTCATTGAAAGGAATTTACTGAAAGCATAATATTTTGGTTTTGTTTATTTGATTAATCTAAAAAAAACTTCAAAATGCCACTACGCTAATGTGAAAATATTTGCAAAATAAGTGAAATGATTTTAAGCAGCTTTAATGCTGGGCAACTGAATTATTTTTTATAGTATTTAAGCAAATATTTATGCGCAAAAAAAAACATTTAAGTATTTAATTGACTTTGAACATTTCCAAGCAAAACAAAATTAAATTTAACAAACAAAAATAAACAAATGAATGGTGAGTGAATATATTTTCATCCATTTAGAAAGTGATTGAGGCTTCTTCAAACTATTAATTGAGGCCATAGGCATCTGGAAATGTGTACAGCGCTGCATGGCTGTGTATACTTTGAGCTACATGCGTATTTTCACCAATGTCGATCATGTTTTTAGCATGCAGCTTTTCTCAGCCAATTACCCCACAGACAATCACAACAAACCGAAAAAAGTGCACGGGCATAAACGCCACCCCCGAAAACAAGCAGAACAGAAAAGCTGCCAAAATCCTAAATGCACCTGGCGTAAACGAATAGCATCTTAATCAGTTTCGCGCCACATCAGCCGGAAAGCACATGGGCACACCACCCGACTTGCAGCGATGTTGCTGATTCATCATCATCACAGAATGCACGAAAATAGTGGGGGCGACGGCGGTGGTGGTGGTGATGGTGCTGCTGCATATGTTGCAACAATAAGAGAGAGCGCGTCCTTTGCCTGTCATCATCGTTTTCACACTTGTTACAATGGAATGGGCAGCTGACAGCGCATTCGGGGGAATTGGCTATGCGTCGTGCATAATGCCACTTCCGAGTACGTGTGCATGTCTGCCGGGTAAATGCAAATGCAAAACGATGATGATGATGATGAGCTTAGCGGCCGCTCATCCCATTTCATGTCACCTACTCGTTCGTATGCCTTCTGCTGCTACCACTGCTGCTCCACTTGTGGTGGGCAATTATTATTGTAATACAGCAATACACTCATCGTCGTGTCGGTCGGATAGTTTGAGTGAGTTTAGATGGCATGCCACTGTGCATTTCGTTTCATTTGATAATACAAAAAATGCCAGGGGCGCGGCTTATCAAAGGAGACTGAAGGGAATTTACCATCTTTTTTCAACAATTTTTTTTCTTGTTTTCATGTTTTTTGTTATATTTTAGGGATATTGTACTTGGTTCGAGAAATTAACATTCTGAAAAAAACCTGATCACAAAATAATGTTTTTTTTTTGCAAAAAAGTGTAATATTCGAATTTTTTTTGAACATTTTTTTTATCATTTGATTTTTTTTTAAATATTTTTTTTAAAATTTTATTACTTATTTTTTTTTTCAGAAAACAAATATAAAAAAATTTGTTGAAAACTCATCATAAAACAACAACAACAATTTTTTAAATGATACAAAAGCCAACAACATTTTTCAATGAATACCAAATTGAAAAAAATTTTATTCTTATAGAAAAATAGTTAAAAAAATTAAAAAAAGAACAAAATTTTAATATCGAAAAATGTTTGAAATAAAATTGATATCTTTACTTCATATTAAAACTATTTGTGACGTAGCAGGGCACTATGTATAAACCTCGGGGTGATCAGCGACCTCGTTTTAGTATAAATTGGCTTGTCCCGTCCCATTTTTGGCTGTCAAACAATGCTATATTTCTTGGAATTTTTTACAAAATTTTCAACCATTTTTTCCTTTTTTCCATCCCTTGAGATCTTTCTGTACTCACAAAAACAAAGTCGGTAAATCTAACCGAAAAAGAGGATTTAAAACGCTCCAACCCTCCAATGTTATACGTTTAACTAGTGTTGTTCCGATACTAGTACTCACAAGTACATACTCGATAATTTTATTTTTTTTCCGGGTATTATTTTGTCCTCGATACCTCTAACGAGTATTTTACTTGGTATCGATCAAATGTTTGGTGCCACTGCTTGAATGGCATTGAAAATGCAACATCGGATATAAAAATACAAAATGGCCGTCAAATTTCGTTACTTTCGTTTATCTTGAGAAATTCTGAACTGAATTGGATGGTGTTTTTTTATTTGATTGGAAATAATGTCGGCCATAAAACGGGAATGGACTGGAAAAATATGGTATTGGAACACAATTTTGAAATTAATCGAAAATAAAGTAGAAATGGAAAATATCGAGAAAATATCGAAAAGTTATTGAAAAATTATCAACAAAATATAGAAATGTGTTCGTAAAATTACCGAAAAATGGTCGACTACTGAAAGAAGAAGAAGAACAGAAGATATTTCTTTTACTGGTTTTATATAAAATACCATTTTTTTTATCAAAAAAAAAATAAAAAAACATTTTTTTTTAAAATAAAATTTTTTTTAAAAAAGGTTTTTAAATTTTAAAGTTTTTTAAGAAAAATTACTCGATACCAAATACTTGATACTTTTATTCGATATTTTTGGTAGTATCGAATTTTCCATTCGATACAAGTAATGAGTAAAAGCATCGATACTTTAGTGGTATCGAACCAAAACTAGGTTTAACCAATCAGAGATGGTAAATTTTTTTCACGGTAAGTTGTAAAATTTCGATATTTGAACTTTTAATGTCGAATTTGGAAGATTTATTTTAACAATTATTTCAGGTAATCCAACCTACATACAAAAAAAAAACTAGAGAGTGGACTATCTTCGGCTATACCGAAGTGGAAATACACCCACACAGTAGAAAGAAGTACCTCGAACATAAAAAAATGTGGTCTCAAGACCCTATTTTGAGCCAATTATAGGTGGTTTTGGAGCCCAAACCATGTCCGAAATCCATTTCTAAAAATTTCCAATCAAATCCGAAAAAAAAAAAATTGGTCTCAGGACCTCATTTAGACTCTTACATATGTGGCTTCGGAACCTCGGACCATGTCAAAAATACGTTTCTAAACATTTCCAATGGAATACAACAATAAAAAAGACTTGAATAATTTTTAACTTTTTTTTTCGGTGTATGGGAGCCACGCCCAGTTTTTGTCCGATTTGGCTGATTCTCGAACTTGATCTCAGTATTCACGAAAAAAAGTTTCAAGTCGATATCTCCAAAACTGCGACCGCTATCGTGCGGACGGACAGACGGACAGACGGACTGACAGACGGACATCGCTAAATCGACTCAGGAGGTGATACTGATCAAGAATATATATACTTTTCCATACCGGACACGCCTCCTTATGGGCGTTACAAACGTTGTGACAAAGTTAGTGTACCCTGCCACAGTGAGTGTGGGGGTATAATTAAAAAAATGTTTGGCAATATACGGTCAACAAAAATTTTTTATCGAATTGACTAAAAATTGTATCCATTTGACAAAGAAGATAGATCAAATTGATAAAAATTTTTTGTTGATCGTATATTGACAAAAACAGTTTTTTCGTTTTTTGTGTGAACGGTTAATAAATTCAGGTTTTTCATACATTTAGAAAAGTTGTACTTTAATAACTTTTTTCGGTTAATGTTACCGACGTTTTTTTTTCTGTGTAGAACCCCGTTGGAGTACTTCTTTGATTCATTTGTGAATCCCCATTATTGCTATTGTCCTCCCATTCTATCTCAAAAATCTTCCTTCAATCCGAAACCCTTTCGCCGGCTCTGTTCAATGTACGCGGCATTTCCCATGCAACAGTCAGTCTCAAGACCAATTCACAATTTGTAATGATTTCCCCCAAGAGAAAATCCAATACACAAAAGAGAAAAGTATTTCAACGTGTTTAACAGTAACATTAAATGACAGAGCAAGTCGGATTGCCAGCAGCAGAGCGTACGCAAATTGGAGTAGAACATTTTTGCGCTGCAGCTGGTGAAAAGTGTGCGGCGCGGCAGCAGAGAACGAGAAAAGCCGAACCAACCGCCTGTTGTACCAGCCACAGTAATGACCGAGCATACATCTCACAGCTCCACATACTGTGGATGCCGAAAAGGGTTGCCACATCTGCAGTCGTACATCTGATCAGTATGGCAACAGATTGAGTAGCAGATTGAATCAGATGCTGCTTGGTGATTTTGAAGCAAACAATCTTAAATTACAAAATATTCAAAAAATACTTCAATGGAGGACTGCTTTCAAATTGACGTGTCTTTGTGTTGCCCCAAATCTCTCTGGCAACCCTCAAGATATGCGACAAAAGAAAAACGATTCTGTTCTGTGCTCCCTCAGCGCACAGCAGACTAACAGTACAGAGTGAGCGGCCGTTCAAAACGTTCCTTGCCGCGGATGCTGCGCCCAAAATAGTAAGAAGCATAAGAATCGAATCGCAATCAGAATTTTCGCCATCAGCCATCCGCCACACGCTACGTTACAGTAACGCTACTGCGGATGGCTATGATGATGATGATGATGATGAAGACGATTCTTAGTTTGAGTTACGCGCTCGCTGCCGCCGAATTACTCGTCTAACCGAGCCAACGCATAAAAGTGCTTTTCCGTTCGACCGTGCGTTCAGTTACTCTCGGGAATTCGATGTGTGAATAACGCACCGCCTAAAAATAGGGACAAAAACGGCGAACGAAAACGCAATTGAATTAAATTTAAGCAAAGAAAAAAAAGATATAAAAATAAAAAATACAAAAACAAAAGTAAAAAAGTAAAAACAAAAAATAGAAAAACTGTGCTGAAAAAAATTCGCGTTGACGTTTTCCAAATTGGCGTTTGTTTCGGTTTATTTTTTTTTCAACTTTTTTTGATTTAGTGGTGAAGGCAAAGCAAAGAATTATTATTCTTTTTTTTCAAAATGTTGTTATCATATTTTTAAAAAAAAATGAAGCAAAAGACCAAGAACTAAACTGAACTGAGCAGAACAAGCGGCAACAGTCGCAAACGTGCGCCCCCGCATTTATTATTTGCTTTTATTTCGCGATAAAATGTCGCAAAGTATCGCCAAAGAGATACATTTAGAGATTCATGTTCATGATGTTGTTGTTGTTATTCCGAGTGTTTTCCTTGTTTTTTGTTGTTCTTTTTTTTCTTCTTCTTCTTGTATTTTATTTTGATGTTGTTCATTTTTGTTGTTGTCTTTGTGCTTAATATAAATATAAGTTCACACGTTTAGTCCCTTTTTGTCTGTACGCATTTTGCGTGCGAAATTTCCTTTGTTGATATTTAATCGACACGCTCTTGACAAAAGCGTTACTCTAATTTTTGTGCTTGCTGGTAACAGATTAAGTGCCGTCATTACAGTGTATCCTATGCATAACAGCGACATAATTTAACACCAATTCGAAATAATATGTAGCTATAAAATTACAACAACAAAAACAAATTGTAAACAAAAAATCTAATACAATTTAATTGAAATGGGAAAGTGTCACAGCGTGACGTATACGTAACCTTTGATCACTTAACATTATTCTTCTAACACCAGTTCCGCTGACGTTTAATTATGAGCTAAAGCTAATTATATTGGAAAACAGACTATAATTAATTATTCCTATCCAATAATTTGCAAAACTCATTTAACTAGTTTATAATTTATTAACAAATTACACAGTAGAACACAAATGAAAAGTTTCTGATAGAATTCGTTCACAAAAAAAAAATACACCTGTGCAATAATTTTGTAAGTTAACATCTAAACAGTTTTTAGTTTCTTTCGATCCAAATAGAGAGAAAGATTTAGATATTTTACCATTTTGACATATTGACCCCATTCCACATAAGCCCTATCCATAAAAAGTTAAATTTTATTGTACAGTGTTTTTTTTTATTTCACTTTCATTCAACACCTGCAATATTTGTAAACGATGTTAATTGTAACACTAGGCAACAAAATGACGGTTTTTTTTTCTGATGGTCGATCTGATAACGGATTCTGATAGGCCTTGCTTTACCCCCAAATTGTTTTTCTGGATTAGCTCGAATAAGCGAGTGATTCGTGGTCAAAGTCCAAAGGAGGTTACTTCACTTTTGTTGAAACAACTTTTCAACGGTAATCGATATCGTGTAAGTATCTTCAGCAAAAATATTCTACTTAACCCCAGCAGCAATGTTAAGCTAGTGTCAGTTTTTAGGCGCTCAAAATAACCCAAATAAAAAATTTCAGTTTTTTCAATAACATTTTTGATTTTTTAAATTTGAAAAAAAAAAGTTTTTTGTATTCTGGGTTATTTTTGAACAGTAAATATTTATTTTTTTGGGTTAGGATGTGCAGCAATATTGTAGTTAGGGTTTAATTATATATTTTTGTTAAAAAAACTAAAACGATAGCACTACAGGTTAAAAAGTTTTTTCAACAAAAGTGAAGTAATTTTGACCGTGAATCACTCGTTTATTCAAGCAAATCCCGAAAACCCCTTTGGGGATGTTATTATATAGACCAAGACCTATCGGAGTCTGTTATCAGATCGGCAATCAGAATTTGGTGTTGCATAGTGTAATTTAACTACAATGTATAGCTGCCGCGAAGCTATACTTAACCATGGACATGTCGTTGGGATAGGTTAGTGTAGCGTAGGCTGTCTCACGGTGAGACATACTTAGATGATTCAGTCTTAGGATCGGTTTCGCAGTGCACTTCAGTTGTCTTCGTCGGATACTTTAAAGTTCTAGTTCAGAGACTTCAGCTCATTTTAAGGACAGTTTGGCCTTGATGTATTTTTTTTTAAGGATCTTGTTATTAAAGTATATACTTAGACCTAACAATAATATTTCAATGATTATAAAAATTCGCTTAATTCTACATATATCACTTAATTCTATTGCCCAACTCCATTGAATTTGGCAGTGTGACGCTGTCGTACTAATATATGAGCGATATATTAGTTTCGTTTAAGACGTGAGGGATTCAGAGGGCTTAGTTGGTTTCTTGCTAGAATGTTCGGGTGAGACATTAGCTTCTGCTTATAGTTCGGCCTTGAGGTATGTGTACATAAATGTGCTCCTACTAAGTGAATAATGTGAATGATGTTTACAAATAACATGTCAAACGCGATACATATCAAAGTTGACCCTTCGAGCAAGAAATGTTTTCAGAAAATCCAGTTCGAAATGTTCACTAATCACTTTTGACAAAATCGTTAATATTATACAGTTTATAATAACCATTCCGTGATACTAGACACATTTGGTCCCTGCAAAACTATTAACTTGTTCGCTCACTGTGTGTTGCATTGAAAATAGAGAAAAATTTTAATTTTTTGTTTTGTTCTTGACCGCAAATCTTTTCTGAGCTTCATTTACGTCTTCTTTATGTATGTATATAAAATATTGATTTATTTTTTATGATAACTGCTATCATCGGTGCAGCCACAGCCATTATTTGAGATTTCCATTCCAAAACGGTTTCTTGCTTTGGTCTGCCTGGTTAAGTTTCTGTGAAAGGTGTTAAATTTGTTGTGCATGCCAAAGTCGCCGTATCTTTTGTATTTTACGTAACATTTCTAATTTTGAATATGTCACAAAATGATACAGTAAAAACCGGCACTCTTAAAAGCAAAGTGGTTGTAATTGCATGCACTTTTTACGAATAGCTCACTCTGGCGTATACTTGATTTTAATTTCATAAATTTAAATATAATAATCTTCAAACTTGGTACTTTCTAGATAAAAATATGTTAGTACAGGATAATTTAAAAAAAATTTTAAAACTATTCCTTAAAGAACAACTAGGGAAATGACTAATGAGCAGCTTTTATACTTTTAATAATATCTCATATCGAAGCGTTCTTAATCTAGCTTCAGCAGCAAATTTATCATTTCTCCATTTTTCTTTTTAATTTCCACCACAAAAACTCTCTACACAAAATAATAAATCAAAACCATTCAATATCGTGAAATTCGTGTGCGAAAATCCAACCAAAGAATTCGTTTTAAAAGTGCATTTAGAAAAGAAATAAAAATAATAAATCTGAAAGGAAAGAAAAGGAAAAAAAACCAAACAACAACAATAACAACAAATATTTGCATATAAAAATAAGTCATAAACAGGATATCCGTTGTCGGCGCCGCGTTCGTACTTGTTATTTCGAAAAACAAGAGTTTCCGTTTCGAAAAATTTGAAATTGATCAAAAGGCGCGCACAAACGACAACGACGACAACAGACGACACAAAGCAGAAGAAGAGGCACGCGTATCGTCTGTGCTGTCAACGTCTGCTTGGATTTCTCCCATAGAATAACAGCAAACCAAAGCCAAAGGAGGAGCAGCATCGCCATCACTGAATATCCATTTGTGCAAATTTTGTGTGTGTGCTGTGCCCCTCGGAGACTTAGAAACTCACCATCACCGCCGCACCCGCACTCGTTGCTTTAGAGGAGAAACTTGTTTTCCCATAAGGTGAGCGTTCATTATGAAAAAATAAAAATAAAATAAAATAACAAGCTCAGCTGCAACATGTTGCCTGCTCTCAGTTTGTATGTCTGTCCGTCCATCCTTCCGCCCCATCCGTCCGTCGGTCTGACTGTCTGTCTGTCTGTTTGTCTCTCAAACTGTCTGCCACAGTAGAAGGAATTGGCTGTGGCATGCTGCGGCTTTCAATTTGCCAATTGAGATGAAGGGAAATTTGCTGTTTTAATGTAAACACAAGTTTTCGTTGAAATTGTGAAAAAAATCAAAGGGCAATTACCTGTAAGAGGGTGTGGAGTTGTGTTCAGTTGATTTGAATTGCTGGATTTGTCGGAGGGTATGGAAAAATTGATCATTATTGAAAGTAAAATAATTGTAAACGAAAAAACAAATTTTTTTCATCATATTCAAATAAGTTTTGTCAAAAAATAAGTACCAATGGGAGATACTAACAGTGGAGTTAACCAGGTGAGGAGATACTAAAGGGAAACTTTTATTATTGAAGGGAAACTCACTAAAACCTAGTCCGTGTCCGGACGGATTATGCCCTGGGGACTATTAATGTTTGTTATGTCGTGGACATCGTCAATGTCATATTTTCTCTAGTAGTTTTTGTTACCTCCGGCCGCTATTGGGAACATATTTACTTATATCCACTGTTCCCAGTGTTGTACTTCTCATCTGCCTCAGCGTTTATCGGTTTATCTTACAGTCATCTGGCCGAGCTATATGGGCTAAAATTACTACGCCATAAAAAATCGCAACAACAAAAAAAATGTTCAAAAATATTTTTAACACATGTTCGATGTTTTATAAAAAATGAAAAAAATTTCAACGAAATTCAATTTTTGTGAATTTATTTTTTATGTTTTGTGCAGTTTCGGATTACCAAATTATTAAGAATGACAGGAAAAGAAAAAGAAAGCACATATTTTAAATAGTCGCCTCGACTTCGCTGGCAGTACTTCAAGTGGCCGGCCCAATTTTTGCTGCATATTCCATCATTAGTGTCTCGAATGTTGGCCTCGAGCTCGGCCAAAGTAGTTGGCTCGAGTAGTTGGCTTGTTAGCGTATACTTACGACTTGACGTATCCCCAGAGAAAATAATCGAGGGGTGTCTAGTCGCATGTAGCGCCGTCTTGTTGGAACCACAGCTCGGATATATTGATGTTGTCGAGGTCTGGCTACAGAAAGCCGGTTAACTTTGATCTATACCGAGAACCATTTACGCACCCAGAGAAATACTTACCTCGATTGAGGAAAAACGGCTATCGAATTGAGGAAAAATGGGATTGATTTTTCGCCATAGAAAATTTTTATTTTTTGAGTGCAGAAATTTCTTTAATTTAAAGAAACTTTTTTCTTTGTTTTAGAGAAAAAAATCTATGAAAGGATGAAATTTTTCTACAATTTTAGGAAATTTTTCTATAATTTTCGGAAAATTCGGAAAATGCTTGCATTTGTTTTAAAGAAAATATTCTCTGAAAGAAAGAAATTTTTCCATAAATTTAGGAAATATTTCTTCAATTTGTTTTTCTTTATTAAAACCATTGTTTTTTCATACAAGAATAACTAGTACTACTACTAATTCTACTACTATAGTAGTATACTACTAAAATGTACTAGGTCCATAATATTATATATTATATATGTCATACATTTTTATTTGTATTACATACTTTTATTTGGTAGTTTTTGTATACATTAATATGCATATCAAAGTATAAACCACTTCAGAACTCGTTTCCTCACTAATTTTGAAATGTTTTGCGCGTCGACTGATATATTCAAATTTCTCAACATTGAAGAAAAAGGTATAATCAAATTGATCACCATAATTGCAAGTAATGAGAAAATATGTACTCATTTCAAGGAAAATTTATTCAAACCAGAGAAATTTTTATTCAAACGAGAGAAATTTTTTTGAGGAAACTTTTTCTTTGTTTTTGGGATGTGTAGTTTTCTGAGTGCGGTAACGGTATCTCCTTCCTCATTTCGAAAGAAATAAGGTCAATATTTTTTGGATGCAATAATGGCAATTTTGCTTGCTGACATAGCTGCTGAGCCAAAAATGGGCCGAGAAGATTATTTTTCGGTCAAAATCCGTATCTCCGGCCAACATTTTCAACGACCAATTAGAAAACTCACGGCGTTGTCTGACTTCAATACAATATTATGTGGATGTAGGCCTAAATCCAACCTCAAAATAAGCCTGGTTGCCTCTCTGGCGATGCCCAAGTCCGCTGATCGAAATGTCCGTCGAAGGTCTGTCGAAGAAGACCTTCGACACTGACCGCTACCGCGGCTATGTTTTCTTCACTTCGCACCAATTTCTGCCTGGTTGCTGGATTAAGGTCCAAAAGAGTGTACTCACGCTCAAACTTTACCACGATGTTTAGTACGAGAATAAATATGTGTATTAAGTGGTTCTGTTACCATTTTCCCAGTACAAATGTTTATTTACGAGTGTGAGTAAAAACAGACTCTCAAACTCCACTCTAAGCTTCAGCAGGTGAACTTCTATAACTTCTGTAACTTCTGCTTACTTAACAAATCATGTGTAACCCTCTAGGAGCTATGACAAGATTCACAACCTTATTACATTGTATCCTCTATCCGTTTGAGCAATAAACTCATCCCTAACATGCCATTCAAGGGCATTTTTTTTATATACTTTGCTGCCATTCGTTTAATGTTCTTCTTTGCATCAAGTCAACAAATAAATTGGATATTTTTCCAAAGAAAACATTTATGTTTATATTAAAATTATAAATTTTACTGTGAAGTAACGCACACACAAACACACACATAAACCTCCTCCATTGATCATTCAATTTATTTATTCTGAGAATAAGAACTGCACCTGTACTCGAACAGCAGCAGAAGCAGCCACCGCCCGCCACAAATATGCTACGAGTGTAGATAGTTTGACAAATTAGAATTGGCAGATATTTGCAAATGCTTGTCGGCTTTTAAGAAATATATTTCCAACATTTGAATCGAGCAAACAAGTTTTTGTGTTATTTATTTATTTCGTAGTTGTTGTTTTTTTTTTTTGTGTGGTTCTTTTCATTTATTGTTAGTCCAAATGTAGGTCATCTTCAGGCTCTTCTGTGGCATTGTTGGTGTTGCAACAATGATTTCGCAAAAATCTCTTTTCCTAATGGAAGTTTTGCCTTTACGATGACGATGACGACTACGACTAGGACGTCGACCGGCTCCTATACTTCTTCTTCTTCTTCTTCTTCTTCTTCTTCTTCTATACAAACTCCCACACAGTATACGCACATACTCAAGCACATTGGCTGTATTTGTATGGGAAATCTTTGCCGACGACTACTCACTCGCTTATGTATTGTTGTGTTCGTTCTTGTGCTCTTTTGTTAATCAAATTGTAATATCCTGCGAATCCCTCGTACAAATGGATTTATGTGTTTGTATTTGTATTGGCTTATTCTAGTATTTGTGTGTTTGTTTCTTTGTTTGTTTGTTTGTGTGCATGGGCGAGTGTGTGCGTTTACGTCCTGGTGTGAATTGTTCGCACAGATAAAAACCATTTTGCTCTTCACAAGCACAAAAAGGCATTTTTGTGTGTCTGTGAAATATTTTTGTGGGTCAATATTTTCATAAATTATCGCCTTTTTACGACAATAGAGAACGGAAAGTGGTTTTCTTAAGAAAAATTGTTCACATATTCACCATTTGGGATTCACCATTCACCATTTCGGAAAGATAATTAAATTGTGTAAAGTTAATAGGATTTTTCAGCCCAAATACAATTTGTAATGGCTTTGCTTGTTGCGATAAGTATTTATAAATTACACTGTGTAAGTGAACTTGGCTCGGGATCATGTAGGTATACCCCTTCGTTGTACTTACTTGGTATGGCTAGAGACACGTGAGTAGACGAGGAAATTATGGCAAATATTTTTCTTTGGTTTGCGTTAGGTTCGCTCTCAGCAATATCCCACGTACCGACGTTGGGTTCTTGACCTCCCTGAGAATTGTCTTTATATGCTGTGGTTTCCGATTCTCCAATACGGGCAACCCAATGGATCTATATGAAGGCCTAAGAGTGATCGCAAGGTTAGAACTGTTACTCCAGTAGTGTCATCTACACAAAAAATTAACCTAACCTGTAAGTACTTATATATCGTTGGCTTAATATAGAAAAGGCGTAACTCGTACAACATGTCGAGTTACGCATTTTCTATATTAAGCCAACGATATATATCCATGACAGTTATTTTTTCCCTCAAAAGGGTATAAAATTCAACGAATATTTATTGTGATTGCCGAAATATTTTCATACAATTAAATGGGCGCCTGGGCGTATGAGTAACATTTAATAACATATTTTTAAAAATGTTAGGTAATTTTCTATTAAAAATGTAATCTTGTGCTTTCTTTGGTGAAAATATATAATAATGTACTCCATATAAAATTTAATTTATGTATGAATTTGTTGTAAAAATATGTATAAATTGCTTATACGCCAGGAGAACAATTTCAAAATTTGTAGCCAAATTTGTAATTTTTAATTTATTTCTAATATTCCTCGATTTTGTTCCACTTGCTTTTACGATCCTAAAAGTATTGATTTATTTTCCAAATAGCATTTTTCGATATTGCAATTAAGTTAAAATTTATTACCACTCAGTGAATTAGTCCAAAAATTAAAGCAATTGTTCGCATAAAGTATTTTAAGTAATTCGCCTAATTACTTTCTCAAGAGCACAGCAGCAAATGGTCCGTTGCTGTTGAAATTTCTATTCAGCGATTTGGCATGCGTTCAAATTGTTAATTAATTATGGTAAAATGATGTTGTAAAAATCACATGGCGCCTAGCTGGCACGCGGACAGAGTTCGTCGGTTGGTCAAAATTCACTTGTGATATTCACATGGTTTTTAAAAGCAAATAAAAATTTAATTTACATTTTGGCGTTGAAATTTTGGAATAGATTTGAAAGGCAATTTGGAATTGAAAATAATGTGTTTGAAGTGGTGTGGTGATGGCAATTGAAATCCAAATTCGTATTCAATTATTGGGTGTTTGCTGGAAGATTAAACTCAAGAGGAGAATGATTTTTTCAATAAATTTTTGTGTGTATGTTCTTTAATTAAATTTATAATAAAATAAAATGGAAATCACAAAACCCGTTTCTACACACATTCAATGGACACACAATAAAAATACGCACAGCACAACAACGCAACATATAAGCATGCTCATCATCATCATCATCGTCACTCAACCGAAAGTGTCATTCATTTGTTGCTCTCAAAATGCCACAACAAAAACCACAACAAAGAAACCCCCAAAAAAATTATGAATGAACATAGCAAATGCAGCAAATCCAAGTGAATGCATTGCTCACACACAACAGAGTTATAAACAGAAAAAAAAACTATCATAAGCGCGGACTTCGCGGACAGGCGGTACGAAATTTTCATTGAAGAAGCGAAAAAGCGCAAAAAATCTTAATTCTGAAATGAAATACAAAACAGGCACGAACGTCACTTGACGGTTACATGACACATGACAAGTGACAACGCTCGAGCGAATTGAGGCGAGGCGAAGCGATGCGCCGTGTTGAGTGAGTGAGACATTAATTCCACATAGACAGGTTGGCGCAGCAACGGAATTACAATCTCGCGCGCGATACCGTGCACAATTTGCGGTATCATGTACGGGAGCGGTGTACTTTGCTGTCTACTACGGTTAGAGTGGCGGCTAATAGAATCGCATAGAGCATTAAGATCCATGCATTCTTCTATTTTAAGTATGCATATTTACTACTCAGGCCGCTATTGGTACAACCAAGGAACAGGAAAGGGAAAAAAAATTATGCTATGGTATTAAGAGCATATTTGGGAATATTTAATATGTACTTGTTTGTAAGAAGGTTTCAAATTGATATGTTTTGTATAATTATACTTTGCGAATTTTAATGGAATGATTTTTTATAAATAATAACTTAAAGACTGCATATTTTATAATTTGCACAGACCCAATTTTTGTGCATTTATCCAATTCCATACGTACGTCTGACTGTCAATTGGCACGACGCATCACGTAATTAGGCCGTGCGATCTATGGCGTGGTGAGTTTTAATTTAATTTTTGTTGTGCCAAATATTTTATCTACAAAATTACTGTGCACCTAATGTGCGGACGGACAGACAGACGGACATGGCTAAATCGACTCAGGAGGGCGTTACACACGTTGTGTCAAAGGGTATACTGCCACATCTTGTTATTTAAAATTTTTTTATTTCGACCAAAAAAAAAAAAGATTTTTGCACAAACTCGTTCACTATTTTGGATCCGGCATCGAGGTCAGTGACCCCGAAAACATTTTTATCCTCAATTTCCCGCTAAACATGGGTATTTTCCGAATTTAGAATTTTTTACTTCGACATCGAACTCGAGGTCAGAGTCTCCGAAAACTCCCCTTATACCAAGTTTCAAGTACTTCAATTTAGCCACGGCATCATTTTTGTCCACCTAGAAATGAAGGGTTGTAACTCTATTGATTCTAAGTACCAAAAAAATGATTCTGAGATATAACGAAAAATTTCAATAATACAAATAATGCCGAATTACATAGAAACGAAGCGTAGTACGAATTTTTGATGATTTCATTCGGATTCATCGTGAAAAAATACTATGAAAAACAGCTTTAGTTTCTCATTTAACCAAAAAAATGTCGATTGGAAAAAAAATTCCGCACTTTTAAAACAGCAAAAAATAAAAATTTTTTTAATTGTATGCGTTTAAGTTTCCGTGGCCCTATGTTCCTACAAGGAAGTTCCTACAAGGAACCTTAGGATTATATTATTATTAAGTTCCCGTATCTCAAAAACTAAAAGAGATGCAAAAAAAGGTTTTTTACAAATTTGTAGAGCTGAGAATGTTCTATAAAATATTTTTAAAACTTTAAAAATCGGTGTGATCATTTCAAAGTTTTAGTCCTAAAACTACGTTTACGCCGAAATGGAGCGTGCTGGTAAATGATTATGTTCGGATTCAGCGTATCGAAATACATATGAAACAACCATGTGTTATCGTGTAAAAAAAGTACTGTCGAACAGAGTTATGTTTCCCTGGACAGTAGTATCGGGCTACTCAAATAAACTTATACATAATAGCTAACTTGTTTTTTTTCTTTTTGGTACTTAGGCCCAATAGACATACAACCCTTCCATTGTATTCTATCCAAATTTGCGGGGTAATAAATAACTCCAAATTAGCCAATATTTTTATTGAGAGCTTTTAATGATAAAACTGGAAGGAGGTATTGTTTTAAATTCTAAATTTTGTCTAAATATTAGGTACACCCTACTATTGCGAAGCATTTGTGTTGTGTGCCAAGAATGTGTGCATATTTTTAATTGTTTTTTTTTTGTACTTCTTTTTTCATACGACTATTGGCTGAAATGAATGAAAAAAAACGGCTCGAATGACATTTTTTGGCGGTTTCAATTGAAAAAGAAAAATACAAATAAAACATCGCGGAGTGGCATGCATAAAAGCATCACATTATCACAGCAAAGTGCGGCCACAATTTGAATACCACACATGCATGAAATTATATGAAATTTGTGTGTGGCAGGGAATGCACAGAGTGTGATGCACTTTTATTGCGGCAAATTGCTTGTGGTTGGTAGCATTTGCGGGGTGAGGATTGTGTGAAAATTAGGTTGATTTTTTTTGTATTTTTCATTGTTTTTGTAATTTGCGTTTTTTGTTGTGGTTATTAGCTTTTTTTGCATTTTTTTCCCAACTCAACTGCTGTCAATGGTAGAACATTTTTTAAATTTCAAATTTGCATTTCGAAATTTTGCATGTTTACATTTATTTGCCAAATGTTTTATAAACAACTACAAATTATGAATTTTTCAATGAACTGTATTCAAGCAAATTCTCTTCTCGTTTGTTGCTCTAATTTTCTAATTGACCACTGTTCAAATGGTGGGCGGTGCAATTAATTAAAGTATTGCACTACTTTTTCATAAACCATTTCTCAAGTCTACGACACGAATGAGACGTTTTTGGATTCCACTCTGTGCATGTTGAGTGTGTGTGGACGGCTTCCTCTTTAAACGAGCATTGCACTCATGTTTAATAGAAATCTCTGAATTCGACTTGAATGCCATGACACACGAACCATCAGACTTGAGAGAAATATACAAAAATTGTAATGTGCAACCAACGCATTTGCCTCAGACGACTGTTGTCGCTTAGTGAAACCAATTTAGTAAAGCCTCACTGAGGGAAATGCTTGCTGAAATTATGTGCAATTAAGTAAAAATTAGTCACGATATTGATCCATTAATAAGAAGTCAATAATCAAGAATTCTTAATCATAGGAACTGTTAAAAGGGATAATCATAGTTTGTGATTTGTGTTTGCTTGATTTGTTCCACTTAAACATGAATTATTATTTTCCCTTTTAACACAATCAATGATCAGCAGGAATAGATTGGGCAAACCAAAACCATAAGTTATGATTATTTATTTATTATATATTTCATAATTTTAGGCTTATTTGAGAATAAATTAATCGTTCGTAATAATAATTTAAGCCCATATTGCTCAGCAAATCATAATAATCAACCAAGTTACTCATAATTCATGATAACACGTGCAGTTTCATGACCTAGTTAATCATCAATTATTCATTAAGAATGATAATATAAATCATGAAATTCATAAACCTAAATCATAATGTATTCACAATCCATATGCACTGTTTATGTACGAAATTGCATAATTTGTGACTAAAATTCATAATTAATGATTATAGTTCGTAATTAAGTAACCATAATTTTATGAGCTCAATAATAGTAAATCATGAGTCAACACTTCTCTCCGTGCTCTTGACTTCTGTTGTTGTTTTTTTATTGCCTCTTCGTGTGGGTGAATAATATCCAATGTTCAATTGAAACGAATCGTTGTTCGTAATAATTTTCAATTATAAAACAAATGAAGACTGCGCCAAAAGATCGCCCGCCATTGAGTGTCATGAACACATTGGTGAGGCATTTCTGCCGGCGCCGCCGTTCAGTATATTTGCGGATGATATGTATTCGCGGAATGTGACTTCTTTGGATGAACTTGAACCTAGTGGTGCTTTGTTGAATGGACACTGGCTTGATATAAGGAATGAGCTCTGGGAATGTTTAATAATGAAAAATTGTATCATTACAAAGGCTGTTCATTCCAAGCGCTTTGATTTCTTGTACAGTTAATTTTAGTGTCAACTATTGACTATGAAACATTTAATAAATCAATAAGTGATCGTGTAAAAATGTTCGATAACACTTGTTCGATGTCGTGATTGTGCCTCTCATTGCGAAAGGCCAATTTGACGCTTACTTTTTTTAATTGGCTGATATTTTTTAAGCGCCGACAGGCGTACAGACGGACAGTTGCATGCCAGCACACCCCCTTTTGCATTAAATTTTATTTCAACTTTAAAATTTATTATCGAAAACTACAACAACAACAAAATAAATGAATTTTTTATTGCTAATTTATTGTCTTTGGAGCTGCTAAACCGTTTTGTAATTGATGTGAGCAACGTATGCTGTCTTTGACTTGCTTGCTGTACCGGCAATTAGCGTCAATTTCAATTTTCATTTCACATTTTTTCAACGATTTTTAACGATGTTTCGATTTGATGTTCTGACCGTTTTTTGTGTGTGTGTGTTTGTGTGTGTGCTTGCAATTAGAGGCGATTCCAACTTGTGAGATGCAAATTGGTAGTCAATATCCATACGAGAAGGCATGTGCAACAATGAAATCTTACGAGCGTACATGTGCATGTATCTGTGTAGGCCGCTTGCAACTCAAACTCCTACTGGCACCGACTAACTGTCCTCCCCCTACCGTTCGCTCTACGAACCACGTACGTAGTTTGTAACATTGAAATGCGACCTTCAGTGACTGCGGCTTCGCCATATGGCCCTGATGAGTCCATGATGATGATGATGACGACGACGACGACGCAGGCAATGTCGCGCATATACATTCCATTTCATCCAGATGCGGCATACTGCCCAACTGTAGTTGCAAACCACTGGTGTGTGTTTTATGCGAGTGCCGTGTTGCCGCTGCACACGCTTTCATTGCATTAAAATTGATAATTAATTATCCTGGCATGTGTTGGCCATGTTGGCGGTGGCCAACTGTGATGTGTGCCTAGAAGTGCGTGAAATGTTCAGCGACATTTTTGCAGCATGCTGTCAAAACCACCTCGCGTCCACGGAAACAAAATGATGAAATGCATCAAGGTGAATGCTTGAACGATTACAGCTGAAATATGCTTTTCCGCGGTTAGCCGCCGGCAGTTAAAATTTGTATTCTCATAATTTAAATTTTACTTTGTTAATGAATTCATTGTCATTTACAAACCATTGGAGCAAGTGTTTTCCATTACATTCAGTGCAATATTAACTCAACTGGAAGTTTTGTTCAGTTGTTTGATTAGATTGTGCCATATAACATCTTTTGGGTAGTTGCTAATGAACTGAGGGCAATATACTTAATAACACTAAGGCTGCGAATGTTCAAAATATATAAAATGTATCGATTTACCGTAGAAATAAATCGATATTCAGTGTCGCTTTTTTTATGAAAGGGTATTTCGATCTTCCTTATGAGGCAATGGTTCGAAAATTGGTTTTTATAATTTGTTTTATAAATATCGATAAAATATAAAAAAATTTTAGAAAAAGTTATCGATAAAAAATCGATAAAGGAAGTGTTGTTGTTTGTTATAAAAAAATTGTAACTTTTTTCATTTCATCAAAGTGATTTTTTGTTATGTATCTTATAAAACCCGAAAGGCTTTTGCACATAATTTTACATTGATGCCAGAAAAAGTTGGGTAAATTGGGAAATATCATTAAATCAAGATATTTTGTTGTAATTTTTGTGTAAATAAAGCGTTAACATGTTTTATTTCATCGGATTAGCCAACATGCGACCATGACTCTGATTGATTTTTGAATTTTTTTAATGAGTTTTAATTGAATTGAATTTTTACTGTCTTTATTTTTTTTATTTAGCTTCCTTCCTTTTTAACTGTTTAATAAACATAATATTTGATTGAACCAACAAATTTTTCGTTTTTTGGTAAATCTTTTATTATTTCCCACTTTACCCCAATTTTTTCAAGAAAGGAAAGGTGTTTTGAAAATCACCCAAAAGTTGTATTAAAAGACAAAGAACACTATGCGACAAAAAAAAAGTTTGAAAGGTTTTTTTTGCATATTCGGATTCTACTAGTCATAATTAGTGATACACGGTTTTTGTCTTAAAAAAATTTCATTTTTGTGAATTTTTCAGTGTTTTAAATCTTGCTTTTTGAACCACTCTACTTTTTTATAGAGAGGCATTCCTTACTAGAGCCCGACCGATAAGCATTTTCAGGCCGAAGCCGATGCCGAAGGTCAATTGGCAGCCTATTACTTCGGCCAACCGAAGCCGAAGCCGATACTTAAATAAAAAACCATTAAAAACTGGTTTTTTTTTTGTATTTTCATTCAAATTCGAGTGTATACACATTTAGTTTTTTAAGGAACTAAAATTTTATTTAAACAAATAATAAAAGTAACCAAAAGAATTCACAAACAAATTTGGGCCTTCTAGGTCAAAACTAACAGGAGATTTTTTTAAAATCATTTTTAAAAATTTGGAGTAAAGCATAAAACAATAGGAATTTAGTAGAAATGGTAGAGAATTCTTCAAAGAATAAATCCATCTAAGTAGCTGTTTTAATTGTAACAAAATCGGTCCCGGATTTGAGCACCAGAACTACTTTTCATATATGTTGGCGCAGGAATTTGGGCTACATTTCTAAAAGGTAGAATCCTTCCGTGAGCCTCCTACCCCTATATTTGAAATTTCATACAGTTTACCAGGACTCCTTTTAACATAAACATCAGGGCGAGTATTAAGCTTCCAAATCTATATTTAAAATTCAGTAATCCACCCAGAAATTCCATCAATTACACAATTTTACATTCAAGTCTCAAGAAAATCAGTAAGACCGTTTAGATGTAATGTGGGCTAGAAAACCGTATCGTAAAAAATTAGTTTTGAAAAGCTTCGGCCAAAACTTCAACCATTTTTTGGAAAAACCGAAGCCGAAGCCGAATGTGCATTTTCGGCCGATAACGGTCGAAGCCGATGCCGAAGCCGATTAATCGGTCGGGCTCTATCCCTTACACATATTTTAATGAATCCACAAAGGAGGTACCATATAATTTCCTATTGTCTGTGTTGCCATATAATTTTTAGTGTTTGAAAAATTTGATAGGCTTGTAACTTTGACCAAACCTTTTAGTGCAACACTCAAAAATTTTTTTGTCGCACAGTGCAATATTAAAAACATTGCATAAAATAAAAATGCATTTAAGATGGCTTAACTTGGCATTTCGGGCAAAGTAAGGTGGGAATATGTTCGTTGGAATGTGATTTCTTAGAATCAAGAAGATACATTCAAACGAACAAACAATGTTTGAGTACTTTTATTTGGTAGGCAATTAAATGAACTAAAAATAGTTTTTTTACAATATTTTTATTTTACCTCCACTGTTATTGCTGCTATAATACTAATAATTAAATAAACAAATAATTTTTTTTAGTAAAATCGAAAAAAAAATGTTTAATAGTTTCACTTACGATTTTTGATAGCGTTATGTTAGTTTTGATGCGTTCTATTATGATCAATCGAAAAAACCAACCAAACAAATATTTTTCCAAATTTTGTCGTATAGAGTAATTTGTATTATGTTGATGCAGTAATTTAGATATGAACCACTCTATGAAATAGGCCCTACAAAAGAATTAAAAAACAATTTCTAGGAATTTTGTTGTAGCCAGATTGAAGGGTGTCCCTTATTTCATCTTCCTCTACCAGCTTTTGGTACAAAGTAATAGAAAAATTTCTTTATGCTTTATGTACTACATAAAGCATAAATTGTATACGATTTTCAGAACAATTCTTGAATCGCACTCTAATTCGTGCTGGGAGAAAATTTATTCAATAAAATTGGTTAAAAGCAAAAAAACAAAAAGATATAAAAATATTTATTTAGATTGAACCAGAACCGTTTAAAATCATAGAACCGAAACCGGAATCGATATTTTTTTAAATTTAATGTTGTTGATATATTGTCCTTATTTAAGTGTCTAGTATAGCCTAAGCGAGCGCTCCTGCGTCGTCTGTGTGACAGATATCATTTTAGCAAAGTACACAGATCGGTTCCTTGTATTTATGAAGCTGCTCTACGGAAAATGGTAAAGGACAAGTGCCCATGTGACACCCATTCCTACATCAATATCTTGGAATAATTAAATATAAATCAGGATCGATCGGCTAAGAGTGAAGAGAGTTTCCGTCTTATGTTACGATATTTTCCAGAAAACGGATCGATGTATGAAAACAAACATAAAAATGCCTACTCAGTGAAATTTTGTTTAGAGAAAAGATGAGCTCTCTAAATGTATACGGCCAATGGTATACGTGCCTCATGGCACGAAGCCTTTGGATTTGCCCCTTCATGTCTTGATAAACTTTGGCCGAAATTTGTACAAATTTAAGTGCAAGTAATCCATTTTCAACATACCTAAATGGATTAAGCTCTTTACACGCATTACTTAGCTGTCAAAGTTTTTCCCCTCCTCCCCGCCACTATTTGCCATTGATCCTCGACCAGCGAGAACAAAATGAAGTAGAAGAAGAATTACTTGTATAAGTTCAACTGTGGCACAACAATCCTAACCATTTCATTATTCACCAAACAACTACGAACAAAACAATAACAAAAAAGAAGCGAACAAACAAAAGCAATCTACAGAAACTTGAGTAAAAAGTTAACTTATTCGCTTAAGTAAACAAAACGCTGACCGAACGGCGGGGCACGAAGGATGTGGCTGGAGGACCCCACCTACTGACACACACAGCCTGCGGTCGGTCGGTTGAGGTAGCCACACTTCCCAACATACTTTCGAAAAGACTTAATGCCGAGCTGTGTTTAATCTCTTTTAATGTGATTGACTCTGCTCGAATGGCAGCGGCGAATGAAACGAAACGAAATAAGTTCGCTTCAGTTAACAAACGTGCGGCGCGCGTATTGTTTATGCCCAAGATGGAGAGGTAGGTGTGGTGGTGGTGGGGGTGGTTATGAGGTTGATGTTGGACTCCTTAGCCGCAATTGCTGCTGGGGATAATGGAGTGCGCAGCGGTCTTATTGTTTTGTAAGTGGTTTAAGACGTTTTTAATGGCGTTTACGTGAGTGTGTCTCTAAGCACACACACACTGGCTGGACAATGGACAAAGGCACAGAAAACAGTGAAATGCTGGAATGCCCTTGTTCCCTCCTGCTATGGCAGCAAGTTAATGCACGAGTGGAGCCGCTGCTTTGATTAGACTGCCGATGGCTCGTTTACTTGGTACGGCTAAAGAGGTCGAGTCGCTTGGGGGGCTAACGCTCTTAACTAATTGTTAGCTTGTGTTAGTGACATCCCTAATTATATTAATTTGCAGATAGCATTTTTTTTTTCACTGTACTATTTGATGTGCGTAAGGCTTAACTGAAAGTTTATAAAATAAATAATAATTTAAAAAATTAATTAAAATTTAAAAAATTAAATAAAATTTTAAAAATAAATTAAAATAAAAAAATTAATTTAATGAAATAGAATTAATTAAATAACATTTTTTTAAATTAAATTATGAAAATTTTTTTAATTTAATAAAATTTAAATAATTAGGAAAATTTAAATCTAATTTCTATTCCAATTCTTCTCTTTTCAGTTCCTGCGTGCAAAATGCACACAAATAAACCGTCCCCAGAGCACGATGATTCCACCACACAAAGTATACCCGCCGCTAATAAAACTGACGCCACCGCACTCCAGCAAATAGTGCAGCGGAAAAACTCCAACAAGTCCTCCCCCACCAACGATCTGACCACACCGACAGCAACCACAACGATAATTGCACCAGCTATGGACTCACCACCCAGCCACACTGCCATCGGCCAGCAACAGCATCGCACTGGATCGGCGGGTTCCGGTTCCGGTTCAGATAGACACCATCCCAGCGATGGCGAAGAAGAGACTGATGCCATTGGCGACTTGGTTGGTCAATTTGGCAAATGGCAGTTTTTAATGACCATTTTGCTGTCGCTGTTCCAAGTGCCCAATACATTTCACATATCGTCGTCCATCTACCAGGTTCGTTTGACGAATTCACCGGCCGAATACCAGATTTAATTTTGCATTGTTTCCCTCCCTCACAAACCACTCGCGCGTTGCCTAGGCTGCTAATAAGAATTTCTGGTGCATGCGTCCCACACATTTGCAGCACCTGCCCGTCGATGTGTGGCGCAATCTGAGCAATTCCAATGACAACTGCTTCCAGGCGTCCATAGACTGGAGTCGCATACCGAACGACACTGTGCAACTGCAGGTAAGCGGGAGATAATTTCAAAAATTCCAACCATTTTCGGTTGTTTGCATGTGCATGTGAGTGCCTCCGTTGCGGCACTCGTGTGGAAAATCCCATTTCGAAATTTTCCATTTTGCACTCATTGTTTGGTAACTTAGTTTTGTTTCTATCTGGTTACATTGCAGCAGCAACAGTCGGCGACGTTCGCGCTGATTGAGTCAAATGCCAGCCGTGTGGCCTGCTCGGCCTGGGAATACGACAGCAACGACAATGTGGGGAATATTTGGACCTCCGAATGGGATTTGGTGTGCGACAAGGAGTATTTGAAGAATGTAGCAGAAATGTTCTTTCTGCTGGGTGTGGCAACTGGTGGCATTATCTCCGGCTATCTGTCGGATAAATTTGGCAGAAAGACAATGTTGTTCATTTCGGCTGTGCTGCAGACAATTTTCGGTACGTCAAAAGGAGACTAAAAACAAAACAAGAAAAGAGCAAACCGAAAAAGGGCTGCAAGGTTTTAATTAGTTACACAATCCTTTGCTCTTTTTCCATCCATTTCCATCTAACATTTGACATTGCTTAGTGCATACACACCCCTGCCCTCCACTTACAATTAGATATGACTTTGACATTTGTTTGCTGATGCAACAGGAAATGACTGTGAACTTGACAATCTGCTTCAAAGCAGTCAGAGAGGAATCCTTGGTATTCTTGATTGAATCGTTGGCACTTGCATTGCGGTTCAAACGCGCTCAAAAGGACTTTTGCAATGACAATGACTGCCGATGCCGTGTGTTGAGGTACCTTTAATTAGATTCAAGAGCTGTGCTTGCTTGATGGAGGTGGTGGTTTTTGCACTATTCATACTCGTATAATCGATATCAATTATTTCGACGCCCCCGACAATGCAACATCAGGGGCGAAATAGCAAATCTAAGATTAGAATTTCCGCATTGTGGTAATTTTAAAGCAAACATTTACTTTGGATTAGGCAAGAAGGGAGGGAGAAGAAAAAATTAAAACTATCACATCAAATATCATCCGTCATCAGCAAGAAATAAAAAAAGAGTAAAAAACAAGTTTTTTAAAATATAAACCTTTAACCGACTAAAAAGCTGAAAATAAATTTCCTTGAAATTCAGCAATTTTGATTTAAAATTAAGGGTTTTTGGCTACTTTATTCCTAATATCATTGCAGATTTTGAAGTCGCCAAAACCCTTAATTTTAAATCGAAATTGCCGAGATTAATTTAAAGGAAATTTATTTTCTGCTTTGTAGTCGGTTAAAGGGTTATATTTTAAAAATATAACCCTTTAACCCCCTTTTTTCCCCTTTTTCCACCCTTTTTTACTCTTTTTCCCAAATGCGAACCTAAGTAAAAAATTTCAGCCTTGTAACTTACAAAATACGAGAGTTAGAACTTTAAATTGGCTCCATCCCGCTCCCCTTTGCCCCAACATCCCCCCTTTCCAAAGGGTACAAAATTTAATTTTGTAAGGAAGAACTCATCTACCAAATTTCATCAATGTAGCTTGAAGGAATTGGAAGTTATGGCATGTTTAAAAAAAAAGGTTTGAGTCCCCCCACGGCCCCCTAAGCCTCTGATGGACCCCACGCCTCTGATGGACCCCACGCCTCTGATGGACCCTCTGATTTAATAGAATGCATTGTCACCGGAGTTCTATCAGTGTTCCAAATTTCAGCTCTCTAGCTCATGTGGAAGTGTATGAAAAAGCTCGCCGCAGATTTGAGGATATATATATTTATACATATATATATATATATATATATATAGTCCGCCCAAAGCAAGTTAATATAAGGGTTATAAAAAGGTTTCTTTGTTACACTCTTCAACCTTGACCTATACAATTGGTGTTTTGAAGTATCTCTATGGTTCGATAATCACATCCTGTTGATAATGTGGAAACATATCGATGGTCATAAGTTGATACCTCATAAAAGAATTTTTGTACCCTACACCTCATGAGGTATGGGTATATTCACTTTGGTCTTATGTTTGTAACACCAAGAAGGAGGCGTGTCCGGTATAGAAAACTGTATATATTCTTGATCAGCGTCACCTCCTGAGTTGATTCAGCCATATCCGTTTGTCCGTCCTCTTTTGTGTAAACACGATTGCAGGAGCTAGAAGAAAGCTAGGGATCCCAAATTTTAGATTTACCCTTTTTAGGCCCTAGAAGGACGGCCACGCCTACCTCCTAAGTGAAAATCGTGTTTTCACCGAAATTTGAAGATTTCATCAAAACAGTATGAAATTTTGTATAGGGTGGTCTTTAGTGTCGCTGATTTCGAATTTAATATCGAAATTGCAAAATTGTGCTCATTCGATATATGTACTTCCCATGCTTCTTCGGGGCAGGTGATTAAAGTACATTTTCAGTTGAGTATTTCTTTAATGTTGAGATGATCCTTGGGCTTTGTACAATGAGAAGAAGGCTCTGTATTCTGCTATTACCTTGCATTTAGTTTCATGATCGCACATAGTGACTGCTGATTCCAGATGTTTGAATACTGATAGACACTAGAGAGAAATACACTGATATCATGGCAAAACGAGTAGCAATGTTTTGACAATAACGTCGTTTTTAATAGCTTTCACTCCCATTGTCAAATTAATTCAATTGCTTAATTCCATTCACAGGCTTGGCTTTATACTTTGCCAATTCCTTCGAAATATACTTAACCCTGCGCGCCCTGCTCGGTCTCGTCTCCGTGTCCGTGACATATGCGGGCCTCATCTTAGCGATCGAATGCGTTGACGGCAAATGGCGCACCATTGCCGGCATGTACAATTTGTTTCCACTGCCAATCTCGTACATGCTCATCTCTGGTATAGCGTATCTCACGCAGGACTATCAAAAGCTGCAACTCTGCATTGGCATACCGGGCATATTCCTATGCTTCTTGTGGTAAGTTGAAGCAACAATAACAAAAAGCACAACAACACCTTTTGATAGTTGGTAGTGATTAATTTTCCTTTGAGCTTTGGACTAAATAATAATAAAAAAATAATTATTTTGATTTGTTTGTTAACAAAAAAAAGGAAAACTTTTAAAAAATTGAACAGTAAATAGTGTTTTATGACTGTGCTAAAGAAGAAGATTTTAGTTATTGGCCCGCTAAACTACAACGAGCGGCACATTAAAGAACTCGCTTGTGTATCGTTGGCGTGGGTGTTAATTATAAACATTTTGTTTTTGTTTTGTTGTTGTTTGTGATTTGCAGATGCTCAGGCATTTCTCACATGTTGTCTGTCTCCGCAATGTGCTGTTGCGGAGAAGGAAAACTTTTATTTATTGCTTTTTCATTTTTTCTAATTTTTATTTTTCCCACCAGGTTTGTTGTACCAGAATCACCGCGTTGGCTGCTGGTAAAGGGGCGCGTTGAGGAGGTGAAGAAAATCGTCCAGGCGGCCGCCGACTTCAATGGAATTGTCTTGCCTCCGGATTTCGAAACACAGCTGAAGCCACCCGTGCAGGAGTCCACGTCGCAGGACATCATGTGCTTGTTTCGTTCGCGATATTTGCGCTGCATTTCGATTTGCTTCCTGTGCATTTGGTTTACCATGAACTTGGTCTACTATGGTATTATATTGAATATGAGCTCGTTTGGTGGAAATGTTTACTTGAATTCGGTAAGTAGGAAATGCTAAAGGAGGAGAATCATAAATACAAAGAACTTCTAGAAATTGCTATCAGTTGCCATTAATTGAAATTGTTGTTCCATTCCAAACATCAAATAATTTTTCATCATCTTTGCCAGCTTCTCTTCATCAACTTCTCAAAATCTAATTGCTCTTAATTTTGGTTTAATGGCGTTCACGTTGCTTTCAATCAAAATCCTCTACATTCGATTTACAAATGATTTAAGTCACTTGGAGCGTTTCTCTTTCAACTGTCCAAATTATTCAAATTATGTTCGCACAATTTGTTTCTTATCCAACAAGCAGCATTTGCTGGCCGTCAGTTTAATTGGATTTGTTAAGTAAATTTCAACTGAAATTTTTGGAAGCATCAACAGCCTTAAAATTTAAATGTGTTTGTAATACAATTAAAATGTGTTAAAATATTGTCCATTGGCAGTCATAGCGGCAGCTACACCGAGAGAAAAAAACTGTTACAAAAACTGTTAAAAACCATCCGATAGTCGGAAAACTGTTTAATTGACAGCGAAAACTGTTACAATGATCAGTTTTCGCTTTTATTTTAACAGTTTTCACTGTCAATTGAACAATTTTTCGACTGTCGGATGGTTTTTAATAGCCCAATTTTGTTTCGGTGTACCGAAACAAAATTGGGCTAAGTACAGCCACAGTAAAGAGCACCCTACAACAACATAACATTTTTTATAATGCCGGTCTATTTGAATATACCATTTCGTATAAAGGCCTGCCTATTTCGATATTTCAAATTCATAACAAATTAAAATTTAGAAAGCGGCCCTAAACCAATGCGAAGAAAAAGGTTTTAATTCAACATTCGAATACCAAATTTCGATGTTACAATTTCAACTTGACTATTTCGAATACCTTACATAATTTCTAACATACAACCTGTTTCGATAAACCAATTTCGCATAAGATTCATCGAATATACCCTTAAGTATCCAATACAAATATTCGAATATATTTTTTAGTATCATATATAATATATCCTATGTATATCGAAAACCATATTTCTCTTGCATAAATACACCCAAAAAACTGTTCCGAGTACCGAGTCTACACAGAAAAAAAAGTCGGTAAAACTAAAATGTATGAAAAACGTAAATTTATTAACTAACCAACCAGTTGAATTAACCGAAAAAAAATTGTTAAAATAAATCTTCAAAATTCGACATAAAATAATGCAAATAATCGAAAAAGTTGTTGTTTATTGTAAGTTCTTTTACCACAATTTTTGGTTAAATGTGAATTTTTCACAAATTTACTAAAAATTTTACAATTTAACCGTGAAAAAATGGTGCAATAAATTTACCATCTCTCATCGGTTAAACGTACCAACATTAGAGGGTTGGAACGTTTTTAAACGTCTTCTTCGGTTAAATTTACCGACTTATTTTTTTGTGTGTGCTACAGATTATTGACCGACACTTTCTTTTTTATTTCGGTTGAAACCAAATTAGCCGAAATTTCATTTTTCAATTTCGGCAACCACCGCAATTTTACCATGAACGGCGGAAACAGCATGTTTGGATCAAACCAAAAATTTTATAAATTTCAAACATCGAAATATCAAAGTATTTCCAATGTTATCTTTCCAATATTTTGTTTCAAATACCACATTTCAAAAACCAAACTTTGGATAATTTTCTTCGTAGATTCTATCTCAATTACCCTGTTCCCAATATTGGGCCAATATCGCTCTTATTTTTTAAAAACTTTAGGGATTACTAACAATTATTGCACACCAAATTTCGGAATGATTGGTCAACTCCATCTACTTTTGTCCAGCTATAAGCACATTTCAGACCAGCGTGTGTCTTTATTGCATCTTTACAAAATGTCAAATAATTCTCAATCGAGACTAAAGTTAACTAGGTACTCGCACTTTATGGTTTTTAGTTTATTTTTCCAACTGCTGCGTGTAGGTCATTTTTTTCTCAAAATTTTCAATACAACAACAATTTACAGGGCTCCTCAGAAACTAAGAAGAGGAACGAAAAGAGGGCAGAGGAGTGCAGAAGTAGGTGCAAAATTGTTGGTCTGGCAATGTGCCAAGAATTTGTCAGAAATTATGTTTTAATAAGCTGATGTGTTGTGTCTGTCTGCCCGACACAGTGGGGATGTGGGCATGTTTGGCTGTTTGCTTTTTCTAATTTTGTTGTTGTTATTGTTGATGGCTTGTGTTTGGTTAATTTATATCATGTGTCTGCGGTGGTGTTTGACACTTCTTCTTCTTCTTCTCCGATGGCAGACTGCAAAAACTTTTAACCCTGATTAGAATTTTAAGCTAACTTAAATCTTCTTAATTGTCTGTTAACTTTTGGTTTTTCTTTCACATTAGGCTCTAGCTGGTCTAGTCGAAATACCTGCTATCGCCATTGCCATGTACATCATCACAAAGGTGGGCAAGAAATGGCTATTCTGCGGTACCTTGGTCAGCGCTGGCATTGCTTGTTGCTGTGCGGCCATTACGGAGGGTCAGGACGATATACTCTGGCTGAAGATAACATTCCTGATGATTGGTAAGTGGCAAATGATTTGATTCGAAGGAGTTTCAAATAGTAAACTTTTTTCTTTTTTATAATTTTTTTTTTATTATTAAAAACATTTTTTTTAAATTTATTTTTCTAGGCAAATTTACTATTAGTGCTGGCAATACTATTATGCCTGTCTACACGGCTGAACTGTATCCCACCGCCATACGAAATGTTGGTGTGGGCGCTTGCAATGTGGCGGCCGGCTTGGCTCTCATCCTCACACCATATTTGTCGTTATTGGTATTATTTAAAATTCTAAATTGGATTGGAAATTGATTTTGATTTAATTTGTTTATTTTCGTTTGCTATTTTGTATACTTTAGAATAAAATTGAGGGTCACTTGCTAATGACGCTACTCACCGCTTGGAGTCTGTTTGGCGGTTTTGTTGTCTTGTTTTTGCCCGAAACAATGCATTCGCATGCGAAAAAGAATCCTCCCGAGGAGAAGTAAGTTGAAATAATTCTTCCTTAAATTAGTAATCCCTTTGATGTATTATTTTTTTCACCCTTTTCAAGATGTTGAAGAAATCCAAACCAAAACCCAAATCCAAATCAATCTCGAATTTTGTTAATTAAATGAAAAATGGAATATCTCAAAAAGAAAAGAAAAATCGTATAGGAAGTAAGCCTATTGTCATGCTTAAAACAGAAATATTTCGGAGTCAACTTAAAAAAATATATCATCATTATCTTCTTCTTGCTTGAATAATCCACCACAAAACAAAACAAAACAAACCAAAATGAAATACAAGAGAGTAAAAAATAAAATCTGTTATTAAAATTTTGGCTGGTCCAAAATTTGCAAATCACCACATAATAATTAACCACATGTGAATGTTATGTTAACTGACATATCAGCGTTTACAAAACAAACAAATATGCTTTTAAATGATACGCCATCAACAGTTCAATCTTCCAATTAATGCTGGTCACCAGTGTGACCACTCACAAGTTAAGGTTAACAAAGAAATAATTATTGGTTTAGTTGAAAAAAGAAAACAGAAAAATAATAAAAAAAAAAATAAGTTTAATACAGGCAGGACCTTTTGTTGCACATGAATACAATTTATATTAAAAACTCTTGCAGACATACAAACAGTCAAAAAGTTGCCATACATAGGAAAAAAAACATAAATTTGAAGGGTGTTGAAATCGAAATGGGAACGAAAATAATTGAAAACTTTGATCAAAGTTACGGTCACCCATTCCCATCTGAACACTTTCGAGACTCATCTACGTTTAACAATGTTCTCTCCGAGAAGCCAAAACTTATCAATGTGTCAATGTCAATGTGTATGTGTAAAGTGTTTTTCAATTCAATACATATTTATAGTTAGTAGTCAATTAAATATTTCAATTATAAAAAATTCTTTAAGATAATTAAGAAAGAGAAAAAAGAAAAAAAATTGGTCAATTAAATAAATTACAAAAAAGTATAAAAGTTTTAAATAAATCAAAGAAAAAAAAAGAAAAGAAAAGAAAATGTATTGTTATGACGTAAACAAAATTTAGTGTAAAATAGTAGTAAAAGAAATCCATATTTATGCATTTACTACATGTTAACATTGAAAGTATAAATTCAATTATTAAATGAAATGAACTACAAAAATATAATAAAATAAGCAAACAAAAATAAATTTAAAAAAACCGACAAAGCTTCTATAATGTGAGTGGTGAGTCAATCTTTGCCCAGACATAACGCCTATAAAAAGTTTTTATTTGAGGCTAATTTGAAGCTCAAATGTATTTTGAAATATGTTTATAACACAAATTTTATTTTCATATTAAAAGTTTATAATTAAAATTTTAATTCAATTCTATTCACTTGCTTCCATCTTGACAGATCATTACTTGAAACCTGCCTATTATTATCAGTGTCGAACAGACTTCATCAGTTAACAAATGTTCACGTAATAAAATTATTCACAAAGTCATTAGACTGGGCGATATTTTAAAATTTTTCTGATTTGAAACCGCTGGGTGAAAGATGTCTCCTTTTGGGTTAAACCCTCACAAAATATATCGGACAACGGCTTAACGTTTATATAGGACTCAAAAAAAAATACAAAAATAGTAAGACGCTTGTCTCGGTCTGACCGAAACTAATATACCCCTGCACATGCGAGTACGATACGTTCTTAAAACATTTTTCGGTAATTTTATAGTACATTTATCGGTATTTTATCGATAGTTTTTCGACATTTTATCGATATTTTATTGATAACTTTTCGATATTTTTTCGATATTTTATCGATATTTTATCGACATTTTATCGATAATTTTTCCATATTTTGTCTATAATAAAATCAAATATATCGATATTTATCGATAATTTCTAATTTCACTTCATTCCCGATCCATATAAAATTTCTGTTTCAATTCCATTTTGTTCCGGTCCAATTCCACTTTGTTCCAGCTCCATTCCCATTTCGTTCCCGACCTAATTTCCAATCAAATACGCGAAACGCCGTCAAAATCGGTTCTCTAGATAAACGAAAAAAAATACAAATTTGGAGGCCATATTGTATAGGAGGTAGGTTGCCCATTTTCAATCGTCCCATTTTCAATTTTCCAAACCGGACAAACTTTAAATACAGGAAATTACAAGAAAAAACAATAACTATCAATTTCCAACCCTAAATAAGAAAATCAATTAGGTTAGTTACAGGATTCCTAAGAGTTCACTGAAGACACAGGTACAGTACAGGATGCTTCTCCGATGAAAATAATGAAAATAAGAGTCAGGATTAGCTATGAAAGTATAGAGGACTGTCACAATAAGTCCAATGTGGCCACAAAGACAAGGAAACTTAAATACTCCCCTTTTGAAAATTTAATCTAATCTAGGCCAAAAGGAAAACTATTCTGTGGTTTGAAATCTATTTTTAAGGACCTTCTAAATAAAACTTAGAACAAAAAGATATATCCTAAACAAATTCTTAAAGCTAACCTCTATTTTGGTGTTATGTCTGCTCCCGCCCACACAATTTAAAGAAGTATTGACAGTCGGTAAGAATTTGAATTTGAAATTGAACGTTTCATTCTAATTTTTATGTTTAATTTAATACTAAACAAAAATGTACTTATTGATTTAATCTGAATGAATATTGTGAAACTAACTAATAATAATATTCTTTTGTATTTTTTTATTTTTATTTTTACTTTATTTTATTTTGTATTCTTTGTGTACTTACGTTCTAAGCCTAAAACTTTATTTTTGCATTACTACTTTTTAGATTCGTGTAATCTAACAAAATAAAAAAACAAAATTACATTTAGTACAATTGCAATTTGATTTTCTGCAACAAAATCAAATGGAATATAAGTTTGAGAAATTTTCAATGCATTAGTCTAAAATATATATTTCTGTAGTTACATACTTGCGTCAAATTAGGTGAAACAAAATAAAAAGGAACAAAAAACAAAACAAAAAACAAAACCAATCTAGATATCAATTGCTCTGTATATTTGTCTTACCAAAGCCAAAAACTATTCATAAAATACTTATTATAAAAATAAAAATTAAAATGTTAAAAAAAACAACTCACACACAACCAATGTTGAATTTTATTTCGCAGTGAAACTGAGGTGAGTTTGATTCGAATGAAAGAAATAAGAAATCCCAATCGTAATTGGCAATTATTTATTATTTAATACAAAACATCAGAGTCATTCCGTAATTATGAATTATCTCCTATCTATCCCATACTTCTTCTGTTAGTGAATTTTTTGTTGAATGAAAAGCTTTAACTTGATTTATTTCGAGTCGTAGTAAAAATCTAGTAAACAATAAACAAACAAACCAACAAAAAAAACACTTACCTACCGCAAAGTTGAATGAAGTTGCTTTAACATAAAAGCTATTAACAAAAAGTTTGCAAAAGTTTCGTTTACAAAACTTTTAAAATGCCAGTTATAGCTTTATCTAGTCTAGTAATAAAAGTTAAATGCTGACTAATGATCTGAAGATAAGCGCGCCAAAACGTTCACAGATGTACAAATTGCAGCAGTTACAGTGAAAAATCGATTCTGATGCAACTGTAGTTTAGGTTGAGTGGCAGCGAATCGCCATCAAGGTCCTTACTATTACCACGGCACGCTGTGTTATTTGAACTTTACAGCTCTACACCCAGAGAAAAACAACCTTAAATCAAAAATAACCACCTTAATACTAGTAGACACGTTAAGGAAAGTCTGGTAAAGTTGGTAATTTTAGAAACAACTACGAACAGACTTATTTTCAATTTAAAACTTTAACTCAAAAATAAACAAAGTTTTTTGAAAGTTGCTTCCGATTATTTCAAAAATTGTCCAATTTATATTAAATTGCCAGACCTTGAGTGAAAACCGTGCAACTTTGTTTTAACGTTGACAATAGTTATTTTTAGTTTTTTTTCACTTTCAAAGTGGTTTTTATTTAGCTGAAAAAATGAAGGAGTAAATACTGTTGTACTTGTTTTTTTTCTGGGTGTACCATAGTTATTTTTACGATTATTTTGATGTTAATGAGTAGTTTTGATAGCTCCATTAACGAAGTAAAGATGCTCTTTCCTCGAATGTATCTTAAGTCTATCTGAGATTAGCGTTGGATAAAAAAACATTTTCAGGCACATAATCTTCATTCGTTGCAGTTCCGGCTCCATTAAATATAACCGAAAATTCCACTTTGCTGCACTGAGAAAATCCTTTCAGTTGCAATGTTCCCATAAGCATTCAATTTGATATTAATTTCAGAAAATTGGAAGTCATTTCATTTATTCCTTGTCTATGGACACAAAATCCTTACAGACTAGATATAAGTAAGTATAAACTGAATCATACACACATTAAAATGTCGCAAAGGAACATTAAATTAACCAAAGATGGTACAAGCACGATTTTTTCTTCAATAAATTTTCTATAAATTTTCCATAATTATATGATATTTTTTCGATAACTTTTCGGCATTTTCGATAAATTTATATAATTTTTCAATAGTTTCCAGGATATTTCAGGGATTGGGTTACGATTTGTCCAATTTTAAAATAAAAAGTAAAAAGCAACAAGTAAAAACCCCCAATATCACAAAAATTGTAATTTGGTCAGAAAACAGGGTCTGCCAGATCATAGTACCTACATTAGTTAAATTCTTTCAGAAGCCCCCAGTACATCAAGGAAGCTGTAATTGTTTATACACACAAAAAAATGTCGGCAAATCTAACCGAGAAAGATGGCTAAAAACGCTCCAACCCTCCAATGTAGGTACGTTTAACCGATGAGAGATGGTAAATTTACTTTTCACGGATAGGTTGTAAATTTTTCTGTAAATTTGTCACAAATTCACATTTAATCAAAAGAACTTACAACAACAACAACTTTTCGATTATTTGAACTATTTTATGTCGAATTTTGAAGATTTATTTTAGCAAAATTTTTTTCTGGTAATCAAACCTACCAACAACGGTTAATACATTCCGGTTTTTCATACATTTTGAAAAGTTGTACATTAACAACTTTTTTCGGTTAATTTTACCGAGGTTTTTTTTCTGTGTATGTACTCTGTGAGATCATGGCTAGATATATACACTTGAACTGAATTTTTTTATTTTCCTTAAGGGAGCGTTGTAGTAAAAATATGGATTTTTAGTATAGTTTAAAACCTCGAAAGCTCCTAAAAATTGGTAAAAGTTAAGTCTTGAGACAAAAATTTTTTAGATCCGAGATTGTTAAATATGCGACATAATGTAGTTACTCTTTAGTTAATTGATAATAAAAAAAATAATAAAATAATTATTTTTTGATTATAATTAGGGAAGTTTTTTTTTTTAAATTTTTTACGGATTAAAAAACAGTATTTCACGTAAAACAGTAGCCAAAAGCTGTTAAAGGAAAAAGATAACTAAAAGGGTATTCTTAAAGATATGAACCAAAATTATGTTTGACCGTTTCGCGTTAAGTTAAAATCCGCTACATGTCTTAATTAATTGAAAATGTGTATAATTTTTACAAAATCAAAAAACAAATATTGTGTCGGAAAAAATTTTTTTGTCTAAAGAAAAATTTTGTTTTAAAGAAAAACTTTTCTTAAATTTTTGATGAAATTAAAGAACTACTTAGCTTTAACGAAGCTTTTGTTATGGTTAACGAAGTTAATTTAATTGTGCCCAGTAGCAACTTTATTTATATTGTTTTTTCAGATGCTGAAATATATATTTTTTGGAATTTATTAGTGTTCTCGACAACGTGGGTTTCTCCTCCAAGCTTAGTGATTGTGGAACTTAATCAGTGTAATTTATATTATTTTTAAACTCCCTTTTACATGTGAGCTTAAATGATAAGATTTGTATTGCGAATAATCAGTACAGCCCACAATAAGCTTTAACCACAAGCGCACTATATACTTACAAGTCGCTTACATAATTCAAGCTACTTTTATGAAGGGTCTTTTGTTCCCTAGTAAACCGATGATAAGCAAAGCCAAAATAAAGATAGAAAGGCATGTGATCAGAGGTCAATGGCTAGTCGTTCGTAGTTATCAATCTCTTTACTTGAGTGTGTAGAACCGGTTTCATGTGCGGTAGTTGACCTAATCTGAACTCTATTTATATCGAAGACAGATGATAATTGACCCTCACACACTTTACGCACACGCCCAACGGTCAAATTTTAAATATTCCTTTAATTACCAAATTAAAATAGAAACTTACAGCTGGCAACAATTTTCGCATCGCTTCGCCACCCAACATCTACTATTTCGCTTGAATGGCAAAATGCAAAAAAAGCTTTTTTGCGATCGCACTGTTACTAACATTGCCTAACATTTTCTTGGTGTTAGCGGTGCTAACCGAAATTGCATTGGCTTATAACACAGCCGCAAGCAGTTACTTTAATTAGATCGCGGCGAACCGAAAAGCCACGAACAGTTCAATTTCAATTTCAAATCAGTTGAAATCAAATCAGCAGTTGAACATAACCAACAGTAACGAATTGTGTGTGGTTCGATACTGACTGAAACATAAACTAACTTCCGATTGATATTAAAACTTAGTAAAAATCAAATAAAAAAAAATAAAAATGAGCGGAGTTTTGCGACGCGGCTCCTTGAGTTTCGATTGTAATTTGAGTGGGAAAGGCTCACGCGGCAGCATCGATTCGAATTTGTATGGCGGCTATCGCGACGCAAAGCCGCCACACACACCGGAAATCAGTGTGATTGCCTTGGACTTTCGTCGCTACTCGGAGGATTTGAAAAAGGATCTGGGGAAAATATCGACAGTGCAAAAGGAATCAGACAATCAGGGCAGTGATTTGAGTCAGGACACTGACAGCGATGTGATCTCAAATTATATTGGTCACTATGGCAAATGGCAGTTCATATGGACAATGCTGCTCAGTTTGTTTCAAATACCGCCCACATTTCAGATGTTCGCTTTTGTCTTTCAGGTGAGTTGGGCGAAGGAACGTAGAAAAATTCGCACATCCACTATTTGGTCAATTCAATTAAAAGTTAAACTTGATTTCGATTTGCCATTTGCGATTTACGATTTAAATTTTTAATTGCATTTGGTTATTTTATTGTTAACTAATTCTAAACTTTAGTGTAAATAATATAATTAACAAAAAAAAAAATGAAATTGAGACTGGAATTTTAATTTTTTTATGTCTTTAAATCAACTTTGGGTAACTGACTGCTGCTAGCAGAATACTAATGCGTTTTATTTGTGAAAACAAAAGAGATTGCATAAAAAATTTTGAATATTTATTCTTTCACATAAATTACCTGTTTCAGGTTATTGTTTTTTTTTTTAATAATAAGTGAATTATTGTCAACATTTGTGTGGCACTTTCGTTTAATGAACCTTCACACGAAAATTGTGACGAGTGAATGAAACGTCAATTGAATTGATTGTATCTTCCTCAATTTCCGAAACAAAATTAAGCTACAGCCAAGCATATTGGGGGTTTTTACAATGTATCGTAACATGTTGTAGCATTTTCTTTAATTTTTTTTTACTTTCTCGCTGCATGTTTCTTTGTTAAGTTTGGATTTTCCCTCCTTTTTCTGGCAATCAATTGATAAAGTCTAGATAAAGCGCTTACAAAATTATAGGACAAATGTAATTTTTTTCAAAATATAACTTTCGACTTATTACTTTATGAGAACTTGCGAACTCCCTTATTATTGTTGATTCCACGGTCAGTCTGTAATGCAAAGAATCAGTAATAATTGTTTATTTGGAAATATACAATGTGGGGGTAAAAGATGTTACTTGGAATGTTTTTGTATACACAAAAAAGACTTTAAGCCCAAAACACTTGTGCAAATTTCCTGCTGCAACGAAATGAAAATACTAAGTGGCTCTAAACACATGTAATCTCTGCATGCAGCAGAGCTGCAAGTACACCGAGAGAAAAAACTGTTACAAAAACTGTTAAAAACCATCCGACAGTCGGAAAACTGTTTGATTGACAGCGAAAAATGTTACAATGATCAGTTTTCGCTTTTATTTTAACAGTTTTCACTGTCAATTTAACAATTTTTCGACTGTCGGATGGTTTTTAACAGCGAAACTGTTTTTTTTTTCTCTCGGTGTAGTCATCAAATTGAAATCGGCTGTGCAGATCAGTTCTGTATTAAATGACTTATTTTTATGTGATTTGTAATTTATTATTAAATATTAATTACTTTAAAAAAAAAGTATTTTAAAAATTAATTAGCTAGAAAAAATATCAACATTGGTGTAGAGGAGAGCGAGGCAGCAAACGAGCTTGCGAGAACAGAAACGGCTACTGGATCAGAACCATTCTGTGGTATAGGTGGGCATTAGAGTGGACCTTATTTTGGAAACATTCAATGTTCTTTCCTAAAACTGTTGGGCAAGATGTAAAAAAAAATCAAAAAAATATAATTAAGGGCTCACACACCAAAGCTTAAAATTTTCGCATTTTACACTTTTTGCAATTTTTTTGTATTAAAAATTCCATAATAGCACTTAGATTTATTAGATTGAAGGCTATTTTATACAAAATTTGAATAAAGTGAAAAAACGACAAAATTCCCAACAAATTCTTTTGCATCTTTTGGTCTTGTATCTATTAAACGTAGCTTATGACTCTATATATAACGACTTGTGTATACTCTGTTTTTTTAGCCAAAGATTAAAAACGTTATCCAGGAGGAACCATTTTTTTTAATTTTTAAATTTTGTTCTCTTAATGAGCATATTATTTATTTTTGTACTGGTCTTAACCGTTCATTGATCACGGATCCAACGTTGACCCATTTCAAAATTAACTCGGGTTTTGATAAAAGTCAATAAATCCGTACATTGAGGGAAAAAGTAGTGAAATCAAATGAAAACGTACTTAAATCAAATATAAACTTATCTGATAGTGCTCCTAAGCTGCTTTTATTTGAATCAAATATGCGCGTATTTAAAATTGTATTAAATATGGAAATACTAGACTATTTTATTTATTTAATCTGCGAAAAAAAATGTTGATCTCTTTATTTCATTTTTCTATTTGCCAATTTCCTTAGAATCATTTGTAACAACTTTTTCACAAATTCAGTTTTGCCGGAATTCGAAGTAACATCCTCTGGAGTTTGGAGTACGCTCTAACTGACTCGTCTATTTCCGGCATTATTGACAAGCGTCTAAATGTTTGCATATTGATCAGCAAGCCTTTGTTTTTTTTCTTTAAGTCTTATAAATGGAAGTTTTCAAATCTAAAAATAGAAACTCAAAAAAAAATTTTGTTTATTTTCTGCTTAATATATATTTAAGTTTAGATACAGAAAAATTGTGCCTATGATAGATCAGTGAGAAGTTCTTATTTTTAATTTGCAAAGAACTGGCTGGCAGCAATATAAAAAAACATTTAAATATGCGTGTATTGAATTTCTATATGAGATACTGATTTCCAATTATTAAAATATTATATAAAAAATATTTAGTTCTACTATGCGTTTGTTCGCTCAGTGTACTATTACATAAAATATATATTAGAAATACAAATGCAAAGTAAAATCAATACCTCAACGATAAGCAGAAATTAGAGCAAATATATACTTACATTTAATTTTATTGCATCATATTCTATTACCACTTCTTTATCACCTTGTCATATAAAGACTCACTCGTAATTACACACATTTCGATTTCGTATAATATAATGTCATAATTGCAATTAAATATAGTTTTCCTGCTGTTCAATTATTTTATTAATGTGGTGCAGACATGCAAATAGGTCAAATTGGATTTGACCAGACAGAAAATTTATTCAAGACAGGAAACTAAGAAAAATGAATTAACTCACAAGAATTCTGAAATATTGCCATTGAGTAATTCGAATTGAAACTAAAGTTTCGATTAAAATTCTTCATAGACTTTGATTGCGTTTTTAAAATGACCAGCATCATTTGCTATTTTGTTTTCCAGTTAAATACCTCACACCTCCTTTTTTTGTTATTACTACCCGATACAAATTAGCCAATCAGCAGAATAATCGGACCAATTTGTGATAATTTAATAGAAAAGCAAACAAAACGAAACAAAACGAAATTTTTGTTAGAACAATTTGCAATTATTCGCTGCTCATTATGCCAAAGTGGATGGAGGTGGCGATCAGATAGTAGCAACGGCAAACAGTTAAATAAACGGGCGGCAAAAAATGCAATTTACGAAAAAGCGTGCTGCAGTAGTCTCTCAACAAATTGACAGTTTCTCATTTGAGTTTGTGATATTATTATTACTTTTCTGCGACTTCTGTTGTCGGAAATTGCTTCCCGAACTTAAGTGCAGTGATTTGACAGGTTTTTTTTTCTCGCATTTGGAAGTTAAAAGTTAATAGCCTCAGGTAGCACAATGCATTAGCATTGACATTAGAATTGCTGCAACAGAGCAATGACATTTCAATAGTTTTGGTTTGGCTGCTACAAATGAAGAAATGGCATGTCAAGTAAGACATTGCACAAATATATTAAGCTCATATGCATATGAGTTAAATACACTTAAACGATTTTGTCTATTCAAACAATAGTAAAGAATTTAAATTTATTGGAGTTTTTTCTCCCAGTGTACTTTTGTGCACGCAATATTTCATATTTGTTTAGTTTTGCTGCGTGCTTTATTGAATTATGATTGGCATATAACGTGTAATCAGAGGTGATGTAATTTCTGCATACAATTCTGCATTAACTTGTTGAGTTTATTGGCACACACTTGAATTTGCATGGCGGCGCTTTAGTACTTTCAGCTTAGGTTGGGTTTCTTTGCAATCGAAGGTGAGCGGTGAGGGTTCTTCTGTGGTTGACTTGGTTACTTAGCGTGTGGATGTCGTCAAATTGAATGCATCAGTGAAGATGAATTACACTACCCTACAAGATCTTACTCCATGAAGTAACGAAAGGAATTTTTTTTAAATTTTTTTACTATGAAATGATAGTGTCGAGAATAGAGAAATTTCGGCACATCAATTAATTTATTACGAGATTTGGATTTTTTGATTAATAGTCTGTATATGTAATCGTTTAGTGTTATGATTTTCCCTTCAAATAACCAATAGGTTATAACATATTTTTTACCTTCGTAAAATATTTTAACCTTATTTTGTGTATTACCCAAATTAAAACAATTTCAAGCTGAGACATAAATTCCAGTAATAGTTTGAATTCTGAAATTCTGAATTCTCTTGCAGTGGATTTTGGCCCAATTTATAGCTTCTGCTCATTTTATCGCACTGATAATATTACACAGCTTTTAAGTGACAGTTCACACTATCAAGTTCACGACGAAAAGTGTGATAAAGAGCGGATAAAAATTGTGAAGTGAAAACGAGATAGCAAATTTTGCACCGATTCCACTCAAAACCCTAAAAATGGGCAACTCAATGCTTTGTTTATTTACATTTTCATATTAAATTTGACAATTCAAAAATATTTTTTAATTATTGGGATTTTCAATATTAAGTTCTAGTTCATCTAACTGATGAGCATAATCCATACCCATATCCATTTTGTTCCGGTCCATTTTCATTCATTCCCATTTTGTTTTGGTTCTGATAAAAAGTTTGTTCCAATTCCATTTTGTTCCGATCCATTTACAAACTGTACAACTAAATACTAAAAACGATATAATTACGGTTAAGTATTTCTCAAAATCTGGGACGTAACCCGAGGAGGGGGGGTTTGGGGTGGTCGAACCCCTCCCGAAATCTATGAAGTAATAGTAGAATGTATGGAATTTTTAGTAAATTTAACAGAATATACATGAACACAATACGTCGATTTTAGAATAAATCCTTTTTCATAAACTACGACTTCGGCTTTTTTCCCAATTTTTTTTATATTTTTTTTTATGAAAAATCAAAAGATTTATTTTGAAAAAAGCGATCTTTTGTTGATTTTAATTTGGTTAGCTTTTTGTAGTTTTTTTCTTCAGTATCAGTAAAAAAAATTTTATGAAAACCCCCTCCGAAATTTCCTGACTTCATGCATTTACTGCAATCACGGATTTTTTTTAAAATATTTTATTTTGAAACTGATTGAAAATTACGGTCTTTTTCAGTCAGCTATGATAAAAGACCATTCTGACCGGTTATTTTCGGTCATTTTACATCTCTACTCAAAACACTCAAAAAATCTATTTTCTTGCTCTAATTTTTTTGAGTGCTGATTTTTGAACTTTTAGTTTTACACTTTTTTTTGAAGCATTGGATAGTTGTTAATGGAAATATAAAACATATTTTGAAATATTTTCGTAAATGCTATTTATAACAATTAAAAAAAAAAGCTTTTTATTGGAAAAATTATTTTCTTTTTTAATTTCTGCTTTTACATATAGAAAAACCATAATTTACAGTGGAAAAAACTTCTATCTTCTTTTTTCCAAATCCATAATTGTCTGTAGAACTTTTAACCTTGGTCAAACATTATAAAAATTGTCATGAGTTTTATTAAAGAAATGAGATGGATGCCACATGGCATATTTTTGAAATGAAAGTGACTGTGTTGCGAATTTAGCGATATCTTCCGAAGTTATTCTCAGATTTTTATGATTACACAACATGGTTTTATTTCTATATTCTAGTATAGTGTTTATATAGAAATCACGTCAGTTTTTTGAGAAATTGCAAAATCCCATCTTTATATCGTTTTTATTCCATAACTCTTTAAATAATGTAGCAACAAAGTACTTCTAAAGCATTTCCGAAAGACAATTGAATACCCCAACAACTTACATGGTACAACTTTTTTTTTTTTTTAATTTAAGCTATACACTCAGGGAAACATAGTAAAATCAAGTACGATCGCATTTACTCCTTCATTTTTTCAACTTAATGGAAACAACTTTGAAATAAAGAGAAAAATACTTAAAATAACTATTGTCAACGTTGAAACAAAGTTGGAAAGTTGAAATGAAGTGAAAAATACTTAAAATAACTGTTGTCAACGTTGAAACAAAGTTGAACGATTTTAAATCAAGGTCTGGCAAACTTAATAAAAATTGGAAAATTTTTAAAATAATCGGAAAACAACTTTGAAATAAGTTTGTTTATTTTTGAATTTAAGTTTTAAATTGAAAACAAGTTTGTTCGTAGTTGTTTCTAAAATTTCCAACTTTACCAGACTTAACGTTTCTACTTGTTTTAAGGTAGTTATTTTTAGGTTGTTTTTTCTATGGGTGTACTAACAAAGTTATAAAGAAAGTCAAAAAATCGCTTTTTATGAAAAAAATTTGGACTTGAGGTAAATTAAAAACAAAATATACACTTAGAAAAAAACACATTGTAAAATCAAGTACGATTGTATTTACTCCTTCATTTTTTCAACTTAATGAAAAAAAATTTGAAATAAAGTAAAAAAACTTAAAATAACTATTGTCAACTTTAAAACAAAGTTGCACAATTTTAAATCAAGATCAGGAAATTTTTAATATAAATTGGAACATTTTTGAAATAACCGGAAACAACTTTGAAATAAGTTTGTTTACTTTTGAATTTAAGATTTCAATTGAAAATAAGTTTGTCCATAGTTGTTTCTAAAATGTCTAACTTTAACAGACTTTCATTAACGTTTCTACTTGTTTTAAGGTGGTTATTTTTGATTCTAGGTGGTTTTTTCTCTGGGTGTACTTGTATTTTTAAAAAGTTTGTTGTTGTATTGTTCTTTGAATGATTCTTTACAAGTTTGTCGAACGTCGTAAATAACGGTAGTATATCAATTTAAAAAAACTGAACGCCATTGTGTTTAGAATGGTCCATTTATATATATAAACTAAAAACACTTCAAAATATGTCGGCCTGTGTTATATTGGCAGGGCCCTACTAAATTTCAAAAGATTTTTGAATTTTTTTGAAAGCTTAACGGCTTTGTGATTATTGACCCCAAATTATTGTAGATAAACTAATCCCGCCTACGCGAATTTTCGGTTGTAGAACAGTATAATCTATAAAAAATTTGATTTTGAAAAAAATTCGGTTTCAGGGAAAAAATTTGCTTATGGGATAAGTTTAACAATGCATATAACCTACTAGATGGTCGGCCCCAGCTAGTAGGTTATGAATTTGCGTTGTCAATTTACCGTATAATTATTATGTGATCTATGTACCAACAGCTGCGAACTAAATTTGTTTTTTAGATGTTTTAACTTTTACCAATACAGTTCTGTAAGTGTACTACAGTTAACGTTAGATATCATTTCATTTACCATTTCATATAGCACTTGACCTCCTACTGAAAGCGAAATTTTTGCAAAAGGTACTTAGGTATTACAAAAGCAATTAAAAGTAAACGCAAACGTTGACAGATTGTGAATGAATCTGTGATTCGCTCGCGTAATTTATCTCTAAAATACGTAAATAGCCATTATTTCTGTCAAGTGCTCTTACCAATTATGAAAGTCACAGCAAGTCACTGGCAGCGGCTGTCGTTTTTCTGCTTTTGTTTGGTCTTTTTTTTTTAATAATGAAATTGCTGTTATCACTTCTTCAGGCATGTTTGTAAACACTTGAAATCCAGTCCAAATGTTTTTTAAAGTTGTTTTGATTTATTACAATAAGTTAGGTATAATTTGGGTCACTTTTTTAATGTACAGCTTTACTAAATTTTTACTTCCACAAAATATTTTAAGGAATTACTTAATTTATATTAAACTAGCAGGGCCCGTTCCGCTTTGCTGGCCCTAAAAAAGTTCTTTTTGCCTTTAAGGTCATAACAAATTAATGAAAACATTTGTCACATATTTTTATTGGGAGCCCAAGTGTAGCATTTTGAAATATTGAATTGTATGAAAAGTGCCAAGCCCCGCTGTCAAATTCCAATATGTTGCATTGAAGGCATATAACCATTTCCCGTTTAAGAATATTCAATGGGAGCCCAATAATGGCACTGTGAAGTATTGTATGGGCGGTGCCACGCCCCTTTGTCCAATTACGCCGATATGTTGCATTTAGCTTAGAGTTGAAACCATGAAGCCATTTGCCAAATTTCGTTGGAGCGCTATTATAGCATTGTATGGGCGGTGCCACGCCCCATTGTCTAATCCCGACCATTTATAGCCCAGATTATGGCTGGGGTCTTATAGTATGTTCATGGCAAATTTCATTTTCTTGTGATCAAAAACGTCTGAGATATAGCAGTTTTTACTAACTTGTGGGCGGTAAAAGTGGGCGTGTCAAAACCTATCCTATGTCACGACTCACGACCCCTAGAACACATATAGAAATTTTGGTGAGAATCGGTGCTGTAGTTTTCGCGTCTACTGGTGACAAACATACACGTCTCTTTTATATATATAGATTTAAAAAAATAAAAAATTGTTAACTGGAAAAATGCATAATAATTTACTTACTCAAATATCAATTTAAAAAAAACGCTTTAGGTCTTTAGAATCAATTTCTACAAAAACCCCCCAGGTGGTAACTCTGTTTAACCGATCACACTCTGTTATTAAATCAGCACATAATTTATAAAAACATTACAAAGAATAACTAAAGAACTCCGCCTTCATGCACGATTTCCATTTCATGGCACTTCATGTCAAGAAAATTCTAGTTTCACACACAAAAATAAAAATGAAATTCGTGATACCCAACTTCCTTTCTTCCTTCCTGCCTTCCGCGACCATAGTTCACTTTTTACTGCAAAATAAATTGTACGAAGTTTTACTTTCTAAACGTCAGTTAGTATCAAAATTGTTATCTTAACTTTTCCACAACCCACGACAGTTGCAACTTGCAATATGAATTCGGTTGTTGTTGTTTTCCTTAATTTATGCGAGCGTATTTAGTCGCAACAGAGGAACCGCATTTGGAATTCACATAAAATAAACAATAAAGCGCAGAACCCTGTACACCCAAAGAAAATATTTGTTATTTTGAATTTATTTTGAATTTATTTTGATTTTGATGTCGGAATTTAAAAATTGAAAATGGCGGAACCAATATGGCGGCCGAAATTTTAAGATTTCATCAAAACAGTATGAAATTTCGTATAGGGGGGTTTTTGGTGTCGCTGATTTCGAATTTGATGTCGCATTTTCAAAATTCAAGATGGCGGATACAATATGGCCCAGTAGGTGTAGGGTATATATAAGTCGGCTTGCCCGACTGAAACTTACTCACTTGTTAAAAATGTAAAATACTGTCCAAATACAAAAAATATTTAATAATATTTTCTAATTCTAAAACGCATTTTTAATTTGTCGGCAATTCCAAAATGTTTTTTCTTTGCGCAAACTGAAGATAAATTTTCTGATTTTCATCATTGCTTTTCAGTTGATTAGAATGCAAATATAAAAGGAGTCCAACCAAACCGATAATAAGCTAAGAAAGTATTGGATAAGCGATGTAGTAAATTCAATTTCCTTTTATTCGATGGGAAACATTTTGCAATCGAGCAATCGAAACTGGCAATATCTTTACTTATATAAAATTCTTTGTGAGTTTCTAGGTTTGTTTGTGTGTTTGTTCCCTCAAGAACTACTTGACCATAGTTAATTTCATTGACCTCATCATGGGCTATATGTCATTTCATTACCTTTGGGCGTACGAGGTGGGCGTGGCTAATATTATTCTAAAATGATAAAATTCATGCAGTGTTTATCCGATTTCGCTGAAATTTTATATGTGGTTTTGGGTATTAAATTTGCAGTCCGCCCACTTCCACGCCTTAAATTTGTAAAGCTCTGTAACTCGGGTCCTATTCAAGACATTTCGGTGAAATTTTGGATTTGGTGCTGGTGGTTGCTGTTTAATACAACAGACATATAACATTTATACATTCACATAAAAATATAAAATTATTGCGAGCGAAGCTGTGGGTATGAGCTAGTTGACAATAAAGTTTTTCAAAACGCAAAATAACCAAATTGACTTTATTTACGGATTAGTAACTGACTATCAAAATTCGAGGATACATTTTGCTGTAAACTAGTGTAATCAATTCCTGTCAGCGGCGTATGTAGTTTGTTTCTGAGTTTATGTTCTTTGAATTTCATATTTGAGCTTTCTGATCAGTACCACTGTACTGTAATCAAGGGGTGACTCAGTAGAGAACAACAATTTATAAAAACAAAAAATCTACAGCTCTTGTCTCATGGACCTTTTCGGGGCTACCACACTTCATTCCCACATCAGACGCAATTTTGCTAACTACAAACGATTAACTTAATTGTCAAGAATTTGTTGTGTAACGTGAGCTTTTTATTGACAAATTGTATTTAAGCGTTACTTTAACGGTTCTGCACAGTAAAAAAAAGTGTTGAAAGGTATACGTATTATTTTTATTAAAATAAGGCATTAAGTCAAGCTCATTGATAAACTCATCGGTGTGAATGGACACATCTGAGCATTGTAAGGGCAGATATTCATTCGATTTGCGTATGGTACATTGGGAAAAAATCATGGGCACTTCCCATGAACACTCACCCCCTGTACCTACGCTACTAATTCCAGTTATAACCAATAATTAATATGAAAAGGGACAAATCCGAAGTCAGACAGAAATATTTTACTATAAGAAAGATGGTATGGTTCTTATCGCCATAGACGCAATTGTGAAACTTTGACCACAACTTAACTTCATCAAATGCTTACTTTGTTTTTTCCAAACCTTTTTGAACTAAAGTTTAAGCGTCATGTGTAGGATATTTTTAAAGGATCGCAATAGCTTTTATCAATTTTAATTTATTTTATTATTCTCAAATTCAAAGTTTTTCTTTTTTATTATTTTTCTCTAGAATTTTATAGATTTCCCAATATTTTTCTTTGGCTGTATTTTCCTCAAAATGTAAATCAATGCATAAATTTGTAATTGATCACTGCTCGGCGTACAGAAGTTATCTCACATCAAACAGTTTAACATTTTTTGTTCCAGCCGCCAGAGAGGTTAAAAGTGATTCTTGCCATGTGGCTTAAATCAGTTACCAATCAGGTGCGGAAACTGGCGAGTGCATCTCGCGGTGAATTAGAAGTGTTGGTTGGGTTTGTCAAAAAAAAGCAAAGTAATGTCGCGAAAAGCTTCCGCTGAACTTGAGGAGAATTTGGCTTTTCTCGAGGAACAAATCGTGGACGATGAGAATGACGATCTCGAGCAGCGTCAGATGAAAATTCTGCAACTTGTGCTGGGTGATTGTGGACGTTGGCAGGGCATATGGTGCCTGACACTGTCTGTCTTTCAGGGCATTTGTACGCTGCATATGTTTTCGTTTGTATTTCAAGTGAGTGGTTTTGAGCACATTAGAATTTGTGAACGATTGCAACCGCAACTAAAAACTTTAACCAACCATAAAAAAAGAGTTAGGAGTGCAACAATTAAAAAATATTTTACAAAAGTGTTCGGTTTGTAGCGCTACTTGTATTAGATGGCATATTAAACCTTGTTAATTGGCCATATGTTCAAATAAAATGCAAAAAAAAAACCTAAGTTCGCATTGACTTGAACCAAGTTGCGGTTCTGAAGAATGCACAAAATGTAAAATATAATATTGATGGTGCGCTTCATTGCACGCTTGCGGCAACAGTAAGACTCTTTTTTTGGTGTATTCACACAAGTGCCATGAACAAAATCGACGTTGTAATGGTTTGTAGTTTATGGCTTACCATTCCCCAAACCGAAGGTTGTGCCATACTTTTTGTCTTGTAAGCCATTATTGCCAGTGTTCGGTTAGGTTTGCCTGGTAGCTCACTGCCAGGTGATATTGTCTGTCTTTATCTACTGCTTACTCTATACTCTACTCCAATTTGTTTTGTCTGCACTCGCATATGTTCATTGAGACTGATTGCTGCAAACTTGTATTTTGTGTGATAACAATTCGAGTTATCGTCTGTCGTATGTATGTCGATAGGGCAAGCACTCACGTCAATGTTTCTTTGAAATTAAAAACATTCAAGGGTGTTTCATATTCATTGTAACTGTCAAAATGTTTATGGTAATGGCTTCGAAATCGTGTAACCATTTAGACAATTAAACCACTACTGAATCGGTACCCTGCAACATGTTGCAGTTACACTGAACACGTCACACCCTTCTTTCTGTAACAAACTGCAACACCAAATATTTGTGAATAAACCGTTCGTTCAACCTGTCGAACAACTAATTTGAATATTTTAAGTATAAAATCTTTAAATAAATTCAAATGATGCGCTTGTGATGATGTCCTTTGCAGTTAGTCAGATTTAATTACAACAATCAAAAGTATGTTTGCTCCCAAAACTTGTTCTGATTTCAGAAAGATTAAATGGTTTCCACAAAGGAACACTGTAATGGAATCTTACTCAGTTTTTGATTAATTATACGATTCGGTAATAAATTTGGTGTAAACAAAACTATAAAGAAACGATTAATAAATTGTAAATACTGGTAAATGGAAGCTGTCTTTTGTTGGAAAGTCACTGGAACTCATCTTGCCTACACAAGTACCTACAAGTTTCAATAGATTTACTAATAATCGCAGCTGTAATCTCTTACATTTTAATTTTAAATATTTATTAAATTAAAATATTCTAAAATTCTCAAGTTTAACTCCGAGAGTGTATAATTGTTTTAATTAATATTATAAATTTAATACAATTTATTGCAAAGTTGCATTGCCATACCCGGCAAAAATCGCGTGGAATAGATGATCCGTTCTGGTTATCATCTAAAGTTGATACTGCAGCCAACCAGACACTATGTAAAGTAATACAGTAAAACAGGTACTGAACTGCATAGCACTTCGCCGTGTTATTTTTTTTTTTGCTAAGGCTCAGTGGATGTTTTTATTCATTTAATAATTTTACACGTGGAGACTTTTTGAAATTTTTGAAAGTTTTTAATATAAAAAAATATTAGTGATAATACACCTTTAAATTCATTTTAAAGGGAATGAAGTGATGCGTCCAACATTTATAGGACGACAATGCTGCGTAAAATCTTACGTTTTATTGTCAATATTGCTTTTGAAGTTGAGCAAGGGCACTGCAAAAATAATCACAAAAATCTGATACGTACTTTGGAAGTTTCTACATTTACAACACAAAGAAAATAAAAAGAAAACATTTCCAGAATTTGTTGTATCTTGTGTAGAAAAAATTGTCCTAGCTTTCAATTACGTTTAACTTAAAGGATAAGAGAGCTTTGTGGTATTCCTATGAACCCAATGTGGCCTATGCGAGGCTAACATCTGCCACCCTAACCTAACCTAATTAGTACTTAATTACCTTTTAAAGATGCATCAAAATATAAAGTAGGGAAATTGAAAGTCTAATTTCGCCAGCCTGTGTAATAGAGGCCTGACTAATGATAAAATATTAGATTATCGAATCGAACAAAACTGCACCACCCATTGTGTCGATAGCAGCTAATATACGATGTTTTGATTAACCTTTATGTGAATTCAAAAGCCAATTAGATGCAGTTTACCAGTACTTTTTCTAGTGAAACGTTTTTGATGATAACCGAACAGCTGAACGAATCTTCATGTTTGATCCAGCCGCAACGAAACGTACTAGATTCGGACAAAAAGATCGAACGACGTCCGATCAGATCAAAGATTGGTTCGTCGATTCAGGCAATGTAAACGCAGCGTATGAAAAACTTCTGCTATGCTTTGAATTGATACCGTCAATAATTAATTCGATGAAGCTTCTAGTATTAAGAAATTTGTTTTCAATTTTTAATTTAATTTTTTGTGTCCTTCTGAATATTATGAAAAAAAGGGGTGAACAATTTGGCCAAAAATGGCATCTCAGCAAAACTTCAATATAACTAAAAATTTCGCGGCATTGTTATCGAAAGGGCTTAGATTTATTTTTTATATATTTTTAACTAATTTTTTTAGAAAAGTTTAAAAGAAAAATTTGGTAATTTATTTTTTAACTTTTTCATCTGAGTTTAGATATTTTTTATTATTTTATAAAACAATTGTTAACTTGATCATTTGGTCAAGAGTTACGAAATTCTCCGATTTTTGTATCTCATTTTTGTAAAAGAATTTAGAATATTTTTAAATTCCGATGGAAAGAATTGGTTGAATTTAATCATCGGTTTTTTTTAAAGTGTTTCCATTAATTCTAAGATAAATTCATACTAACTCTGGCCAGTTTTCCCCGAGTACCTACTCTTCTGCTTTAAATGAGTAATTGCGGTTATACTTATTGGCTGGCAGTCATTTAATTCTGATTTATTGCTAATTTATTTACTGATCAAATTTAATGAACTGCAAATTGTTGCGACTGTAGCAATTATAGTCTGTATAACTAATATTTGTCACTGAATTATGCATGTAGGCAAACAAAATGTAGGTAATATTTATAAATGATTCGATTAATTGGTTGAAACCTGCTAAATTGGCAAATCTAACAGCATTTCAATAGGTATTATATTAAAAACATGAAAACATTTTGCTTTGAGTGTATGCCAACGATTAAATTTCATTGAAAAGTGCATATATGCCATATTGAACTCGTTCCTTTTTGAACAATGTTTTTTCATAAGTCGGCACACAAAAAAACATTTAGAACAAACATAAATCAATAAGCAAAAAACACAACAAAAACAAGAAGTAGAAATAATTGAAACGGAAATAATATCAAGTTAACCACGCTTACACACCGCCAAGAACGCTCACGTTTTTTCTTTTTGTTCAATTCAATAGAGCGTTCAAGAGCGAGTGCAGTTTGCACTGTGCACTTAGTCAACAACATGCGAAAAATAGGTGGCTTACAAAAAAAAAACACGCCAGTAATCAATACAGAAATAAATATATTTATATAAATTATCTCGGGTTATTCACCGCTACAGCGTGGCAGTTGAACAATTTGAAAGTGGCCCCGAACGGAAACGCACACAAAAAACGGGCACACTGCGGCGTATGCGTAACGCTCAAGTGGAAAATTGCAACAATCTGCGGCCGCTGTGAGTGGCAACAAGTGTTCTGAGTGAGGAAATTGTTTCAAGTTCAAGTTGGCGCTAAAAAAAGTGCAACAGTCGCTTAGCACAGTGCCAGCGAAAAAAGGTAAAAGTTGAAGTATTTCAAAAAGCTGTTAACCGCTTTTGTAATTGGCCCGTGTTTTGTTTTACCTTTTCTCAAGCTTTTTGTTAAATTTGCTTCTTGTGTGTTTTGCTGTTTGGCATTTTTAGGTCACACTCTGTTGGCATGATGGTGTTAAAGAGTTAAGATCGCTTACAAGTATGGACATTAGGCAAAATGCCAACTGCATTTTTATTTTGTTGTTGTCTCAATTCTGCCATGTGACTTAATTCACCATTGTTGGCTTTAGTGGACCACTTCACATGCTCGCTGGTTGCTGTCACGATTTCCACAATTTTCCATTTTCACAGCTGCTAGGCAGATCAATCGAATTGCTGGATATTATTTAAATTGACTTGATTTGCATAAATCTTTTGTAGACAAGAGTTGGAGTAAATTAATTTATAGAATTTATGATATCACAGACAGCAGGTAATGCCACAGCATGTTTTTCGTGATATTAATGTCAATTTGGAGTAGAGGGCTCATTTATTATGGCATAAAAATTAATATGTGCAAAGCCATTAATGGAGACAAAGACAAGACACCAGCCACTCAGTTAATTACCGTGTGGGCCACATTCAAAGGAATGTAATGTCGTGGACAGAAAAAAATATATGAAAATATTCTCACCTCACCCACCCAGTTGTTCTTAAATTGATTGCCTTGACATGTAGCGCGAGAAAAAGTGAATTCTTCACTCTGGCTTGAGTTTACGCCAAAAATAATTAAAATACAGCATGTCTTCTATAATAATGCGGGACGTGATTCCATTGATAGAGAAATGGAAATAATTAAATGTGGAAGGAGGGTTTAAAATCCTTCAGGTGATTGGTATAAATCGGTAAACTACAATCTTAAAAGTTGTAGAAAATATAAAAAATTGTAACAGAGTAAATCGAACAACGATTTCGTTGGTCTGTCAAACTTCTGTCTGTTATCTTTGCGGTTTCCAACATTAGTCCAAAATATTTATTTGTAAAAGTGTGTAAATTTTTATCGCCAAGAACCTTTTAGCCGACGAGTGCTATTCACTGTAAGTGCCATTTACGAAATCGTGACAAATATCGTGGCATTTGATAACGAAGCGACGGTCGGCGATTAATTGAACCGTGTATGGTCATTAAGAATTTTAAACGACAAGTTACAAGTACAATCGAGTCTAAGCCAATAACACATATAAACGAAGCTGTATACTGTTTACTTTGGGGCACATTGAAAGTAAGCCAGCTAATTGGGTATAAGATAAGCGGAAATTAATTAAATTTGAAAATAAAAATTGAGTCAATAAACAATAAACAAAATGGTATAAACAAACCAATCGCATAAAAATAGAATCCAATAAAAATAGAATTGAATCAAAATGACATAGGAAACTCATGTCAGACCAGTCAAGATTTATTGACTTGCCAATCGAAGGACAAACATTTGTTTGAATTTTTTAAATGCATTCCTTTAAAACATTTGTGTGAGCAGTTTTTTAAATTTTTTATTATTTTACTAGCTCAATGGGTGGTGTGTAAATGCTATTTCAATTCAAAACTAAGTGGAAATAGCATTTAGTATTCCTTTATTCCTTTGAAGAAGGACAAACATCCCGTGAAACTTTCCGTGAACACCCCGTGACCCCGTTCTCATCGAAACAAACTCTCTTGTTACCCCCCTTCCATAAATAACATCAAATTCGAAATCAGCAACCCCAAAGATCCTCTATAAGTTAGGTTAGTTTAAGGTGGCTACCGACACACTTAGACCAAATAAGATCCATTGTGATACCACATGCTTCTTGCTGTAACTATCATGAGCAAGTATATGATAATTGCAGGGACCTAGAGTTTAATGCCGGATCCGAACGGCGGATGGAAATTGAAGTATTCTTTGGCAAGTTCTACACTCGTAAGTATGCCAATGTTTACGAGAGGTGGCGGTCTTACAGAAAAAACATGTTTCACAATTTTTCTGCATCTTGCCCCGGGTAGGGATTAAACCTGATCCCATCCGATCGTGACACAGCAGAAGGCCAGAGCTTCACAAACTGAATCACCACAAGAAAAAAGACCCCTATACCAAGTTTCGTAAATATAAAATGAGATTTAGGAATTTGGGCCGTCATATTGGCTCCTCAATTTCGAATTTCATCATAGTAGTACTCCGAATCGCCCAATATCAGCCAGGGCCGGAGTTATGGCATTTTTAGTAAACCATTCCAAATTAACAGTTATAGTTTTGGTGGACGTGGGCGTGGCAAAGGGCGTAGCATCTAATCGCTTCTTAAATGACGCCTAGGGTGTCACCAAAGCATACGACAAAAATTTCAGAACTATTGGTTCAGTGGTTTCAGCTGGGCGCTGATGAGTCAGTCTATCACCATTTAATTTAATGTTATTTTATTGTATTAAATAATTTAATTTAATTTAATTTTGTATAAAATTAATTAAAATATTTTAATTTTTTTTTATTTAGTTTACTTAATTTTTGTTTTATTGTTTAATTTTTCTTAATTTTTTTATTGATTTTTTTTCATTTTATTTTTTTTATCAATATTATAGTCTTTATATCAAATTAAATCATTTTATTTAATTTTGTATAAAATTAATAATTATATTTTTTTTTAATTTAGTTTACTTATTTTTTATTAATTAATTAATTTTTCTTAATTTTTTGTTTTTTCAATTTTTTATTGAATATTTTCAATTTTACTTTTATTTTAATTCCTCAGTCTGCCGACAAAGACTTCTGGTGTTCTCGTCCCTCTCAAATGCCCGACATGGATGTGGACATTTGGAAGAATCTCACCCAACCAAAAGATGCCTGCTCGATGTTGGACATAGATTTGTCGGAAATGCCCAAGGACAACTTTTTACTCAGTCTATTTCAATTGCCTTTGGCGGTCTTCAACTCCTCGGCGTGCACCCAATTCGAATTCTCGCGTGCAGATGGTGCGTCTAAGACCCTAGTGGAGGAGTTCAATTTGATTTGTGATCGTCGCCAGCTGTTGAGTGTGGTGGAAATGTGTTTTCTGGCAGGCGCTGCCTTGGGTTCGGTCTCAAGTGGTTGGATTTCGGATCGCTTTGGACGCAAGCATACACTGATGGGTTTTGCATTGGTGCAAACGATTTTTGGTAAGATGTGAATGCAGTTTTTTAGCTTTTTGTATAATTTTATTTTATTAATTCAATTTATGATGCGAAATGAGTTTAATTAAATGGTTTACCTTTCAATTGTTAGCTCATTTATCATATTTCAGACTCAAACTCCACTCATACGTTTCATAATTTCATAATCATAGCAATCATTAGGCAGACATTAAGTCAGTCAGTCTGTCAGTGATTTCAAATTTATGATTGAGCACAAACAAATCGCTTCGCTGATTGCAAATGGTGCGGAAATTGCGTGAGATACAAGCAGCTGCAATTCATATGCAGTTACATTCAAAGAAACATGACAGGCATGGCTAAAACGAATGCTACTTAAATCTAATCAGTACTCGTAAAATAATTAGACATTTTATGAACATTTGTAGTTGAGTGTAATATGAGCTAATTAGCATAACACTTTGCCTGCAGTAAATGCTTTAAATGCCGCTTTAAGAACATACAAAAAAAGAAAAATCATTTTCAGTCTCGTTTAAAGTGACTTTGTTGGGTTAGGTCAGTTTTGAACCGGTCTCCACATTTCACATTTGTGCACCGTGTGCTCCGCGTTTTTAATTGACATTTGTGCACTAGTTGCTACGTTTACATTTTATATTTACGTGTTTTTTCCGTTTTTTTTTTCACAATTCCATGCAGGCACTATACTGGCCTTCTCCACATCCTTGGCAATGTACATGACGCTACGTGCGATAATTGGATTCGCATCGATGACCGTCGCTGTGGTTAGTTTCGTGCTCGTCGTGGAGCTGGTGTCCGGCAAATGGCGCACCATTGTAGGCATTTTGAATATCCTGCCGGTGGCAGTGACGTACGTGATTACCGCGGGCATCGCGTACTTCATAAGGGATTGGCGTACGCTGCAGTTGGTGATTTCGCTGCCATGGCTGGCCTTGCTTTGCATTTGGTAAGTGGTTGGAGTGGATCTACAAATTTTTTTTATGTTGTTTTGTTTTGACAAGCGAACTGTTTAGGAATCACAAGCATTTCGACATTTTCCCCGGTTGGCGTATTTGTCTTTCGTTCTTTTGTTTTACTTTAGTAGAAAAGAAAAAACAAACAAAAAAGAGCAACAGAAATAACAGAAAAATAACTTTTCCTAGATATCCATCTAAACGAAAGTTTTTTTTAGTTAAATGGATTAAATATATTGAACCGATTCCACCTACTACCTGCTGTGGCCCCCTCCATTAACTCAAATAGACAAGGCTAAGCAGCATCCTTTTCAAATGTCCAGCAACCTCAGCATTACACTCAAATCAATTTAATTCCAGCGGCAAACCCTTGCATTCCTTTCTTTTCGCTTTTCTCTTTCTTTTCTATTTCCACATTGTTCACATTTCTGCTGTTGTGTTTACCGAATGTTGTGCTTTTATGTTTATTTGGCGTGTACGTGTGGGTGAGTGAACACAACCTCAGGCAAAATACAAAATTCCTATTAGTGTGATTTATAAAATAAATTAGAGATTGTAAATGAACATAACCTCAAAAGAAATTGAATAGGAAAATTAGGTTATGGTTACTTAAAGTCGTCTTTGTTAATTGGTTCTAAGTTATGCAACAGACCTTCTTTATTTTTGGACTCCATGTAGACCAAAAGTGTGTAACTTCAAGGCAACCTTGGCTAGACTTTGAAGAATGTGAGAAATTCTTTTGAGGTTTTAATAGACAAATGATGTATATCCCTGGATCCCTTGAAAATAATTTCAAATCGTATGAAATCTAAAAATTTATTTGGGAATTTCGTCTATTGGTTTAATGTTATCCGTCCATTTTATTGGTTTTTTCTACTCATCCAATCAAATCAAAATTCCAAATCAGTCCAATTGATTTTTGTTGTTATTTATTGATGATGCCCACACTAAAATACCGAAATACCAAAATGCCAGCCAGCAACAACGAATGTCAGTAGTTAAGTTAAGTACACTCGTATGTCTTTTTGCTCATCTACTTGTAGAGGCTTGCAGTGGCTGGTGTTTGACATACGGTGAAGGACAGACGAAAGGATGAAAGGACTCATGTCTCAGCGAAAGTTTATACGAAGTAGTTGCCCAACCTTGTCTCATTGCCACAATTAGACAATTAGAATCATTGCCCCCCTTAGACACACACAAGCATATAAAATAGACATTCGAAAGCAGTCAAGATACTCAAGCATTTATTTCCTGTCCAATACAAAATAATCGTTCAAAGTTAAGGTATTTTAATCAATTTTGTTTAAATAAAAGTTTAAATGAAGTGAAGTGAAATGGCGATTCATTCATTAAATGAGTTCGTTTCTATTCGACTTTAACCTCACTAAAATCAGATTTTTTTAATTTACCCAAGAAAATATCTGTTTAAGAAATTAGATTGCTATACCAACAATTTCCTACTATTAAGCCCTTTCTTAACATAAACTTTTGACAATTTCGTATCAACACATTTAATATAAGTTTTAACCTGACTCAAACTTTAAAATTTTTCATTTTTAGTAGAAAATTTAAATTATATTCAAATGCATTCGAAAACTAATAATGAAAACTTCCCTAGTAATAACATGTGTTTGTATTCTTCCCCATCCCTCACCAGGTACTGCATGCCCGAATCGCCCCGATGGCTGCTGGCGCGTGGACGTCTAACCGAATTGTTCGCCATCATAGAGCGGGCCGCCCACATGAACCGCCTCACGCTGCCCTCAAACTATCAAAAATCACTAGAAGCGGTGGCAGGAGCAGCCATCGCTCAACCAAAGACTCACCAAAAGCCACAACCGGGGGTATTAGAAGCGGGCCGCAGTGACTCTGGCAGCCCGAGTCCCTCTGCCAGCTCTGACTGCGACACATCGGACAAGGCGGCCATCGTTGTTGAGTGCAGTAGCAATCCGCTGATTGTGGTCTTTAGTAAACCCTATTGGCGCACCACCTGTTTGACTCTGATCGTTTGGCTGACACTGATTATAATTTACTTCGGTCTGACATTGCACCTGAGCAATTTGGGTGGCAATATTTACCTGAATACGGTAAGCGTAGAGAAGGGACAGGTGTGGGTGTTCACATTCAATACGAACTCTCATTCATTCGTACATTTGTGCATTCATACAAATTCGATATGTACGATGTTGGTGTGTGTCAGGACGATTATGTCCTTTTCAGCAGAAAAGCCTTCTTTCTTCTATAGAATTTCGAATTTGAATGTCGTTGTCGATGGCGGTATTTTTATGACTCATTGTCCATTTTCGAATTATTAATTCTGACAGATAACATCACTTTTGACATATGGCATATGTGCTTTTGTCGTTTGCTTCATTCATATTCAAAGTTACCTTTTCGAATTTTCATTTCCATTTCCATTGATATGATTTTTTTTTGAATTTTTTAAACATTTTTCTTTTTTTTCTTCCATAAGGCCATTGCGGGCACTGTCGAAGCCATTTCCATATGTTTGAGCATTTTTGTGGTGCTCAAATTGGGCTTGCGACGCAATCTTATAGCTTACATGCTGATACCGGGTATTTGTTGTTTGGCCGTGAATCTAGTGCCGAAGGGTGATGACAATCTTGTAGGAGTGATAGCATTGGCTATGATTGGTAAGGTTACCACAAGGTTTAATTGTAAATTATTCTAAAAATCCCAAAACATTCTCCTTTTTTCTTTTTTCCCCACAGCAAAATGTGTGATTGGTGCTAATAATGCCATCATACCCACTTATACAGCTCAGCAGTATCCCACAGTGGTGCGTAATTTCGGCGTGGGTATGGGCAATTTGGCTGCCGGTGTGGCTTTGATATTGGTGCCATACATGTGGCTCTTGGTGGGTTTGCATGAATTCTAAATTGTAACTTATTTAATTGACTTCTGCTTTGTCCTCTCCAGGAACACTTCGATCCCTTGCTACCCATGAGCATAATGGGGGTGTGTGGCATGATTGGCGCTGCCGCCTTGTTGATGATGAAGGATGTGCCGCAAAGCTAAGCAAATTTACTAAGAGCGAGGAAATTTTCCCAGCTACAAGGAAATCTTCTCTGAAACGCTGCCTACTGTGATATTGGGTACAAATTGAGGCAATAAAAAAACGAGTAGAAAAGTACTTAGATGGGGGCTCTAAGCTGCCAGTGAATCTGTTAATTGTTTTTAGTATTTAAATTATATTTCCTTCATTTATTTAAACACCAATTTGATAAAATCTAGTATATTACAATTTCTTATACACTCCGGAAAAAAATGCTATACAAATTAGTCAATATGACACAATACTATGGAAATAAAAATTCGTATTTAATGGTATTCATACTATTATTTAAATAATATTTGAATCCCATTGACTTATTTTTTATAGAATTTTTTCCTGAGTGTATGTAAGAACTTATGATTGTTTTCAAAAAGTTTTAAAACTCTCATTTATCATTTTAGCATTTCTACTATTTCTGTATCATTGAAAAAAGAACAACCATCCACCATATTTCCATTTTTAGTTAAAATAAGTTGTTTTGCACTAAGCTATAAATAAAACTATGTAAATAAAAAAAAAAGTTATTGAAAAAATTTTATTTTGTACGGAGTTGAAGAGAATACAAAGTCCAAAAAGAACGATCGGCCAAAAGTTCTGTGCAATTTTTCATTATGAAAAATAACTTAAAATGACAACAAAAGACTAAACACTTTAGAGAACCCATAACATTGAGCATTCCCGGATATGTGTAAGAGTAAAAAAAGGACCTGCCAGGAGGCCTTAACTACTACAGATTAAAAATTTTTTAGCAGATCTTATTTTGAGCCTCAACTTTTCCGAATATGTGAGCGGAGCGAACAAACAATATATTGCTTTTGCAATTGCTATTTCTATACATTTCAAGGGTTTTCAGCTATTTACGAAAAAAGCTGAAGAAAGTAAAATGGTATCATCAATAACGGATGAGATATTGATGAAAAACTGAAGTGTTATTTTTTAAAAACTTCCAAGGTCATTTAAACTTGCTCAGCCGCTAATTCTTCAAAATCCTCCCTCATACGATTTTACTCCACTAAATAAATTACTTTACATTTGCATACTTTCTGGGGTCGTCATAATTTCTCTTACAGGGCTCGTCATAATATGGCGGTCGAAATTCCATAACCTCTTTTTATATTTACAAAAATTGTATTTTTCTTGGGTTCATAATCGATTTCAAACCTTCATTACATTTTGTATTTCGTAGAAGAGTCAAAAAACTGAAGATTTTCTTTTTTTTTTCTCATTCTAAGATGCATTTTTATTTATTTTCATAAATTTTTTTTAATATACATGGTGGCTATTGCAACTTTCATGATGCAATAAGAAGGTGATGTCAGTAGGGAGAGCTGCCAAAAGCTGTGGACTATAGAAATGAGCACTGTTGTTTTTTTTTGGTACATAAAAAATAGTATGTATTTTTCTGTGTTTTTTTAAGTTTTATTGCAATTTGAAAATGCATAGAGTATGTAAAAAGAATCTCAAAGAAAAAAATTACAAATTGACGCTAAACTCTAATAAAATTTTTGATTTCTTTGTTACACTTTTTCAAAAAAGGTACCAAAAATTTTAACTCTGTTCTATAAGCCACGAAATGAAAGCAAATTTGCTCAAATTTGGAGAGCAATCATCTACTGACCACCTGGTTCTTGCATCATACTCTCCAATCAAGCCAAACTTTATTTTAAAACAAGTGAGTAAGTTTCAGTCGGGCAAGCCGACTTATATATACCGTACACCTACTGGGCCATATTGGATCCACCATCTTGAATTTTGAAAATGCGACATCAAATTCGAAATCAGAGACCCCGAAAACCCCCCTTTACAAAATTTCATACTGTTTTGATGAAATCTTAAAATTTCGGCCGCGATATATGAAGCCGCCATCTAGAATTTTTAAATTCCGACATCAAATTCGAAATCAGCGACCCCGAAAACCCCACTATATAAAATTTCATACTGTTTTGATGAAATCTTAAAATTGCGGTTAATACACGATTTTCACTTATATGGGAGGTATGCGTGGCAGTCGACCGATTCCGCCCATTTTCAATACCAACTCCAAAATTTGGGATCCCTAGCTTTCTTCTAGCTCCTGCAATCGTGTTTACAAGAAAAGAGGACGCACAGACGGTCAAGAATATATATACTTCTCCTTCTTGGTGTTACAAACATCAGACCAAAGTGAATATACCCATACCTCATGAGGCGTAGGGTATAAAAATGTAGTACGCCATAATTGGCGAAACTTAATTCTGAATAGCGACGAACCATTAAATTTCATTCAACATCGCGATAGACGCAAAAAGCGACCAAGTCTAAATTGTCGAGAATTGCCATTCTGGCACGCAGGTAGTTGCCGAAGAGAAAAAATCCTTTTTACGGGACAGCCACGATCATCAAAATCTTCGCTTGCAGTGTGATATTTCATTGATATTTCATTTACCGACAGTTATTATTGGCCACCCTGTACATTTTGTATTTTAGGAAACATTTTTGAAAATAATTCTCTTGGTAAATAAAGCCAAATTATTGTTCCAAAAAAAAATGTCTTACGTTTTTTATTTTTTTAAACTTCAAATAGTTCTGTGATATTTTGAGAAACAACAACAACACGAAGAGACAAATAACTGACATATCTTTGTAAATAAAGTTGCGAAAAACTTCATAAATCTAATTGAGTTCGTACAAAAACCTTTTATTTATTTATAAAGTTTAAAAGCCAATATGATAGAGCTTTTCAAAACTACAGCATAAATACAATAGCTTATGAAACTTGTGAAAACCGAGTTGCCACTTAACAGAAACCGCTGCGAACTACAGAAATATTTCCTAATGAAGCTTTCTTTTCACTTGAAAAATATTTCATTGAAATTTGTTTATTATAATCAGAAAAGATAAGCTGGAATAGGTAAATGACCACGTTAATAAGAAAGACCCTATTAGAAACTACTTTTAAATGCTAAAGTAGGAGAGGAAATGTTTGAAAATTTGTACAACCAAGTCAACGAAAATCTATCATTTATTCGAGGAAACTTTAATGTTTTTGCAATTCCATTGAACCACTGACATGATTTGACATTTTTTTCTAAAAAAAAAACCAACAAATACATATTTTATTTCAGTAAATGCTTTAAAAACTTTAATTCCAATCACGTGCCCTCACTTCAAAGCCAATTTTTGCAAAATTCACCAAAAACTTTCGTTGCGCAAAATGTAAAAGAGATTTTATGAGATTTGATGAATACTCGATGCCACGCAAAGAAACCAAAGCAATTAATTGTTATTCAAATCACAACTCCAACAAAATTTATTACAATCAAATTAACTTGAAACGGTTATAGTTCAGTTAACCTATGAATAATTTTTTGTATCTATTAATTAAAACTAATATCGAATTCTTTTATTCTTTCTAAAAAATAAAAAGCTCCAAACTACCACCAGCAATACAAAACATTTCCGCCGGAAATGTGACTGCTACTGAGAACACAAATAACCACCACAACCATTACACTCAACAGGGCGATTTCCAGTCATGAAAGCAATCAGCAAAAAGCTCTTCCAATGGGCCGCGTCAATTTTGTGTTTTGCGCGTGCGTACTCCGCTTACTATAAAACCCAATTGGAAGTTTGTGCCACAAAGCATTTAGCCAACGAAACTGCTGCCAAACGGAAGACAAGACAAGACTTGGAAAGGAGTCGTACCAAGAAAAAAGACTGTCCCATTGGTTTTTGGATGTGTTAGAATAAGTTGTGAGAAAAGAAGATTATTACTTGTGTGTGTTGGTGTTAGATTGAAATCAAACCGGAAGTGGAACTCTATTGAAAAGTACATTTAAAAAAAGAATTGAATTCTTTGTGAGAAAAGATGCAGGTGCAACAATTTATGGTGAGTTGTGGTGAACATTTGAGGTGGTTTTTTTAGTGGTTCTATTTGCTGAAATTTCCACTAGAGATCTACTTAACTTAGGCGTGGCTCTAGTGATTTAAAATGGAATTTGAAAAGTCAGCTTTCAAGTAATTAAAAAACTCATTGAGATTGAATTGCTTTCAATTAAACGAATTAGTTCACAAATGACAGCATATATATTTCGAATACTTTTTTACCATTTGATTTTATGATTGTCTTGACCACTCATATCGCACATAACAGGAATTCACGCCAATAACCTGTTCAATTCGCATAATCCTATCGAGTGCGGTTCACTATCCGATTGAAATGGCCATAAAATTCCAGCAATAATCCGACATGGCAATTGCTATTAATTCTGATATTTCACAATCACCGAATGGGTTTACGATACTATTGGCTAACATTTTAATATATTTAAGAGCTTTACTTTAATGGAGAATATACAAATAAATCACAATTTTTTTTTTGGAAAAGTCCAACGTGCAGGATTTACATTAGTTCTCCAGGAATAAGGTTCTTCACATGAACAGGGTTCGGCAAAAGAAAAAACTTTAATCTGTTAAGTTCCGCAAAAAAATATTTCTTGACTTAGGTTAGGTTAGAGGGTAGATGGCACACTTGGAGCAGAACTACTCCAACCATGCCACCACATTTAGGCCAAAGTTGACCCATTGTGATGTTATTGACTTGATAACTTTTATTTCGCCAAGGAACTAAAGTGTAATACTTGTGAGAAAAATTTTCCTTGGATTCAACCACCAAACGTACAGTTTTATTGTAGCTATGAAGATTATTGAGCACAAGTTTTGTCTTGATTGGATCCCGTTTTGGTTTGCATCACGATCTCCTACTATGACTCATAAACTAAATTAGCGTATAGCGAAAAACCATTATCATATTTTATATCGGTGCATCAAGACCTATTTGATCAATCAAGCACCTGTTTCAAAGTGAACTTTTGCAGAGCTGTGTAATAATTACATGGTATGTGAGAAAACAAATATGTACTTTTATTTATCGATAACGTTTGTCGGCTTCATAATAATTATGCATTTACTTAGTTTTTTTAATTTTATATTTGTTTTTACTTGAAAAATATTTGAAGACTTTTAAAAGCAATAATTTGTTCACTCCGCTTTATTCAGTGTCTTTAATGTATATTTTTTTATACTAGAAAAAAACATTTATTTCAAAATTAATTGATGCAAATTGTTCATGGCAACATAACAGATTTTTTATAGAAATTTATCATATAATGAAAAATTACCGCCAACGGAAACATTTTTTCTTGAGTATAATTATTATGATACTATTTAAATCATAGGATCAGTTTTTGTTACATGAAAACGTTTATATGAAATTAGATAGTGAATTCTGCTAAAAAAAAATACCCCCCACGATATGGCCAATTTAGAAGAACCTGGGACATACAAAATATGTATTTGTTCTCAGGACCCCCATTATGTCCAAAGTCTGTTTCTAAAACTCTTCCATTTTGACACATGATTTGTATCGCATTTGAGGCTTGGTATATTTTCGCTTCTGAAGTCTTTTGTTGTCATTTAATATGTCCGAGTTGGCTGATACTGTAACCCAGTGGAAAAGTCATCGATTTGACAGCGTGCAGGCATCAATGACAAAAATGCCCATGAATGCCACTTCGCTGAGGTTTAACGTAGACGTTATTGACATTTTCATAGTACTAGTGTCCCACTTTCTCATGCATGACACTCTGCATGACATTGAATCCATACCACATCAATGCATTGTTGTTTCCTCGCTATGAATTGTGTCAGTGTTTTCTCATTTACTCTCATTTTGTAAGAGCTTTGGCAAATAGATTAAATGTCAGCAATAATGTCGATGCATTGGTCATGTAGGAACTGTTTTCAACTGGGAACCTAATCTACGTTTGGAATGGAAAAACTTTTAAACAAAATTCAATCTCCAAAACTGTGGTCGCTGATGACATACAGACAGAAGGACATGGCTAGATAGGTTCAGTGTTCGATATTGATCAATTGATGCTTATGGACGTTATAAACGTTGTGTCGAAGCTAATGTAACCTGTCCCAGTAGTGTGAGCAAGTAGCCTTTATACGAGTACATGTCACAAAATGTATGGAAGGGACTTTAAAGTGTGCAAATAAATTTGGTAATGGTAATGGAACTGGAACGATATGTAAATGGACCGAAACCAAATGAAAATGGAACAAACTTGGAAATGAATCGGTAATGGGAATGGAACGAAAATGAAATTAAACTAATTTTGAAACGGAAGGAAAAGGAAAAGGAAAAGGAAAAGGAAAAGGAAAAGGAAAAGGAAAAGGAAAAGGAAAAGGAAAAGGAAAAGGAAAAGGAAAAGAAAAAGAAAACTATCTAAAAATTGTCTAGAAATTATTAAAAAAAAATATAAAAAATTTAAATTTAAAAAAAAATATTAATTTGAATTTAAAGTTTTGCAAAAGCTTAGCAACAATTGAAAAGGTTATTCTGAATTGCCAATGCATTACTAATTCCATTATTCAATCCCAACATTAATCACAATTTTTGTTGAATTTTCGGATGGTTTTATTCGTTTTCCAACAAACAATACAAATTTAACTTCTCACCTTCAATTTAAAAATAATAATCTCTTAATTAACAATGGACATTACCAAACATTCAATTAAAACAATAATAAAAATGTCTGTTCTATTTTGGTTTCAAAGCCCACTGTGCACGTCGATTAATCGTGGGTGTATGGCGGTGAGTTGCATTTGATTTAATTTAATTTTCCTTTCAACTTTGGAATGTCGACGAACTGGCTCAAATCGGAGTTTCCTTTTGTATTAAAAGTTTAATCCATAAAGCAGCATGTGAATGGCCCACTTCGTTTTGAAAAAAACATTTCCTCTTAAAATGTTTATTAACGCATTGTTCTTAAACAATCCGCAGTACAATTGAAATTGCCACAGTTCAAATGTGTTCAAATGCGATTTACAATTAATTTGCAACAACAACAACGCTAATGTAATAAAACTACATTTTTTTCTTTTGTCATTGCGAAGCAGCAATTTTACTTATAAAGCAATGGGCAGGTTGTCTCTCAAGCAGCTCAAGGTTGTGTGAAAGTGAAATATGCAACACTTGTCCAAATCCGCGAATCATAAGTAAATAAATCGAATTTCAAATCGAGATGTGGATGAAGTTGCGATCGATTGAGTCATGCATTGGCGAATTCTTAGTAATTATACGAAAGGAGACACAGCTATAATTTGAAATTGTTAGCTCACAAATTGTTCAATAAAAAAGGAGGTTCGGCCTAATCTGAAATAACAATTGAAAAAAAGATAAAAGGTGGAATTCAACACAACTTGCCGTGGTTTTTCATAAACAAATTATATGGCTTTGCAAAAACAAAAAACTAATCGATTCTTAAACATTTTAAAGAGCTACTGAATTGAGTTCAAGCTCCGCTATTAACCGAATTTTAATGCAAAAACTACAAAACAAAATAAAAATCATTTGAATGGAGGAAAAATTCAACCGAAAATAGCTTGCAGACACTGTTAAGCCCAATTTGAAGCAGAAATAATCAAAAGCGAGTTGAACCACAAAGGCAAGGGGGCACTATGGTACATGATCAGGCAAAAATTGAGATTTGGAAAAACTTTAACAAGTTTTTACCACCGCCACTATGTAACTTACAATGTAAATAATCAAGGTAATCCCGCTTGAAAGCAATTACGTTTAATGACCTGAAAAAAAACCGATACCTCCTTGGATCACAACAAGTAAACGTAAGTCACCTTTACACACACACACACTCGAATGTGTAAAGAGAGAAATGGAATTGTATATGGTAAATACCATAAATACATAATAAATACCCAAATGCTTTCATGCATTGGGCGTTGGTATTGCGTAATGGCAAACCAACAGACAAAATCGCTCTCAATTTTCAAAATTGCAAAAAGCAATTTAGACCGGCTTTAAAGCGCGCACTGGAGACTGCATAAAATGCATACAACCACCAAGATAAGCTCGTACAAAACACAACAACAACAACAAAATACAAATAAACAAATCAATTTTGCACTCCGATTCGCTCATATCAAAACAGAAAAGCAAAAAAAAATTGTGTAGCAGATCAAAATGTGGTATGAGGTAATTTTGCGCTGGAAGAAAATGAATTGGTTTGGTGCAGAATGCATAACGATCGAACAGACAGACAGACGAAAAACACGCCCAAGGCCAACGGCCCAGCATGTTGACAATCGAATACTTGTGAGCTGTGTAATTGAGGCTATGCTGTACGGTGGAGCAGTGGAATTCCTTGAGAGAAGGTCGGTCAGTCGATTGATACACTTTTTTGCATAATTCAAACCATCTTAAAAATGTATTTAAAAATAAAAGTGCAACTTTCGCTTGAGTTGGGAAAAATCTTAATTTTTTGGAATAATTTTTTTTTAAGTTTTAAAAGAAAAAGTTTTTTACTGTACATTTTTCAAAAAACCCAATTTTTCTTAAAAATTTATTTTTTTAAATTTTAGAATTTTTATATTAAGCCTACTGTTGAAGTTGTTATCTACAAAGAACGTGCCGGACTTTAAGGTGAAGTTATGTTGACGTGTTGAACGTAGTTCGACCAAGAGTCTTCCATCTGCTTCTGGATGCTGTTCCAGAGTTTCTTCCTCGCCTGGTTCATTATTGTTCCAATACAAATCAATGGAACTGAGCCCCATTTACTGTACACTGTACAGGAACTCATGTTAATGCACTTCAATAAGTGTTAATCATTTTCACATTTGAGCCCACTGTCAACAAAAAGCCAGCCAGTGTAGGCGGCAAATCGCACTTTGTGCGCACGCATTTTAAACGCCAGACAATTTTCAAAAGTACCGAAGATTTGATGCGTTGTTTTAGCTCTTTTTTTGCATAAAATTATGAATTGCGACACGCCTGGAAGGCACTCCCTTGGCGCAGGAATTCTTCGAATGGCTTGTTTAATACAAAATCCAACCTCACACGTATTTCTTGAATAAAATATAAAAGTGCTTAAGTTGATTTATCTTGATCGGAAGATAACCCCATAGAAATTAACTTGAATACAAATTGGAAGTGTCAAAAACGAACTATTTTCGTGAGTAGGAAGAAACATTCCTCTATTGACATTTGCCAAAATGGCGGGCCTTGATTTTATCCGAATAATTATGCAATTCCTTGCCATACCGGCTTTTCCACACACTCAGGAAGCTTAATTAGCGCCTACTGGTGGTCAATAAAACGAGCAGACTCTGCTCAGACTGATTGTGCAGCGACGCGTGCCGTTAACCAAGTAACTTCCAGCAAAATGCGATTAATTTGCAAACAAAAATATAAAAAAAAGAAAATCCTACCCAACACACAATGGCCACAAAACAAAAATCATAACAAGTTATAGCCCAAAAAATTACAAAAAATATACTAAAGAAATTGGGCGTTGCAATTGACTCACAGCTCACTGCGAAATCGATAGTAAAGTTTGCAATACTCCAATCAACATTAAATAGCCGCTGAATCAGGTGGGCTTGGGTGTATTTTAGTTTCTTGTGCACCGAACTGGGTCAGTGATCGTTTGATTGCAGGAATTAAATGCAACGCTGGAAAACAATAACAAAAGAATGCGATAGACAAAGCGATTTTTGTCGAATGAAATGGAAATTTGTTTAATATTAAATAGGAAATATATGTAAAAAATAAAGTATAATTTTGTATAGACGACACTGGATATGAACCTGTATTGGCGGAGTTTTGGTTAATTACAATTCCAAAGTGCAACCCTGTGGCAATAATATTAATAACTCAAAATGTTGAATGCCTGAAAAGCTATGAAAAACCACAGTTACATAAGCTTACAGTAACATTGAAATAACTGTCAAATAGCATAAAAACGTTTATTTTATGTCCTGTCTGAAATGTACATAAAAATGTTTATGAAACTTTATGCACTTCAACGCTTATGCGAGTGTGTTTAGACTTTCGCCAAGGTCGATGTTAACAAGCCGAAATTAAAAACGTATTTCTTCATTGAAGACATATTTCAGAAAAACATTTCCGCCAAACAATAACAAAAACAAGCCAGCGCCTGTCTCAACCTGCTGGCGGCCTCTGTCCTCTTGTCTGAAAAACCAGAAAAACTTGTCATTTCTAAGTGCGTCCTCGACAGTGAAATTCATACGCAATTCCAACAAATACCGGAAGTGGAATTTGTTCATGTGAAAAGGAAAAGCATTTCACAGACATGCAAACACAGAAAATCCGTAACAAAAAAAAAATTGCTCATATTTACAAAATTCGCCTGAGACACATGCAAATTGGAGTTATGCAATCGGCCGGCTAGGCAGGTACCACCAGTTATGACCAGCATTTGGTTACGTTCGATTTATATTTGAAACTTATGAAGTTGCTGTTGGTTTTTTTTGCTCGCGCCACATTTTTCTCGTACATTTTTGCAATTTGCTGAAAATGTTTGCGATTTTATAATTTAAACCAGAAACCAGTTTCGAATTCGCACTGGATTTGTGGAAAAATGGACTACATAGAAAAGAAAGAAAAAACTATTGCCGTTGAAGTGTGTTACAACCGCCCAAGCAGCTGCTGCTTGGACAGCACGAAATCGCATTTAATATTGGCGTGGATAATCCGGTAGCATTACTTTGTTAGATCAATTGCTGGTCAGAGCTGTGGTCGGACAAATGCAATTTTAGGAATTTCTTCAGCTAAAAGCTGCCCTGGGAAAACATGAAAAAAAAATCGCAATCAATTGTGTCAATTAAATGGCTGAATTTCATTGACCGCTATTGCATGGAAATATTCACATTGCTTTCAATTCAATTTCCATTTTAATTACTTCATCTGAAAACCGTTAGATAAGTTAAGTCCAAAAGATACTGTGTGTCTCCAAAAATTAGCAATGCCCACAAACACTTTGAAACGGCTGCTTTACAGTAGAAAAGTGATAAAGTTTGGCACTAATTGTCCGCAAACGTTGAAAGCAACTCATGCGCCCATAAGTCTCGCTCAAATGGCATAATTATCTATGGTTGGCAGCAAAAAAAACTGCTTCGCGTGGCTAATTAAAGTTCAATACTGAAGCTCATTAAGCTGGCAATGGTCGATTACGGGGCAGGCACGCCATATCGTATCTCCAAGCAAATGGAAATAGAAAGAAATGCTGCCGCTGTGCGTTAAAATGCAGCGTGTGTGTGTGTCTGTGGAATGTGCAGTGTCTCAATTGACCAAATAAATCAAATCACTGCCACAAAAGTCAGTCACCGTTCAAAAATATTTATGCACAACCGTGTGTGACGAACAACAGCCAATTCTGATGCAATTCTTTTGGTTGCCATTAATTATAACCTCAAATAGAGCAAGCACATTTACCGTTGCCGTTGCGAAATTCAAATTTGAAATTTATTTTGGTATTTTGTCATTTCAGATCACATTGGTTGTGGCCACCATTGCCCTAGTCAGTGCCCAGAATTACCCGCCACGACTTAGCATACCTGGTGCAATACCAGTTTCGCAGTCACGCCAACAATTCCGCAGCAATGAGAAGGTGGTGCGTGTACGTCGCCCTGTAGCACAGCGTTCGCAAAATACCCTAGTGCCCGCCATTACACCACGCATCCTCGAAGAACCGAAGCCCGTAACGGAAGCGCCCGAAGATGAGGTACCCGATGTTTTTCTGCCACAACTGCTGCGCGAACAGCAACTGGCACAGGCTCAGCAGGCGCAATTCCATCAGACAGCAGCAGCCTTCTTCGGCAATGAGCCCAATTCCATACACGACACTCTGCCCACTTCGCATCTACTGCAGCAACACGAGGAAGAGATACCCGTTGTGGCGGCTCGCTTCCCCGAACGCGGCATACAACAGCAACAGCAGGCGCCCGCGCCAAGCTCACGTCCCGCCTTCAATGACTACGGAATTGGCTCAAATATTGGCGGCACTCAGCGTTACGGCTTGGAACGTCCCCAGTCCAGTCCGCCACAACCTCAAATTCAGCACCATCAACAGCAGCAGCCGCAGCAACAGCAGCGCGTAAATGTTATACGCTCACGTCCCGCTGTGCGGGAACAGCGTCCTCAATACGAGACCGCCGCCCCACCCCAACCAGCTGCATCGCGTCCACGCCCCAAGCCCATACAATCACGTCCCATAATCGACCAAAATCAATTGCAGGACGAACGCGAGTCGGCAGCGGCCATCAATCGCCGCCAGAAGCCTGTTTCCCAAACGCTCCGCAAATGGCGCGAGGAGAACGAAGACGGCAGCATCACGTGGGGCTATGAGAACGACGACGGCTCCTTCAAAGAGGAGATCATCGGCACCGACTGCGTGACCAAGTGAGTGCAATGGCAATTCCCCCCCTCCCCCAATAGCTTCTTTAAATTTTTCCTTGCAGGGGCACTTATGGCTATATTGACCCAGATGGCAACAAACGCGAGTACCACTACGAGACTGGCATCAAGTGCGACCCGAACACCCGCCTAACCGAGGAGGACCGCGATCAGAATGGCTTCATCAACTACGAGGAGAACAAGGCCGTGCTACCCAACGGCATCGAGATCGACATGTCGCAGCTGGGCAAGAAGAAGTCCCGGCGACCGGGCTCCAACTATGCCAATTGAGTGTGGTGTGGCTAGGAATTCTTCCGCGAATTCCAGATTTTAGTTTTAAAAACGATTTTGTGTGAAAATTTGCTGTAATTTTATTATTTTACGCATCTTGTGTGTATATGTGGCAAAAATGCAATAACGATTTTTGCGAGTTAAGAAATTTAAATAAAATTAAAATATAAAAAGAATTGTTACTCTAATTTCATTGCATTTGGGACTTAAATGCATCCGTTAATACGGCCTTTGGCGACGCATGGGCGGCAGGCGATTGGGCGGCGTAATTGAAATGTCCAGGAAATCGCCAATGCTGAATTTCGCCTGGGCCAGGGTTTTGTTGTCGTCGGCTCCCTTCTGGCCGGTGCAGGTGACGCCGATCTCGCGCATCTGGAAGTGGTTGTTGCGGAAGTTGGGGTAGACGATGGCAAAGTCGAAGTAGGTGCCCTTCTTCCGTGTATCGGGATTGACGTCGCGCACTAGCGAAGTCAACTCATGCAGAGTGGCGTCTTGCCAGGTGTAGATTTGCAGTTCGTTGCTTGGCACGTTTCCATACAGATACTCCGATACGGAATGGTGGCGTCCGGTGGAACAGAATACGCGCAGCAGCAGTGGGCAGGTCTGAAAGTGTTCGTAGAAATATGGAAATGTTATTGAATGCTTAGAAAAAGTCGCCAAGTAGCCGGTCAATCGGCGACATTTTGGACACGCACCTTTTCACGATCAACTTGCTTGATTTGTGGCTTCTCTTCGACAATCATGGATTCCACATTGGCCATTGCGAAGGTTTCGTTTTTATTAATTACCTCAATCGTAAATTTTAATTTAAATAATTATTTATAAAGCAATTCTCAATTCTCTTCGAAGTGATGGGCAGAGTTCTAAGCCAATTGAAATTTTTCGGCGGCGGTTTGATATCTTACTTTTGTCGGCGGCGTGACTAAGCCGTTTCGAAGGAATCAGTCAGACGTTTAGTTGAAAGTGCGAAAGATATTTGTAAATTTGCAATTTGGTTTGCAGACCAAATTTCTTTTCGAGCACTTCCCGCAAAATTATCTTAAGGTCCCCATACACCAAAGCAAAATTTCGCAATCACCACGAAACTTGCTAAAAAATTCTTCTTGAAAAGGCGATATGCGAATAAAAAATATTTGTTTGTGGTGAAAAATGTTTAGCAAAACTGGATTTTCCACTTTAATGAGCATAAACTTATTTAAAATTTGCAGTGAAAGTAACAGAAATGTTGTTCCGCGTAAGTGTAATGTCACATTTGACTTAGCACGTGAGAGTATTGCTGGGTAGAGACTGAATTATTATAATACCCCACACAATAGACCTATTTATAAGAACCTCGGTTAAGCCTCGCAGCGCCTCCGAAAAATTTCAATCGGCTCTGGGGATGGGGCAAAAAGTACTCATGAATACTTTGTATTTGATATTTGTTTTAAAACTACTCCTCGAATCAGTGCTGCCATTCATTTGCTCCGAATTTCCCCCACACAACCAATCAACATACCACAAAAAATTTGTGAATACGATTCCTTCACAAAATCATACAAATTTCAATAAAAAAATGTAATTCCAGCAAAAAAAAAAACATTAGGGCGATTCATTTAAAGTGGGAAACCCCTCGGAAACGATTCAGTTGTGCAGATGAGCAGTCAAAATATATGAAATTTGACAGTTCTTTTAAGCAACTGCACGTTTTCGATGGGTTTCCCACTTTAAATGAATACCCTTATTAAATCAGATTGCAATGTCAAAAAAATGTGTTTTCTTTGATTTTTTTAAAAAGATGACAGATGTTTTAATGTTCAAAATCAATGGCATCATAAATTGACAACTACTGACGCAAATTCATCACTTTTCTGAATTTGCTGGCCCGTACCATATTATCGACGTATATGGCGTACGGTGACGTCACCTCATATTCATTTTCCCATATTTTACATTGATTCGTTAAATTTACAATGAAATACCAACCTGTTTTCACTTAACTGACAAAAAGCACCATTGATTTTGACAAAATGAAAACCAGACATCAGTGGGGAAGTTGGAACAGAAATTGGAACAGAACCGAACAGAATTCTGCTTGGACGTTAGTGGTTAAAAGTGAACACGAGCTTTTACCCACATAATGAGTACTAAAAAGAGTCTGAAAAGAGTGTGTTTTCCCATAAAACTGTCCCCTGTTCATGAACTCAATTTCGAGCCATAAAAACCTTAAAATTCATTCACCTAATGCTCATAAAATCTGAAGAAATAAGACTATTTTCTGAGTGCTCATAAAATCATCAGAAATAAAACTCATTTCGGAGTCATAATTCATAATTCTTCATAATCCCATAAAATTTGGGTTGACTCAAATTCGCTCCATTGTAAACTCTGAGACAACGAAACGTGCATGGTACATGCATCCTATGTCCATTTTTAAATTGGTATCTTTATAGGTTTTTATTTCCTCATTTTTCAATTACTTTCATCACGATTCCCACAAACCACTATAGCCTGCCTGATGCAGCTTCTTTTCATGAATCCAAAAATGCCAAAAACTCGTTTTTCATGGAAATGGACATAGGATGATTCTGCTTTAAGATACCGATATCAATAATTGTTTATTGATGTTGTCCAAATAAGTTAGCTCGTAGGGCTCTTACTGTTAAAATAATTGTTTAGTCGGCTGGAAAATTTGTGAACGATTATTATAGCTGGCCCAAAGGCGGCATCTTGCAGTTCTATGTATCTTTGTGTGATATGGTTATTTGGCCAATCTGGCATCCCTAAAGCGAAACGCATCTTAATATTTGCAATGATGAAAGAGATGAATGCATGACGCTGTCCAATTAACACTCGCTTCATTGCATTTGCGCCTATGCATCGGCTGACAAAGGACATTGCAATTACATTGCACTCTTTCTGGCTCACTTCGAAGTAGCTTGTGTTGAAAAGAGTCGAGTATATTAATGAAAAATGCAAACGGCGATAGAACAGCGAATAATGATGTCGAAAACTGACGAGTAGCAGATTTCGCCGAATTTACCTCGTGCAACCAAGTTTTTTGTTTTGATTAAAATGGAAATTAAATTAGTTTGCGCAAATTGAGAATTGTCGGAAACGCCTGCAAAGCCAACTTGAATGTGTCTTTTGTAAAAATTCATAACTATCCAAAGTGTTATGATGATGTGAACTGTGCAAATTTGTGGATTAAAAAGGTGCAAGATTTTTCTTCCGAAATTCTGGTGTAATAAAATAGACAAATGAACCAGCCCCAGTTTTGACAAGCGTACGAACGCCATGGGAAAGAGATAGCGAAAAAATATAAAGCAAACGCAAAAAAAAACGGTTGGATTAGTAGGAGGCAGAAAGCAGCAACGAGAAGAACGCCATTTATAAACCCCGCGAATAGTGGCGAGTAGCGAGCAAAGTTCGTATATTTTGTACGTGATCGCGCGAGTGTGTGCGTGTGTGGGCAAAAGAAAAGCAAGAAACAATTCACGAGAAACGAGTAATAATTTCACGGCATCAGTGACAGACGAGAGTTGTTGGAATGGTATGGAAGGTGGAAAAAAGTGCTGAAGACAATTTTGACAATTAAATGAAATAAATTTTTGCAAAGTAAAAGTGGTTGAGAATTCAACAAACAAATATTGTGTGCAAAGAAACGTTCGTTCGAAATGGTCAAAATGTCGAAAACGGCAAAATTGTGTGCATTTGCGTTCTACAGCTAGACGCGTTCGGATTTTTCGACGAAAATTGGGTATTCTTTTTTAATTGCTTTTGTTTATCTCTTTTTTTCTGGATCCATTTCACTTTTTTTTTTATTGTACTTTTGCTCGTTGCCGTTGCCGTCGTCGTCGTGTGTGCTTTGCTGTGGTGGCTGTCGGGCTCGGTCGTTTGTTGGTCGTGTCGGTTACGTTTCGGTTTCGTCGGTTTGTTCGTTGGGGTTTGTGTTGTTGTTGTTGGTGCTTATGTTTGCCACCAACAGTGTTGCTTTAAAGTGCTCTAAAATCGAGTGAAATATGAAAATTTAATGCAGGCGATGGAAAGGATTTTTGTTTGATTGATTAGGTGAAATTTCAAAAAGAATAGTCAGGTAGTGCAGCGAAATTCGACGAATATACGAAATTCTTCATGTTTCTGTTAGTATACAAATTTAGCAATTAGTTGTCTTTACTAGTGCACAATTTTAAATGAGTTTTGTTAATCAAATAAAAGTAAAACAAATTAGAAATTTAAGATTTAAACCAGGATATGTTAAAGTGGCACACACTAATTCCGCAATTTAAATAAATTTCCTAGAATTACAATAATTTTATAGATAAAAATTTGCCGGCTTGCTATCTATCGAATGCCAACAACGTGTTCAAATCACTACAGTTAAAAACTATACTATTTCTTATTTATTTAGTAGCATAGCTTAGCTTCTCTTAAAATCAGTAAAGCGTTTTTTTTTTATTTTTTTTAAATTATAAATAAATCTAAGTATTTTCCATTCGAGCACATTGTACTCCTATTGTACCTAATTACTTGAAAATACAACACTGTTGCGGTTAACATTTTTTTTTTGGCCGTAGTTTGGTTTCCTTGCGGTTGGTTGTGGCGCTGCCACTCGTTACCATAACTCTTAGTACTCGTTACTCGCCGGTTGGCCACCGCACGCACACCATGTCGCGGGCGCCTCAAACGCGATGAGCAAGTGTGTGTGTGTGTGTGTGTGCAATTCTACGTATTGAAAAGCCATGCAAAAGAAAATACGGAAAAAAGCAACGAGCCAGCGAGCAAAAGTGGAAAAAAATTGTGCAAAATAATAAAAATTCAATAAAACATTAAAAATCGTAACAAAAAATTGAAGAAATTATTGCAATCGATGCGGAGACAAAGTGCGCAGCGGGTTTTAATGAAATTTTCTCCAAATTTACAGCGGAAAGCGTGAAAAAAGTCGAAGAAAGAAAGTGTTCAGCTAAAGAAGAAGTCATTAAGGCAGGCAGGAAGGGAGGCAGGCAGCAGTAGTCGCAACTACGACAGGAAGACGACGACGACGACGACGGTAGCAGGAAGAACAACAGCAGCGGCATAGAATAAAAATCAAGGAGGAGGTGGAGGAGCGACCGACCGACAAAAGCCAGCAAACAGCAGCGCTAACGAATAAAACAAAAAAAATAAAATAAAGAAGGAGTGGAAGGAATAAAAAATTCCGTACTTGCTGAGGCTTGAGTTTGAAAAATTGGATTTTGGCAAAGGCGAATAAAGGCGATATTTCTTGAGTTTGTTTGCGGTTCCATTTCGTGTTGTGTGCAAAATGTATCCTGCACCGGTGCGTCACCCTTCTGCTGGGGTAAGTGTGTCTCAGTGCATTGGCTGCTGCCGCATATATAAACTTTTATACGAATTAATGTTCATACTAAATTTATGTTCTTCCTCCAAACCAAAAGGGACCACCACCACAGGGGCCGCTAAAGTTTACAATTGTCGACACACTCGAACGTATCAAGGAGGAATTCAACTTTCTGCAAGCACAATATCACACGTAAGCACATTTATCCACACACAATCCTTCTAGAATTAAACAAAAGCCAAGAAAAAACCCACAAACTTCACTGCGTTGGCACTTGGGGAGTGAAGAAACAACTCCAACAACAAGCACACTTTTTTTTTTAAACATTGCATTGTTAAACATTGCAAATATTTGCTTAAAAAATTTTACTCGCTCTCCACCGTTTATTTATTTTTTTTCTCCGTACGCCTCATTTGTTTATTTTAGTTGGCCTTTTATTTGTACACTTGTAACACCTTTTTTTTTCTCAATTCAGCGCGCCTCAAATCGATGCGAGTCTTCCCTAATTTAAAATTTATTTACACTATTCAAAGAACTACATAAATACTGCAGCCAAACACAAATAATTTAATGCTACAGTTTTTTTCTTCTTCATCAATATTATTGACATTCTTGGTTTACATTTTTTTTGTTTGTTGTTAAATTTCATTTTATTTTTGTTTATTTATTAAACTTTAATTCGCTTTTTACGATACGCAATGCGCGGATGGATTGAAATAAATAAACTATGACTCGCCACTTGGGAGTGATGTAGTGCTGGAGTAATGTTTATTACGATCCATTTCAGGGAAGGATATTTGTTAGTAAATCAAAAATGTTAATTCAGCTTATATTAGACATGACCCATTGCCACCAAAATCAATTTAAAAATGGATTATTTGTGAAAATTAAAAGAAAGCCACATTGTATCCTCCATGGCATGTTTAGATGAGATGTTCTGAAAATAGAAAAAACGACTGTGAAAGACTTTCGTCAATTGGAAATTATCCTATAAAACGGTGAACGGTTATCGCGAAAAAAAAACGATTTTTTTTATAAATCAACAAAAAAAAATAAAAAGGTGATTGGCAAATTAGAAAAATGGCGGGAATAGAGAACATTTTTAATATTTTGATTGAATTATTCACTGTTAACTAACTAACGACAAGTGATACAATCCTTTTTCTAATAAATTTATTGATACATATAATTCAGTAAAAACAAAACCAAACCTAACCTAAAAAAAAATTATTTTTTTTCTATTAAAAAAGCAAGTAATTGTCAAACGAATACAACTCCGGTAACATCGTTAAGCATTTGCTAGGTTCCTACAGTCATTTAAAAACATAATTTGTTCTATACAGAAGACATTGTCCCAGAACCGTTCAAAAATTCACATAACGTTTAAATAAAGGCAAAACGTCTCACAATGAGTCCATCTGCAGTTAGCGAAGTTATCCTCCAATATTTAGAAGGTTCCCTGAGTAAGATGATCTATGAACAATTTTTGGCAATCGGATCTTTGCTTCGAAATCCACTCGGGACTCAATCAAGATGTTCGACTAAGAATTTCTTAATACTTACAAACGGTGTAGGACCACACAATACACCTCACCCCCACAAACCTCACCCCCAGCTCCTTATGGACACATCCAAAGGAAGCTGCCATTTTCCTAGGCCTGGAAACAGAACCCTAGAAGATGACTTTATGATGATAATCAATTATGTTACAACAACAGCTAAGGATTTCGGAATGCAATGCTGAGCCGCACCACTCGAGGCATCTGTTAAATTGCCCCAGAAACCCACAACTCCTAGCCCCAATCTCCCTGTGCACTCATCATATGAACGCTGCATACACAGACCTATTAAAGGAATACAATGATGATAATACACTAAACTGCAACAACAACAACATAGAATTTGCGGCAATGTCTACGCCCCGGAATCACACAATCATCTCTACAGATGATATCGTTCAAGAACTATGGAACTACCAGCTGTATGCTGCTACAACAGCTGTATGCTGCTAGGAAACCAAAACTTACTTAAAAATGGAATAGCCACGAATACTATGGAATCCACAGTAGCAAAATCTAGAAAATTCAAATTATTATGGTTGCCCACTTTTAGTCATTGAAATTTGGTGAGCAAATTCAAAAAGTCTTACCACCTCATACACAGTTCTTTGAAAGTAATACAATTAGAACCCCTGCTCCGGAGCTACATCTATTTCATACTCAGTTCTATCTGACCAGACAGATCGAACTCTGTCGATAAGCATTGGGCATTTGGAAAGTGAATATGGTCAATTGAATGTTGAATTGATGGTTGAACGGTTCTTGGGCCATGCCATCTGTAGAGGACACTGTGTGGTAGCGGAACTTATATCCGAACGTTAGTAGGAACCTCGAGTTCCCAGTCATGTATGAATTCATTATTCAATTAAAAATAAGAACTCGTAGTGGTGGTGTAATGCCGACTTTGATCGATAGTGCAAGTCGAGTCGTTACGGTATGAGAAATCGTTTGAATTGTTCTGCCACTCTAGTACCAATCGAAGAGATATAGACCGCCGATTGCCAGTTGTTTGGAGCATTAGGGCAAACATAGGACCTTAGATTAAGACTTTGGAGTTGTTTTCGTCTAGTTTGTAAGTCAGAAGAAGCCACTGAAGATTTCAAAACCGTTCATTATGAGTTTCATTCCAGCCACACAACCACCATGAACATTTAACAGAAAATGTGCCACTCATCCTTAACCTTAACAAACTAATGTCTCAAAACTATAATTTTATAGCGGAAATTATCCGAATTCATTTAAACGAATAGAGCGTGTGGGAGTTTTAAAATTTGACATAAAACTCGAACTGTGTCAAAAATTGGTGCCATATGAGCTCGTCACAGGATGCCTGCCTCTCACTTGATGCTTACACACACACAAAACAAATAAATTTCATAAATAAAAAAAAAACTTCTTTTGTTGCGTTAATGATGATGAGCAGAACAGCAGGCGCAGCAGCCTCCAAAACCGGTTGTAATGTTCAGGCGAATGTAGGATAAATTTTAGAGTTCGCTTCAATAGTGATGAGATGAAGATAATGATCATCACCAGCATCATCATCATCACTTGTTTGCTAATCATAGGTACACATTTATCAAAAAAAAAACAAGAAGAAATATGACGAACAGGAAGTGATACAACAACAACAACAACAAAGACGAAAGAACATCAAATAGAAATAAAATAGAAATGAAAGATTTCAAATCGAATCTCCCGCTGATTTCCACACCAATTCATATAAATCTTAAATAATTATGCTTGCTTATATGCATATGCTGCCATTAACATTTCAATAGTTGATTGGGTTTTGTGCTAATTTTTTTAAATGATTTTTTTTTTGTACTCTTATTAATTAAATACAAAATTACCAAATTTTCAGATTAAAATTGGAGTGCGAGAAGCTGGCAAATGAAAAAACCGAAATGCAGCGCCATTATGTTATGGTAAGTGGCTCAGCACCCGCCCCCTCATTCGATAAGAACTTTTGAATTGATTTGTTTTCCTTCTTTCCCCAACAGTACTACGAAATGTCATATGGCCTTAATGTTGAAATGCACAAACAGGTAATTTGCAAACATTTATTTTAGATACATTTTTTCTAAAATTGATTTCTATATTCTTTTTTAATGGAAATTAATCGAACTCATTCTTCGTTGCTTTTGTAGACGGAAATAGCCAAGCGCTTGCACACTTTGATCAACCAGCTTTTACCATTTCTTCAGGCCGATCATCAGCAGCAGGTCTTACAGGCTGTCGATCGTGCGAAACAAGTTACAATGCAAGAATTGAATCTGATTATTGGGGTAAGTCGACATTCTATTACTTGGAAGCTTTGAGTTCATAATTCTTTTCGAATGGAATGTTTACATTTTTTTTTGGAAACTAATTAGAGACTTATTTGGAAAGTGCAGTCTATTGTTAGAAATGATTACAGTTCAAAATAAATCTGTGGGAATAAAAAGACTTAAGTCGATTGGAATGAAAGGCAATGGAATTTAGAATCTAAATTTGTTTGCCAACATTTAGAAAATACGAAAGACAAAATAAATGTATGCGAAGGGCAGCATGTAACTAAAAAACCAAGAGAATTCACAAGGTCTCATATAGTCGTGTTGTCGTATTATCGTATTTGAAAAAAATACAACGGTTGTGAGCACACCCATTACAAAAAATTAGTACTGTAATTTCAAAGAGAGCGAAAAATTATATTGCAAATGTTCAACCTAATCTAAATTCGTTGTTGATGTTATTGCAATAGCCTCAACATGGCTGAATTTGGCCATCCTTGGCCGGACAATCTGTGGATGACCGAGGGGATTCTGGTACCCCTTTATATGCACACAGTCCAGTCCGTGTACATCAAAGGCAAGAAGAAAATTGATTCCCTTCCCACCATTGGAAAGTTTCAACACCGGTCGATCAGTGTCTGCCCAATCCATCCTGACCCAGAAATAAATTCGTTCGCCACATGATGGGTGCCATCATTCGCGGAGGTTGTGATGTGGTCCAAATCAGGGCTCGGAAGAAATTGTGCGGTTCACGCGAGCTTTGTTTCAATATTTTCAACAAGTTGCGCACGTTTGATGCATACAAAAGGCTGCCGGAAACTCCTGGGCCCGACATTTGTGTGTCGGCTGGTGCAAGTGGCCAATTGGTCCAAGTTGACGGTCGGAAAAGTTTTGGTGGTCTTCACGATTTTTGTTGCAACATTTTCGGCAAGTCGTACTCGTTGTATGCATTGAAAATAGTCCCTAAAAGAAATTTTCACAATTTCCTCCAATTACTTTTCAAATAAGAAGAAGAATCAATACGAGAGTCACAGAAACACAGGTTGCAAAGTTGTATTATCGTATTTTTTTCTTGTATGGAAAACAGCAACAACATTTTCACAACTATGGTATATTTTCACGACAATAAAACGAGACCCTTGTGAATTCCCTAAATGTTTTCAACTGCAAGAAATGCGACTTTTTGCAATCAATGAGAAAGTATTTCGAACATAATGTCGCTTGGAATGTTTTGGGTGGCAACAAATTTTGACAATAATAACACTAGCTTGTAATATAATAATTCAAAGTAATGTATTCTTATTAAATTGTGGACGTTGACACAATGGCGTTCTCTGAATTTTTCCATACGAAAATTAGCAACGAAAACTTTAAACAAAAGTTTAGATTTTTGTTAAACAATTCCTCGTTTATGTACTTGTTTAGTGTAATGATTTTCCTATTAAATATATACAGGGTTTAAGTGCAACTGATGAAAAAAGTTATTACTTGGGTTGAAAAATATAAAAAATTATATGGAAGGTTTTGGTCAATAATTGTCAATTATTGATCTACAAATGAATTTATGTCGAAAATTGTATTCAGAGGTGTCGTCACGCTTTAAGCCATAAATATTGAATAACAAAAAAAAAAGTTTTGGACCGCAAAAAAGTCTGATCAACACATTCTCAAAGGTTTGAGAAGTACCCTATTTCTCGAGTCGATAACTAATGTGATTCTCGACTCGATATCAAAGGTTGTAAAGACAGAAAATCGTATTTTCTCACCACTTTTTTAATAAACCAAGTTTAAAAAAAACGTGTTCATTACTTTTACTAATGATGCAGTTTTGTTACTTCAAAAATTCCCTACAAAAGTAGTGTAATTTATCTGTTATTTGAAACGACAAAAAGACAAAGAAATATTAAAAAAAAAATTGTGGGTTAGAACGTTTTAAGTAAAAAAAAATCAGTTAAAGTGACAAAGTGTTTTTTTATAATTTGGATCTCTATTCTAAAAAGTCAAAAATTACTACACATAATCCCTTAAAACTTATTTCAATAGAGAAGACATGTCTTAAGAAACTAAAAAGCTTCTAAAGTAAAAAGAAATGTCTCCAAAATAAATGTCTCTAATTAGTTTTCAAAAAAGCACAGGAGGGGTGTTCATATGCAGCCTCGTAAAACATGTATAATATAAAAATAATATAATCAAAATAAAGTAACTTTTAGTTTAAGTTTTTTTTTATACATCGCTCATTTCCTGCAATAAAGACACAACTCAAAAAATCATACTGAAGAAAATAACCATTTGAAATTAAAAATTTTAGTATTATATATGAATTTCAACACTTGAAGTGTTTTTAAAAATAGTTAAAATACATCAAAAATTAATGATACGATTTCTGTCCTTTGGCAGTATGTAGATAAATATCGGAGGATCCTACTGGCAAAACCCCGAACTTTGAGTGGTGTGGTTTATTGCAGGGAATGAGAGCTATGTAAAATGAAAATTTAGTATAATAAAGGATTTTCTAAGTCTACTCATTTGAAATGAATACCCCTTCTATAATTTTACATGTCTCTTTCAAATACTTTTATTTATTGTTTTTTGTTTTTGGAAAAATTGGTTTGACAGCGGACTTTTTTTTGATAAATGTTTAAAAAAATTGTACAAATAACAAACATTTTGTCTTGGTAAAAAAAATTAACCCTTTCGGCCCAATTGGTTGAATATGGTCCATCTTTTCATATTTTGTCCATGTTAAGGTTACATCCACATTGGTTGGGCGCTGGTCATCCTTCATACCTATTTGTTTTTCGTATAGCAACATTGTGAACGTAGCCTTAACTCCGGGTCGAAAGGGTTAAGATCATATTGCATAGTTCACAAATAAAACGAGTTACAAGAACCCAACTCACCCAAAACTTAACAGCCTTTTTAATTTTGTACCTTCTTTTGATTTTATCTTCATTTTTTTTCGTTCCATTTATATAAACAACAAAAATGCAAATTACAAAATTGACACAAAAAAATTAAACCAAAAAAACCGAAAATTTTCTTGCGATTCGATTACGATTTCGCAGCACCAGCAACAGGGAATTCAACAACTTCTTGTAAGTTTAATACCTTTTTGATTTTCATTCATTCTTTAAAAAAAAAACTTGAAAGTTTTTCCATCTTTTTTATATTTATACAAATTCTGGTTTGTACTACCTTCGCTCGTGCGTTCGTTCGTTCTTTTTGCGTTACGTTTCGTTCTTCGCTTTTCGTTTTTATGTGTTACCATTTTTTCCATTAAATTTCATTAAACTATTTTTAAAAAAAAACTACTGCGGCAATAACCAATCAAATCCGCTTTAATTTTTTGTGCTGTTTCCTTTGTTTATTTTTTTTTGTTTATAATTTTTTATTTTTGTAAAATGAAGTTTGCTTTATTAGTCTATTTGCGCTGTTCCACCAATCAACACATACACTAACAGGATGTTCATTCCCCAATAAACTATTGGCAGAAGACAATTAAATTTAGAAAAAAAACCGAAAGATGAAAAAACTTTTCAAAATTCCAAATAGAAGAGAACATCTTGTCCCAAATGGCTTTTCCATACTTTTCACTCCCTTCACTTTTGAATTTTGTTCATGTTCCTTCTTCTGCTCTGCCAACAGATTTGCTTTGAGTTCGTTTTCATTTCTCTTGGGCTGTGTAATTTGCGTAATTTTATTTCGATTGAGGCAGTCACCGGAATCTAGATATGAGTTGGTATTGAAGTAATAGTTGAAAGATTGCAACGGGCAAGTTAGTATCACATTGACTTTCGCTGCAAAGTTCTTGATAAGAATGTGACGTGATCTTAATTTTCGTGCGATTCAATGATGATCGTTTGCATTCAAATCTAGATTGTCGTGTGTCTGCTTTAGCAATTGTTTATTTTAATTTCTTGTTCTCTGCTGTCAAATCCAATTTATTTCAAAATGCAATTTCTTACTGCAATTAATAGAGGAATTTACCTGCTTATTTCTTTTAATTATTTTATATCTCATTACGTGTCATACAAACATATAATATTTGTATATAAAAATATTTATAAAATAATCTAATACTATAATCTATACTGTGTGTAAGTGAATTTTGTGTAACTACACTGCAACAAAAAAATTTAATTGTTGATCTGATAGCCGATTTGGAAAGGACTTGGTCCACATAATTACTTTATCAGCGGGTTTTTCCTGGGTGTGCTTAGAAGTGAAAATTTACAAGTAGTTTACTGCACTCTTGTCTAATAACATTAAGACTTACACGACATCACTTGTCCTCAGAAATTTTAACATGAGTGTAGTAACCTATTTGTGACATTTAACCCCTAAATAATTATTCACAATAAAAAATCGAACTCTTTTTGACATCTGCGTGCCCTCATTTTGGTCTGAAGCTTGCAAAAACAAGAAGAAGGCGTGATAGGCATGGCGTCACCTTCTGAGTGAATTTAGTGCCCCATTACGGTTCACAACTCAACTCAGTTCGGTTGCCATATTGCACCATGGTTGCATTTCGGCAACCGATGATGTGGTCAGCAATGTCATCGTTCCGAACTAAGTTGACTTCCGAACCGTAACAGGGCCCTTAGCCTTATCCGCCTTTCCGTCTGATCTTGTAAACACGATAGCTAGAAGAAAGCTAGGGGGCCCAAACTTTGAATTTATGCTTTTTAGGTCCTAGAAGGAGTTGATATTGAAAATGGGTGGAATCAGTCGACTACCACTCCTAAATATTTAACCTAATTCCGCTGAAATAGTTTCAAAGTCGGTATGTAGGGGTTTTTAAGGTTGCTGATTTCGAATTTGAATTTTTTAAATTCTAGATGGGGGATCCAATATGGCGCAGTAGGTGTAGGGTATACATACAGCTTAGAAATGCCCTGTTTTCTTGGATTCTTACAATATGCAAATCACATATCAGGGTGTCCCGCACTTCAGTAGTGGTGGTTTCTAGGGTCAAATCAAGAAAACAATTGTATGGGAGGGTGGGGGTCCATCTGTCCCCCGTTAGAATCTACAGATGAAAGTATGTCAACAAAAAATGTTGGAGGTGTCATCACATTTTAAGCCATAAATATGGAACTACTGCAGCTAATGGGCTGTCCTTAAGCGTGTTAGAAAGGTCGTTGAATAACAATGAAAAATGTTCTATAACGCAAAACAACCTGATTAACTCAAATACTGTTCATTTATAATTTAAAACAAAAAAATAGTGTTTTTTATAACCCTTATATTAACTTGCTTTGGGCGGACTATATATATATATATATATATATATATCCTCAAATCTGCGGCGAGCTTTTTCATACACTTCCACATGAGCTAGAGAGCTGAAATTTGGAACACTGATAGAACTCCGATTCCTTCAAGCTACAATGTTGAAATTTGGTAGGTGAGTTCTTATTGACAAAATGAAATTTTTTACCATTTGGAAAGGGGGGTGTGGGGGCAAAGGGGAGCGGGATGGAGCCAATTTAAAGACATAACTTTCGTATTTTGTATGCTACAATGCTGAAATTTTTTACTTAGGTTCGCATTCGGGAAAAAGAGTAAAAAAGGAAAAAAAAAAAAACAAAAAAAAGAGGAAAATAAAAACAGAGTAAAAAACAAGTTTTTTAAAATATAACCCTTTAACCGACTAAAAAGCAGAAAAATTTCTTTCTTTAAATTAATTTCAGCAATTTTGATTTAAAATTAAGGGTTTTTGGCGACTATAAAACCTGCAATGATATTCGGAGGAAAGTACCCAAAAACCCTTAATTTTAAATCGAAATTGCTGAAATTAATTTAAAGAAAATTTATTTTCTGCTTTTTAGTCGGTTAAAGGGTTATATTTTAAAAAACTTGTTTTTTACTCTGTTTTTATTTAACAACTTTTTTTATTAAAACAAATTTGTTTCGAAAATATTTTTTTCCCTGCAAAATTCTACAAAATACCAAAATTTTTTCTCACCGATCAATAGTTTTTCCTATAAATCCGATTTTGTGAGCATGCCTTGGATTTTTTTACCCAAAAATTTCAAATTTTTTAAGATCAAAATGTAACTAAATTTTGTAGCATTTCATGAACGAATTTTTGTATGAGAAAAAAAGGAGGCATGTTGACAAAATCGAATTTGTACGAAAAAATATTGATTATATCGCATGATTCACTAAGAACATAGGATTCCTTAAGCACTTACTAGATTTCAACTCTGACCTGACGAATATAGTTTTGAGTTTTACCTGTAAGTCGACGCATTGGTGGTAACAACCATTGTGTGTTCTCTTTTAATTGTTTGTGTGGGTTTTTTAGACTTTATAAAATGATTTTCAAAAAAAAAAGTAAAATCCAAGTTTTACAAATAAGCGAGAAAGTAAAAAAATAAATATGACGTGTTATGCTAATTTGTGATTACCAATATTTCCTATTATGGCAAAGGCAGCAGTGTTGCAGTTTTATATCGCAATTATACCTAAGTAAAACCACATATTTTAAAGGGGTTAGTTGTTAATTGGCTAAACATAAAGCAGCAGGCGCGTAATTGTTCTATTTCCATGCGCCAGGCTATGCAGGAGTCGGAATGGTTCGAAAGAGGATATAATAAAGTTCTGTGAGCTCTTAGTACATAAAGTATCCCAATTAAGGATCCTTGTAATTTACATAGATAGGCAGGTGGCAATCAAAACATTGAACGCGGATTATTTAATCCAAACTAGTAACCAGATTGAGAGATGCCTTCCACTTTGTGGGAACAAAGTGTAATGTCAACTTATGCTGGGTGCCAGGTCATTAGCATTGGTTTCGTACTTTTCATCAAAAAGCAATCTTCGTTGCAAGTGATCATGTGCTGTGATGTTGTCCGATATTCACCGTTAACTCATGTAGATCTCGCAAACAATTATCCTCTTGAATTTTCCCTAGGACAGTTCGGGTGTTCCTGTTCATGTTGCGACAAAGCAATAAGACCAATATATTGTGAGCATCGGTTCGCAAGAATTATTATTTCGTTTACGGGTGTGAGTAGTTAACAAATGAAGTCGGATCGAATGGTAAATCCGCTTAAAGTTTATTATCTTTAAATTTTCGATGTCAGCAAATGTGTCGATTAATATGATCCAATATTCACTAAGCGTTCAACTTGAACATGATTTTATGCTTGTCGAACTAGTTTTTCTAGGGGGGGTATTCATCATTCGTTGAATTTAGAATTGGGAAATGCAAAACTGGAAATTGAATTGTTATTGAGAAAATCATCATTTGTAACAAATGTAGCTTTGAAATTGCGCATTTGTCTACTCGCGCCATAAGTTTGTTACAGTGCAGGTCGCTAGACATAAAAACAACATCTTAAACGCAGGAGCATGAGGAAATATTTCTATGATATGGCCGAGTTGTCTGTGAAACGCCCTTATGTTGTTATTTCCGGTTTTGTTAGAACCAGTAATTGGTTTAATGAGTGTGGGAATAACCCACCTACATACGTCGTACCGTCATAGTGGGTCTTTATTAATTTATTTATTGGTCATATGATCCTCCTATTTGTATACCCTATACCTCATGAGGTGCGGGTGTATTCACTTTGATCTGATGTTTGTAACACCAAGAAGGAGGCGTGTCTGGTATGGAAAACTATATATCGTCGTCGTTCTAACAGAAATCACTAAGTCCAAATTTATAGTTTTGAGATATTTGCGTTTAAAGGCAAAAATGACAATGTTTTTGGGCTCTATGCATAGAAGAACCCTTGTGCAATAATCCACAGAAATATTTTTGGAAATTGATTTGTACACACTTAAGTGCCGCAGTACTGCTGACCAGGGTGACCGTTGAACATTTTCAAAAAGGGTCCAAAAAGGGGTCCTGTTGCTTAAAATAGGGTCCCAATAAAAAAATTACGAAAAAACATAAAAAAAGTAGCTAAATGTATTTATTTCAACAAAAACTAACAATTCATTGAGAATAACAACAACAAAAACATAAGTAGGGTCCTGGGGTCTCAACCACTCATAAAGGTTCGAAAGGACCCTTTAGGGTCTCATCGATCACGCTGCTGTTGACTGTAATTTTTGGGGGCTTCTGTATTTGGGTACTTTGTAGCCTACCCATTAAATTCATGGAACCGAAACCTAAACCGATATTTTGAAAAGTCTGTGAACATGAACCGAAACCGTTTAATTTTTTGGGTAACAGTTCCTAATTTCATAAGTCAAAAATACAATTTAAATAAATAAATAAATTTCAATTGAATTTTCTTGCCATCCAGCTTTTTGACTTTCACTTTTAAATTTAAACTTTTTTGGCTTTATAGAACCAAAACTGGAACCGAATCCAATATTTTAAAAAGTCTGGAAACCGGAAACGAAATCGAAATTTTTTAAATCTGAGAACCAAAACCGGTATTTGTTTAGATGACAGTCCCTGTTTTTAGTAAATATCCGGTTGGCGGTGTTTCATGTAGTCCCAATTGTTAAGTGTGTAAAAATTAATTGCACAAGTCACATTAATATGTAAAAACTTTTACCCTGTTTTTTGATAGATTTTCATCTGCTGAAACTTCATTTTATATTGACGTTTTTTTTTTTTGCTTATGCTGACATTTTATAGTAAAATCTCTTCCATATGAGGCGTTTAAAGCAAAAGTGTTCTCTCTAACCCCACGAACTTACTAATTTCCCCACAAGCTACGTCATAGTATTCACCATGATGTGGGTTGGGCGACTTTATCTTTAAACGCTTCATATTAAGTTCTCGAAACTAACAATGTTGGTATGTTTTGCTATACGTGCACGTACTTCAAAACCAGACGTACGCCAAAACGTTCTTGAATCATTTACTACAACTCATTCCATTCATGTCAAATATTTTGTAAGTTGTTGAACCATATTCACAGTTTCCATTGTTTCTTCTTTCTTCTTAAAGTATTTGTGTTCATTTCTGCTTTTAATGTCCACCATTTTCTCTGCGCATAACTTGGGTTTTTCCCTAATCGAAATTTTAAGGAACATTTTAATTGAATTGCAATTTTAATTACATTGCAGCAACAGATACACGCTCAGCAAGTACCAGGCGGACCACCACAACCAATGGGTGCTCTCGGACCACTCGGTGGACCATTTGGTGCTCTTGGCGCTTCAATGGGCTTACCACATGGGCCACAGGGATTGCTCAAGGCGCCACCGGAACATCATCGCCCCGATATAAAGCCAACTGGTCTCGAAGGACCAGCTGGGGCCGAAGAGAGATTGGTAAGTTCACTTTGAAATTTAAAAGAAAAATTAAGTTTATTAAAAGAAAACTTTTTCTTGTCCTTTAGCGCAATTCAGTATCACCAGCTGATCGCGAAAAATTTCGCACACGTTCACCACTGGACATCGAAAACGATTCCAAACGACGAAAAGATGAAAAATTACAAGTAAGTTGTTGCCTTGAACTTCTTTCGTATTCATATGGTTTGGGTTAGAGTAGAATTTTGACAAATTTCAGAAATTCTGAATCTTGGTTGAAAGTACAAATTAAAAAAAAATCATTTAACAGATTTTGAATGAAACTTAACCAAGGTCGGACTGTTTTCTTGAATTTGTCCCACTTACGTGAAATATTTGCAATTTTATCAAAAAAAATAAAAGTAGAAACTAAGCTTCTCATGAGCTCAACTCACCATTTGGTTAGGCTAGTTTTTTTTTCGTACCAACTAGTCTTTTGGTTGATTGCTTTGTAGTTGTTGTAAACTTGTAGCGTTAAAATTTAAGCTTTGATATTGGCTAAAATTCCATCCTATAATTTCAATATGAATCTTTGCCCGTTATTTTCTCTCTTTCACCACTCCACCTCTTACTCTCCCCTTCACTTTCTCCTCTATATGCTTAAGCGCTTATTATTTGATTAAAAAGAAAAGAAAAACTAAACCACGAAACAAAACCGTTCGCTGATAACAAATTTTTTTATTTTCAAAATTTTTCCAGGAGGATGAAGGAGAGAAAAGCGATCAAGATTTAGTCGTAGATGTTGCAAATGAAATGGTGAGTTGAGTTTGTGTTACATCTTTGCTTGTTCACTTGAATTATTATCCAAAATGGTTTAATGTAATCAATAATTTTTGACACAACCAATCAATTATAGTAAGAACCAACCCCTAATTCCTGTTTTTTTCGAATTGTTTCAACCTATTTTTTTTAGAATAGACCGGCAAATTTGGCTTTTCTTAACTTTTAAGCAGGGTTGGCGACCGAAACTGAAACCGATTCATTTTAGAGAGCGAAACCGAAACCTATTCGTCGTAACCGATTGAATGGCTTTCGGAATTTTAATCGGTTTTTAAATGGTTTTCGAACACAAAATTTACTTGAAGTATTTTTTTTTTGTAAGAAAAAATGCATCGCATTTCATATATTTCTAAAATATATATTTCTAAAATATATATTTCTAAAATATATATTTCTAAAATATATATTTCTAAAATATATATTTCTAAAATATATATATTTTTTTTAATATTTAATAACTTTTTTTATATTCTTACTTACTGAAAAAAAGGAATCATTTATATGTGGTTTTCGAACCTTGGACTATGTCCGAAATCTGCTTCTAAACATTTCCCATCAAATCCACCAAAAAAATGACCCCATTAATTTTATTTTATTTCGGCCTACAGCATAAAACTTAAAGACTAATACACATTTTTACATCTAATCTAAATTGAATAATATAAATAGATTGAGTCTAAATCTGTATTCGTTTACATTAAAATTAAGAATGGGTGAAAAACTATTTCATAACTTTATGAGCTGATTCTTCAAAAAAGCGAATATTTCTTAAGTTCCTTGGTGGAACATATTTATTAAATAACGTTTTTATCTCTTCGCTTTTGATTTTGTCACACAGGATGGTAAATACGAATAAAAGCGAAAAACGAGTTCTTCTATCTTTCAAAGATAACAAGCCCAGTAATTTGCGCCTGCCTTCATAAGGAGGAAGTCCATCAGGCCACCGCATTTTGAAAAGAGCGTACTTTGTTAGCTTTTTTGTACTCTTTCAAGATTTGCACGATTATTATAGTAAGGATTCCAGACAATGTAGCAGACTTGAAACATTTTTTGTACGATTGAACTAATTCTCAAACTTGATCTCAGATTAAAAAAAAACGTGTACCCAAAATTTAAAAAAAAATCGTTACAGACAGACGGTTATGGCTATATAGGTTTTCGATGCTGATCATGAATATATATACTTATCCATACGGGACACGCGCCCTTATAGGCGTTTCAAATGTGGCAAAGTAAATATATATCTTGTGTGGGGTAAAAAAACTAAAAATTTAAGTAGAAATTTGTTTGAAAATGCGATAAGATATGGAAATTTCGTAAATGTAGTTAGATTCGGCACCCTTCATTTATATTGAATTGATATAAATTTTCGTAATATTCGGCCATCTAGAAACCTTTTATAACCTAAACCAAAACCTTTTCAATCACTCCAACTAACCAAAACATTTTCATAATAAAGGAGCGAAACCGATAACCAAAACCGTTTGTCAAGTGGGTGTGAAACCAAAACCATTATTCGATTCGGTTGTCCACCCTGCTTTTAAGTTAAAAAAAAAAATGTTATGTGGATTGGTCCCATAAATATTTTAGAAGTTCTTCATCAAATTTGTAAAATGCACTTTACAGTACTTATTCAATTCGTGCTTAATTACCTAAAAGGATTTTATGAGATCAATCATCATTCTATTAATCTTTTCTTATTTTATCTTTTTTTTATTAAAACGAAAATACTATCAGTCTGTTGGGTTTTCTGACTTATTTGATATATCAGTGAATATTAAATCTGGACAAATTTTTTAAAATCTAGACGAATCCAGACCATGAGGCAGGCCTTATTGGTTCGGATTTCATATATTTTTGGTGTATTAGCAATGAAATTTTAAATTTATAAGTACATATTTGTATTATGTATTTTAAAACAACCCAATAGAAAAGACATCGATTCGAAAGCTAGCATGTGTGTGTCAATGACAAAGATTTTCATGAATGACACTTCGCTGAAATTCTAACACAGGCATTAATGACATTTTCATAGTCGTGTTCCACTTTCTCATGCATGACACTCTGCATGACATTGCATCAATGCAGTTTTGCTTTTTCGCTATGAATCGTTTTTCTGTAAGTGTTTTCTTATTTACTCTCCTTTTGTGAGAGCATTGGCCAATTCATCGGTGCACTGGTCATATGTGGAACAATTTTCTACCGGAAAATTGAATTGTGCTGAGAAAAATTGTTGAAATCAATAATCTAGATGCCCCACAACTCTATTGAAGGACCAGTTAATGCAAATAATTACTTTAAAAGAAAAACCTTACAACATTTCTATAAATCACTGAAATATTTGTCCTCTCAGGAATCCCACTCGCCCCGCCCCAACGGCGAACACATGTCAATGGAAGCGCGTGAGAGCCTAAATGGCGATCGCTTAGAAAAACCGGGCAGCAGCGGCGTTAAACCACCAAACGAAAGGCCTCCATCTCGGTCGGGCTCCAGTTCATCGCGTTCAACTCCCAGCCTTAAGACAAAAGATGTAAGGACAACAACAATTTTGTGAACATTTACATTTGATTTTTATACTTTTATTGTCTGTCCGTCCACAGATGGATAAGCCCGGTACACCTGGCGCCAAGGCACGCACACCCACCCCAAATGCTGCCACACCAGCTCAGGGCGTTAATCCCAAACAAATGATGCCACAGGGTGGCCCACCGCCTGCCGGCTACCCAGCCTCGCCGTATCAGCGGCCAGCTGACCCGTACCAGAGGCCACCATCCGATCCCGCATACGGGCGACCGCCACCATTGCCCTACGATCCGCACGCGCACGTACGAACAAATGGCATTCCACATCCCTCGGCGTTGACTGGTGGAAAGCCGTAAGTTTGCACGAAGGGCGCGTATTTACTGTATATATTTTTATTGACACAACCACCTTTTCACTTTTGCAGCGCTTACTCGTTCCACATGAACGGCGAGGGCAGCTTGCAGCCGGTGCCGTTTCCGCCCGATGCACTCGTTGGTATTGGCATACCACGGCACGCACGCCAAATCAATACACTCTCGCACGGCGAAGTCGTCTGCGCCGTGACCATTTCGAATCCCACGAAGTACGTTTACACCGGCGGCAAGGGCTGCGTCAAGGTCTGGGACATCTCACAGCCGGGCAATAAGAATCCGGTCAGCCAGTTGGATTGCCTGCAACGCGACAATTATATACGCTCCGTTAAACTACTGCCCGACGGCCGTACCCTCATCGTGGGCGGCGAGGCGTCCAATCTCTCCATCTGGGATCTGGCCAGTCCGACGCCACGCATCAAGGCCGAGCTAACGTCAGCGGCGCCGGCCTGCTACGCTCTGGCCATCAGTCCCGATTCGAAGGTGTGCTTTTCGTGCTGCAGCGACGGCAACATTGCCGTGTGGGATCTTCACAACGAGATATTGGTGCGCCAGTTCCAGGGGCACACCGATGGCGCCTCGTGCATCGACATTAGTCCGGACGGCTCGCGCTTGTGGACAGGCGGCTTGGACAACACGGTGCGTTCGTGGGACTTGCGCGAGGGTCGACAGTTGCAGCAGCACGATTTCAGTTCTCAAATATTCTCGCTGGGCTATTGTCCGACAGGTACGAACGAGAACGCGGGCGAAAGAGACATTTCATTGCATTTCTTTAATTTCCTTCTCCCCCCAGGTGATTGGCTTGCTGTTGGTATGGAGAATTCACATGTGGAAGTATTGCACGCCTCAAAACCGGACAAATATCAGCTCCATTTACACGAAAGCTGTGTGCTATCTTTACGCTTTGCCACATGCGGCAAATGGTTTGTCTCCACTGGCAAAGATAATTTGCTCAACGCATGGCGAACACCATACGGTGCCAGCATATTCCAGGTAAGTGGCAATGTACATTTGACGAAATCGAAGAGCAATGGTCCACCTTGCGTCACATTCGATTTCTGCTGAATTGGCATTAATGAATTCTCGCTCTCTATCTCTCTCTTACAGTCGAAAGAAACATCATCCGTACTTAGCTGCGACATATCAACTGACGACAAATACATTGTGACGGGTTCCGGGGACAAGAAGGCCACAGTTTACGAAGTAATTTATTAATTTGTAATAATTGATTAAATTATTGAATTACAAAAGAAAAAGAAAAATCAGAGAAAATCAGAAACAAAAATGATACACACACCCACACACACACAAGAGAAAGAGAACGAAAAAGTAAGAAAGTAATGAGCGAAAATCGAGCGAAAAATTATTGAGTAGAAAGAAAAATTAAACGCGATGATGAGGAGAGGCGAAGAGAAGAGCAGGAAGAGTAAAGTGAAGTTGAAAAATATGATTATAAATATATAAAATTGTAGGTAATAAGTAAATTTAAGTTAAATAAAGTTAAATAACACAAAAAAAACAACAACAACAACACACAAAACCACTTAATTCGATACAAAGAAGAAGAAAGAAAGAAAAAACGTAGAAAGGCAAAAACGTCTCACAGCGTATTTTGCTGAAGAATTAAACGCAGTTTTGAATGCAAAAAACCCATTAAAGAAAAAAAAACTATTTTAAATAAACGCGCGAAGAGTAAAAATCAACAAAATAATATACAAAAAAAAAAAGAAAAGAAAACAACCAACAACAACAACAAATTTCTTAAGTTCAGGGATTCTTCAGTTTTAGGTTTTGTCCTCATTATCATCTAAAACCATTTTCCTCATTCACATTTTATTGTTTTTCTCTCAATCGATTTCCTCCTCACTTCATTGTTCATTTTTCCCAATTTCTTCAAAATGGCCACTCGTTTTGTGTATTATTACATTTTGCGGTTGAAATTATTTTTGCTGCGCTGTCACTTGTTTTTATTTTTATTATATATTTTTTTTTTGTAACTTAAGTCGTAAAAAAGTAGGACGAAGAAGAAGAAGAGAGTAACGTGAATAAAAGTTAAATTTTTAATTAAATTAAAGCTACATTTTATTCGTACATAATAAAGTTAAGCAAGAAAACATAAAGAAATTTAACATTTAAACACACAAAGTATATATATAAAGATATATATACATATATATATCAAGTAATATAAAATAAAGTAAAATAAAATATAATATAATGAAAAAAAAGAAAAGAGTAAATTTAAATAAACCACACACACATTTTAGATGATAGTTTATTATAAATATATATATAAATATATTTAAAGTAATGAATGCAACAAACAACAACAACAACAAAATAATAAAACTCATAGTACATTATCGACTTTTTGACGTTTCAAAACAAAAACAACACAAAAAAATAATAAGAAATTACACCCAACACCAACCAACCAACCAACCAACCAATCGACAAACAAAACACATTAACCCATTCATTCACCCTCAAAAATATATAAATTACAGTTTTTTCTGTTTTTTTTTGTACATTTTTTGCTTATAAAACGCAGCATCTATAAAATTCAGTGCGACACAAACGACAAATTTCATATCTTGGCAGCTTTTGGTGAGGAATTCTGTAAAAATTTCTCAAAGGAAATCGAAAAAAGCTCATTACATTGTATATTTGAACCACGATCATTGTCAACCCCATAACCCTATAACTTAAGACTCACATTTATCGACATTTTTTCTTAATTGATTCTCTTGATTTCTTTAACTTTCAAATGTGTCTACTAGTAAAACTAAGACATTGAAAAAAATTGGTTCTTTTAGACCACAAAAGGTGTAGCAGGGTTAATTTTAACAAAAAAGCCCTTTTCCCTCTTCAGAATTACATGTTGCCTCTAAAAGATAAATTAAAATTGTAAATATTTTTTTGGCGCTAACACCTTTTACTGGAAAAAAATTGGAAGCGACTGTTTTTTCAAGACCTTTATATTAGCTAAAATACAAATTTAAATATTTAGAAAGTTCTACGAATAAGTTTCAACTCTTACACCAGTTATCATTTAAATTGTTGCTTAAAACGTTTTTTGCCAAAAAACAAAATAAAAATTGTAAGCGACAAATTTTTTCAAAAGAAATATTTTTTATTGGTTTTTGTCCACACTCAACTGAGAAGCAATGTGATGCCAAATTCTCATCACTATGACAACTCGTCGTATGTTGAGTTGTGAACCGTAATAGAGGCATCGGTTAATAGAGAAGTTTTTAAACATTTTGTCGCTTGAAACGTTTTTCATCCAAAATTTTTAAGCGCTCATTTTTTGTAAGAAAAGTTTTTTTTTTGATAAACGAGGCCTCTAGTTCCATAGTGGAAAAGTCTATATAATTTTCTCGAACTTAGTTTGATGTAAATCCTAAATCTCGAGATGCTCCTAACCAAAAAATTCGAGGAATTGCAGGTTCAAATCTGAAATGACTCCCATATGACTTGTATGGCTACAGCGTACTTTAACTCAACATTCAGAATTTTAGGTATATAGACATAATCCACTATGGATCTGAATGCCTCATACATATACCTCCATCGTGAATAATATTCCATACTAAATTTGTTCAGAATTGCCGAGGATTTTGTCGTTTAAAACGTTAACCGTGAAAAAGTTCTAAGCGCCAATTTAATTAAAAATGTTTCTTATGTCACTTAAAATCACGGGTTTTGAGGAATAAAATTAAAAAAATTGTCGCTTTAAACGTTTTTCACAAACAAATTGTAAGCGACAGTTTGATGAAAAATTTAATTGAAAAATTTTATTTATGCCACTCAGTACATTTTTCTCCTTCCACCTACAATTGAGGCGTTTCAGTTCCATAGTGGCTTGAGTTCATAAATAAAAATTATTTACGTGCGAAGGTTTGCTAAATTTTAATTTTGATTCGTCGTATGTAAATCAAAAACCTTTAAGAACAAAATTACGAAAAAACAAGTCCCTTTCCCAGTAAAAAAAAAAACCACAATAATGAAAGTTTTAAAGCACATTTATTGCCAGAGTATTCCTCTTCATATTTCAATTGCCAAAAAACAGTTCCTTTTCAGCGAATCGATGTCGCAAATGGGTTCCTCCAGATCGATTTATTATTCCTTTGTTTTGTTAATTGTGTAAATTCCAAACCACCCCGCCCCCCTTCCTCACCCCGGTCGCACTGCATTTTATAAAGAAATCATAACACAAACGAAAGTAATGAAATTATATGACGAAACAAAAATTCAAGCATAAAAAACTATATATTAACTCTGTGTACTTTTTATTAATTAAATAAAAACAAAAAGGAAACCTTTTACTTTTGAAAAGCGGGCGACGACCGCAACGTGTTGTGCTGCCTTGTATTTAGCAAATTTGCGAAAATTGTAATTTTTTGTCAAATACAACTGCCAACACGTTACGATTTAAGAAATTGAGAAAGAAAGAATACAAAAAGAAAGAAAGAAAACAATTAATTAATGTGGTTATCTATGTATATAATTATATTATAAATTAAAAATAATAAAAAATATGTGTAATCAAGTAATACAGAACAAAAAAAAATGGTCCGACTTTTTACTTAAGAAAATCTGAATTGGAATTTGAATGGATTTAGAAGACATCTGTTTGATAGACACTCCGCTGCTTGGGCACGGGCGGGGCCTGTTGTGGCTTGCGCAACTGCAAGGCCATTAGGATGTCACACTTGCTGCCCGAAATAAGGCGAAACTTGTCAATCACAATGGGCAGCAAGTCGTCCAGGAGAAAACGTTTGTTCTTCATGACAAAGTTGGGCTGCAAAGAGAAACACGAAAGGGATCAAAGATTGAATAACTCTCCTCACTTTTAACTCACATCCACACTCAAGCCTGGTGCCGGCTTCACTGCCTGCTGTGCCAATAGGAGGTCCTTGAGCAGCGTTTCCAAGCTCTGCGACAGCACTTCACTCTTGGCCAAGTAGCCACAGTAGCCAGTCAATTGCAAATAGTGTCTGGTGAAGACCACCGTGGACTGACTCAAATTAATCCAAGTGTCGCCCGTGGTCTGGGTCCTCATATCGATGCCAAGAGTGTCCAATTCTAGGAGTAAACGTTTCAAATTCGTTTTCGTTTGCATGTTGTAAGGCTGCCAAGAGTCCTCAGTGCGGCCCACGGTCTCCAGTAGGCGTACACGTGACTCTTCAATCAGCTGAACTAGAGTCGAGCGTAAGAGTCCTTCGAGGTGATAGGAAAGGTCCAAGCCAATTTCGGTGAGCTAACGAAAAATTTTATTTAAAAATGGAAGAGGCTCTCTTTTTCGTCATGGAAACTACCTTCGCACATGGCTTTCGTATGCCTTCCACGCATTTGGCAATTGTCTCCAATTGCGTGCCGCTGGTCAAATAATGCTTGATCAGTTGGCTGGCAAAGTTCTGCAGTTCGGCATTGCACCAGACCACAAGAGCTGTGAAAATGATACAAAAATACTTAAGAAAGCCACACAGACAGCGGAACAAGCTCCTACCGCTCACACAGGCAGGCTGCTCTTCGAATGCACTCAAAAATTCACAAGCCACTTGCGCCAAATCGCAAAAGAACAACTCCGATATCTCAGCATTGTTCCGGCGTGCCTCCCGCTGGGCGCTGCGCAAGGCCATCGTGCAGACCTTGAGAAAAGTGCACATGGCCTGCCTGGCCCCGCCCATGTCCACGAGTATTTTCAGCGAACGTCTGGAGGCGCGTAAGGCCACCTGCAAATTGCGGCAGTGGCAATTGGACAGTTCCTGCAGCAAAACATTCGTCAAGTTCGTTTCGAGCGTCTTCACTTTGGCCGCAATTTCGCTGGCATTCACGAAACTCTTGTCTGCGGCCAGATATTGCTGGGTGCGCTTGATGAGAGCCTGGGCATCTTCGAAGTGACGTTGCGCTATCAGAGTTTGTATTTCCTCATTCGCCATGATAATCCATTCGGGACCATGGTTCTCTACAATTTTCCCCCCGCCCTGAGGCTCCATGGGACTCAAGTCTATGGATGTGTTTACTGACGATTTGGCCTCTGTCATAGGCGAGTCCTGTTGCAGTGACAGTTGCTTGGTTTTCGGAGGCTGTGGCGCCTGGCCTTTTTTCGGTTTTTTCTTCTGATCGAAACGGAAAGCCACCTCAAGTTTTTCAATCCATTCGGTCTGAAAGAGAAGCGAATTGTTGAACAATTCATGAAAAATTTAAATTCTTTCAATGAACCTTTCCCGATGCGGTGACGCTTTGGAAAATTTTAGCCCCATCTGGCGTTATGATGTTGATGGCATTTTTCACACCGTCCAAGTCCTTGATATTAATTACGGCAATTTTCTTCGGATCATATTCGGCCAGAAACTCCAGACGCCTGTGCATTGAGATGAAAGCAATTGAAATTCGTGGCCAATTGGGCACTAAGTCAAACCTACTTGTCGTGCTTCACTTTGCACACAATCAGCACGTCATTGAAGAGGAAGAAAAATACACGCTGGATGGGACGATAGTCAATGGCATCCAGTTCGATCAAGGCGCCCTCATTCAGAAATGTTTTCCCTTCCAGATTGCCATTGAAGCCCTGCACCATTTCCTTGACAGCACGCGTGGCATGATTGTTCTCCACGTCCTCTTGTGACTGGCCCGCAGATTCACCCTCTGCTGTTTCGTTTTGCTCCGAGTTTCCCGGCGATTTTTCGTCGGTCAGTGAGGACAGTATGTTGCGCTGTTCGATGAGTATGTGCGAAAGTTGATACATTTCCGATTCGAGATCTGCATTGGAGAGTGAGTCAAATACACGTTCTTTTCAATAAATGAACAAGTTATCTTACGCGAAATCTCCTTGGCCGTCTCAATGAATTGCATGTAATTGCAGTAGACCGATTTCTTCAGGGTGGCCGAAGTTTGGTCGCTGTAGGCCTGAATCTCCTTTTTTCGCTGTTGCAAGTCGGGACCTCCAACGCATTCCTTAACCAATTGCTTGGTATCTGCAGAAACATTTAATGATGTAAAATTAAACAAAATTAAACCAAACTTAACAAAATGTATTTACATTTCTCCACACTGAAGTCGGGTTTGTCGAAATCTTTCATAATTTCGGACATTTTGATGAAGTATTGCCCGTACTTTTCTCTACAGATATTTGTTTATAAATTTCGTATTTCCAATTTTCCCTAATTTTAGTAAAATTGATTTGCAAAATTGGTTTTCTCCTCCCACTTATGACGACAACTTTGATCAGCTGTAACAGCTGTTTACAGTGGCGGTGCACAATTTATTTTTCCAGAGAACAGTGATGCCTTTTGTATGAAAAAAGTTCGTAAGAATTAAGGCCAAACTGGACCAATCCCGTGGCAGAAGAAATCCTAGTTCAGAGAGGGTGGAAAAGAGAGTAAAAAACTTGCTGGCTCCGGGATGCCATTTGCGGTGGTGGTGTACGTGACAAAACAATGGTCGCAATAAATTATGTGGTTCAAGTGAGCTTTATTTCAATGGTACACGCGATCCTAGTTGCAATATTTTCGATAAATCACACTTTATGTGCTGAAAACCAATTTTCAAAATTTCGACAACTTCCACAAATTTATTTTCGTTTCCTTTTTTGGTTTTGACATTTGTAAGGTAATAGAGCGATTCATTTAAAATGAGAAACCCCTCGAAAACGCGCAGTTGCTTAAAAGAACTGTCAAAATTTCATATATTTTGACTGCTCATCTGCACAACTGAATCGTTTCCGATGAGTTTCCCACTTTAAATGAATCCCCTTAATATGTTTGTTGCTGGAAAGAAGCGCGATATGCTAATAACTCTGCAAGGGTTTATTCTATCATGGCTTAAGCTCCAAAAACGATAATAAATGCAACAATGTCGGAATGTGATAGAAAAAAAATTTTTTTGTTTTGTGGAAATCACTTTTGGGGAAAAGCCTCTCCTCAAAGTTTTAACTTAAAACAACTACAACTTTAGAATGGCTTATCCGATTGAGATGCTTGTGGGCTCATTAGGGTAACTTTCATAATATCTTATAAGCTGTTATAATCTCTGCATTTCAGGGAAAATGCAGAGATTAGTTACAACCACATTAAATCTTGTAGGGGTGGATGGATGAATGCTGTATGTAACACAAATTTCAAAATCGAACTTTTGACAAAAGTAAACTGGCAAGGGTGATCTATTGCCCATAATCTCTCCCAAATATAAGTATTGACGATTGTTTCGAAGATTCAAAAGTGACAAAGACGATATGTCACCAATTTTGTCGAATAAAGTTATTTTAATTAATAAAAAGGTATACAAATATGAATAATCAAAGAAAAATCGAATAATGGGAATAAAAGTTGTATAAAACACACTGTTTTTTGTTGGTACACTTAGCAACACCGTTCTCTCATGAAAATGAAAAATTGAGAAAAACTGTGGTTAATGAAAGAGGCAACATTCCACATTAGCACACTTTCTTAATGTCATTTGGTTTATTTTGTTTTTAGCCATAACAACCTCCGTCAGAAGTCAGAATTAATAAATGTGTAAAAAGTTATGAATTTGGCTCAAAAGATTCTATCAAGTGTAAAAATAAATCAAAAATTGCAAAGATGCATGAGCGCCAGCACCATTTACAGCCTGAGTTCCGGTAAGCCTTATCCCATATTCCATTAAATTGAACTATTCTCATACTTCTTGTTTCTTATAGGACATGGAAAATGCGGTGTGTCCGTCATACGCGTCTCTGGCCCAGAAACCAAACAAGCCCTCAAAGGCATTGTGGGACCGAAGTATGAACTAAAAGAACGTCATGCCCACTTGAAGTCATTCTATCACCCACAAAGCAAAGAAATGATTGACAAAGGTCTAGTACTTTGGTTTCCCGGACCCGCGTCGTTTACGGGCGAAGATTCCTGTGAATTTCAAGTGCACGGCTCACTGGCAGTTATAGCGTCCTTGCTGGATGCTTTGGGCCAAGTTCCTGGCTTGCGTGCAGCCACACCGGGCGAATTTACGAAGCGAGCGTTCTTCGGGGGCAAATTGGATCTAACAGAAGTGGAGGGCTTGGCTGATTTAATACACGCCGAGACGGAAACTCAGCGAAAGCAGGTGAACAACGGTTAACAGATTTGATTTTGCTAATAAACGCTTATTGTATTGAAACGAAGGAATTGCTCTCTAACAGGCTCTGCTCCAAAGCACTGGCGCCCTTTCGCTTGTCTACAACAGTTGGCGGAAACGTTTGATTCAATGTACGGCCCACATGGAGGCGTACATTGACTTTGCAGAAGACGAAAACATCGAGGATGATGTTGTACAGAAGCTGACGCGCGAACTCCAACGCATCGTTGAGGAAATTCGCGAGCATTTAAATGACCAACGCCAAGGCGAAATGTTACGTAGTGGTGTGCGTACTGCCATCACGGGGGCACCAAATGTGGGCAAGAGCAGTTTCATGAATTTAATGTGCCAACGTAAAGTGTCCATTGTCACCGATATACCGGGAACCACGCGCGATATTATTGAGACTATGTACAATTTTGGAGGCTATCCAGTTGTGTTCGCCGACACGGCCGGTCTAAGAAAACAGACTGCGGACACAATCGAATTGGAGGGCATTGCAAAGGCGAAGGAGTGTGTTCGTAATTCGGATTTAATTTTGTTACTAATGGACGCCCAACAATTATGTGGGGAGAAAGTATTTTCAAATGAGGAGTTGCGGAAATTCACTCAGAATTATATAAAGCAATTGGACCTAACTGGCGAAGCATTCGAAGGCAAATCATTGCAATTAATTGTCAACAAAATAGATTTACTGGCGACTGAAGAATTGGAAAAAATTCAACAATTGGAAGGTGTTCTCTTGATATCCTGTAAAGAAGATCAGCATATAAAACCGTTTTTGAATCACTTTGAGGACTTGCTCCGAGCGATGTATGTTTGTGATTGGTAAATGCATATGTAGTGGTAAAAATATATTTCTTCCAGCTGCGGTTCACCCACGCCTGAAAATCCCCGGATTACACATGCCCGCTATCGCCAGCAACTGGAACGTTGCATTGACTACATCAACATCTTCCTGAGCGATTACTCGCCAGATGTTTACTCGGATATGGCCATATCAGCTCAGAAATTACGCAGCGCTGTCAAGTGCATCGGACGAATTACGGGCCATGTTAGCTCAGATCATATTTTGGATGTTGTATTCAAGGACTTTTGCATTGGAAAGTAGCTAGTCGAAGGTATAGAGACGTTTGAGGACATTTGCCATTTTTAGTGAAATAAGAATACAATTTGTGTTCTTTTTAAATTATTGACTAACCAATAGTGTTACGAAACTTAATTGTGTTGCAATATATTAAATGACTGATCCCTTAGTGTTGGAATGAAACAATAATTTAATTAAAAATGGTTATTGAACAACTTTTATTAAAAAATTTTCAATTGGATCCACATGAGATTGCAAATTGTATGGGGAAAGAGTGGGTACTTAGGACATTATGTGACTATTACTATTAAAAAATATTTAATTGGCATTGAAATATTCAATGTCAAATAATTGAAAATATTCAATTAATTGAAAAATATAAGTTAATTGTTTTCTTTTTCTGGAAGAAGCAATATTTAAAACAGACACCAAAAGGCAAAATAAGTGGAAAAAAAAATAAAAAGAGGTACAAAAAATGGATTCAAGGGTTTTAGAAATCAAATAATTGGCAATGACAAGAAACCAGCCAAAAGCCTTTTTTTTACTATTTTTCCCCCTTATATTTATCTCCTTTCCCTTTTTTTTTTGGTATTCTTACCCCTTTTTCCCCACCATTTTCACCATTTTTGTCTTTTTTTCAGTTATTTCCCTATTTGTCCTTTTTCTTTTGGCATTTTCTCCCCTGTTTTGTTCATTTTGTTTGTCTTTTCCCTCCCTTTTTTTCCATTTTTTTCTTTTGCATTTCGTTTTTTCTTATCCTTTTTCCATTTACTCCTATTTTCATACTTTTTCCATTTCATTTTCCATTTTTTTCACTTTATTTTCATTATTTAACTTTTTTTTTGCTTTCTTTTGATGTCGGTTTTAAATAATCTTCTTCAGAAAAAGAAAACAATGAACTAAAATTTTTCATTAAATGAATATTTTCAAATTGTTGAAAAATATTTAATTAATTGATTTTTTTCAATTAATTGAAAAAAAATCAATTAATTTAAAAATATTTAATTGGCCTTGAATATTTTTGTGATTTTTTTCTGTCCAAAGTACTTAAAAAAGTAACTCTTTCTTCGCTTTCTTTGCATTTGCCAGTCGAAACAAAACTTTTGTACCTTTTCTCTTCGTTTTTTTACAGTGAGTGTTATTTCAAATCGTATACCATAAATGGTTATGTATTTGTAGTTTCCTTTTATAGTTTTATTGCGCAGATATTGGTATCATTGAAAACGTCAAATCAATACCTTCCCTGAATTTTGAAAATTTTTCTAAAAACTGGGTTTTTGGTAAATTTGTATGAAAATTATAAAATTTTTTGTAATTTTGTCATTTTAAGCCGATATTTAAATTTTTTAAAAATTCATAAAAAGAACAGTTACTTTCTTTTGCAAAGATTTTTTTATTTTTTTTTTTAAAATGAAAATATGAGATTGAATCATGATGCAAGAACCAGGTGGTGTCAGTGGTTCGTGGCTTATAGAACAGAGTTGTAATTTTTGGTACTTTTTTGAAAAAGTGTAACAAAGAAATCAAATATTTGATTCGACTTCAGAGTCAATTTGTAATTTATTTTTTTGTAGATTCTTTCTCAAATTGCAATTAAACTTGAAAAAACCAAAGCATATTAATCAAAGTAGGAGTGACGTTTCATATATTTTTGAAAACAGGCAATGCAAACAAAACAGTTTAACCCTTATCCGGTCAAACAAACGCGTGAAGAGCTATCCAGGACAACCCCGCAGTTCGATACACAACTAGGCGCACTTTCACCATTACCGCACTGCACATCGCTTTATATTTAAATTTCTCTTCATTTTATTTCCCGAATTCAAAATTGTCACACAAATTTCTTATTTTGAATTTGAAAATTTATTTTGGGTTAAGATTTTTTTAAGTTTGACATTATATGCATTGAGAGAAAGAGAGAAATGTCAAAATCACTCCTACTTTGATTAATATGCTTTGGAAAAAATACAGAAAAATACCTTATTTCTTGAAAACTATTTTTATGTACCAAACAAAAAAGTTGCATACTTTCTCAATGTACCACTTTTTGGAAACTCTTCAACTGGTTTTAATAATATTTAAGCTAGTTGTTTTCAGAATGGCTCAAGCAAAAAATTTGTTTGTCTATACAAAAAAAACATAAAATATATTCAAAGAAAAGAAAACCAGCACAAAAAAGCGTACATTTGATGAAATGTACGGCTCATTATTATTTCATGGCCTTTTTATTCTGAACGTGTCGTATATAGGGATTTTATATGGTCAGAATTAACAATTTTTTTTGGAAGTTATTACAATGTTGGTTATTAATTTATTTCCTTCACGCCCTTCATGTTTTAAATGAATTAATTTTTTTAAACACACAGTAGGTTGAAGTCCCGTAGCGGTTGTGGTGGCAAAATTAATAAAGTTATACAAGGTAAAGTATCTTGACACAATAAATATGTATTTTTTTTAATACGAGTATCGAGTATTACCATTACATTAATTTATATATTTTTTCGTATATATTCACTAGACAGTCTCGGCCAAGTTGATGTTTCTCATACTTTTGGTTAAAATCTCCAGAATGCGGTACGGACAGCTGGTGGCAAAATGTTGCATGCAGTTGACACTTCTCATGTTGTGCGCTGCATGAGTGTAGTCATCATTGAAATTGTGGTCGCTGGGAATGCTGAAAATTGAATTGAATCATCACCAATTTTAAGCTTCAGTTAATATCCACTGTGAAAAATACTCAACAAACACAAGCTTCACTACTACCACTCACGTCAGAATGATTCGCACCACATCCTCCATCAACGATTCGCCATACGGACGCAAATGTGCGGTAATCTCGCACATGGCGCGTTGGATGCAAGCCTTCATATTGAAATTAAAACTACCGAAAAAAATATTAAATTAAATGAAACTTGATTTTTTTTCGTACAATTACAAATTCAGTTGAGTCTCTCTAACATTTTACCCACTGCCTCCAATTGCTCGAAAATCTCACGTCGCTCGCGATAGCCCTGATGGTATTTCCACTTGGGCACTTCATCGTGGGAATAGTAAACCTCCTCGGGCGGACCGTACGATGACCATTGGTCGTAGTAGTTGTACTTCCGTTTGTGTGCGGCATTTTTGGACTTTTTTTTCGAACTCTTGGACTTTTTCTCATTTATGTACTTTTTCAATTTGGGTATTTGATGGAATTTTTTTATGGCTTCATATTGTGGTGAAAAATGTGTGCGGTTATTGTAGGTTCTGGGGAAATTTCTGGGAAGACATTTAAAAAATTAAATAAAATACAAAGAGAGGATAGATTTTTGGTTCCTATTCACCTCTCATAAAAATCCTTCAGTTCTTTGCGTCCTCCGAAATCGTGTTGGGCGTACCAAGGCTGCTGGTCATGTCTTCTATTTATGGAGTTACTGAGTATATAGTCATCTGGAAAATCTGCTGGACCTTCAATGGGATACTGATACCGCTCATCTGACCAGCTATTATCATCGAAGAAATGTGGCACATCGTCCATTAAACCACTTGGTGATAGTGCACCATTGTCTGTTACACTAACCGTGCCCGCATCTAAAGAACTGGCTGCCGGTGGTGGTGTCGCCTGAGCGGCTGCCGCTGCTGCTGCCTTTTGCGCCTCGTACAATTCGTATTCCTTCTTCTGTTTGATTTTATTGAAAAGTATTGTTGGCTGCCAGCCTGCTATCGTATCCGGCAACGGACTGTACATATCGAATTCGATACTGTAGGAGAGTCCTCGAGGGCGTCCATCTAATACGGCCTTTGTAAAGGCCGGTGAAAGTAGAAGAAATGCCTTTCTCGGAAAAAGGAAGGTGCGTGTACGACGTGTAAGTACCTTTTCCTGGAAGGAAACGTGTTGCGGTACATGCTCGGTGCAGTTGCAAGATGCTGCTGAGTGGGCCTGGCTCACAAAGTCACTCAATTGCACCAACAAAATTAAATATAAAATCGATGTATCCATAAACTTCATGTTGGCCAATTTTTTCAGAATTTAACGGTTTCTTAAGCACATTCGCGCTTGAGTCGTCCAACTCTTCACTATGATCTGGAACATTAAACTATCGAAGTATTAAGCTAACTAACTCTACCGGGAATCTTCTGTTAATTAAGTGCAGTTGTCTGTGCTTCTGTCGTTTTCAGTACAGAAAACCAAGTAAAGAAGAATCCAAGCTAGGAGCTTGGCTTCAACAGTTTTGGTGTATTTTTTCAAATTTTCTTCTGTTTTTAATCATGTCTGAGAGTCATGGGTTCTTTTGATTAATAAAGACATACATACTCGCATATCGTGCTAATTCGAATCACGTTTTTTGAGCGCTTCGATTTGTTTACGATAGTCTTTGTTTGTGATAGACTAAAATTTTTAATAAAAACAAAGCATTGAAATTAATTGAATTATAACTTAACGTTTGCTTGCACTGAGAGAATGGACCCAGTATATTTCATATTGTTGGAGATACACAAACAAATTACTATGGACGCATGTTCCTGAATTTGCTTTCATCGAAGTGAGAGCAATCCTTTGAGGTTCTCATCAAAAATGATTTTTTGTATGGTACATATGCCGCTCCAAATGTCCATTGACTATCCTGTGGCGATGGGGGCGAGCATCCGTTGTGTGCTATGTCAAATTACATTTTAAAAATTTGAAAAATAAATTTCAAAGAATATTAAATAAAATAAAACAATTGGATTGCCAGAATTAATTAGTTTTATATATATCCCCAGTCCAGCCAACGGTTGGACAAGACCTGCTATATGGCCCTGTACAACCACATCGAGCCCATCGTCCATGAACATGAGTTACCAAATTATCCATTATTTTGAGTTGCCAAAGTGGGTTGTCAGAGTGGTTTTAAAATTTGAAAAAACTAGAGAGTGTGCCGAAGCTAAAATACCCCCACACAGTATGATCCATTTAGAAGTATCTCAAACATAAAAAAATGTTGTCTCAAGTCCCCATGTTGAGCCATTTCTAGGTGGTTTCGGAGACTCCGACCACGTTCAAAATCCGTTTCTGAAAATTTCCAATCCAATCCACCAACAACATTTTTTTTATCTCAAGACCCCATTTAGACCTTTGTGTAGGCTTAGAAGCTCGGACCATGTTAAAAAACCATTTCCAATATTAATATGGGCCTTGCAAAAGATGTGTCAAAGTTAGTATAAAAATTATGGAGAATTTGTTATTCTTAAATTTGGTTAAAAAGGTTTTTTTTAGTGTAAATTCTTCAAAACACACTCTTTTTAAATATGTATAACAATTTAAATGTTTATCCGAAGTAATGTGGTGTCTGTAGTTCAGTGAGTAGAACATCTAACAGTTCACAGAAACGAGGGCGTTATGACCAATATTTTAATTTTTATATTTATTAATGTATTATTTTTAAGAAATTATTCAAAATTATAATTTTTTTTTTACTAACTTTCCTATATTTTAGTGTTAATTTTAAATAGAAAAATTTTTTTTTCCTTTACATTTTATTTAAAAAAAATTACAATTCATTTGACTTAAGTATTTCAGAGATAATGTGAAATTCGTTCCAGCCATAGACCCCTTTTTGGACACTTGCTAAACGTTTGCGAGCAATCTGCACCAAAAATACCTGCCTGACGGGCATGAAAGTACTTTGAGTGAACAGTCTGGAGTGAAGGAGGACTGACAGTTGAAATGGAAAAAGAATAGAAAACAGGTTAAGAATAGTTACATTGATTTAAATAACATTGGGAGAACACCAAAAAAGAGGATAACACATTTTTTCCCAGGCAACCAATACACTGGCTTGCAGCAAGCCCTTCTTGGTTGTATGACGCTTAATGCATATTAAGAGTCGATCGCCAATAAAAATAATTTATTCCTTACATTGAAACATATTTTGTTGTACTCAGAATACACGAAATCGACAATTTCTTACACCGTGTAAACTTAAACACACACACGACCTCTCATTCAATCATGAAACACAACAATTCGTTTAATTAACTTACGTGAGAATTGCATTCAGCAATGCGTGAAAAACAGCGCCATTGCTGTTGCTTTCATGTACATGGAACGGCCGCTGAGCGACATCGCAAATTGCCCTAAGCAAGCAGGCAACACCAGGAAGTCCTTCGCTGTTGGTGTGTAACAATTCCCGTTATTAAATACATTACGCAGTAATTTGCATTTATTAGTGACGAGGACCAATAAAAATGTAAAATTTGCAGTTTATAGTCTCTTCTCTAGCATAAAACTTACCGCTCTAAAATGCCTTCGATGGCTGAGTAAAAGAATTGTCGACTTTTATCCTGTTTCAGTGGTGGTGGTGGTGCTGCTGCTACCGATTGCGACTTGGCGGCCACACTTGTCCAACTTAGTTGTCTTGCGGCAAATGTACTCGAATTGAAGATGCTCCACCAGTAAATGGGTCGCGGCGGGGGAATGTACTGCAAATGAAAGTTGTAGAAGAAGGACAATGAACGCTGACGGTCGACGAGTGTGATGGGAAAGGAAGCAACTAATGCGAGCTGTGAGTGTTATATTTAAAAGAAAATTTATCAAAACTTAAAAAAAATGTTCTCTTTCTCTTCACCTTCACTACACCGTTGCCATTAAAGAGGATGAAACGTTTTGTTCGTTTCTCCGATTCCTTATATTGATTTCGTCGAATTGAAGCATTTAAGTCGTAACGGCCACGCGTTAATGATTCGCCACTCCGGTTGGCCCAGCGACCCATAAGCTGTTCCTCGCCATCGCTTCGGTCAATGTTGCTTGTGTCATTTTCCGTATCGTTTTTGCCACTGATTTCGGCCGCTTGAGTACAATTTGTTGGCCAACAGCAGTGACCGTTCATTGCGTTCGCTACGCAGCGGTGGGGATTTCCATTTAATTTATTGCATTTTTCCGTTAAGATGTTTTCGCACAGCAGCAAATAAAACAAAAACAACAGCAGCAGCAGCAACGACAGCATTAAAGTGGTCAGCCTGATGATGAGGCCGATTGTAATTGCATTAAGTGTGTTAATTTGTAATTTATGCGTTTTCATGTTGTTTTTGCTTTTATTATTTCGTTTTTTTTTTTCGTTTTTTTCGGTTTTGTGTGTGACCTTTGTGATTGTTGTTGTTTTCGGAAGCCCACTTACGCACTGGCTGCTGCAGTGCTTCCTCGTTTGACGCTAATTATGAATTGAGTTATGGCATACGCTGCTTGTGACTGTTTATAGCTAAAAATGCTCTCCTCTCTCTGTCAAGTGGTTTTGCCTGTAATTAACAAGCTTAATCGTGACTTCAATGTCACATAAATTGCAGTTGACAAATAGTTATGCTAACAAAAAAAAAAATTAGCGTAGTTTACATAGAAGAGGTTTTTGTTCCACTTAGTTCTTGTTAAAATGTAACATGGACATAATTTTCTCTTGGAAAATAAGAGAGAAAAATTATACGCCGTAGTTTATTACGTGGTGGCGTATGAGTGACTTCTAATTAATATGCGGTGGTGGTAGGAACAAATAAAACATGATAAACTAAATTTTATCAAGAATTATGAGTACCACACATTGGGATAGAATACACTTAGTATACCAAGTTGTAAACTTAATTAATTCGCTAGGGTTTGTCCATAAAAACTATTAAAATTTGCGTTTAAATACGCGAAAATAGAATTGAATAGAAAACTGTTATTTTTTATACCCCTACACCTCATGAGGTATGGATATATTCACTTTGGTCTGATGTTTGTATCACCAAGAAGGAGGCGTGATATATTTTTGATCAGCGTCACCTCCTGAGTGATATATCCTTCTGCTCGTCCGTGCTTATAAATACGATTGCAGGAGCTAGAAGGAAGCTAGAGAGCCCAAATTTTGGATTTATCTTTTTTCGCTCTCGAAGGAGTTGGTATTGAAGATGGGCGGAATAGGTCGACTGCCACGCCTACCTCCCATATAAGAGAAATCGTGTAACCTGATTCCGCTGGAATAGTTCCAAACTTGGCATAAGTGTCGCTAATTTCAAATTTGATGTCGAAAATTTCAAAATTCAAGATGGCGGAATCAATATGACGGCCGAAATATTAAGATTTCATCGAAATAGTATTTAATTTTGTATAGGCGGTTTTTGGGGTCGCAGATTTCGAATTTGATATATAAAATCATAGAAGCGGATCCAAAATGGTCCAGTATGTGTATGATATATTATAAGTCGGCTTAGATCGACTGAAACTTACTCACTTGTTTGGCAAATCATCGTAATTTGCCAAATTGTCGTCTATTCAGTGTAGTTTTATTACGTGAAAGAGAAATGGAAATATGTCTTCGACTATATTTATGACCAATTGCTGGTCCACGGCATATTTAGGTCTAATCTTAATAATAACATGCAGTTTTACTTGATATTTAGCTTATTTTTCAGATTTTTGAAAGTGTTCCAACTTTCACGAACTTTTTTTTTTGGTAAAGAAAGGTGTCTTCATTTATTGAGCTGTAACTTTTGGCTTGATCACGATATCAAATGCAGCTTCAAATCGGTCTATAGAGGTTTACATTATTCGTATCCGTTCCAAAGTTACATACCAAAAACGAAACCAGTCCCAACCTTTACGACGTTCCCTTACCATTTTAAATAAAATTTTAATGATAACAAGAATGCAAATTTAAGCAAAGAGTTGCGTGTATGGCGTGTAGCAACATCTTGTTGGAACACCTCTCGGATTGGCCAGAGAAAGTCGGTCAAGAATATATATACTTTCCCAGGCGAAAGCGATACAAGATCACACAAACCATGACTTGGGTAAGTTTCTCATTTTGCTATTCCCGGTCTAATATAAACAGAAGTAAAATCCATTCAGTTCCCTTTTCTATATTCTCATATTGTGCAAACTCGTCGGTTATAAAAAAGTCACCTCGCCAGAATACCCATGTTAGTGGTCTTCCTTATTATAGAAAGTGGTTCGTAATATAAGCTTTTATGGGGTTTTCAGGTGATTTGACGCAATACTATCTATAATCCATAACAGTGATCTTAATCGATTTACTTCTGAACGGCACATATATCAAGACATACATTTTCTGATGCGTGCTTCGGTGACATGAGCGGTCAAATAACTGGTTCACCATCAAATTAGAGGCACTTTTCCTATAGAAGATCAGGACATTTCAGGTTGATATCTGTGAGCAGTGGTCCATAAAATATTTGTGGGGTTCATCAACAGTGGGAGTCATAATACGAGACTTAAAGTTCGATTTCATTGAAGAGTTTATTTGAGTTTGGCTAGTTCCACACCGAGAGAAAAAACTGTTAAGAAAACTGTTAAAAACCATCCGACAGTCGAATAACTGTTAAATTGACAGCGAAAACTGTTACAATGACCAGTTTTCGCTTTTATTTTAACAGTTTTTCGACTGATGGATGGAACGGCAAAACTGTTATGTTTTTCTCTCGGTGCATGTCCAACGCAGAAACCTCAATCTATAGGAATTGGTTCGCTTCTCACATTAGATCACTATGGACGTGGTGGAGTAGCTTTTCAGTTGCGCTAGTGTTGTTATGCAACCACAAACCCTTGTCCATTCGTTTTACTTGAAGCTATTTGCTCTTTAAATTCTAGGTTGACATCGATTATATTTTGGGACGAGCATGTTATTTCATAATTTCCATTTAAAGGGCAAATTGTAAATTGGAAAAAATGTAGTAGCATATTTACATACATGGAATAAAAGCGTATTTGCAATCAACACAGACATCAACATTAATAATACATACACAAAAAAAACGTACATATATTGCCAGCAATTGTATTTTAAATAATTTATATAATTGCAAATGACCCAACATGGGTGGTGGCAATGATCATCGCAACAACCACAGCAGCTGCAATGGCACTACAAACTGCAGCAACAACAAACAGGCGCTCATTTGCGATTATCACGCATTTTACACATTTTTAATTAAACCAATTATAATTATTGTGAAATGTGCTGCTGGTCTTTTTGTTTTGTTCGGCTTTCTTTTTACGTATGTTTGTGTAATAATTTGTAATAATTTATTTATTTATTTGTTTTGCTTACTATTGTCGAGTTGGTTGGGCTGGCGAAAAGTTTATTACAGAAATCGGCACATAAGAATTACATATAAAATGCATATAAATTGTGACACTGCGCGTGTGCCCATGATAGGTTTTGAGTGCAAATGGGAAATATGTTCGTGCGTGTATTTTAATGGAATTTAAATTAGTTCATAGTTGAAAGTTTAAAAATAGGGCAATGGAATACAGGTTGAGTCGAAATATCTTCTATAGAAAAATCGGATCTCTTAAAAAAAATCGCCAAAAATCTGTTCCCTACAAAAATGTATAAAACTATGAGTTTTTCAAGTAATACAAATGTTGCAGGCCTGAATTTTTAAGATCTGCGCACTCCGGTGAATTCTTACGTATTGTACATGCTTTCCAAAAATATATGTACATATGACATGCTCAGAGGAAAAGAGCGATGAATCAGTCATTCTTCACTTCAAAGTTAAATTTTTATTAGAGCGATTTCAATTTTGAAATTTTTAATTATATGGGCAATTATAAGCCAAAACGGCCGTGACTCGATAGAAGGGTATGACTGTCCAAATTGTGGAGATTTTTTCATGCCATATTTGTACAGTAAAAACAAGATAAAAGTATCATTTTCGTAATAATAAGTATTTTAAAACTGGTAACTAATACACAATTTTAGCGCATAATGTTTTATAGTTGCGTGCTCGGTCTAAACTTGACCAACACCGTTAAAACGAAAATTAATGAGAATGTGTTTCAAACCCACAAAAATACAGAAAAAACCCACAATTTGATTTTCCTACGGAAGCCCCCATATCCGTTCCGGTCTTAGGCCCCCTTTTTTTGTATTTGGCGGTAGGTAAATATCATGGAAATGGCCAAAAAGATAAATAAAAAAAAGGTACTTTTGTGAAATAAACCTCCCCTATTTTGTACAACACGAACAAAAAGTAGGCTCCAAAAAATGGGTTAAAAATAAAAAATTTTATAAGCTTTTAGTAAATCCATATCTTCTTTCTTATATGCAAAATTTGCGCAAAAGTCACAGCTACAACATATATTTGTTTTTAACATTTTTTTAAAATGGGGTTTTAAAAAAAAATGATTTGTAAATTTTTTTTGGAAGGCGGTAAAACTGTTTTTAGTGTGATTTTTTCAGAATTTTTACTCGAACCAGTTTTGAAATACTTAATTATTATGAAAATGATACTTTTATATTGTTTTTACTGTACAATCCAAAATATAGAATGAAAAAAGCTGATATTTTCAATTTTTCTTCAATAGTCATGCTCCTCTACTCACAACATTTTAAGCAAATCGGGGAAATCACACTTGAGTCACGGCCGTTTTGGCTTGGAATTACCCATATATATATATATATTTTTTTGTTTTTAGAACCCAATAAAAAATGGAAAATTGTCTGAACGAAAAATAAACTTAATTTTAAGCGAAATATTTCTACAACATTAGCATAAAATTGAATACCTTGAGTACAAATTTTATAAACATTTTATGGGAAATTTTTGTGTGAAATTATTTTACTAAAATTTGATTAAAATATTGAGTAGGTAGCTGACTTAACTTAATAATTTGTATGCATATACTACTATTGTGCCCACTGTGCATATTTGTCGTTTGTAATAAATAATGAAATTAAATTTGAACTCAGAATTAGTTTTTGTATTTATTATGCAATAAAATTAAATTTTATTATTAAACAAAATTACAGAAAATTTCTAAAAAAATTAACCCATAAATGTATTCACTTCAGAGTATATTTCGGAATTATGAAGCAATTCGAGATGCAAAGGCACCAAATGAAATGTCCAATCCCAATTTGTTTGTATACATATACGCAAATAGCCGCGAGATATTTTTCACATCCATGGACTATTGGCAACCATTGCAACCACAAAAAGGGAAACTTGTTAAATTTCTCGATGGCATCTCGGCCCTCCGTTATTGCCATATTTTGAGTGCCTGATGCATACCTGCACTTTATTGTCAATCGACGAATTGACGGTTGCTAGTGCCGCAGGGCATAATCTTATTGAGTGAGTTCAGTGCATTTCGCCAGAGAGTGAATATGTGCTGGAAATTGGAGTGAATTGCATTTGATTTGGTGTTGAACTTTCTGAACTGAGCTTGACTGCATGGCTGGCATGTTGTAGAAAGACGCAGTAGAGGCTTTTTGGAATGCGAAAATAAGTGGCTAAAATTGCAGTTGGTTGGAGATTCCAATTGAAAAATTGCAAATCAACACAAATGTCTAAAGGCTAGGAAATGTTGCATGCAAATTCCATTTGAAATTTTATTATTGCATTGTTATCAGTAAATGTTTTGTGATCAAATCGAGTACGTGTTTAAGCAAATCGAACACTAATACTTTTTTCGATAGAGAATTTGTTTCTTTTTAGTTTCAAGCAGAGACAATAAATTGGGCATCAAAAACACAAAAAAAATTGTTTTTCCCACACGGCATCACCTTTTGTCAAGCAATGGGAAATTTACGAGAGTATAATTGCCGTTCGGAACTGAACCCCTCACAACTCACAGACATGATTTCGTGTCAGTGAATTTCGTCTCTATGAGAAGTTGCTGCTAGAAGTTCGGCCCAGATCCCTCGAAGGTTGTAGTGCCAAATATTTTTTATTTGTAATGTTCACATCCTCACTGATACACAATGTATACCAATTTTCGGTGATAAAAATTTATAAATACCAAAATCTATGAAAATTCAAAATCATTTCCCCCACAGACATATACCCCCACAGACTACTGTGGCAGGGTATATTCACTTTGACACAACGTTTGAAACGCCCACAAGCAGGCGTGTCAGGTATGGAAAAGTATATATATTCTTAATTAGCATCATCTCCTAAGATGATTTAGTTCATCACAATATAGAAAATCCCATTGTTTGTCTGTCGGTCTGTCCGGATGTCTGTCCTCACCTTCCAGAAGCCCCCAGTGGACCTAGAGAGCGGAAATTTCACACATACATATGTCCTATGATTTTACAAAAGGGTGTTTGGCAGTTTTGAAAAGCATATCAGATATAGTAGCTCTCCTGAATCCACCAGTGGACCTACGAAACTGCAATTGCTCATAAATATTGTGTGAGACCATGGCTAGAGATTCCAGAGCGAGATATGGGATTTTTCCAAAAGGGGGCGTGGTAATTTGAAAAGTGGGCGTGTGGAATGTGGAAAGTTAGCTCGGTTGAAGCAAATAGTAGTGGAGTTTGAGAGTGGAAATTGCACACACATATTCTGTGAGACCATGGCAACAGATTCCCGAGACGGATTTTTTCGAAAAAGGGGCGTGGCAATGAGCGGGTTTAATGCTGTTCCGAGCGAAGTCACGGGTGACTTACGAGTCTATACATAAAATAAAATAAAATAAAATAAAATAAAATAAAATAAAATAAAATAAAATAAAATAAAATAAAATAAAATAAAATAAAATAAAATAAAATAAAATAAAATAAAATAAAATAAAATAAAATAAAATAAAATAAAATAAAATAAAATAAAATAAAATAAAATAAAATAAAATAAAATAAAATAAAATAAAATAAAATAAAATAAAATAAAATAAAATAAAATAAAATAAAATAAAATAAAATAAAATAAAATAAAATAAAATATAATAAAATAAAATAAAAAAAAAATAAAATTAAATAAAAAAAAATAAAATATAATAAAATAAAGGTAAATAAAAAAAAAAAAAATAAAGTAAAAAAAAAAAAATAAAAAAAAATAAAATATAATAAAATAAAGTTAAATAAAATAATGCCATTAAATGCCATTTCCTTTTGATAAAATAAAATAAAATAAAATAAAAAAAAATAAAATTAAATAAAATATAATAAAATAAAGTTAAATAAAATAAAAAAAAATAAAATATAATAGAATAAAGTTAAATAAAATAATGCCATTAAATGCCATTTCCTTTTGATAAAATAAAATAAAATAAAATAAAATAAAATAAAATAAAATAAAATAAAATAAAATAAAATAAAATAAAATCAAATCAAATCAAATCAAATCAAATCAAATCAAATCAAATAAAATATAATAAAATAAAGTTAAATAAATTAAAATATAATGAAATAAAAAAAAATAAAATAAAGTAAAATAAAATAAATTTAAAAAAAATAAAATAAAGTAAAATAAAATACAAAAAAATAAAAAAAAATAAAGTAAAATAAAATAACATAAAGTTAAATAAAATAATGCTATTAAATGCAATTCACCTTTGAGTTGTTCAATACCAATTTCATATTTGTATTGTACCACTGAATGTCTTAATTAATTTAAGTTTTTTTCACCGAGTGTATCTTAAACGAAACTAATATATCCACATTGCAGCGCAGTACCTACATCCCACAATATAGTTTTTAGTTGTATTTTATAAAATCCAGCTAAATTATACAAATTGAATGAAAAATCATTGTTTTACCAAAGCATTATTAGGAGATTCAATTAATAAACTTAATGAACAAAAAAACCGATAAACTTGAATGCACGAATTCTAATTGAATTTTAATTTGTTGTAGAGAAAAAAAATGTGGCCAACATGTTTATTGAATTAATTAATATCATTTTCGTTCGCGCTTTACACAAAAGGAATGTGTAACGAATTTCACCATTCTATTAACGGCCAACGGTAAACAACAAAGATTCCATTAATGAGAGCTGTGGAGGAATATTCTTTTGGTATATAAATTTTTCCAGTCAGATTCTATGAACTGTCAAATAAGTCACAGTCGACACAATGAAGCTACAATTCGGTTTGATACTGGCGGTGGCTCTGATTTGGCAATTTCCTATCGAAGTGGAAGGAGTGCTCTTATTTCCGCCCGCTTCAGTGTATCAGGTGTGTTTGTTTTCTATCAACTCTCAACGATAATTTTTAAATTTACGTTTCTCATCTAGATTACGGCCTCCTTTTCGGCGCCCATCGAAATCCCCGATCGCAAACTTTATTTGGATTGGGGCTTTCAGATGAACTATGATTTGCCTTGGAGTCCTGCCCAATTCACCAATGTGCCAATTTGGCCGTTTAAGAACAAGCGTGATGTGGGCATGGCAGCAAATGGCTCTTTCGTCCGTGAGCAATTGTCTGATAAATATGATTTGAATCGTCAGAGTGGTGGTGGTGGTGGACGCCATCCAAGTGATTTCACCGCAGGGGAATTATATCGCAGTTTTGAGAACTTACTTGTAAGGTGAGGATTTATGGTAATTTTTTCTTGTCTGTGGTTTCATCACAATTTTTTTCCTCTGCTCAGTTATGGCTTCCATGAGACTTGTTTGCTGCGCAGCGTTTGCGAATTGGCGCGTCATCCATTTGCGGAAGAGCAAAAGAATATTTTAACAGAAATTTTAACATTTCTACTAACGTGAGTAGCTTCCAAATCTAAATGGAATTTTTTCAAAAATATTATCCTTTCTGATAGTCCTTCTTTGAATGAGGCCTTTGATGACACGGAACACGAGTACCGCTTAGTATACGAGGAGGCCGAGCAAAATGGCTTCCTGGCCGCAGACTGCCGAAGTTTGTACTACGAGTGCGAACAGGACTTTCTGAGTGGCATTACGAAAATTGTGTTTGAAAATATGATTTGAATGGAAATAAAATGGAACTAAATGAACATTACTTTACCTTCTGTGTACATTTTCTTTGCGCTCATTTCTTCTACTCAAAGTCAATCTGAAGCCAATCATTTGCTACTCTTGACATTCTTTCTTTCTTACATTTGCATTCAAGCTAACGTTACGAACAGCAGTTGGCCCTCAATTTTGCTCTATCGCATTACAGTCTCATTAGCACACCGTCAACACAGTTGTCATGTCAATGTGTCAACATTGCACCGAGAGCGTGCGGCATGCAACTAATCAGTGTTCAATTAAAGGCAGCCTTTAGACCGTTCAGACATTGAATGGAGTGCAGAGAAGACAACAACAACAATTAAGTGAAATGCATCCGTTTGGAATTTTAGCCATTATTTTGTCTTGCACGGAATCCGTCATTGCTCTATTGTATCCGCAATTTTCCGTATTTCAGGTGAGAGTGAAGCAAGTTTCAAACTCAAAAACTTTTACAAAATCGATTCCAGATTATTTCGTCCCTGAGCGTGCCCGTTTTGGATCTACCGCCCGATCGTCGTGTCTCCTTCGATTGGGGTTTCCAAATGAACTACAATATGCCGTTTGAGTTGTCCTCATTCTATAATGTACCCATTTGGCCTGGGGTATTGGGCAACAACAACAGTGTGAGGAGGAGAAGGTGGAGGAGAACTACGGAAATGCAATTTTCACATGATCACTTCATCAACAAGACCAATTTCTACTCACCAATCTATTCTATGAAGAGACATTCTAGAGACTTTACCGCAGGCGAGCTTTACATGGGCTTGGAACAGCTACTTGTGAGGTAGGAAACTAACTTGTATTTGTATTTTTAAATATTATAAATCCATTTCAGCTACGGTTACCATGAAACTTGTCTGCTGCGCAGCATTTGCGAACTAGCCCATCATCCCTTCGATGACGTCCACATAAACATTCTGACTGACATAGTCACCTTCTTCTTAACGTATGTTTTTGGTGTTATTTACTATTTATTAATTTAAATTACTTTTGAATTTAATTTATTTATTTTAGACCTTCTCTCCATGATGGCTTTGACATCACTGAGAAATTGTACCGCAGCCGTTATGAACAGGCAGAGTCAAGCGGCTTCTTGGGTGAAAATTGTTATAATTTATATGCGGATTGCGATGTGGATTTTCTGGGCATCATTTCAAAAATAAACAATAATGGAAAATATTTCCCCACATGTTGTATAATCTTTTGAAGGAATTAGGTGAAGCACCTTCTCTTAGATAACATATCGCTTATTCCCTGGAATGGAGACAAAACTCAAAATACATGTGTTTGGAGTTATGAATGCCACTAGGATACTCAGATATCTTTAATTTTTGCTGTATTTTAAAAATTGTTGTGGGTGTTCAAGTTTCATTGGTACACGATTACTCTATCCCGTCTCAAATTTACTCTTAATTTTTTCCTACCAACCTTCTTCTGGATATGACAAATTTAACAATGGCCTTTCTTAAAGAATTTTCCTCAATCCGGTCTTTCCGGAATATTTTTCATGTTCATATAAAAGACTTGCAGTAAATGTTTGGTACGGATCGGTATAGTGAAACAGATTTATCGTTCTATGCCACGAATGTTGTATGAAAAAAAGACAAGAACACGTGATGAGATAAAGTGGGAGCCAATAGTTATCTCCTCTTTTCACACCTATGAACAATTTTAAAATAGGAGAGAGTGACTTTAACTGTAACTTTCTCTTTTGGAAAATATTAATTGGTCTTACCTGCCTGCAGGTATGGCCTCATAGAATTACGGTCCTCTAGATCCACTGGTGTCTCTAGAAGAGACTGCTTTTTAATTCACATGTCAAGACAAAAGACAAGTCATGTCTTTATCTATCTATTTACAGGGCCGTGCGCAGGAATTTCCTTTGGGAAATTTTATACAAATTCTAATTTTTTTAAAACTTAGTTTTAATTTGTATATATTTTAGGGTAGTTTACGCGTCATACTAAAAAAATTGTTGCTGTTCCGGGTGTTCTCTCTTAAAAATTATTTGGCAAACACTCGTTACAAAGAAGTTTCACGTTTCAATTTTATAACTAGTAAAGGTAATGGTATATTTGCTGTAAAAATTACTGTGTATTCAATAAAAAAAACTAGCTCTATTCAATATATAAACAAAAGAATGGGGTTTTTAGAGATTTTTTCCAAACTGGAACGGAAATTTTCTTTGCTGCAAGAAAATAAATTTTCTAGCAAAAGAAAGTTCCACAATAACTTGTAAAAATGTTTAAATTTGAGTATTATTTGGATAATTTTGTACTGAATAATTAACTCGATTCCCGAGATTTTCCGTTAATACAAATGAATACATAAATACAAAGCTGGGCATTAACTAATTAATTAGTTAATAGTTAATTAACGAATTTAAATTTTTGGTTAACTTTTAACGTTTCAGTAAATGTCGAAAACCATTAACTTTTTATTTAGTTAAGTTAAATTTCTTCGATTAAGTTAAATTTCTTCGATGAATATATATTTTTATGTATGAATGGACCATTCTAAACACAATGGCGTTCTCAGCCATCAAGTGAGGATTACATCGTCAGGATGTTTACATCGTATTTTCCATTTCTCAAATTTTTGGAAATGGCGAAAAACTGAGAACGCCATTTCCATGTTTAGAATGGTCTGTGAATTTTGTTCTTAACCAAACTTCATTCGTTTCATTCTTATTATTTAATATTTTAATAAAATTTGTATGCCTTTATATGAATATAAATAAATGGTTTCATACACGAAATTTCGCTTTTGATAAAAATTTTAATCATTTATTTTGAAGCAAAATTTGCTGAAACCGGGAAAAACTGTCTGTAATTAAAATGTTTATTTTATGTGTTTTTTGTAAATAAAGAAATTTTTTTTTGTTTTCTATAGAAAATTTAACTATTTAATTTAACTTTTAACGAAATTAATTTTTAATTTAACGAAGTTAAATTTTTGATTAACTTTTACCGGGTTAACGAAGTTAAATTATCGATTAACTATGCCCAGCTTTGCATAAATACCTGCTAATTATCTTCAACGCATATATTCTTCTAGGATTAAGCTTACAATTTCGCTGTACATCTTAACCAACTAAGGAAAATATTTAGAGGTAATGAATAACCTTTTTGGGGAGCAATTGTGGAACAAAACATTTTAGAATCTATTATCTGATCTGAAAGCAGAAGCGCATAGTTAACAATAAAATAGTGACGTAGTCATATGCAAAGGTGAGTTTGAAAACTATAAAAAAATGTATATTTAATTGTGTAATCTTAAAGGTCAACATTCCACATTCAAGCAAAAAACTTATTGTTTCTTGTCAAATCAAAGCAACTACTGAATAATTCAAACTTATCAAAAAAATGCAAAACAATAAAATGTTTATAAAAAGTTTTTTTTTATTATTAATTCTATAACGAATTTACATTCAACCATTGGGAAACATCACTTTCGACATCAGACTCAGCAAATCATTATCACAATTTGCAAACAATTGCGAACAATCTTCACCGAGGAAGCCACGCAGCTCGGCATCTTCATAAGTCTCTCGATATAACTGCTCTGAGACATCAAAGCCCCTGTGAAGAGAAGGCCTTCAAAAAGTAACGAAAAGAATAGAAATTACTTAAATGCAAAGTAAGAACGTATAATTGATCAAACATACGTTAGTAAAAATGTGAATATGTCTGTGAGAATATTTTGATGCCGATCATCGAAAGGATGTTGAGACAATTCACAAACGCTGCGCAGCAGACAAGTTTCATGGAAACCGTAACTGAAACCATAAATAGAAGATTACAAAAAATAAAAAATAAAATCTTTATTATAGAATTCATCTTCAAGTACCTGACCAAAAAATCCTCAATGCCCTGATACAGTTCGCCGGCTGTAAAATCGCTAGGATGTCTGTTGCTGCCATTCACTTTGATCTGGTACTTCTCATACAAATGATGATGGATGGACGTCTGATTTGAGCTCATTTCTTGTTGAGAATCAATCTCACGTTTTCTCACTTTCGGTGTATGCTTGCCGGGCCAAATGGGTATGTTGTAGAAGGATGATAGCTGACTAGGCAAGTCGTAGCCCATGACGAAACACCAATCGATTAGAATACGTCGTTCGGGAAAATACTCGACCACGGGCACCGACACCGAGGATGTTAGCTGAGGTTTGTAAGTAGCAAGAAAAATTTCACATAAGTTCCATATAAGCGATTCACAGTTCTTCAATTGAAGCTGTGGACTCATTTAATTCTTTCAGGCGAATGCCTGAACTGGAAACTTAACTAAGGCAATTGCCTTAGCTTTTCACGATTTTGTATTAAATACTTACCGACATGGAGGATGAAGCTGGATACAGTAGAGATTCCAGTTGCGGCAAAGCATTTAATGTGAGAGCTAATATTAATATCAGATACGAGTACATTTCAATTAAAGATTCGATGCTGTGCAGGGCTTTTGAAAAATGTCAGTTGTTGCTTTAACATTTTCCACTCACCAACTGATTTCGATTGTCCAATTGAATAACTGTCCGAGGCCTCAGTGGTGCTTTAATTGGCATGAACAGAGAACATAATATGAACCCTCACTACGATGGAGAGTGACAAAAACTGGGCCAACAAGCCATCAATATTGACAATTGCCATTACCGAAAAGTAGCTACCGAAAAAATTGTTGACATTTTATTTTCGGTGATTGGTTGAGTCAACACATGTCCAAAAGTGATGGCTCACTTAGGCAGAATGGTAATCAGCGCACCTTTAAAAAATTATAGAACTTCACAAAACTAGTACAAGTTCTGCGTTCAGCAAGTGAATTGCTTTGTCGTACCTTTGCGGAAAAATGCATTTCTTTCTGAAATATTTTCTACTCAGTTTGTTGCTAACACAAGTTGCTACCTTTGAGAAACAATCCCGGCGCTTAATGAACTGTGAGTTGGCCTCTGCACCGACAACAACTACACTCCGTCCCGCAGTGGAACGGATTTTCTCGCGCAAGAAACGCTTTCTGCTCCTGCCCAAAGGTGGGTCCCTCAAATTCACTCTCAACGTGAGCAAACGCTTGATTGCGGTTGTGCCGCGTGGCTTCAATTTTGGCATCGATGCAGCTGTATACTATCCGGGACCCACTGCAAGGATCGATCTGCTGCCTAAGCGTCTGCGCAAACCCACCACAACAACGCCAAAGCCCACGGGCACCACTGAACCCATCATAGTACACATACCGGGCTCGCTGTTGCGCTACAAAGCGAAGCCCGCCGCCAAGCCACCCAAAGTCCAACGAATTGGCGAGGGCCCCGTGCAGTGGGTCGATACACAAAAGTATGAGAAATACACAAACCCGCAAAAGTGGTCACAATGGTCGAAATATGGCTCGCCCGGGTATGCTCAGAAATATGAATGGACGCCCGCCAAGGTGGCTCAGTATCAGTATCCTCAAGCCAATTGGAACAAATGGGCCACACAAAGGCCCATGGGTAATCAGTGGAAGCGGCCACAACAACAGCAGCGACGAAGACAGTGGTGGTCTCCAAATGCCACGGAGTACACAGAGTGGCCGCGCCAACGTGAGCGTTGGGGACGTGATATAATCGAAGAAGAGACCGCTGAGGAACAAGATCATATCCGATATAATCCCATAGACTTTCCCGATTTGGAGCCCTTTGAAGATTGGAAACATTATCACACCCATCGTGATCGCCGGCAGCTATTTCATCAGTTCGAGGGTCTGAGTCGTATGTAAGTCAGTTTATCAAGTATTATTTGATGTCGAAATTGCTAAGTTCAAGATCGCATATCCATCTGATAAATGCGTTCGCTGAGCTCATCGCGATCAGTGAAGAAATCTAAATGAGATAAAAAGAAAATTAAGGCACAATCCAGAACGTCCGATCAATATGCCCGAAAATATTGGCTGGACCCAATCAACTTCTTTGTAGGCCAAGAAAATGTCAAATTCAATCGCCTCGTCAACAAATATAAGATCACTAGTAAATCAACCGTGACTTCGCACGTATATATATATTGTACTTTCATTTGACCACCCATCAACCCCATATCGACACCCTTTGGAGTCCCTTTGAACCCTTTTTCGAACCAAACTTTAGCTGCCACGCCCACTTTCAAAATCAAAAACCCTGATCCAGAATATATATGTTGAATTACTGCTTCCTAGGTCCACTGATGACTGCAGAAAGGGGTTACTATAATTAACACGGTCATATTTTGAGCTGCCATGGCACGTCCCCTTTTGGGAAAATCCAAAATATGGCTCAAGAATCTCTAGCCATGGTCTCACAGGATATATATGTGCAATTGCATATTCTTAGGTCCACATTTGGCTTCAGAGAGTCTCAAGCCATGGGTGCATAGGACATGTATGTGAAATTTAAGTTCTTAGGTCCACTGGGACCTTCTGGAAGCCCTATAAAAAAATGAAATAAAAAAAATCCTCAGTTATTTTTTTACATTTTTTCAAAGTCTAATTTTTGTATCTTGTTTCGTTTATTTTTGGTTTCATAAATTCGTATAAAAAGACTGCGCATTGATATGAAATCCTGCATACTGCGAGCTATTTGCGAAAGTAAACGTTTCCTGCTGCCGCCCGGCTACTCGATGATTCAAGATATTCTGCGTTTGGTTTTTACGTAAGTCTTATTCCGGATTAACTGTAATAATTTACGATATTTTCTCCATTCTTTGTTTCAGTTTTCCTACCATCAGTGGCCTGTCCGATGACTACAGCCGCGTCATGCAATCCGATGTGGAGACGTGCGAGAAGTATGTTCGCTCGCAGTGCGCTTTCAGTATGCTCGATTGGCTTCTCAATCCACAGAAGGGAACGTTGTAGACAAGCAGGAAATAAGCATTCAATTTATTTGATTGGACAGAGAATTAAGAAATGTTTGTATTTGTACAGGGACACGTTGTTATGTTTATTTAAATTGAAAAAAAACAAATAGTTTCGAATGTTTTATTTTTTTATTTTATTATTTTAAAGACATTAAATATAATTTAAAAAATTTCTAAATACGTGAAAATGTAGAATCATCTACCGGCAGGATAATTGATAATTGCGTATACAGTTTACATTTTTCTTCCATGCAGACGCGCACACACACTCATAAATTCAGCTTTTGTCCACGCTTTCCACAAACACCATAAATTCCACTCAAATATGCCAATTAAGCGGAATAAAATAAACACTCAAAGGAAGCTCAAAACGACAAAAAAGAAAAAGGAAAATATCAAAAATCAAGACAAGCGACAAATTGCAAACAATTATCCTGCTGGTAAAGGAAGGAATAACGGACACTGTAGAAGGAGCCAAGCAAAACATAAGTAAAATCATAAAAAAAACGGAGTTCCATCGCCTTCCTTAAGCGACGAAGTGCGACTGCCACAGTGAATCTTTACACAGTTGATAGCGTGCTGCACAATCGCCTGCGAATGCATTGGCCGCATCATAACGATGCTCCTTATACTCCACGCGCCGATCCAACACATCCTGCTCCAACGCCTCGGGCACTGTAAATACGGCACGCATCAATTCGCCCACAAAGGAGCCGGGCAGGCGGTCTTCGGATTTTTGTCCAGTTTCGCACAGAGCGCGCAAAACACAGTGGTGGCCATCCGAACCGCGTCTGTGAAATTGGGGAAGAGAATGAAAATAAAATGTGGAAATATTTACAAAATTGTTTTAAAAGCAAGACTTGAAATAATATTAAAAAAACTTTATACACTGCAAAGTGAGATGAGTTGTTTGAACACAGAAAGCTTCACACGCTTAAGTGTGTATAAACAAGGCTTTTCACTTTGCAGTGGATCTGTTCCTTTTAAAAAAATTGAAAATTAAATTTACGATTTCAGCAAAACCCCCAACACTAAGAGCTACTAGGAATAAATTCCCTTAATGATACAAAAAATATAAAAATTTAATTTTTCCCTAAAAATCCTTGGACTCCTTCTTCTTCACTACATTTTCACTTCATTTGCGATTCTATGATACGAAATTGTTTTAAGTAATTGAAGATTTCCGCTGTCGTCGTAGCATCTTTGTGAGGGAAGTGGAGATTTGTTGTTGCTGTTGTCCAATGTGTGACTTAATATTTTGTTTCTCCTTTGTCGTTGTGCATTTGCAGCTTATCCTATACTTCCTTTCTACAAATTGATTGCAAGGATTTCAAAGCCATTGTCCGTCTTTCGTGCAACTGAGTGTGTGTGTGTGAGTGTGAGAGGGTTTTCAGTTTCTCTGACGTTTTATGACTTTTGAGTAGTTTTTGTGGATTTATTTTGTCGTGAGGTATGATGATAACCCTCTGCAGTTTCACAAGCGATTGACGGGAATTGATATGAAGTGTATTTATATGTAGAAACAGATGGAATGTGCTTGCGATCATGTTCAAGTATGTCATAGCCGAAACAGACAAATCTCACATATCATTCAAATACACAGCCGCCATTCGAAGCTACCGTTGATGCTGTTGCCCGCTGTTGGTCTGTATGTATGTGAGAAGAGTAATCCTTGAAGGAATCTTTGTCAATTTCCATTGGAAAGTACATTTAATATGATGCCGAATCAGATTTCAGTGCAGATTTGCCATGAAATCTGTGAAATTCCCAAGTAAAATATTCGTTTTGACATTGCGATTCAGTGAAATTCAATACACTCTCCCTGCGAACTTGCTAAACATTTCAACTTATTCAACTAGCGCCCATTTGCACCCATTAATTCGTTCAGCCCAAACCACACGGTCCGGTTCGGTTCGGCTCGACCACCGTTGCTTTACACTTATTTCTTTTTTTTTTCTTTAAAATGCAAACAGGAAATTTGTGAAACCAAATCGTAACCAAATCTGCAACTTGCAACATCAATTTGCATTTGCACATTTCAACATAAACGCAGAGAGTCGCACAGACTCTCAGTTGGGCAAGATGAGGGAGCAACTAGCAACTTACTTATCGAGATACTTTTCAATCTTGTCGTAGAGCGTCCGTCGTGTGCGGCGATGATGCCGGATATGGATGCGATCCAGCTTGCTGAGTTGAGGTCCTGCAATGCCGCTGCGTCGTTGACGATGATGAGAAGTGCCCGGCAATGGTGATGATGAGTTTCTCGAACTGTTGCCATCTGGTATGCTTCGTTTACCGAAAACCGGATAAATACGATGTTTTCGTGCTGCTGCTGAATTGGATTGGTAATATCCGGCTGGAGGCTGATGCTGTTGTGGTCGTTGTTGCTGCTTTTGCCTCTGACTGCTGGCGTTGCCATTGTCAACTCGTCTTGTTGCCCCAGTTGGTTGTGGTTTTCCTGGCACTGAATTCGATAGTCTGTTAAGTACAAAATAAAAGAGAAAGAAAGAAAATAAAAGCAAACATCATTCACTGTTCGCAGTTGGTGTGGGTAAATATTTAAATTGCAGGATATCATTTCCAATTCCAATATTCACACACTTCCTTCGAACTGCATTAACTGCGGCAGAAGATTAAATTTAATTTCTCAGAACACCTTCGTGTACCTGCTTTGGTTCAATTTCCACCAAGGATATTTCACATCATGATTCTGGCCGCTCACATTTGGTGTGAAGCCGAAATTCGGTCGCCTCTTGAACCAATTCGCAAAAGGATTCTTCGGCTTTTCGCTGTAGTAGTAGTTGTCCTTACGCCGCCAGTCTTTGCTGTTATCCTTGCTATTCGCGTAGTAAGTGTACTTATTCGTTGACTCTGGTCGAGGTCTGCTGTAGTAACTATTTGCGCCATAATAGTACTTCTTGTGCATGGGCACTTGGAATGAGGGCACTCTGCTGTTGGTGTAGTAATAATTGTAGCCTGGCCTTGAGGCGCCACCAGTACTTCCTTTGGTCTGTGTATTTGCAAAATTTATATAGTTCATGGGCTGTTGCTTGGGCTTCGTATCCACATAGGTAATATTCGTGGCCGTATCATTTCGTATGGTTATGCCTATGAGTGAACCGTCCTGCAGATGTTCTGTTATTTCCTCAATCATTTCGCTTGGCGGCTTACTAGGCAATTCCCACGCTATGGCCACCGTAATGCCCAGAATGAGGTAGTTCGAGTAGTCGACAACGCCAATGATTTCGTCATAAACTATAAATGAAAAAAAAAAAATTTCCTTTACCCAGTTGCATTAGTTGGTAAGAAGAGGCCAATCGATTGAGTTGAAGCCGAATCGAAACAGCTAGGAGAGATCACTGTTTTGAAATTGCTTCCTTCGGCCAGGCGATTTCTACGTGGAGGTTCATCAATTCGTGTGGTAAATTTCACGCAAAGTGTTCAAGGGAATATTCTTTTTGTCAGAAAAAAATATTCTTGATAAATATCACCTCCTGAGTCGATCTAGTTATGTCTGAGCTACGTCTACCTCCCTTACAAAATATATCTTCATATATTTTGAGAAATACTAAATTGAATTTGGCGTAGTTTTTTTATTTGGTTAGAAATTCTCGGGAATGGTTATGGAAACTGAAAAACAACTGGAACAGGGACAGAAATGGCAACTGTAAAAATGGAAATGGTTCGGGAACAGGAATGGGACTACCTCCAAAAGAAACCAGAGAATTGATAATAATTATCGGAAAAACAATTATAATATCGATACCTTAAAACACAATCGTTCTATGTCCAATACAATTTTAAGGACATAGTACAATTGTGCTATTTGAAATAAAATTGGTTCATTTACAATTTTTTATATTTTTTTTTATAATTTTTCGATATTTATCGAACATTTTTCGATATTTTATCGATAATATTTCGATTGTTTGTCGATAATTTCCATTTTCACTTCATTCCCGATACATTTAAAAATTTTGTTCCAATACTATTTTGATCCGGTCAAATTACAGTTCCATTCCCATTTCGTTCTCCACATAATTTCCAAGCGCTTTTTTGTATGGGATGTACGATGATTTTTCGCAATTTTATCGACCATTTTTCGATATTTAATGAACAATTCTTCGAAAATTTATCGAATTTTTATTTCTCAAGATAACTTTTGTATGGGAGGTAGGCGTGGTTCTCATCCGATGTTGCCCATTTTCAATACCCTCCAATCATTCGTGAAAATAAGAGGAATGCCAATATGTCAGTTATCGTGCGAAATGATGCACTGACGGACTTGGCTAATTCAACTCAGGAGGTGATGCTGATTTAGGATATATTTAGTTTTCCATACCGGACGAGCCTCCTTATGGGAGACAAAAATAATATACTCTTGGACACTATTGTGTATTGGAACATACCGTATTTGTGCATATAAAAAATCCCACTATGGACACACAACATTCGTATTTCTATTTTTGTACCACTTCCGGTCAGATTTTCACTAACTATAATATCCTAGTCTATTCCGCTTCATTTCGGGAATCCAAAAATATAAAAAACTCTTTTTCGAAAAAAACGATCATAGGATGAGTATTCCTTAAGGTATCGAATCGAAAAGATCGCTATTATCGGATATTATCACTACGGTTGTGATTTTTTACATACTTCTTCTAAGACATAATAAAGATAAATCCAAGGTTTGGATTGCCTAGCTTACTTTTAGCTCCTGCAATCTTGTTTGCCAATAAAGAGAACGAACAGTTGGGTAGTCAACGCAGGGGATGCTGCTGGCCAATAATGAATATACTTCTCCCAATATCACGTCTACTTATGGGTGAATATGTCCATACTATATCTACCATACCTCCTGATGAGATTTGATACCAGAAATTTCAAATGCAGCCTCAAAAATTGGAACAGGGACCAAAAACTATTTTCAGGGGTCCCACCCTATTTTTTCTATAACTTCAGTAATGCTTCCTTGAATTTCAATTTTAAAAGTGTTGTGGAAAGAAGAAATATAGACCAAAATGTATTCCCTGATTGAAACTACCTTCGAAGCATTTTTTGAATACAACATAGAATATTTTTAATTACACTAGCCAACATGATATTATATTTAGTTTTCTCAATACCCACAACCTGGACATAATCGCTAGCCAAGCATATTTTTCGACCCCAATTTTGAGACGTATTTGCAATCTCTGATGAATAAAGCAAGTATCTTCTAAATAACAACAAAAAAATAAAACTGAATTCATCAGAAATTGCAAATATCCTATTTAAAATCTACAAAATTTAAAGTAAAGTCATTTTATCTACCCAACTGAAAGGAGCTGCCCTCCGGGAATAGCAAATAACGTCGTTTACGCGACAGCAACAACTTGTCAGCGGTGGCTGAGTTGGTGGCGGAGTTAGTTTCGCGCTGCAATTGTTGTGACAAAAGTTGCTCGAAATCCATTTCATTTTCATGTTCATTTACTGCCGCGTTCGTATTCGTATTCGTGTTGGTGTGGGTGTTGGTAATTGCAACACTGTCGTTTTGATGCACATTAGGAGCAGCAGTACCACTCATTGTCATTGTTGTCGTTGACGATGTAGTGGTAGTTGTTGTTGTTGTTGTTGCTGCTGCAAGAGTGTGTTGCAGCGCGTTGATTAAAATTAAATATTTGTGAAATTGCATTTTTGTTTCCTTTTTGTAACTTTTCACGTTTTCACTTTTCGCTTCGGTTTTAAATGCAATTAAAGGTGAAATTGTGGACTGTTGTTGTTGTTTCTTTTATTACCGCCGTTTGTGGTTACCAAAATTTTATATTGCAAATGTTTTAAAGATTTTTTTTCGAAAGATTCTCCACGGAATTCAAACGGACGCAACTTTGTTGTAAACTCATCGTCGTCACTTTTTCAACTGTCAAGCGGAGTTTTGGTCTAAGCAACTGCTGCTTTTTGTTGTTGTTATTGTATTTGCTGTATTTGTGCCAACAAATGTTGTTAATTGCTTTGGCATTTTTCTTTTTGTTTTTCGGTTTTTGTTTGGTTTCGTTTTAGTGTAGGGCCATTGCCTTTACCATTGCCTTTGCCATTGCTATTTGCAACTGAACTTCAGAACTTCAGAAGTTCCACTCGTTCTTGCTTCGTATAAACTTGGAAAAAGTATTTTTTTGGTCGTTTGGTTGCTTAACCGCTCCTCCTCATTTTAAACAGTTGTTGTTGCTTTCTTGTTTGTGGTTGTTGTTGCTGATTAGTGCATTTTATTGGACGCTACATCCAGATGTTTGGGGTCTATGAACTTTTGGGTGAAGTGTGTAACAGCGAAAAGGGGGAGGTGCAGGCGGTGGTCTCTTCAGTCTCAGTTTGTAAGTTTTTGTTGCTCCAGAGCATTTAACACCAATTTGCCAATTGCACTTAAACACAGAAATTTTGCTTTTTTTTAACTTTTTGGAAAACTGACCGTCTAATTGCTTCTTAAGTAACGTCTGCGATACCCGTAGCATATACGACATTTATTCTCATGTAAAATATGCTCCTAAGTAGTCAGCCAGTCAGTTATCGCATTACTAATCGTAAACTACTTCAATAAAAAAAATTTATATTTTTGCATATGTTGTACACCATTTTGACCCTCTGTGTACCCATTATCGACACCCCTTGGACTCCCATTGAACCCTTTTTGCACCCAACTTTTACTTCGAAACCAAAAACCCCAAATTTCTAACCATGCTTTCGCAGAATATATAAGTGAAATTAAACCTCCTAAGCCCTAGGTGACTGCGGAGAGAGCATACTACAATTGACAATGTCATATTTTTAAACTTTTGGTAAAATCTCAGAATTCGGGAATTTGTAGCCATTGGTAGTCCCACAGTATATATGTATGTATGTGTTTACGCCAAAAACACCCCGTTTACCACCCTGTATGTAGAATTGCACAGCTACCAGCTTTCTACTTTTAAAACTACTAGCACACTGCTCAACATTATGTTAAGCTGTATCACAAATGGTTTAAATTCACTATGAAGGACTTCTGCCATTTTCTACAATTTCAACTTCCTTTTTCTTGCAGCAGCATCGAATGTATCAACAACGTATATTTTAAACGCTCCAGCATCCTATCTTTACTTTTTATAAACGATATCGATATTTTCTATATCGTACGACATTCGTCGCACATAAGCAACCTTTATGCTTTTTGAAAAGGCAATAGAGTATATTTCCAAAAATATTGAAACTAAATGTTTCGCCACTAGGGGCGAAACGGAAAATTTCAGATTTTTCGTACGCATTTGTAAAAAAAATTGAAGCGGAGTGTAGAGTTTTACGGTTCTGTGTGTATCTAAGTGAATTATACCTCACTGCAAAATTTCAAAGAGATAACTGGTATTTTTCCAAATAAAAATTATTTTTTTAATATATGTCGGAGGTAATAAATTCGGTTTATTTTTATTAAAAAGTCGTATAATGTCATCTTTTCTGTCATCAATTTATTAACACCGATATATATTAAAAAATTCAGACATCCGGACATCTCAGCAGATATGGTTCCCCGATACTCCAATTATAACTAAAAGTGGTCTTGACTCTAGTCAAAATCCGCCCACTTGGAGCGTCATTGGCCTACTTCGCAGGAGGTGGTTGATAACATCAACCCTTCCCACATGTATTACTTTTTAAAGTTTAACCATACATACTTTCCTGGCAATTGCGTACTAACCCAGTGGTCAAAAGAAGGTGTCTGCGTGCATGCCAGTATGCCTTTTTAGGAGTTCGGATTCCTTCCCTCCTCGCTTCCAACCTTTACTTCTTTTTTATATGAAACGGGACAAAAAAATAGGCCTACGTCTGTCGCTTCCATGCGTATGCCTGCTGGCAGGCAATATTGCATAGAAAATCCATTGACACAACCCTATCTCCCTTCTAGCGCAGGCATACCGGCATGCCTCCACTAGAAGCGAGGATGGAATGTGCAATTTCTTCCCATAGCAGGCGTGCTGGCATGTCTCAAGCTGAGAGGCCTTGCGAAATTGACTACTGGGTAAATAAAGTGGGCGTGGCACCATCCCCAATTCACTGATATTTGAAATGCCTTGGGTCTAGAAACTAACATTTAACAACATTATTCACTCTTTCCTCCTTAGACTTTCTCAAATCAACATTACTCTATGCATGTGTAGGTTTGTTGGACCCTAATTTTTTAGTGTAACCAGAAAAGTACTGAATTTAATACTAAAAGGCGGTTTTCCGTTGAATTTCTATTTTTTCGCGGTTCCATTTTCCTGTAGGTGTAGGGTTATATGGTTAAGTCGGCTTCAGCCGCCTGAAACTTTCTCACTTGTTTTTCTTTTAGTTGATTCACATTTTTGTAAAGTTTTTTTTTGTGCCGCTCATTTATCTTCTCTTCAGTGAAGTGTTTCCTGTTAAAATTGTTTTTTTGCGCACACACACTTCTTTACAGTTCTTTTTTTTTTCAATTAACAGTTATGTGGGTTTTAAATGACAACATTTTGTTGCTTTTTCTTTTTTGTTGTAATTGTTGTTGGTTGCTCTGTTTGGTAAAAGGGAAACAAAAAAAAACCGTTCATTTAGTTTCCCATCGCTTGGTAGTTTTTGTTTGTGCATTTGTTGTTGTGGCTTTAAAGTTTGCGCTGAATTGTGTGGCTGGCTGCGTTTGCTGCTTCAACAGTTTCATGGCAGAGAGTTGCATTTCCAACTCAAAACTATATCACAGCGTATACAATTTGCCCTAAATACTCTACTCTTGTTCCCCTTTCCATGCAATGCAGTACGTTCATTATTTTTCACTTTATCGTTTTCGATGGCAAGTATTTCGTTCTTCTGCTTTTTTGTTTGATTCTGCTCATTTTTTATTATGCTTTTAATTAGTGCGAAATTCAAGTCTGCTCCGAATGTGATTTGAGCAATTTTCGCCATATGCAACACGACAGCTCGTGTATCGGCAGCAATTGCCACATGTGCCAGGGTGCGAAAAGTTTTTAGATTGGGTTGTGTGTGCAATTTGCAGCAAATTTTATTCAAATTTCCAACAAGTTTGTTGCGAAATTGTTGTTCGGAGTTAAATTTGCGATTGTTCTAGGGGCACAAAAACGCGCAAATGAAAAACGATGAAGCGCGTTGCTTTTTCACACCAAAACGTTTTAATTCAATTCAATTTAAAGAGAAAGGGGAGGTATTTATGAGTTATCCGACGGATTTCATTGAACTTGCAACAGGCAAATCGAGCATAACAGAAACTAGATAATGTTATAATAGTCGAAGTTAACAGAATCTATACCAAGCTAAGATATTCTAATCTCACCAAACCTCCGAAACCTAACCAAATCTAACCCAATATAACACAACCTAGGCAAACCTAACGTAACATAACCAAACGCAATCAAACCTAACCAAACCTAACAAATCTTAACCAAACCAAACCAAACCAAACCAAACCAAACCAAACCAAACCAAACCAAACCAAACCAAACCAAACCCAACCTAACCAAACCTAACCAAACCTAACCAAACCTAACCAAATCTAACCAAACCTAACCAAATCTAACCAAACCTAACCAAACCTAACCAAACCTAACCAAATCTAACCAAATCTAACCAAACCTAATCAAACCTAACCAAACCTAATCAAACCAAACAAAACCCAACCAAACCTAACCAAACCTAACCAAACCAAACCAACCCAAACCAAACCCAACCCAACCTAACCAAACCTAACCAAATCTAACCTAACCTAACCTAACCTAACCTAACCTAACCTAACCTAACCTAACCTAACCTAACCTAACCTAACCTAACCTAACCTAACCTAACCTAACCTAACCTAACCTAACCTAACCTAACCTAACCTAACCTAACCTAACCTAACCTAACCTAACCTAACCTAACCTAACCTAACCTAACCTAACCTAACCTAACCTAACCTAACCTAACCTAACCTAACCTAACCTAACCTAACCTAACCTAACCTAACCTAACCTAACCTAACCTAACCTAACCTAACCTAACCTAACCTAACCTAACCTAACCTAACCTAACCTAACCTAACCTAACCTAACCTAACCTAACCTAACCTAACCTAACCTAACCTAACCTAACCTAACCTAACCTAACCTAACCTAACCTAACCTAACCTAACCTAACCTAACCTAACCTAACCTAACCTAACCTAACCTAACCTAACCTAACCTAACCTAACCTAACCTAACCTAACCTAACCTAACCTAACCTAACCTAACCTAACCTAACCTAACCTAACCTAACCTAACCTAACCTAACCTAACCTAACCTAACCTAACCTAACCTAACCTAACCTAACCTAACCTAACCTAACCTAACCTAACCTAACCTAACCTAACCTAACCTAACCTAACCTAACCTAACCTAACCTAACCTAACCTAACCTAACCTAACCTAACCTAACCTAACCTAACCTAACCTAACCTAACCTAACCTAACCTAACCTAACCTAACCTAACCTAACCTAACCTAACCTAACCTAACCTAACCTAACCTAACCTAACCTAACCTAACCTAACCTAACCTAACCTAACCTAACCTAACCTAACCTAACCTAACCTAACCTAACCTAACCTAACCTAACCTAACCTAACCTAACCTAACCTAACCTAACCTAACCTAACCTAACCTAACCTAACCTAACCTAACCTAACCTAACCTAACCTAACCTAACCTAACCTAACCTAACCTAACCTAACCTAACCTAACCTAACCTAACCTAACCTAACCTAACCTAACCTAACCTAACCTAACCTAACCTAACCTAACCTAACCTAACCTAACCTAACCTAACCTAACCTAACCTAACCTAACCTAACCTAACTTAACTTCTTTGTCTTCTTCAAGCAAGAATAATGTCAAAATGAAAATGCAGCACTCAATTATATTTTTTGTATTTCCATTTATCACATTACAACCGATCTACTTGTCCTCTTAGCATCACACATCCTGCCAAATGCTGTGCTCGCACATTGGAAAGCGTTGTGCGCAGCTGTTCTCCGCCTCAGCTGCATGTGCCTCCCGGTAGCGGGCGGCCATGTGCACATTTATTTCACTCGATTGTAACTTGTCCTCCTCCGAATTCATATCCATCTCATTGTCCATTTCATCCTCTGGCAGTACGAAAATTGCACGCAAAAGTTCCGTAATAAAACTTTGCGGTTTCGTGTGCTGGTGGTGATGATGATGCCTCCGACTTTGACCGGTCTCACAGAGTGCCCGTAGCACGCAGGCGGTGCCATTGTGACCGCGACTGCAAAGAACAGAAAAAAAACGAATATAAAGAGAAAGAAAGAGCACAAAAGCAAACTAAAACCAAAGCGAAAAGTTTGAGTCTATTTGAATTTATGTTTTCAAAATTGTTTTGAGTATTTCTATTTTTTTTTTTAGAAACTTCTCATTCACACTACACACACAGACACGCAGGCTCACGCTCCCACAGTCAAGCCGTTTCCACTTACACTTTGTAAAGTTGCTCAATTTTTCCATACAACTTCTGACGTGTCTGCAGATGCTCACGCAAATGAATCTGCTGCAATTTCCGTTCGAAAGTGTCCATGTCCTTGCTGCGACTGAGACGACGACGTCGCTTGCCAAACACAGGATAGATGCGATGCTTGGGCGGTGCCCGAAGAATTTTTCGATTTCTGCCCGTGCGTGTGGCGGGTGCTGGGGGCGGCGGGCCGGCATATGTGGTCACGGGCATTTGCTGCGGAGTGCTGAAAATATTTCATTTTCAGATTCAGTTTAAGCCTGAAGGCACTGAAGCATGAGTGGGCAAGCGAGACTTACTCATTTTCGTATTTAGCCCAGACCGCAGGTTTGTCGCGCCAACTTGCTGCTCCTGCATTCGGTTGTACATCCTGTGCGGCTCTAGTGGAGAAATCATTTTCTAATTTTAATCTCGTGTAATCTCAATACAAATTCAACTCAATTAAGTTCTGCTCAATAATCTAGGTAAGCTCACTCAGTTTCGTATTTGGCCCAAATGTGCTGCTTTTCGCGCCAATTGCTCTCCACACGCTGCTTGTTCCGCTGCCACCAGTTCGGCTTGTTGTTGTCATCCCAGCTGCCATGTCCTTGCGTGTACTGCTGCTGCTGGTAGTCGTTATGATAGTATTTATTTCCCTTGCCCCCGTACTTGTCGCTCTGGTGTGCCTGACTGGTGCTCGGCCGATGCCAATCGGTAAATGTCTGCTTATCTGCGCTCACATAGCCGGAAGTGCTGCTGACGCCATTTACGTTTTTGTAATATTTTGAATACGGCTTTGTTTGCGTATTGAAAGTTGTGTAGTCGTCGCTGTTGGCGTCGCTGCCGCCGTTGCGGTACAAAGTTTTCCTTTGGCTCTTATCGTAGAGGGCAAAGTTGTTATTGTTGTTGTTGGCCGCTGAATTGAAATTGTTGTGAGCCGATGTAGGACGTTGTGAGTAGTAGGCATCGTAGGGCGGTGTGTGTGGGGGCGCTGGTTCGGGTGCGGCTGCCGTTGGTGCGTAGGGATTTAAATGCTTTACGCTTGGATTATTGTAATAGTACGAGGGCGAGGTCGCTGGGGCTGCTGGTGCTGATGTTGCCATCGGTTTCCGGTCGCCATTTTCATAGTTGACTCTGTCGGAAGTGGCAGCAGCAGCAACTGTTGCTGACACTTGTGCTTGATTTCCATAGTTACCAGCGCCACCATCGTTCCTATCGATGTACTTGATGTCGTCTCCTGCGGTATCGTTACGGCGTGCAAGGGCGAAGGTGCCGTCGTTCAGTTTATCCCGGAAGTTCTCAATTATCTCACTCGGCGGTTTGCTGGGCAGTTCCCACGCAACGGCGCAAGTGATGCCCAGGATGGCGAAGCTGGTGTAGTCCACAACGCCGATAATCAAATCGAAAACTACAAGAATAGAAATTGTAATGAGTTAAGGAGCATTACTGAGTCGATATAACGAAATAAATTCTAAAATAGATAGAAATAGAAACAGAAGAACTGGTTTGGTTTTAAACAAGCGTTATGTAGTATCAAAATACAGTGTGTATGAAAACGGCACACTCAAAGAATTATTATGTTTGGAGAACGTTTGCTGCAAATATACTACTTTTGAATACAAACTGAAACGAAAAAACAAACAAAAAACATTTGCTCCAAATTAAGTCGTTTTGCCGCAAATAATAAATAAATTTGCAACAATTTTAAAACGTTTCCAATAAGAGTATTGCATTTTACTTTTATTGGAAACGTTTTTAAATTGCTGCAAATTAAAAACTAATTTCTAATAAACGTTTAAACGAATTCGATATAAGCTTTGTTTTTATCGACCAGAACGAAAGTAGCTCAGTGGCACAGCGTGTATGTGCGTAACTTATACACTTTATGTCCCGCCTTCGATTCCTGGCTGAGTTGAAATTTTTTTTTTTTTCGTTACTTAAACGTTGGTTGCAAACGAAACAACAAACGAAGTGTGTTTGTCTAATTTTTCGTTTCTTACGAACGAAAAAATTCTTTGAGTGCAGTGTCATGGGTTCACAGAATTGAATTTGTGGTATTAAATTATGGTCGTAGAAAAAATTGATTAGGGGGACGAGTCCTCAATAACAGCATTAGTATCTACAAAAAAAAACCGACTTCTCCAAAGAATCTTTCCGATTCTACAATGTATTGAAAATCATAACTTTTATGAGCTTTAATTTTTTTGCATTTGATTTCAGGAACTCAAGCACAGCAAAAGAGTTCCATACTTATGCGCTTTTTACCAAGTGGCGCAATTCTTAGATGTTCTAAAGAGGCAGCTCAGGTTTAATGATTAAAAAGTAGTCACTCAAAATCCAAATTATGTTCCTGAAGCTGACTATGCTTTTTCGAGAGAAAGAATGATAATCGCCTACCGCCCATAGAAAATGGCTGGTCATAAATGGAAATGGACAGTAGCAAAATGAATTTGGCATACAAATGGTAAGATGGAGAATAAATAAATTTACCATCTCTATATTTGGCAATTTGTAAAGCTTGGTTTCCCGATAGTTTATTCCATATGGAGCTAAATGGAAAATCTGATAGGGAAATCTTATATGAATAGTTAATATCTTTAATTTGGCAAAATAGACCGTTTTGGATTACCACCTCATAAAAAATTATCGCCTGTCGAGAAAGATATTTTTTTGAATCAGAAATTAGTTTTGGTAAACCCAGTTTATTTTGGCTGTCAGCAGTGTTACCATATTTTGTTCACTAAAATCTGTAATCTCCAAGAACCTTTTTTTTTTTGTATATCTGTTGCATGAAATTGTTTTAAAATTCAAACCAATTTGTAAATATAATAAACAGTCGAACGCGCTAAAGCGAAAAAACCGCTTAAGTGAAAAGAAAATTTAATCACCCTGATTTTGGTGGCTAAATGCCTGACAAATTCGTGTTTCAGTTAAGCGGGTCCAACTGTATATACAGTAACGGCCAGTTAATTAGGTACAGCTGTACCAACTTTAATAATTTTTATTGGATTCCGAAATTTGAGGAATTTTAACTTGGGGTACCACTGAAAAAATCTAATTGGCACTGTTCGAATGAGTGTCAGGACACCTTAAGCGAGAAAATCCTATTTAAAAATTTAACTACTTTCCGACTTTTTTTCCTGGAGGATAACAAGTTCTAATGCAAAAATTTCCGCTATTAAAAAAAAAACAAATTCAAAAAAATTTTTTTTTAAAATGCTCCTCCAAAAATTCACAAAATTCTGGGGAATTTTTGATTACTAAACTTTTTTTAGCAAAGATCCTTTTTTTGGAATAGCGCAACTTTTTGCATCCCAACAAATATGTATAGCCCCCAGGACAAAAGTTCGAAAAGTAGGTCCTTTTTCTACCGGGATTTTCTCGAAGTGTACTAAACGGATTAAGGTGTCAAAGGTACTCATTAGAAAAGTATTGAATAGACCTTTCCATTGATATCAATATCGACAATAAAAATTGTGTCAGAGAGCCACTACACATAAAGAAAGGGGTGTATGTAAACTTTTTTGGCCCATTGTATGTATACGTGAATTTATTTTGTAAAAATCTGTAAAACCTGAAAAATTTATAAAAAAAATCTGTAGTTTCTGGGAGAAAAATCTTATGATCTGACAGAGCTCAAAAAATCTGTAAAAAAAAAGATTAATCTGTAAATATGGCAACACTGGCTGTCAGGTAGTGTTGTTTTTTTGTGTTTTTTTCGGTCATTAGTTGATGTCCCAAAAATGACAATTACACGTTATGATGGTTTATCCACAAGTAAGTAATTTTGACGCCACGGTGCCACTATAGTGACGAAATTTAATGTCCGTGTAACCGTAGGTCTAGTGTAATACCATTAACCCCGATTTAAATTTAATTGTAATGTAAAAACTAAATTAAAAGTGAAAAAATAATGCACCGTGTTTTATTATGAAATGTTGACCCCCTTTCCCTTAAACGAATGAACAAGCGCCAAATTGCGCAAATGAAAGAAATATGAGTAAGAAACAACCGAAAAAAAAAATGATGAAAATTTCTAAAACGCAATTAGTTAAACACTAATTTCCATTACACAGCACTCTAAGATTCACACCATTCCACGCCGACCACCAACACAGTTCAAGCTCACCCATCTGAAACGAACTGCCCTCGGGGAAGAGTAAATAGCGCTTCTGGCGATGTAACAGCAATTGCTGGTGCTCATTCGGCGGCCATAAGGATTCCTGCAGTTCGACACGTTCAAAAAATGACGACGACGATGATGATGGCGACGACGATGACGATGACGCAGAACCCAAACCTGGTGTACTTTCGGGTTGGCCATTAAATTCATTTCGCTGATTGCTTATATTAATTTTATCATGAAACCCATTACGGATGGTGTCGTCAGAGGCGCTGGCATTGTTGTTCTCATGGCTGGCGTTGTTTTTGCCCGTAGCAGCTGCAGCAGCCGCGTGGCCATCGCGTTTATTGTCTAAACTGGAGAGGTCCTGGCGTACACTTCCACTTGTCTGGTGTTGGTGTCGTTGTTGTTGTTGTTGTAAGGCGATTTTATTGAAATTGCTTGGCGCGCTAATCACACTTTCACCAGCCATCAACGCTTTCGAGGCGTATGATGAGTGCAGTGGAATGGCTGGCGAGTCAAACACTTGAGTCTTATCGTTGACTACATCCGGCTGAATGGCGTTGACGTTGTCGTTGGCGCTGCTTGGCGTAATTGCGTTCACGCCGCTGATGAGGACGATGAGAAATGCAATGCAGGTGCTTATTTGGATATTTGCGGCAAGACCGCGAGGTAATTGCAAATGCATTTCTGAAGCTTAATTTTAATTGAGTAATTCCGTCACTCGAAACCCTTTTTGAGTTCCACTTTCACTTTCACTTCCACTTCCACTTCAACTTGTAGGTTAATTATAGTTTAAATTTCTTTGCATTTGCTTTGAGTGTGTGTGCGTGTTTGGGGTTTTCCTCATACACAGTCACAATTTTCAATTGATTTTGCTCCTTAATTGCAACAATAACAACAAACTGTAGTTCTCTACTAATTTCCATGCCACATTTGCTTAACTATTCGACCATTAAATTAATGCAATTTGGCAAATTTTGTAAAATCACCACAAGTTCCGGCAAAACAAACAATTTTTACCGAAAATTCTGCTTGCCCTCGGCAAATTGTTGGCGTCCAACCAGCCAATGAGACTGTATAAAATTCACCAGCTGTTAGTGTATCTGTGTTCAATGTGTAGCGGTGCGCGTATCTATTGCAATTAAAAAGCTCTGCGTTTTTTTTCGGCTGCTCAACTCATAAAAGCAATTCAACAATTTATGAAGCAAATAATTACCATTATTTAGTTTATACAATTTTTGTTAATATGGAAAAAGTGCTTTTCTGTGGCTATGTGGCTATGTGGAATGAAGCGTACTGCTGGGTTGTGTACCTTTTTTTGGCTGGTGTTGAAATTAAATTGTTCAATTAGCACCTAGTTTGGGTAAAGAGCTTTTTATTGGAAAGTTAAATGCTTTGTGTACGCGTTGTGCATTTTGAAGTGGTATTTAGGAAGAGAAGGTGTCAAATTTGTATATGAGCTTGGCTTGAACTTCGAAATATCCAAATATATGCAATTGGAAACACCAAAACTGCTTTGACTTCCTGGTAAATCAAGCCGACATGTGCAACCTCAGCACAAATGTCTTCCTGATTCCGATTCGCTCATTAATGGCATACGGAAAATCAAATTTAATTCCACATTCACTTAATTTTATCGCTGTGCTGCTGCATTAATTAACATCAGCTGCAATTTTCGACAGTCAATAAATTTTGCACTGATCTGTCCGCTTGTCGGCCTGCCACATATTCAATTGGAAATCCTTGTTCGTTCAAGTGGCTGTTATCGGCATCAAAGTATTGAATGTACACACACACACTGGGCAGTTATTAAGTTGCATGCCATGTTAATATGGTGATTTTGTGGGGGATTGTAGGTGATAAAGCACTTGAGATATGTATCAGTTAAATGGCCTGTTATTTGCTTAGTGCTTGGAAATTAAATTTATTTCGACTGAGTTTAAAAGGTTCGCCATGTTTCGAACATGTCATAACGTTATCGACTTTCAAGTAGTACTTGATAATGAAACAAAAATATTTTCAGACTCAAATTTTATCAATGAGTGACAATTGAAGGGAACAGAATATTGAACATTGAACCAGGGCATATTTTAAGGATTTTTTACAACTACCCAAATAAAAAAAGGAATCAAATAAGAAATTATCACGTTTTCATATAATTTATTTTATTTACATTTCTTTACATACCGTGCTCTCATATGTATTTTGCATATTCGTTTCCATGTACAGTGGCTCACAGAGAAAAAATTCTCAAAATGCAGGATCATTTTTTATCACAAAACTTTTTTTTTTGCAAAATTACTTGCGCAACTTTAAGCGTCCCAAAAAAAATGTATCTGCTATTTATTTTTTGTTTTTTCCAAAAAATTGTTTTGAAAAAAAAGTTTTTACCAACCAGCTTTGGCCGAGATTTCGGATTTTAGTCTCAAAATCCTCATCAGCACTCTTTCGGCAATTTATGTTAATCCAAGCCGCCTCTATAAGGGAAAATAGTCATAATAAAACACAGAATTATTCATTCCTTGCATCAAATTAATGCAAATCAAAATCTGTTTTTTTTGAGGTGCACTAGTTAATATAATTATTTTTATCTCTGCCATTTTTTCATTTACAAATATGATGTAGAAATTAAAGTACTTTTTTCGGTGTAGTTAGAGAATTTAATGGTTCTGCTTAGAGTTGTAAAATGACTGGCCTTGACTAGTCACGATAGTCATTGACCGAAAATGACTGGTCAAATTGACTTAATTTGACTAAAGCAATGTCTTTGGAAAATCATGTTTATGCATGTTTATGCATTTTACTGCGATCCTCGCGGAAAAGAATACTTGGAAGTGAAATTCCATTAGCAAAAGAGTTTACATCAAAAGAAGATTATTAAAACACGACAAGATACTATGGCAAGTCAGAGGCACAATTCATTTCGTTGACCCAAGAATATGCTGGAAATTTCAAAAAAAATTTTTACAATATGCCCCGCATTGAACCCTAATCGCTTTAGATGTTTTTCTAGTCAAACGAAAGATCTTAGAATATTTATTACCACAAGAACATTACAAGAACAGCGATTCTGAGAGTGGTGATATTACATAGATGGAAGCGCCCACGGCTACAGGTTATGAGTCGGCCATGAGCCTGTAAAAAACTTCTAAGACAGCTAAGTTTCAGTCGGTTTAAGCCGACTTATATTGTATATACCCTACAATTACTGGGTCATATTGGATCCGTCATATTGAATTTCAAAATTTCGACATCAAATTCGAAATCAGCGACCTCAAAATCCCCATATTCCAAGTTTGGAACTATTCGGCGTGTCAGACGATCGACTCCAAAGTTTGGGTCTCCTAGCTTTCATCTTGCTCCTGCAATCGTGTTAACAAGAAAAGAGGATGGACAGATGGACAGGGCTAAATCAACTCAGGGTGTGACGGTGATCAAGAATACATATTTTTTTCCATACCTATCACGCCTCCTTCTTGGTGTTACAAACATCAGACCGTAGTGAATGTATATTCATACCTCATGACGTCTAGTGTATAAAAATAAGAAAGGAGCCAATAGCTCAATATACAGGGCGTAACAGTCGAGATGACCTAAAAGGGTAGGAATCGATTGGGGACCCAATAATATATTAAAAATTTTATTTGCACTTATGGCAAATTCGACATCCATTTCATTTTTAAAATCAGGCAACTTGTTGGACCATATCGACTGTTACGCTCTGTATACTGAAAAATACGAGGCTATGCAGTGCCGAGCACTAATTTTAACCAAAGGACATAATCTCGAAGCGATTTGTTCCTCTGCCTCATGGTCGCAAGGTATCATATGGTAAGCATAAGAAGTTTGTACACACAGAAAAAAAACCGTCGTAGAAATAACTCCGATCGTACTTTTTTCTTCGTTAAAGCAACTTCATTAAAAACAACTTCATTAAAATAACGGTAAAATGAAGATGAAATACGTCAAACTAAAGTCCTCAACTTTGAAATAAAATTACTAATCCCAAATTGAAATTGCACCACTTCAAAATAAAAATTGTACAATTTTGAAATAAAATTTCACGACCTCAAATTGAACTCAACAACTTCAAAATGAGTTCGCTCCATTTTGAATTTAAATTTTCCAGTTTAAAGGGCAGTTGTTCGTACTTGTTTTGAGTATATTCTACTTTACCAGACTATCATGAACGTTACAAGCTTGATTTGAGGTGATTCATTTTCGCTGCCAATAAGAATGAACAACCTCGAACTAATAATATAAAATTTTGAAATAAAAATGCATTACCTCAAATTAAAGTGCAAATTTTTGAAGTAAGCAGAAAACAACTGCAAAATAAAATTGTCCAGTTTAAAGTGAGGCTGTTCGTACTTGTTTTGAAAATTTTCAATTTTACCAAACTATCATGACGGTTTCTGCTTGATTTGACGTGGCTATTTTTGTTCTTAGGTGGTTTTTTTTCTGGGTGTAGAATACCTCCACTTCTTCGATTGATACCCAGTACTTTGGCTGAAGTCAACCAACTGGGTATAGTTTTTGTTGCTCAAAACACGAACAAAGCAGATGCCGAATCTAAATCCAATAAAAAATTAATCGGTTAAAAGATTATTTCATTTAGTTTGGTGTGTAAAAGTAGCTTCGCATAAAATACTGAATATCGGCTGATCTAAAATCACTAGGGTATTCGCCACAAAATAAATTTGCCATTGCTGGTGCTTGGTCTCTCGATCGATCTCCAGTCTTGAGGCGCTGATATTAAGTAGTTAATTACATACAAATGCTATACAGGAGGTATGTACCATATTGCGCTCATCCATCGATATGCGGTTACTATTTCAATGCAACTATTTTCAGTTTACATTGCTGAACTAATTTTCAATTAAATTTGTTAGTTTTTTGGGGCTTGATCCAACAAGTACTGGCCACTCAAACACAAACACATTTGAATTTTCTCTACCAATTGAAAATTAATTTCCATTATTTTATGCAGCAAACATTCATGGACAGCTGTTAACTAACTAATGACGCGCCGAACTGAAAGGCATTCATCAAATGAGTGCAAGTACGGAATGCAAATTCCCAAATGCATTGATTACATAGATGCCGATGCCAATGCCGATGCCGATGCACTCATGCAGCAGCGAACACACCTGCATTCAACCACCGAAATTAATTGAACATTTTAACAGTGAGACAGGGCCTTGCTGAAAACTGAACTATCAATTGGTTGGCAACGCATTGACTGGCAACTGATGACAGTCATTGAAGCGCCCGGCAGTCGTCATAGTCGTAGTCAGCATTGGCGGTCAGATCATTCGATGATGCAGGACGACCTCGGCGTCATCAATAAATTATGTGGCAAAATTGCAACACAAAAGTTAATTGATTTGCGTTGTTTGTTGCATTGCCAACGGTAATGCTGCTGTTGCGTGTTGTTGTTATTGTCATTGAATATTGCCGGCTGTGTTACAATATGTCACGAAGATACACGCACAATCATTTGCGTTAATGCATTGTTTGAGCGAGTGTATTAATTGCGTTCGTTTGTGTGTGTGTGTGTGTGAGTGTGTGTGTGAGTGTGTTTGTGTGTGCATGCGTGTGAATGTGCTAAAGTGTTCGTAATTTGTAATTACATTTAATTTCTCATTCATTTGAATGTATGACAGTGTAAAGCCACAAGCAAGTACAATTTAAAAAAATTTAATCAACAACTTGATGAAAAAATTTTTATGCAAATCATAAGATTTCATAGCAGACCTCTCTCCGCTGGCATGGCACATGTAATTTGTCAAAATCGCCGAAAATTCGAAAATTGCTGGTCGTTTCAACTTTTCAAGCCCTTCCGAATTGCATTGCAGCATCAGTTGGTAAGCCACTGCATGAGCCGAAACGATGGTGGCGCCATAACAAATCCCGCTGCCATGTTAGCCAGCCAGGCAGGAGTGACTGTGTGACAGTTGCCGTTACACTAACACTGATGATATGCGCCAACAAACAAGCAAACACACAAGCGAACAAACACAACTGCAAGTACGATGCCCGTGTTGCGTGTAAGGCAGTAATCCCATCCTCAGACATACATGCAAATACACCAACACACCCATACACAGTGTACACGCGCATATATCTTCCCACTGACAAATTGCACTAATTAAAGTTTGACTTGTAGTTTTCGTGGATTTGCCATTCGAAATTTTTGGCTGGAGTTATCATCAAAAGGCGGAAGATAGCTTTGAAAAACAAGCGAAAACACCAGAATGCAAGGAAGGAAGTTAGTTAGTTGTGTTGGTGTTGGTATTCGTGTTTGTATTTGTGTTTGTGTCTACGGGAGGGGGGCCAGTGTAACCATGAGACACATGCGTTTGTGCATGCTGCCATCATTTTACATTTATGTTGCGCCAAATGTCGTTGCTTGTACCCACGTATATGGCGTATACTTGTATATGGCGCTGAATTGAAGGCGGCATGCACGACATCCGTTTGTCTGTCCACTACTTCATTTACGCTTGGATTTGTTGTTTGGCGCATAGCTGTTGTAAGGCTCGTTGGAATTAAATGCGATTTTGTGCGATTTGCTGTTCTTTGTAATGTTATGCAATTACATGTTTCCCCCCATACCGAATGTTTGGTGCATGTTTATTTAAATTTTCTTAGGATTTACTTTGGTTAAATTGATAAAGCAAATGTAAGTGCTGCATTTCATTGTTTCAACATTTACAATAAATTTTAGACAAAAGCACTGTTATATGTATACTGGGTAATTAATGAAACGCACATGAATGATGAAGTTTGCGTATTTTGAAGATGGTTTAATCATCACATGATTCTATTGAAATATGATTCTGACCAGAATGTTTTTTCTCTGTTGAACACTGGATATAGGGCAGTTTAAGCATATGTCATTATGATTCTACTGAACCTCAAACTTCCTCCGAAGTACATCACATCTCACCCTCTGAGTTTACTCTACGAAAGCAAAAAAAATCGCTGACACATAAGCATACCATGAGTTTAAAAAAAAGATAAAGCCTTGAGTTTTCCCAATATCAAAAATTCATAAAAATTGAGTAAATAACTCGCCGAAAATGTAAACAATGTTTAAAAAATGTAAGGCCATTCAGTGAGCAGACAGTGGAAGGTGAGAGGGTACACGTTCATAGTTATTTCATTTTACCACCCTGCCTAAATTAGAATTGGTATTACGCAAAAAGAAATTTTTCAGAAATCAAATGGGAGGGTAGCTCTCCGACAATCCTGATTTTTAATATCGAACATCTCCAGAACCATACATTTCTATTCTTTAAACGTGACCGAAGCTAGTTAGATATAACGTTTCATCCTAATCCGTTGAAAGGTGTCAAGGCGCTTTTAAAATTTGTACACTGAAAAAAATAAGTGTTAAATACAAGTATATTTTGTCCATTCTCATTTTTTCTTTGGATTAAGTCATTTTTACTTAACTGGAGTACTTTTTTTTTCAGTGCACTATAATACTCAGCGCGTCAGCAAAATAGTTTCACAATCAAATTTTTTGTAACTTTGATGATCGATAACTCCGGACTCTGGGAATGCGGGACCTAAACGTCTGAGCATATCCTCTGTAAATTACCAGTAATTGGCAGAACAAATTTTATTAAATTTATAGAAATGCGTGGAAACTTCACTTGCCTTTCGGAATTGGGACTAAACTATATGTCGCTGGAAACTCACAGAAATGATTTGAATTACAGAAACGTATTTTTTTTGTGATTTGCTGCTAGATGTTCGGCCAAGATCCCACTTCAATTACACAGGCCGACATGATTTTACTTTTCGCCATCACGTCAGGTTTTTTGAGAAACTGCAAAAATGCGAAATCCGATCTTCACGCCGTTTTTATACTATAACTATTTCTAGACCGTTATCTGGACGTCTGATGGAAAAACTGTGTATGGCAAACATGTAGAGAATTTCTCAGTAAACAACGCCATATAAATTTTTGTAAAGATACAATTTTAGTTTTTTTTTTAATTGACCACAAAGTACAAATTTATTTCTCAAAAAATCGATTTTTTGACTTTGAGGCAATATAACTTTTTTATTGTAGCTTAAATTGAAAAAAGTTGTGTAATAATAGTGGTTGGGTGTTCAATTGTCTGTCGAAAATGGTATAGAAGAACTTTGTACCTGCATTATTTCAAGAGTTATAGTTATAGAATAAAAATGATGGCGAAAAACTGAGAACGCCATTGTGCTTAGAATGGTCCATTTATATATAAAAACTATATGAGAATATAGAAGTAGTAAAGACTTCGAAATATGTCGGCCTGTGTTATTTATTTACTCAAGAATTGAAAATGTAGCTAAATAAAAAACTAGACAAGGGGGTTATGTGGTGAGTTTTTCTTACTAATTTTGTTTCTAAGAGAAGAATAACATTTTGAGAATTCACATTCGTGAAAAGATTAATCTTGTGCCAAGTAATAGTAAAATGCCATAGTGAAATTCAAGCAGGAACCATTCTTTGGAATTAATTCTAGTATGCGGAAACCACAAAAGTAAATTGAACACATAATGTACATACATACATTATACATACATACATACATACAAAAAAGTAACATCAGCAGATAGTAAAACTAGAACATTTCATCCCATTTCAGCTGCACGAGAAGAATTACCGCAAAGGCATGAACTAATAATTAGCAGCCACAGTAAGTGCAGAGTGACGGCACAGCTCACATGAACCATTCACGCTTCTTCCTCTTCGCCAGTTCGAAGTGAATTTTCACACTTCAGTGTTAATTACCAGTCCAGAGGAAGTGATCGCCTTCTTCTCTTGCCAAAAGACGTGCACTGACCCCCACGATGTCTAATGTAAATAAATAACGGTCGATTTGTTAACCGTTACGTATTCAACATTGCCCCAGATTTATATTTTGTTGATACTCTAATGAGAAATTGTGTCATTTCTAAAGAATTGTGGACATTTTATATTAGAAGTAGACAAATGTTCCACTAACGAAAGAGTTCTACCAAATGCAACAACAACAATTGATAAGAAGATAAAATCGTATTTTCTTGGTGTTCGTAGATGGTTCTGGACTTTCTATTCAGGTTATTTTCGTTATTATCAAATATTTGATCATTAATTAGAACAACCATAGACATTGGCAAAGCTCAAAGAGATGGTAATGCAAAGGGAAAGAGTTCTTGGCCCAAATATGATTCATGTTATTACAATTAATTTCATTTTATTTCATTTCAGTTGGTTTATTTTTCTTTTAATTTCATCCGGAGTTTTTTTCTTTTTTCTTTTTTTTCTTAAGGGCAATGACGTATGAGGTCTTTTCGAAACAAAAATGTTGATATGTATATTATACTTTAAAATCGGATCATAAATGGTGACGATATAAAGAAATATGTCAATGAGATACCTCTACAATCGGCCATAGGGAAGCAATCAGAAACTTTTCTTTGTACGCTCTCTCTCATCTCACCAGTAAAATCTTTTCCCGCAGAACGAAACTTATGCTCTATAAGTCATTCTTGGCTATCATGCCCATCCTGCGCAGAAGCATGGGTAATTTCCAAAAACAAAAATTAGAAAGCTTTAGCAACGTTTGAGAAGATTTCTCTCGGTTAGATTGGAGCTACGTACAGCTTGTATGAAAATAACCACAGCCACTAAGTTGCAACGTGTATTGGCGACATGTTTGATGTTGGCTTGCGTGCGTAACTGTATGTGTGTGAGTAGTTGGACAGCTTGTATGAAAATAACCACAAGTTGCAACGGGTATTGGCGGCAATTTTTAACTTCACATGGGGCTACCCCACCGATTTGATTTCTGAATTTGTTTGTACGTATAATCCATTTGCAAAGTAATAAGCTTTCAGGTGCAAAAAGAATGGTCCCAATATCCTTCATAGTTTTTGAGTTTTGCGATCACAAAGAGAAGTGGCTGTATTTTTATATATATATCGCTCATTCCCTGCAATAAAGATACTACTCAAAATTCGGGGTTTTGGAGTAATGAATGCCACTAGTATCCTCCGATATTTATCCACATGCTGCCAAGAGACAGAATTCATAACTTTAATTTTTGATGTATTTTAACATTTTTTAAAAACATTCCAAGTGCTGAAATTCACATAAAATAATGAAATTGTAAATTTTAAATTTATTTTTTCGGTTATTCTTTATTGCAGGGAATAAGTGATATTTATAGATTATTTAGTTTTAATTTATACTTACAATTTGTATGTCCTTTTATCTTATTTTACATAATTAATTTCACTATTCAAAATTACTTCATAGCCTAATAATTAGTACCATATTCTACCCCCGAGACTCTGACTATCTATTGCCCATCCCTAGCCGCAACCAATCAGTACTTATCTGATGAATATTTGCCTTTTCAATTCGTTTAAACAAACATTTATCTAATTATTGAGCGAAAAAACTCAATTGCGGAAATTGTTTTTTGTATTTGTTTACTCGTTAGTCGGGCCATTTCACAGCGAATTAAAAATGCAATTATTCCAGCAATTAAATCGATTTAGTTGTTTCTGAGAGTGAGAGAGAGAGAGAGAGAGAGAGAGAGAGAGAGAGTGAGTGCGTGTGAATTTATTATTTCATTTTTATACCCACCGCTTTGTAATGGTCATAAGGGGGCGTTACCGGTGTAGAAAATTATATATATTCTGAGTCGATTTAGTTAAGTCTGTCTATTATTTCTCATGATACCTGTCTTTGTTCTTAAGCTATTCTAATTTTCCCGTTTGATTTTACGTTTGTTGTAATAATTTTAATTTCCCAAAAGGCATTTTCTTAAATTCAACAATTTTGCATAAAACATATAACAACTTTTAATCCCTTTTGAAGGCTGAGCTTGAGCCCTGGCAGCATAATCAGCAATTCTCATTTAATTTTTAAGCAAATTTTCGTTCATTTGTCAACTTTGTCAGAGCTACGTCTTTGGCCCTTCCTCCTGCCATCTTTGCCTTCTTCATTACCGTTTCGCTCATCTCTTCACAAAACTTGCGTATTGCATCTTCAATTAGCGCGTCTTATTACGGTAAATATTTTATGCAAATTAAGATGGATTTAGTGCAGAAATACTCCGTACATCGAGAGCGTGACAGTGTCAGGGACAGAGCAGGTTTAAGTGGTAGTTGGTGTGGGTTAGAGCGATTGGCATCGTTACTGGCTGACATGACATTTTCGCTGAAAGTAGAAATAAAAAGTCTTGGTCAGGTGGAAAAAACAAAAACAAAATTTGACATAATCCACTAAGCCTTCCGGTGCATGTTGCTGAAAAGAGACACGGCGAAAGCAGCCTTGTTTATGTTTTCTTTCCACCCCTTAATACATTCGTGAAATTTACAATCTTCATATCTGCCCGCAACTGTCAATGTCAGCAGCACGGGCAAACTCCCACTAGCATGACATCTTCATTTACGACACAGCCTTAATGAAAAAAGTAAATACTTGTTGGGCTGAAACTAAATATTAATCATGTAATTAACACAATGACGAGCCACGAAAGCCATTGAAATCATTGTGACAATAATTGCAGAACACTCGACACTCAAAACAGTAACAATTGTAACTGCGACTACATACTTGCCACACATCCATCAAATAGAATTGAACACTCGACGGAAGAGCAGCGAAAAACACTTAAAAATCCAACAGCGAATTACTTTGTCCTGTCCAACCAGTGCAAACAAACGAAAAACCTAACGAATTGCTAATCGCAAAAGCTCAAAATTGCAGTGGAACGTATTTGCAAAAATTTATCAAATTTCGTTGTTGCTATTGCCCCGTCGTTTCTGTTGCAGCCGTTGTCAACTGACATTCAATTGCAGCTGCAATTTGTGCCACGCTGATGTGTGCTAATATTTAGTTTTCTTCCATTTTGCTAATTACAATGGCGTTGAAATTATTAATTAGCAGCAAAGCAACAAAAGCAGTAATAATGTTACTGCTTCTGTTACTGTTGGTAGCGGTCAATTATGTTGCTGCCAGTGATGAGCTTGACAATTTTGTCCTCACCAGTGTGAATGAGAAAGATAATAGTGGTAACAACAACAACACAGAAGACAATGCCACTGTCCAGCAAGTGGTTGCAACTGAACGAAAATTGCGTCGCGGCAAGCGTTATTTGGATTTTAACAAGGGCTCGCGTATGTCGGTATGTGCGTCCATTGCTGTGCAGTACTTGACAACAATTTTAATTACCTTTTCCATCATTTTACATTCAACTTTACATGGACAGTGGCGCACGGGCATTAAGAATAACATTCTTCAGGTGAATACGCTGTGGGCTTATGGCTATACTTTGCGTGCGAACTTTCCATTTGCCGACAAGGCCGATCGAAGGCGTCCATTTTTCAAAAGGGATATCCTTCAAACAATGGAAGATCTTATGAATGGGTAGGTTAGGGCAACAGTGGCAATAGTGCTGGTGGTCATATATTTTTCTCCACAGACATGGCTTTGATGGACGCGCCTGTGTTCTGAAGTCGTATTGCACAGCAGTTATGGATGAGGGATCGAATATCAGCGGTGGCATGCTGTTCAAGTTGCTGAAGATGGTCTTCAGGTAAGTCTGATAAGTACTTATATAAAATTCTTTGTGAGTTTGTTTGTGGGTTTGTATGTATGTATGTATGTATGCTTGTTCCCTTATAACTCAAGAAATACTTCACTGATTTTAATGAAACACATATTAAAATGTAGGTAATTTCATTAACTTTGGTCGTTCGAGGTGGGCGTGGCAAATAATCTTCTAAAATGCTGTAGTTCATGCAGTGTTTAACTGATTTCTTTGCAATTTTAGATTTTGATTCTGAAAATTTGCGGTCCGCAAGCTCTGTAACTCGGGTCCTATTTGAGGGATTGCGCTGAAATTTTGGATTTGGTGCTGGGTGGTGAATGTGCAGAGGGTTGATTGCAATGTGTGATCTGCCAATTGCCAAGCCAACAATTTGCATAAAACTTAGCGGCTCCATTCGAGGGATATCGGTAATATTTTAGATTAGATGTTGAGTAGTGAATGGACATTATTGCGAGCGAAGCTGGTGGTATAAGCTAGGAATTTTTTTATATAATTATACCCCCACACTCACTGTGGCAGGGTATACTCACTTTGTCACAACGTTTGTAACGCCCATAAGGAGGCGTGTCCGGTATGGAAAAGTATATATATTCTTGATCAGCATCACCTCCTGAGTCGATTTAGCGATGTCCGTCTGTCTGTCCGTCTGTCCGTCTGTCCGTCTGTCCGTCCGCACGATAGAGGTCGCAGTTTTGGAGATATCGACTTGAAACTTTGGGTACATGTTTTTCTCGTGAATACTGAGATCAAGTTCGAGAATCAGCCAAATCGGACAAAAACTGGGCGTGGCTCCCATACACCGAAAAAAAAAGGTAAAAATTGTTCAAGTCTTTTTTATTGTTGTATTCGATTGGAAATGTTTAGAAACGTATTTTTGACATGGTCCGAGGTTCCGAAGCCACATATATAAGGGTCTGAATGGGGTCTTGAGACCAAAATTTTTTTTTTGGTGGATTTGATTGGAAATTTTGTGAAATGGATTTTGGACATGGGCTCCAAAACCACCTCTAATTGGGTCAAAATAAGTCCTGAGACCACATTTTTTTAATATTCGAGGTACTTCTTCCTACAGTGTGGGGGTATTTCAGCTTCGGTATAGCCGAAGATAGTCCACTCTCTAGTTTTTTTTTCCGTTTAAAACGAATTTCTTCCCCTTTTAAGGATTAAATAAAAAAACGTTTGCACATAAAATAAAAATAAATTACAACTGCACATACAAAATATGGGATACCCTTGCGATCCTTTTAATTAGGTTGCTGCGTTTCGATTTCACTTCCGAATTTAAATTTCTCTTTTCCCAACGTGAAAGTAGAATTAATTGAAATGAATTGCCTTAAATTGATTGTGCAGGAAATACATTTTATGTCCTTTGTGCCGCTGATGAAAACCCCGCTTATACAGCGAGTGAATTTTTCGGAAAATTGGGTAACTGTTAAAGGCAAATCAAATCACTGGAATTACAGCAAGTATACTTGCAGAGGTTATTTTTTCTGTTTCTGTTATTTTTTTTTTGGCAATGCAGTTGAGAGCAGTTTACAATTCTGTTCTGATAAAGTTGCAAGGTTATGGTCAGCGGTGTTGACTTTATTTATCATTTGCCAGTTAGTAGTAGCGCCTATTCACTCCCATCGAAGAGTAGACAAACTTTCGTGTTAGGTACATTTTGAGTTCGCCCAATTACTCGTTGGTGATTTGAATGCTCCCCAGTGGTTAAAAGAAGGTGTCTGCAGGCATGCGAGTATGCCTCTTTAGGAGCTCGGATGCCTGCCCTCCTCGCTTCCAACCTTTACTCCTTTTTTATATGAAACGGGACAAATAAATAGGCCTACGTCTGTCGCTTCCATGCGTATGCCTCCTGGCAGGCAATATTGCATAGAAAATCCATTGACACCACCCTATCTCCCTTCTAGCGCAGGCATACCGGCATGCCTCCACTAGAAGCGAGGATGGAATGTGCAATTTCTTCCCATAGTGCTGGCATGTCTCTAGCTGAGAGGCCTTGCGAAATTTACTACTGGGTCACAATGGCAGAAGACTGAAATTTTCATATTAATTGAAATTGTTGATGGGCCATTTCATGGTGAATGAAATTGGGAGTATATTCATTAGAAGATAACAGCAGACATTTACGGCTAACTTTAAGCGCTCAAAGCCCAATTAACACTTTCGGAACCTACTTTTGTTTTCAGCAAAATGACCCACTTGCAGTACAGAAACGTGTCTACGAACTTTCTCTTCTTTTAATTTTGATAATTCTTCCAAGCTTCGAAATATTAAAAGTATTTTCTCAATGCTGCACAAAACTGTTCAGTTCCAGTTAGACCATCACACGCATCAGCCATAAAGCCAAGATGCACTTAATTGGTTTATTGATTAATATTTATCTGGGGGCGATCTTGATAGCAACGCTTCACCTCCCCAGTGCGTATGGCGAGGAAATTGATGTTATTAGTCGAATTTCCGGCGGAAATTACACATCACCCGGAACATCATTGAGGAGGGGCAAGCGTTATTTGGACTTTTTGGCCACCAGCCGCATGTTTGTGCGTTTCAATAAATTGTGTGAAAGTGCAAAAGCGCAAAGTTAATAATTCAAATTTCTGTTCATTTCTTTCTGACCGACAAAAAAAATGCACCCCATCCAGTTCCGTGCCAATTGCAAAAATAACATCATCAAGAAGCCTATCATCTGGGCGAATGGCTATGGTTTTCGCGTCAATATGCCCATCGAGAATGATAGGAAGTTCAGACCGTTTCGGCGTGACACTTATGAAATTTTAGGCGAATTGATGGACAAGTGAGTGTACTAGACTAACGAGTGCAATTGAATGGATTCCAATCAACTATATTTCGTCTTTTTTGCGCGCATCTAGGCACGGTTTCGATGGCGAGGCGTGCATATTAAAGGCCTTTTGTACCGCTCATGTGGCAGAAGAGCAAAATGATAGTTCGCAAGGCATGCTTTTTAAACTAATGAAATATATTTTTACGTAAGTTTGAGAAAAAAAGTGGTAGGAAACGGGGAAAGAGTGTGGGAAAAAAGGGGAAAAAGGACAACAAAAAAGAAAGCAAAGGATAGGAAACGAAAAGGGCGGCACCAACAAAATGTATTCTAAATAAAAATGTGTAAAAAGTACAATAACGTTGAACTATTGAACTTAAAATTGGCGCCATCGATATTTTTAATGCTTAAAATTTGTATCCTCATATAAATTCCCTCCGTTTTTATCTCATCTAAATCTACATAAAATTTCTAAAAATATTTTATTTCTTCTCATTACATATTTTTGTTTTAATATTCAGCCTCGATTCACATGAAAAACGCGCCTTTCCCCACCTCCGAATGGAGAATTGCGAGCAAATACTGCACAGCCACTGCCCGCTGAGCTTCAATAGCATTTCGCCATACACCGATGATGGGTGACACAACAACGATGACGATGATGATGTTGATGGATGTAATTGTTTGTTGTATCGATTTATGGAAATGACAGTATTAATGACATTAAAATAATTAAAAATTTAAATAAAGGACAGAGAAATGGGAGAGAGAGAGAGAGAGAGCTGCACTATTGAAATGACATACTTTCCATAGTTTCTTTTATTTGTGTTTAAAATAATGGAAGGCGGCTTACAAACAATTTCGATGAATCGCTCATCGATTTAAGTGTGGTTTTAATGAAGGCAATTTGTAAACTGTTTAAATGTGATTGTCTTTTGGTTGTTTGCAAATTACATTTTTATGTATAAATTTCACCACACAGTTTCATAAAAATCAGGGGGTGTCCTCATAATTATTACCCTATTTCACCAATTAAAACTTTAGCTATCGGGTGTAGGGTTTATCTGCTGGAATGGAAATAATATGTAGGAAATAGTAATATGACAATTGGGTTTCTCTGATCAAGTTGAAGTTGGAAAGATAATTAAAAGTAAAGTAAATAAGTATGAATATTAGAGTGGGTCTAATTTTTCGATTTCTCGAAATTGAACAAGTGAAATATGGATTTTTAGACATAAAGTTTGGAAAATCGGGGTAGGTTCCAGTACAAATACGTTTTAGATTCAAAAAAATACATGCAAAAAACCATTATCCACTTTGGGCAAACGCCCCCTTCCCAAAACCAATAAAAAAAAATTTAATTTTTTGAATCCTCAAGAAAAAAAAAATTTACAACAAAAAAATACATTTTAGAATGGAAAAAATACACGACGAATAAAAACAGTACATTTTTCCCTTTTTGCCAAAATCCACATAAAAATCATCCAAAATTCTCTCAATATGGCAATACTGATTTCAAGACGAAACCGACATTTTAGCCGAAAACGATATTTTATTTTTAGGCCGAATCCGAAACAGTCTTTTCTCCCGAGAAGCCGAAATTCGGTCGGTCTCTAATTATTTATGAAGTAAAACGTTGGCACTCTTCAACACTTGCCTATTGCATCCTAAATTAGCACGTCATATCACAGTAAATATGTTATACAAATTACACGGAGGGAAATGATTCCTGAAATCATGCGCTATAGTCATAAATCAATAATATTTAATCATAAGTTCTGTTAAAAGGGAAAATCAATGTTTGTGATTTGTGTTTGCTTGATTTGTTCCACTTAAGCATGAATTATTATTTTCCCTTTTAACATAATCAATGACAAGATGGAATAGATTGGGCAAACAGAAATCATAAATTATGATTAATATTGCATAATTTTAAGCTTAGGTAGGTATAAATGAATTGTCCAAAACCAATTGGACAGCGGGAGAATATGAAAACCAATTTGGGTGTAAATTCAATTATAATTTTATTATAGCCCAACGGCGATATTTATACAAATCCGTTACACTAAAAACTACAAACATACTTATAATCTATTCTCAGCACAAAATAAATCACAAAACTCATGAGCCTTAATCATAATGTATTCACAATCCATATGCATTTGTGACTACTATTCACAAGTCCGCAATTAGGAAACCATAATTTGATGAACTCCTTAATCGTAAATCATGAGCCAACATTTCTCTCCGTGTAAGATGAATTTAGTGCACAAATTGATATAACGTTCATAGAAGGTTTCAGTGTAAGTACTTATGTTTGTGTTACTGGAATTATCACCGTCACTGACTGACACGAAATGTTCGCTTGGAGCGCTAGAACCGAAAAGTAGAAATCCAGGATGTCATAATCCGGGATGTCTTCTCCCATAGCTTGTGATGCTGCTTTTGATTTTCGCAACAACAGCGGACTGTTGTCCCTGTCTCGCGTGTTTATAATTTTTTTCCGCCTCTTAATACATTCGAGCGCTTTATAATCTTCATATCTGCTAGAAATTGTCAACGTATTGTCAATGTCAATAGGAGCAGTAACAGCAACGGCAACAGAGTAAACATCCACTAACAAGACATCTTCATCGCACAAGGCAGCCTTAATGAAAAAAGTAAATACTTGTTGGGTTGAAACTAAATAATAAACATGCAATTAACACAACGACGAGCAACGAACGCGATGGCAATCATTGCGACAATAATTGCAGAACACTCAAAAGCGGAACACTCCACAGTAGCAGTAACTAAATACTTACCATACGGCCATCGAGCGCGTTGCGGGAGAGCAGTGAAAAGCACTTTAAAACCTAGTGGTGAATAATTTTGTCCTGTCAAGTAGAAACGAACGAAAACGGGAAAACCTAACGAATTGCTAATTGCAAACGCTCGAAGTTGCAGTCGAACGAATTTACGAAAATTTATCAAATTTCGTTGTTGTTTTCACTTGCCATTGTTGTTGCTGTCGCTGTCAAGCGGCATTCAATTGCAGTTGCAATTTGTACCACGCTGATGTGTGCTAATATTTAGTTTCTTTCTATTTCGTTAATTTTAATGGCGTTGAAATTGTTAATTAGCAGTAAAACTACAACAATGGCAATGATTTTAGTGCTTCTGCTGTTGCCTGCGGTCAATTATGTTGCTGCCAGTGATGATGGTGTGGACAATTTTGTACTCACCAGTGCGAATGATAAAGATAATAATGACATTAACCACAGTGGCGGCAACAACAACAACAACAACAACAACAACAACAACAACAACAACAACAACAACAACAACAACAACAACAACAACAACAAAAACAACAACAACAACAACAACAACAACAACAACAACAACAACAACAACAACAACAGCACAGAAGACAATGCCACTGTCCAGCAAGTGGTTGCAACTGAAAGAAAACTGCGTCGTGGCAAGCGTTATTTGGATTTCAACAAAGGCACACGTATGTCGGTATGTGCGCTTGATGAGCCTTTGCTGTGCAGTATTTGACAACAATTTTAATTACTTTTTTAATAATTTAATGTCGACAGTGGCGCTCTACGGTGAAAAATAATATTATTAAGGTGAATACACTGTGGGGTCATGGCTTTGGCTTGCGTGCGAATTTTCCCTTCGCCGATAAGGCCGATCGAAGGCGACCATTTTTCAAAAGGGATATTTTGCACACCATGGAAGATCTTTTGAATGGGTAGGTTAGAGTCGCAGCTTCCTGAATACCATTGAGACTGTGTTCTATTCTTCCAACAGACATGGCTTTGATGGACGCGCCTGTGTTTTGAAATCGTATTGCACAGCAGTTATGGATGAGGGATCAAACATCAGCGGAGGAATGTTGTTCAAGTTACTGCAGATGCTTTTTAGGTAAGTCTGATATCAAAAAAAAAAATTTTTTTACAAAAAGAAAAAAAGGTGAAAGGGGGTATATATGGTCCAAAAACGTATGGATTTTTTATTCGCTTGAAATCCACGTTCCCCCTCAAATCGTTTGGTTTTGTGAGAAAAAATTCACAAAAAAATGTGGGCATCCTAGGTCAACATAACCGCGTGCCCCCGAGACTCGTAGTTTTCAATATAAACTGTATGGGAAAAATTAAATTTTTTGAAAATGGTAGAGAACTCTTCAACGAAGAAATTCATGTAAAAAGATGTATTTTGTGCCAAAAAAAATATTACCGTGAGTAAGTTTCAGTCGGTCAAGTCGACTTATATATATCCTACACCTACTGGGCCATATTGGATTCGCCATCTTGAATTTTGAAAATGCGACATCAAATTCGAAATCATCGACCCCAAAAACCGCACTATACAAAATTTCATACTGTTTTGATGAAATCTCAAAATTACGGTAAAAACACTATTTTCACTTATATGGGAGGTAGGCGTGGCAGGCGACCGATTTCGCTCATTTTCAATAACTCCTTCTAGGGCCTAAAAAGGATAATTCCAAAATTTGGGATCCCTAGCTTTCATCTAGCTCCTGCAATCTTGATTGCAAGAAAAGATTACGGACAGACGGATAGGGTTAAATCGACTAAGGAAGCGACACTGATCCAGAATATATATCGTTTTCCATACCGGACATGTCGCCTTACAAACATCAGACCAAAGTGAATATGCCCATACCTCATGAGGTGTAGGGTATAAAAATCACTGAAACTAAAATATTCCAAACGTTTTTGGCAAAGTGCTCTACTTGACGTATGAGTGACATTCAATACAACAAAATTGGATTTACAAAAATTTGATTTAAACGAAAAGCGGCGAGAAGCGTGTATTTTATTATTAGACCAAGTTCACAGTATATACGGAGGCTGAACTGAGTGAAGCCGAAGGTTGACTTTTGCCGCACGATGTACCTAATCAAACATTTTATGCTTTTGTTTGATGTGATGTGGTGTGTCCTCCAAATTTTATTTAAAACGTTTTAACAAACTACGTATCCTAGCAATGTGCAAAGTTTGCTCTGCAAATTGATAAAAAGGAAACAGTACAAAAAATGCGTATAAAACTTTCAACAAATTTCCAACAAGTTGGAAATAAAATAAAAATAAATTACAACTGCACATACAAAATATGGGATACCCTTGCGATCCTTTTAATTAGGTTGCTGCGTTTCGATTTCACTTCCGAATTTAAATTTCTCTTTTCCCAACGTGAAAGTAGAATTAATTGAAATGAATTTCCTTAAATTGATTGTGCAGGAATGCATTTTATGCCCTTTGGGCAGGTGATGAAAACCCCGCTTATACAGCGAGTGAGTGTCCTTGCAGGCATTTTACATTTTATATTTTGTGAATTTTTCGGAAAATTGGAAAACTGTTAAAGGCAAATCAAATCACTGGAATTACAGCAAGTACCTCTTTCTGTTGCTTTTTTTTGGCAATGCAGTTGAGAGGAGTGCACATTTCCGTTCTGATAAAGTTGCAAGGTTATGGTCAGCGGTGTTGACTTTATTTATCTTTTGTCAGTTAGTAGAAGCGCCTTTTCACTCCCATCGTAGAGTAGACAGACTTTCGTATTATGTACATTTTGAGTTCGCCCAATTGCGTGTTGGTGATGTGAGTGCACAAATGGCAGCAAATGGAAATTGTCATATTGCATTTACTGAAGTACAATAAAAAAAATATTTTAATTTTCTGTGAACTGTCAGCATTGTTCATTTTATTTGGTGCAGTATAGCATCGTGTCTATGGACTTTATCTCTTTTAATGCTTCCCAGCTTCGAAATATTAAAAGTATTTTCTGAATGCTGCACAAAACTGTTCAGTTCCAGTTAGACCATCACACGCATCAGCCATAAAGTCAAGATGCACTTAATTAGTTTATTGATGACTGTTTAACTTGGGGCGGTCTAGATTATAACGCTTCACATCCCAAGTGCGTATGGCCAGGAAATTGATGTTATTAGTTGAATTTCCGGCGGAAATTACACATCACCCGCAACAACATTGAAGCGGGCAAGCATTATTTTGAATTTTTGGCCACCAGCCGCATGTTTGTGCGCTCCAATAAATTGTGTGAAAGTGCGAAAGTGCAAATTGTATAATTCAACTCTTCTGTCAATTTCTTTTCATATTGTTTCGCCTATCATAGGAACTATAGAAAGTTCAAAACGTGTCGGCGTGACACTTATACAATTTTCGGCGAATTGATGGACAAGTGAGTGTAGCTGGCTAACGAGTGCAATTGAATTGATTCCAATCAACAGTTTTTTTGTTATATTTTTGCGCACGGTTTCGATGGTTAGGCTTGCAGTTTAAAGGCATTTTTTACCGCTCACATAGTAGAAGACCAAAATGGTAGATAGCATGGCATACTTTTAAAGCTATTGAAATGTATTTTTACGTACATTTTTGAGCATTTTACAATTTTCAACAGGTTTTTTAATGTAATAAATTAGATTCATGAATTCCATACAAAGTTTAGTTTGCTTCTAATGAAAATTTAAAATACAAATATTTTTAGATATATAGGGGAGTGCCCACCTACTGGCACCCATCAATTCTGACGCTCGTGGCGATGACAGCGGCAATGTGCTTAGTATTAAAGTCTCATCTCATTAACCGTTAATTTTTCATGAATCATTGAGTTGTATGCACGAATTGGTGTAGTCGCACGGTCTTTTACACGCACCACCTATTACACCACCTATTACACGCCACCTATTGCACCCCCAAAAACTGAAGTTTGAAGAGAAAAACTAATTTTTGTCCTATTAATGATAACTTTAGAAGCGTAAGACTGATATGCAAAAACTATAGCTTGTGAAAAAGAAAAATAGATGCTTCAATCGGTGTATAACTTTCATCGCGCAGGCACCATTTTTGACATTTTTTTAACGGTTTTTTTCGAGTTAAGAATTTTTTTTATATACATTTAAATTTTTTTTTTTTAAATTTGAAATACATCCAATTCCGCTTTCAACAAGCCATAACTGGTAGAAATCCGTTCAAAACTGACTGCAGTATTTTTTTTTTCCGCTGGAGCATTTCGGAAATTTTAAGTTCCATTGGACATTTTTTTTAGCGATTGAACTCAGCTTTCAAACGAACCCGATATCTCCATGAAATGATGTTTCTAACTATTGCACTTTTCGACAAAACAAAGCCAACCTTTGATCTCGTTTAAAAAATGCAGACGTGATGTGGCAAACCCCATTACTCGTATATTTTGTTGGTCCCTCTATCATCTCCAATTGTTAAGAGCCCATAATTTTTTACTTTGTCTCAAAGTAAAACTGATTTGATGGAAATTTTAGAACATTTTTTTTCATGTCTCTCGGCGGGAGCTAGGTTTTTATTTTAGATCCCTAGTTTCTTCGGGTAATTTTCTTAGAATTTCGCGTAGATTTTGTTTTTGCTAGACCGTTTTTCTCACCCGAACAAATTGACCCACCCTAACATATATATATCCTCAAATCCGCGGCGAGCTTTTTCAGACACTTCCACACAAACTAGAGAGCTGAAATTTGGTACACAGATAGAACTCCGGTGACAATGAATTCTATTAAATTTTGGGGTCCATAAGAAGAGTAGCGGCCGTGGGGGGACTCAAACCTATTATTCTTAAACATGGCAAAACTTCCGATTCCTTCAGGCTACAGTGATGAAATTTGGTAGGTGGGCTCTTATTGGCAAAATGAAATTTTATATCCTTTGCAAAGGGGGGTGTGGGGCAAATAAGAGGGGGATGGAGTCTATTTAAAGTTCTAACTTTCATATTTTTTAAGCTACAGGGCCCAAATTTTGTACTTATGTTCTCATTCGGGAAAAAGAGTAAAGAAGGGTGAAAAAAGAGGAAGGGTTATATTTTAAAAAACTATTTTTTTACTCTTTTTTATTAATTGACCAAAAAGTAAAGGCTTGTTCAATTAATTGACACCGTAATGTATACCCTAAAAATTTAATATAATGAAGAATTTAATATGTTTTTGTGACTTTCGTACTCATTCAAAAACGTAAAGCCTAAACCATTTTATATTTGCTAAAAGGTATTATGATCTATTGTAATTATTGCATTAAAATAATTTATTATTTTTTCCCATCACTTCATGTCTTATTTGTTATTTACAATTTTAGCCTCGATTCTCGTGAAAAACGCGCCTTTCCGCACCTCAGAGCGGAGAATTGCGAGCAAATACTGCACAGCCACTGCCCGCTGAGCTTCAATAGCATTTCGCCCTACACCGATGACGTCTGACGCGATGATGATGATGATGTTGATGAATGTAATTGTTTGTTGTATCGATTTATGGATTGACAGTATCAATGACATTCAAATAATTAAAAAAATAAAATAAATAACTCCCCGGCATTATTGAAATGACATGCTTCCCATAACTTCTTTTATTTATGTTTAAAATAATTGCATACTTACGGGCGGTTTACCAACAATTTTTTGATGAATCGCTCATCGATTTAAGTGGTTTTTTTGATGAAGGCAATTTGTACACTGTTTAATTGTGATTGTCTTTGTTTGTATAAATTAAATTCTTTTTTGTTGTATAATTGGCAGAATGTGTAAATATTTTGCCACACAACTTCAGCCAAATCAAGTGCTTTCCTCATACTAATTATTAAATGTGGCGCTGTTGACCTGGTTTCACAGCAGGCAACGAACGTCGTTGCCGTTTATTGTCACCTATACGTATATATGTACATTGTACAAACAACGCCAGGCACTTGTAAGTATATTTACTGTTTGCTTCAGTTTTGTATATGTCACTTTAGTTATGTGATTGTATGTGTTTGTGTGTGTGTTCAAAATCAACTTTAATTAAGCTGAAAACTTAATAGCACCACTACAAACAAACTGGCATGTTCTGCATGTGTTGCAGTCGCCTCTGTGTGTGCGTGCGTGCAGAGCTGATTTTGCTTACAATACAACAGCAAAATTGTAAACTTGCATTTCCGGTTGATTGTTGTCCCGTTGCAGTTGCTGCTACAGTCGGCGTACATTAAGCCGACTAGTATATTTCAGTGTATTTGTGTTTGTCAGTAAGCATGCTTTAATCGTCCCAGTAGACAAAATCCTTACAATCTCAGAGAAGACTCTTCTAAAGTTGTGAACAAATTCAGCCAAACATCAAAGACAAAGTGTTAACTTACTGCTAACAAAACATTTCTTTGCTAGCAACAGAAATATTTGCGATACCTCAACGAGACTTTAGCGATATTTATACCCCCACACTCACTGTGGCAGGGTATACTAACTTTGTCACAACGTTTGTAACGCCCATAAGGAGGCGTGTCCGGTATGGAAAAGTATATATATTCTTGACCAGTATCACCTCCTGAGTCGATTTAGCGATGTCCGTCTGTCTGTCCGTCCGTCTGTCCGTCTGTCCGTCTGTCCGTCTGTCCGTCTGTCCGTCTGTCCGTCTGTCCGTCTGTCCGTCTGTCCGTCTGTCCGTCTGTCCGTCTGTCCGTCCGCACGATAGCGGTCGCAGTTTTGGAGATATCGACTTGAAACTTATTTTACATGTTTTTCTCGTGAATACTGAGATCAAGTTCGAGAATCAGCGAAATCGGACAAAAACTGGGCGTGGCTCCCATACACCGAAAAAAAAGGTAAAAATTTTTCAAGTCTTTTTTATTGTTGTATTCGATTGGAAATGTTTAGAAACGTATTTTTGACATGGTCCGAGGTTCCGAAGCCACATATATAAGGTCTAAATGGGGTCTTGAGACCAATTTTTTTTTTGGCGGATTTAATTGGAAATTTTTAGAAATGGATTTTGGTCATGGTCCGAGGTTCCGAAGCCACATATATAAGGGTCTAAATGGGGTCTTGAGACCAATTTTTTTTTTTTGGTGGATTTAATTGGAAATTTTTAGAAATGGATTTTGGACAACCACCTATAATTGGGTCTTGAGACCACATTTTTTTATGATCGAGGTACTTCTTCCTACTGTGTGGGGGTATTTCAACTTCGGTATAGCCGAAGATAGTCCACTCTCTAGTTTTTCAATAATTTGACAATAGCTTGTCGTTAAATTTTCGTTGAGCTTCAGTACTTATTTGATAAAATAAAGAAATTTGGTGGCTATTTAAATGGTATGCAGGGGTGTTTTTTATTCGATGTTGTTCATTTCCAATTTTCTCTCATGTGGTCAATGGTGTGCTTCGATCCATTTTGGTCATGTTATGATGAATTTTGGTTAATGAACTCGTAAGTGAATCAATTTTCTTTTGTATTTTCTGTGATAAAACTGGCAAAAAGGAAAACTCTAAGAAACTCAACATTTTTCTATAAAGAGACACCCTAATTTATGAGTAATAAATGTCAATACGAGAGAATTTTATTTAAAACAAAACACACGAACTGATATAGAAAAGTGGGTACATTTTTTTATAGATACTTTGAGAATAGCGTGCACTATCTGTGAAATTAACGTACACACAAAAAAAACGTCGGTAAAATTAACCGAAAAAAGTGGTTTATGTACAACTTTTCAAAATGTATGAAAAACCTGAATTTATTAACCGTTGAAGGTAGGTTGGATTAACCGAAAAAAAATTGTTAAAATAAATCTTCAAAATTCCACATAAAATAGTTCAAATAATCGAAAAAGTTGTTGTTGTTGTAAGATATTTTACCACAATTTTTGATTAAATGTGAATTTCTCACAGATTTACTGAAAAATTTACAATTTAACCGTGAAAAAAATGGTGCAATAAATTTACCATTTTTCATTTTTAACCATCTTTATCGGTTAGATTTACCGACTTTTTTTTGTGTGTAAGCGCCAAAAAGTAAATTTTACAGGAGATGGTTTTCTTTATGTTTTCTTTAAGTTATCTGTCGATTGTGATAGAATTGTCCTCTCTATATGGAACAATCTATTGGGAACCATTTATATTTCAACAAATGTGACCTTGAAAAACTCGCTTAGTAAAGCTAAGTCGGGGTTTTTCTGGATAAGTTATTATGTTGCACAAATACAAAACAAATACATTACGAGAATTTTTGGTGCCCAATTTGCATTTTGAAGAACAGTTAACTCTTGCAACTCTAGAAAACTTTCAGGTCATACAATCATTCAGCGTAGATTTTTGCATCGTTTCCATCCATTGCGACGAGTGTTGCAGACCGGTTCAAGGAAAATATGCTATTTGCTTAATTTGGTTAATGCTCCTCAGCATTCAGATATCCAAAATAAGCTGGACGATATTGTATTGGAGTCAGGGAAAGCTGGTCTGAAGATTAACCAAAGGCATGATGCTCAACTCATCCAAGGCAAACATATCAGGAAGCGAGTGAAGGATGACATTTTGGAGAGAATAGCCAAGGCCAAAGGCGCATTCGCTCAGCTGTACAAAATCTGGAGGTCTTGGTTTATCTCCACCAAAACAAGGCTCCGGATCTTTAACTCCAACGTTCAATCGGTGCTGATCTACGGCTGTGAGATGTAGTAGGCAATAGAAATGCCGATGGGCAAACTGCAAGTGTTTGTACACAAATGCGCGAGGAGGATCTTATAGATCTGGTGGCCCCATGACATCTCAAACGCTGCCCATAGCCCATAGCTAACGAGATAAAGCTACGAAGAAGGGGGTGGATCCGCCACACCATACGAATACCCCCAGTGAAATGTGTCCCCAGGCTGTAAAGTGGAACCCGGGGAAGACCCAAAGGAACTTCATGAAACGGGAAGGACTTGGAGCGAAGTAAAACCAATTTCCAAATACCGCATGCGTTATGTTCCCCTCAGGAACTCTAGGACCTTAGTGAAGTGATTGTGAGTGGCTGGCAAGACGAACTATTGATATACTGAGTATGATCTATTCAGAAAATATGTCTTTCATTGTTGCGCTTTCAAAGAACTCATAGGACTCATTCTGTCCCGTAACTACGTTGACAGAGATCACTCCAGACAAAGATGTTTTTTTAAGATTCTTGAATTGTTGGTTTTTATTTCCCCATTGGGTGCTCTTATTGTGCTCTACTCTCTTGCCAACACGCACACGCACTTCGTTTCAATTAAATATTAATTACCTGCAACGGAGTAATTGCAAGAACTATCATGACTCAACTAAACCCTGCTCAGTTCAGTTCAGTTCAACTCAACTCGAGTCGTGAGACTTTTTGTGCTGTCGAGTTTGCAATTTTATTTGTACCATTGTTCCATTTTGCTATGTATTTCCGGGCTCCCTCATATTTTGTTGCCAGCTTTCTATAATTGCACCTCCACAACCTTTTTCTTCTTCATCTTTCGTGCATCTCTTGCTGGCGCCCCTTTGCGTGTAGTTATTGCATTCAAATTGCTAGCACGTTTCTAATTAATTTTTCCCCACTATATTACAATTTTTTGTCAATTTTTGTGCCAAACTAGGTAGACTAGGTCACGCTATACTGCAGTAAATTAGGGAGAATAATTTGAAGAAATTTAAAATAATTTATGAAAATCTATCCTCTTCCATTTAATAACTAATTTAAGTGGTTTTTGTTTGTTTCTTGATTGCATTTTGTAATAAAAAATTGCTTAGAAATTGACTTTGCTTTGGTTTGCCCTCGAAACAAAAACAAAAACAATTTGAACAATTTTGCTTATTTCGTGCTTAGCTGCCATCAATTGCGATGAAACATCCGCAGTGGACATATTTCACTTCCGTCGGTTTAATTCGTTTTCGTTTAAGTTGTTTTTTGTGTGAAATCTTGTTTTTTTTGCAATCTGCTTGTTCACACTCCCCACCGCCACTCGCCTCGCCTTGCCTCGTACCGCGCCGATTGTCATTTTATTGGGAAAACTTTTACGTTGTTACGACATCACGTAACTCGGGTCATCAATCTTGCAATCAAAATCGCAGCGAACTATGGTTGCTGCGATTGTCTTTCCACTTCCGGTTCAAATAGTTTCGAGTTGGTGTTGTGGCATGATGTGACCGGGCAGACAGACAGACTTTATGGGAATAGTTCGAGAAGGTGTGGCGGGGAAGTCAATAAAAGTGGGTAACTGCAAACTGCTCACAAATTGTGGTAGTTACATAAAAAAAAGCTTGTGACTAATTAATAGACGGAGACAATAGCAACTTCCAAAAAAAGAAAGGAAATCCCAACCATTTCAATATATTAAATTTTTGGTCTTGGAGTGACCCTCTCCACTCAACGCATTCATTTTTGCATCATTAAATTAAATGTCGGAACTTTGTGAACTTTTAAATTTAATGATGCTCAATTTTATTCGTCTTTTTTTTCCTCATCTTCTCCTTCTTTTTCTTATATAGTTGTCCGACTGACATTCATCAGTCATGCGCGGCTTCAAGTTGAATTTTGTGACATGACTAATGAAGTGACATTTATAACGGGACGAACAGTTGACCGAAAAAATTAAATAAATAAGAAGAAGAGAACATAAAAAAAAAAAAACGATAATAAAACCAAAAGTACCCGAACAGTGGAGACACGTCAAATCACTCAAAAGTATGCAACAAGTATGTGACTGGCTTGAAAATGACAGCGGAAATTAATTTTAATTATATTTTAATTAGTCCGGCATTCAGGACGTCAGGCGCGTTTTGAAAGGATATTAATTCAATATGAGATATTTTTAAAATTAAATTGTAAATATTTTTAATTTAATTTATTTTTTTTCAAGTGGTTCTTGTTTTTATTTAATTAAATTTGATAAAAATTTTAAATTTATTCATGTTTAATCAGTTCTTAATAAGTGAACCATAGTAAATTCACTCTGATGGGCTCAAGTTCAACGGAAACTTTAAATGTTTTGGTAGAAGTCATTTTTACAACCATTTGAAAGGGAAACAGGTGCCAAGAAAATGCATTGGGAGAAAGATTAGTCTCTTTTGAAGTTAGTATATGCATGTATATTTGGTGGGATACCCTCTAAATCCCGACTATGAATATCCCAAATTTATATTTTATTTAACATAGGGACAGAATAGGCAAAGCCCCGAAAAATCCTGTTTCCCCATTCCGATTCCCGAAAATAGATCAAAATGTTAGTAATTTGAGACGCCTTAGCATGTTCCAGATATGGGCCAGGCCATTCTCACTTTTAAATACTCTAAATCGTACTCTTTTTTTTTTCCTTTTCTGATTTTGTTACCTTTTTGCTGAGCATGAGCAGAGGGTTCAGTGAAAATTTTCGCCCACTGTCACTTCCCAGTGGGCCATTTCTGTGAAATTGGGATTATTAAAATGAAATACCCCGACCCAATTTAGAAGTACCTCGAAAAAAAATAATTTGGTCTCAAGACCCCATTTTGACCCATTTATAGGTGGTTTCTGAACAGAGATGCTCATTTCATAGCACAATTGTGTTATTCTCTCTCTTGCTCACTAAGCAACTGCAAATAATTTTGCGCACCCCTGTTTTAGAACCTCAGACCAGGTCCAAAATCTGTTTCTAAAAATTTCCAATCGAATACACCCAGAAAAAACCTTCTAAAATCAAAAATAACCACCTCAAATCAAGTTGTTACGGTCATGATAGTCTAGTAAAAATTAAAAACAAACACGAAAGACCTTACTTTGAACAGGAAAATATCATTTCAAAATGGAGCGAACTTATTTTGAAATTATTGCTGCTTTCTTCAAAAATTTACATTTCCATTTGAGGTCGTTCATTTTTATTTCAAAATGGTACAAATTTTATTTTGGAGTTGTGCAATTTCCATTTTAAGAATGTCTATTTCATTTCAAAGTTGAAGTTGAAACTTTAGTTTTACGCATGACAAAAGAAAGAAGGTAGTGCCGCTGTCACTTCTAAGCAGCCATCTTAACCATCTGACGTTTAAGCCGATTATGACATTTCGGGCTACCGGATTGTTGCGAAAAAATCCCAAATTTCAAAATTTACTTTTTGGCAAAATTTAAATGGCAAGGGCCATTTCTTGCCAATAATTTATCCCAAAAATAAGTTTTGCTGATAGTTTTGAAGATTCAGAAGCAATAAAGAAGACATAGCACCAATTTTTGTTTTGAAAAACGTTAAATGAGACAGTTTAAAACTTATTTTTTTGAAATAATTTGTATGTTACTACAGCCCACATCCATTAAACCTTTCAATTGTAGAGACATTTAAAATTTTATCCACAAGGTTTTAAGAAATTTTTTAATTCCGAAAAATATTTCAAATATTTTTCAGCGGGTGGCAAAGCTATTTGATTTGTTTCAAACAATCATACCTACAAAAAATCGGCATTTTAATCAAAGTAAGTGACAGCGGCACTACCTTCTTTCCATGGTAGTGCCGCGTATTTACGTATTTAACTTTATTTTGATTATGATCGGATTTTTGAAAAATGATTTTCTTCATACAGTTTATATGGAAAAATACGAGTGTCGGGGGGCACGCGTTAACGTTGACCCAGGATGCCCAAATATGTTGGTGAACTTTTTCTCACAAAATGAAACGATATGAGGGGGATCGTGGATCTCCAGCGAAAAAAGTTCATTTTGGACAACGCTTATGATGCTTATTAAAATTGATATTAGCAGTTTGAGAAAACAGTCCTTATCTAAATTTGCTTAGATAGCCATTTTTCAGTGCATTCATGCAATAAAATCGCTTGAGATAATCCCAAAGTTTTTTTGTCCATTCGAGATTATACCTATTTCAGAATTGGCTCGTTCGGAATTACAGTGACTCACAAAAGTATTCGTACACCCGTTAATCCGTTAATTACTCTTCGGTGCAGAGCATGCACCGATAACATAATGATGTGCTGACCACAATATGAAAAGATAACAATATGATCTGATAGCACTTGAGTTAGACATCAGCGTAGGTCAACATAAACAATGGGACAGCACCTGAACTCTAGCCGAAACTTACTTGTTTTAACTAACTCGTAAAGTTATATAATATATTATGTAAATTTAATTTTTTCCCATTTTAATCATTAATTTTTTATCTAAAAATATAAAAATTTGTTTAGAATACAATTTATTTTCCAAATTGTTCTGCATAGCCCGCCGTTGGTACTGAATATTTTCCGAATGCCAATTCGAGTAGTGAGAACGAACACTCATAGCGCTCGGCACAGACAACATCGTGAGCCTTGCGGTAGGCATGGTCGTACAGTTCAATATCCGAATTTTCGCGTAGTTCCCGAGTGAAAATGCGTTGTTTGGGTAGACTGAAAAGAAATGGTTAAGACGGGAAAAATTGTATTTAACTGAAATAAATGTCTGTCTTTTATAAATCTTTGTTGGTTGTAAATTGTGTAATTTTTTCTTTAATTTTCGTTATTTTTTGATTAATCTATGCTTCTTAACACTTACCTAAACATTACCCTTAGCATCTCACCAATCATGCCTAATTTCGTTTTGCGGAAATATTGCCGACTCTCACAGAGCGCCCTTAGCACACAGTCATGTCCATTGTAGCCCATGCTGTAATTATAATACAAATTTTAATTTAATTTATTTAATTCCTTTATTTGAATTAAGGTGGAATCATTCAAGTATTACTTGTCAACAACCGATTCGATTTCTTTGTACAGCGAGCGACGTGTGCGCCTGCGCAGCACCACTGTGGGCACAGGATGGTGACCAAAACCATGCAAATTACTCAAAACCCAAGAAGTATTTGGCAGGTCATAGGCCACGCCCCAATTGAGACCGAAGGCCATGTAATTATAGCGTGGATTGCCAATGATGCCGACGGTGAAGCAAACGGCCACCTAAAACGGCGACGATAATCAAAATGCAACAAACAACGTTTTAGTGGAGCTTCCATTTGATTAAAAATATGTACAGTTCGAAGCTAAAATCAAACAATAAAAACTTCACATACGGAACACGATGATCCTTCCGGAAATGCCAGATAACGTTTCGGACGCGATAAAATTCGTTGCGATTTGGCTTTCAATGGCACTTGCATCGGCCCAGTGGCAGCGAGCTGGTGGGAGAATGCGGACGACGATGACGATGATGATGTTGCTGACATTGCCACTGTGGAATTTCTCGTCATTGCCAATGGCAATAAATCATGACTCTCAACGAGGGCAGCGGTATTGGTGGTGGCAATGGCGGCACTGCTTCTCACATTTCGATATGCCACGAATGCGATTTGATGATTTTCGTTTTGGAAATCGTCAACGGTTTCATTTATTGCAGTGCAATTGTCGTCAACAATGTCAGCGTCATTCGGCTCATCATCGCCGTAGTAGTTGTCGTCGTCCTCGTCGTTGTCGTTGCTGCGGCCATCAGCACCATCAGGGTGGCTCATAAAAATGGCTGACGCTGGCATTTGGGAAGATTTGAACGACGGCATGGACATTGTCAGCGGTGATGATTTGTCAAAATCGCTCTTGATTACAATTTCCGCAGCAATTAAATCGTAAATCAAAACGTTTATTACGATTAAGCGATAATTAAATAAAAAAACACACGAACGTAGCATTTTTGCGAGCTTTTACTTGTAGGTACACAGCACTCAGGCACGATTGGCGAATGTCACTCAAAAACACACACAAACACAATAAAGCCACACTGGCGAACAGCAAAATCAAAATCAATTCGAATTCGTGTTGGGGCGAATTGTGAATTGTCATGCAGCGCCACTGACAGTCGAACAATTATGAAACAACAATGGGCGACAAGAGCAGCAGCAGCACCAGCACCGGCAGCAGCAACACTGCGTGTCAGTGCCGTTGGCAGTTTGTATTTGCTTAGTGCGAAAATAGTATTTGAGTTAAATATTGGCATGAGTGCGAATCTGCGCGAATGTTCGGTGTGAAGTGCCAATTTTCATTTATTGCCATGTCGTGCAGCAGCAGTAGCGGTGCAGATGCTGCAGCTGCTGCGAAAAAATTCCATATAACAATGCACGCAAGATGCAACCAAGGAAGTGAGAGAAGCTGGGAGATTTGTGTTGCCAAAGTGAAGTGAAGTGAAGCAAAGCAACTGACAGACAACAAATGTTGCACAAGCACAAACAAAGCAGATACCGCACAAAGACATGTGTACTCGGAAGGGAGTGGGCGCCCTGTGGTGTGTTTGTATTTGACTGCAACGAGTGCAATTGAGCTTAATTGAATTGCATGTGTAAACGCCAGAGCCAATGCACGCGCACGATTGACACTGATTTCGTTTATTAAAGTTTGTGGCTTGTTTGCTGATGCATTTTATGTGCTGTTGTCTGCTTTACTAATTTCGCAAAGAGGTGTGGAATTTCGAGAGTGGCTGTGTGGGTCAATCGATATCGACGATTTTAGTCAATTACGTCTGGTTACTTGTAACAGCGAAATTGGGAATCATAGCATTGTGAAACGCTGAATTGTATCTGGAGAATTATCATACAAGTTTTCAGAAATTCATTCACTAATAATGTATTTTAAAGGGAATAAAATTATACGTTCAACATATACGATAAGAAACGGTTTCATATTGGTGGAATTATGGCAGCAAAAATCTCGATTTTATTGAAATTTCATATAAGTTTTTATATAAAATGAAATTGTTCAGTAAGAAGAAAATCGAAATTCACAATTGTTTTCCTTTCTAGGCCAAAAAGAGTATAAAATTAGATAATGCTATTGACACATTTCCGCCCAGTGTTGTGTTGGCGCAATAAGATGGAACGCCGTATAAGATGGAACAGCTGAATTTATGAAAATTTTCGTACTGGCGACACCTACGTTTTAACTGACGAAGTTATTACTGCTTATAAGCTAACATTCCATGTGACTTAGAACGAATAACTCCTACTGAATATGTGTATACCAAGTACTGCTTTCGATCCCGAGATCCCGTATCCCGGGAGTCCATAAAAAAGTTCAATACGAGAAAAATACAACTTTTCATCGCTCATAAAACATAAAAAAAATCGTGTAAGCAGAATAATAAATGAAAAAAAAAGAAAACTCAAAACTTAAAAATTTTGAATTTATTAAAAAAAATTACGAATAATGAATGGGTAGCATGTTAATTCTGAACATTTGCGGTCTGCCCACTGCCACGCCCCAAAATTTGTAATGCTCTGTAACTCGGGTCCTATTCAAGGGATTTCGCTTAAATTTTGGATTTCGTGCTGGGTGGTGAATGCACAGAGGGTTGACTTTGAAAATGTGAGGTTCGCCCACTGCCACGCCCTAAAAAATTTTAAGCTCTGTTACTCGGGTCCTATTCAAGGGATTTCGCTGAAACTTTGGATTTGGTGCTGGGAGGTGAATGGGCAGAGGGATGACTATTGAAATTTAAGATCCGCCTACTGCCACGCCCTAAAATTTTTAAAGCTCTGTAACTCGGTTCCTATTCAAGGGATTTCGGTGAAATTTTGGATTTGGTGCTGGGAGGTGAATGGGCAGAGGGATGACTTGCAAAATCTATTTTTATTTCAGTTGCTTAAATAATGCATATAACATTTCTACGTTAACATGAAATTACAAAATTATTGCGAGCGAAGCTGTGGGTATAAGCTAGTAAAAATAATAAAACAAAACTGAAAACTGATACAAAAGTAATTTCAGAAACCTTACTTAAGCATATTTTAAATGGAATTGTTTCTTTCTTAAAGAAACGGAAACTCAAATACTGAAAATAAAAAAAAAATCATTTAATAAATTTAAATTAATGTTTATGTTTATGTATTTAAGGTAAAACTATCAGTTTTCCAATAAAACATATTTTTTTAAAATGCATTTTGCTTGTAAAAGTATTAAATCCCGAAAAATACCGAAAAATCCCGGGATCCCGGGATTGAAATTTTCAGTCCCGAATATCCCGGGATTGCGAAAAGCCTTCGGGATTGAAAGCCCTAATACCAAGCAAGGTGAAAATTGTTGTACAAAAAATATCTTTTTCTATAATTTTTGCAGTTTTACTTGATATTTAAAATTTTAGAAAATGTCCAAACTTATATGAATTTTTTTTTTCGTAAAAAAATGTGTCTTCATTTATTGAGCTGTAACTTTTGACTTGACCACGATATCAAAAAGCTTTATATGGAGCCAATGACTGCCGCTTCAAATCGGTCTATAGAGGTTGACACTATTCGTGTTCATTCCAAAGTAACACCAAAGAATATGAATCATATAGAAGGCGCATCACTCAATTCTTTTTGAAAATTACTCGTTTTCGTTTCTGACGCGGGCGGTCGCGGAAAGGGGTACAACAAATGCAATCGAACAAGTGCGAACGCACGAGTTCGAACGTACGAAAGAACCAACATATGCGAAATGCGTAGTATGGAAATTGACTTCACTTTGTCTTTTTATACCCCCACACTCACTGTGGCAGGGTATACTAACTTTGTCACAACGTTTGTAACGCCCATAAGGAGGCGTGTCCGGTATGGAAAAGTATATATATTCTTGATCAGCATCACCTCCTTCCTGAGTCGATTTAGCGATGTCCGTCTGTCTGTCCGTCCGTCTGTCCGTCCGCACGATAGCGGTCGCAGTTTTGGAGATATCGACTTGAAACTTTGAGTAAATGTTTTTCTCGTGAATACTGAGATCAAGTTAGAGAATCAGCCAAATCGGATAAAAACTGGGCGTGGCGAAAAAAAAGGTCAACATTTTTCAAGTCTTTTTTATTGTTGTATTCGATTGGAAATGTTTAGAAACGTATTTTTGACATGGTCTGAGGTTCCGAAGCCACATATATAAGGGTCTAAATGGGGTCTTGAGACCAATTTTTTTTTTGGTGGATTTGATTGGAAGTTTTTAGAAATGGATTTTGGACATGGTTTGGGCTTCAAAACCACCTATAATTGACTCAAAATAGGGTCCACATTTTTTTTATGTTCGAGGTACTTCTTCCTACTGTGTGGTGGTATTTCAGCTTCGGTATAGCCGAAGATAGTCCACTCTGTAGTTTTAATTTAATTTTTTTTATTTAATTAATTTTATTTCATTTTATTTATCTCTTACTTTTTTTTTTGTTCACGCCTACCGTGTAAATCTGAACTGAACTTTATATAGATTGACAAAATAGTTTTTTTTATAGATATGATGTAGTGTTCCTTACAGTCGAACATGCATGTTTTTTTGTTTTTGTTTTTTGCAGAAATTGCGCTACAATATAGTTTCGGTACTTTCGAAAAATCCATGAAGAATGGTCAAGCAAGTGCTCAAAATTGTGGAGTTTGAAGCAACAAAATACAAAATTATAAATTCGGTAGTCGTCATGCACATTTTCATATCAAATATGTGTCAAACTCGAACTCTCTCATGCAGCTAGAAAAAGCTCAAACATGTATGAGAATAGGATTTATCGTTGAATCCTCCTAACAAAATATTTCCAAAACAGAATTTGTTCGACATGCACCTTCTATATGATTCATATTCTTTGGTAACACACCAAAAACGAAACCCGTCCCAACCTTGACGACATTCCCTTACACTTTAATTTAATAGGTTAAATATATATACAGGGTATCCCGCGCTTCATTAATGAAGGAGGTGATTACTGGGGTCAACACAAGAAAAAAATTGTATGGGAGGGTGCGGTCCAGTTCCCAGTTAGGATCTACAGATGAAAGTATGTCGAAAAATTACACTCGGAGGTGTCATTACATTTTATGCCACAAATATTGAACTAGTGCAGATACTAATCCGTCCTTGGGCGTTTTGGAAAGGCAATTGAATAACAAGAAAAAAGTTACTGAAAAGCGTAAAAATCCGACTGACATAAATAGTGTTAACTGATTATCAAATACTAAAAAAAAACCTTTTTTTACAACTTTTTTATTAAACCTATTTTTTTTTGAAAAAGTGTTACTTTTTTTTTAATGATGCAGTTCGGGTAACCTCAAGTTTGGTCAAAAATGTCCTTTGAAAATTTTGAAAGAAATATTTATTTAAGAAAAGAAATTACAAAATTTATTAAAAAATTTTTTGTCCTAACTCCAGATTTTGGAGGTTATTGGATATTCGTAGTATGCCATTATGTTTAGTTTTCCCAATACCTACAACCTATGCCAGGTAATCAAATTCTGTAATCATTCATGCATGTTTGCTACAGCATTTGTAAAAACAGACAAAATGACTTGGACTGTTCTATGAAATTTAATTTAGAAAGAGAATATGTTGGGCATGGAAATGATAAATTAAGCATACAAACATATCAAAATAATACTAAAGACAAATACTGAGATTAGGGGTGTCCCTTTCAAATTAAGTCTAACCGCGTTTAGCAAATATTTGTGGAGTGCGCCACCACCACCAGTGCAGACGCCATCGATAATTCCCAATCAAGTCAGATGCGATTCTTTTATTTGAATAAATTTCAATTTTATTGTAACGCTTTGGTAGTCTTTCGGTGCGCTGTCGGTCTAACAAAGCATAAATAAAATCAATGGAAGCCAAAAACAAACAGAAACAAAATGGAACAAAACCGAACACAACTACGGTCCAACTTCATTAACCCCCGGGGGCGGGGTGTGAAAACGAAACTAATATGGTGGTGCGGCGACAACTGTTCCCATCGCAACTCAGGTCTATGATCACGTGACCTTTTACTCTTTCGACTCGAGCATCAAATTAACTAGTTTGCCAACGAAAAATCCAAAAAGTCGCAAGAACCTAACGAAAAAAACAGCAACAAAAAGCAACAACATGATATCTATCGATGCCGCAGACGATGTACGACCAACAACCGAAACAATGCCAAAAGTCAGAACAAATTGGTGAAAATCAGACGAAAAATGATATCGAAACAAAACAAAACAACAAAACAAAACAGCAAAAAGGTCGAAAAGTCCGTAAAGCAAATAACAAACAAGACCAACAACAACAACAAGGAAAAGCATTTTTCGATTCCGATTTGAGTAAATTTTTGTAGAGATTTTTTTGTTCCTTCCGTTTAACCAGCGGCTATTTTATGATTGCGTATATAGTTGAAAGATAGTCGAAGAGAATGAAAGAGAAGTAGCTGAAATAAATTAAATATAAAATTATGCCGCGGGCAAGATGTCGTTGTGGCATTATTAAATGGGAATTTAAACGGAAAAACGAAATGCCCAGAAATTGGATTAAAGTTTGAGGAAATTGGAGTTAATGGAAACTATTTAAGTAGGAACACAACATTGCACACAATTTTGACTTTGACACTTCAAGTCACTTCAAGTCACTTCTGCAATGCTCACTTCCTTTCATTCTTAATTGCAAATTGGTAATGGTTTTTTTTGTTGGGCCAAAAAATTATCTATTGACCAGAAAGTCAAGAGCCACAACAAAGTAAATTTCCAGGCACTCAACATCATGGCAATTTAAATGCTAATATGAAATTCCGTACATTTTATTATAGTAACCACAACACACACACATACACACATATGTACACTTGAACACACACAATACACACAGTACATAAACGTCTGGATGAAAGCAAATATTGCGCTGAAGTAAGAGTCCTTGTATACAAATGTGTGCGTGTGTGTGTGTCAATAGAAAATACAAAATACACTCACACACTCGTACACAAATGCTGACATAAATAGGCATAAATACCAATTGAGGCATGTAAAGTAGATTTGCCAAAAAGATATGATTGGCAGAGCTACCGCCAGAGATGAGGAGTGGTCGGAAACTTTGTGTGTACCCAACTATTAAGCTCAAGCCTACCAAATCAAAATAGTCATCGAAATAGAAAAGCATAAATATTTCAAGTGGTTTCGGATGAAGATGATGAGGATGATGAGGAGCAAAACTCAACAAGATGTGAAAATACACGCACACAACAATATGCGAATAAATGTTGCTGCATATTTTTGGGGGCACTTGAACAAATATGAAAACCAAACGAAAATAAATAAAAACTAGGCAGTACGGGAATTCACCTCGGTCAGGCCGAAGCTGAAATACTCTGCACTAAAATAGTTCATCATTTTTCAGACAGTTTTTCGATAATTTTTCTATAATTTTTTGATATTCTCTTTGATCATTTTTCGATAGTTTTTTTCATTGCTCCCGTTCCTTTACAAATTGCTTCCATTTCCGTATTTTTTCCGGTCCATTTTAATTTTGTTCTAGTTCTAATTTCATTTTTATTCTCTTCAGATTTTTCAATTTATTTCATTTCTATTTGGTTCCTGTTTTTGGTTTCCAACCAAAAAAAAATCTATCACGATTCGGTCAAGACGAAAATAAAGCAACCGGTACGCAGGACTAAGGACTATACCGAAAAGAAACTGCACACCTTGTTTTTCTTATAAAATAAAGGTTGCTAATTTTTTTCGGTACATTTTTTTATTGTATCAAAAAGCAATCTATTTTAAATAATTTTTCATTAACATTAAAAAAAAAGTTTTTCTTTTAATTGTGGCCGAATTTTTCGTATTGGTCCCTTTATTAAATTCCGTATAACTGCTTCAGTAACGGTACTGCTTGCCTTACGCGATTTTTTTTGAAATTATTTGACGACACTAGCAACTCGACAATTCTTCATCAATAGCTCAATAGCTCTCTATTGGGAGAAGTTACGAATCAGTTAGGGGGCTCTCATATTTTGCGTTATTTTACACATTGTAAATGAATATTTTTATGCATTCTTATACACAAATTGCATAAAAATATTCAACGATTTCGATGTGTAAACTACTGTAGAAATTTATACAAATGTAAAATGTCAACTGTTTTTTTTTTTTCAGAAAAAGAAAAATGGAAGATTAGTGTCTATTTTGAAAAATTTCTAATCATAAGGTCGTCAGTGCAAAAAGCCTTCCAGATAAGGTCTTTACCGCCACATTTTTTCATTCCAATTACCCTAGTTAACAGCCAAAATATAACATTGTGCAAACTATATTTTCTAAACTAATTTGGGATCGCTGAACACGAAAATCAAAATTTTTTTCCTTGGGGCCGTTCGTGGCTCCACTTACTTGAGAATATTTCAAGAACGATAAATTTCATTGAAGGTAACTTTTTACGATTGCAAAGATAATACGCATCCAACAAATATAAGGTGATAAAGATCTGATTAAAAATGACTGAGTTATCGGTGCCGGAAGTTGGATTTTACTACCATTTTTGACAATTTTTCTGATCGAAGTAAAATAAAAGATTTTTTGCGGACAGAAGTAATTGTTTTATTTTTTCATTCAATAGGGCATTTCATTGTGCAACTTCTGTTCCCGATTCGGGCGCGGTCGGATTAAATTGGACAAAGGTTTTAAGGATTTAGTGAAAAATCAAATTTCTAAAACATTTTCCAACTAAATAAGAAACCAAAAAAAAAGAAATTTGGGCACCGATTTTGTATGTCATTCTCAACCGATGTTGCCCATTTTGTGATTGTTGTATTAGCATTGTTTATCATCCAACCATTGTTGGTTATATGTCCTAGGCAATTTTTAGCCCTAATGGGAGATAACAGGGATAGTTGAAGAGTTGTAGTGTGTCATGCGGACATCCACTGCAGGTGGGGGCATGTGTAAACGATATCTAAGCTTATACATACATGACATGTAGCAATTCACAGTTTTACTTCATCCCGATCGATGTTGCGAGAGGACAGTTCTCGTTTTTCTTGGTTGTGAGTTGTTCCTAGCACAGCGCTTAGCTGGTATTAATACTTCGCTCATCCTATGTCTGGGTATAGGTCGCTTATTGCCTCCTTGTATTGACGATGGTTTATTGAGGTCGATACAAGATATCGTGGTACCGGTTCACCTCATCTGCCCAGGTGGAGTCTGACATTTCGGGTGGAGGTATTGTCATTGGGGTCTTGGTTGGATATTACGACAGTTAGCGTGCGAACGTATGGGACATACGGACGGTCATCAAATTAGGTCCATTATGATACCACATGCTTCTCGCTGAAATTATCATGGGTCATAATGTACAGTTTAATGCCGGACTCGAACGGCGATTGGAAATCGAAGGCTTCCTTGGCAAGTTGTACTGTCGTAAAATTATTGTTCTGCAACTTACCCCGGGAACTCGATATCATCCGTTCGTGACACATATCCAACTGCGCCACGGCTGCCACAACCGACCTTTCAGAGCTCCTGTTTGTACCAGTCTTTTGTTACCATTTTGGATTTTCAGTCAAAAAAGTAACAGAAAAATTGTAGATTGAAGATTAACACGTTTCAGAGAAATATTCTCTTTGAATTTTACTGAATACCAGAAACATTTCAGATGGAAAAATATTTCTTTTTCCATTAATCTTCCAATAATTATCCAAGCCTACAAGGAAATCGATTCAGTTCGCCTACTGAGCATTTTTTTTGTAAAATTTTTGGTTGCCTATCATTTTGGCTGTCCACCAAAAATGCTCGCACTCGAATGGTTATTCCGATCCATCATTGATAAGGACACACAAGACACACACTCGCTCACTCACTTACCTACCTGCTTATCAGAGTTTCCAGCTTTCCATACAATTCACGACGATGCCGGCGCTTAATTATTGGTATGGCCAACATCTCCACCGCCTCCACAGTTTCCTTTTTCGTGCCAAAGCCATGGGCATGAGTCATCACCCACGACGAATTGGGCAGATCATAGGCAATGCCCCAATTGAGACCCATGCTGAGATATTCGACAATTGGATTGCCAATAACGCCCGTGGTCATGCAGATGGCCGTCTACGTTCAGCGTAAGTGCAATAAAAGTGGGAAGAAATGGGAAGAGGTGATTACAATTAAGTGAAATTACGACGTAGGTACACGCATACACGCTCACATATAAAATGAGGCCGAAAAGGATTTTTACAAAATTTAACACTTCACTTCACTGCATCAACTCAACTCACCGAAAATGATGAACCGGCCGGAAATGCCACAACGCGCTTCTTGCGAGACAATACGCGTTCGGGCGGCTGTTCGACACTCTCCGCATGTGGCTCGGCAATCACACTGGCATTGTTATTTTGGGTAAAAGCCGTGCCATCAGGGACTTCTCGAACACCATCCATGTCAACATGAAGTCCAACCAGCGAAACATCAGCTCGCAGTTCCTTCGCGGTGCTGATGGTTGTGGCAGCACATACGAAACAAAGCCACAAAACCGAAGCAATTTGAATTGGCAACACTTTCAACAACATTTTCGTATTGGCGGAAGACTTTGGCCTACGAGAACGACTTGTGTGTGAATGATGATGTGTGTGGCAACGAGTGGAGTGGAGAAAGTTGAAGCGTCTTTGGCGGCTGGCAATAGCTGTCTGCTGCAGTGAGTTTGTGTTCGTTGGTCAATGCTCCACTTCATATCGTCTCAGCCCACAACACTTTACTGAAGTGACACTTTGATTTGGAATTGAGTTTGGTTGAGTTTGGTTTGGTTTAGTTTTGTTTTGCTCGAAATCCCAGAGCTTCTGTGTTTTCTTGTCCTAAACAAGAACTAGTTGTTAATTAAATTAGTAAGAAATTTCGAGTTTTGATGGGCTATTGTTCTTCGCTTACGAGTGCATTGAATCGTAGATGAGTTGTATGGAATGGATTTCTTGATTGAATTTGGGTCAAAAAGTGAATTGAAATAGAATGAAGGCGTTTATCGAAATATCAAAGAATACAGTTCGAAAAAAAAGTAAGTTAAATTACAATATTTTTTAAAATTCTAATTAGCACGAGCAGCTAGGTCTTTGGCTATGTCTTAATTAATAGTATGAATATTGTAAAAAAAAAATTTAAATATGGTAGAAAATCTGAGCTTCCTTTAACAGCTTCGAAAAAGTTATGCACTTAATTGCTGGACATTCGTTTATTATATGTTTTACTAGCTGTTACATACCCGGCGTTGCACGGGTTGTATAACATTTTAAAATAAATATATATAGGAATTTGCGACAATTTCAATGGCGCTGTAGTTGATGGTTTATTCCCCCCGTGAAACTTGGTGCCAGTTGTAATCCCACCCGGTAGGAATCACAAAAAAAAGTCCAAGGACGCACTTGGTGGCAGCTGTAATCCCACCCGGCATGATTCACATAAAAAAAGTCCAAGGAAGCTCTTGGTTCCATTTGTAATCCCACCCGGTATGATTCAGCCAAAAAAGTCCAAGGACGCAATTGGTGGCAGTTGTAATCCCACCCGGTATGATTCACCCAAAAAATATGCAAGGGCGCAGTTGGTGGCATGGACCACTTAATATTCGATAGTTACTTAGTTATTTTTAAATAATATTTTTTGTTGTATGGGAGGTCCTACGCCCCGTTGTCCAAATCCAACCTCTTATGTCCTATTGCAAATTCCATTACTAACACAAGTTTACCTTAAAATTTCAATAAAATCAGTAAAGCCGTGATATGGGGTAGAAAATTGTATGAGCGGTGCCACGCCCCTTGTCCAATTATTCCCACATTCGACACATAGCAGTACAACTCCATTCCAAATTTCACTAATATATATCCATTAGTTGCTTAGTTAGCTGGTATTTAAGTTATGTGTTGTGTGGGAGGTGCCACGCCCCTTTGTCCAATCCCAACCGCATATAGCCTATGTTACATGTCGATACCTATAGAATTTATCCTGAAAGTTTCAATAGAATCGGTACAGCCGTTTAGCCGTGATTGAGGGACAAACAGACAGACAGACATACAGACAGACACACACTCAGTTTTATAATATATATATAGGGATATAGGGATATAGGGATAGGGATTGAAGTTTAGTGATCTGGCATAGAGAACATGATGGTGTGGGTGTACGTTCACACCGATGTTTATGTGTCATTCTTGTGTGGCCAATTCATAATCTGGTGTATACCATACCTTCTCGACGTGTTGCTGGGTACCTGGGTGAGATTCGGTTTGGGTTAAAGAATAGTTTGTCCAGTTAGATAAATTAGTTTCAAGTATAACATCATCCACCAGGTTTAGCAGGTCTTTTCGATTGTATCATGCCTCGAGGATTAGTGGCGAGTGTTTCCAGCTATGCCGACGTGACTTGGAATCCACAGAAGTTTTAGTCGTGTACTGTTGCTGATTAAAATATCTCTAATTTGAGCTGTAATAGTGGATAGAGAGGTAATTTGTGCAAATTTAATTGCATATAGTATTGCTGCTGCTTCTGCAGAAAAAAGACGGATGAGTAGCTGGGTTTGGTGGCTATTGTTTTGCCATTTTCGAGTAACACACTGAATGCTGTTGCTGCATCATTTTTGGAGCCATCGGCGAAGATGAAATTCCATGTGTTGTGTTTTTTTCGTAGTGTGGTGAATTCCTTTAGGTAAATATTTGGATTGCTATTTTTTTTCCCAGTAATGTAGCGATGTATATGACCATTTTGGGCAACGAAGGTATTATTTTGGAGGTATGATGATTTCATTTGATTTTGCGAAGTATAATATCCTGTACAAAGCTTTATTATCTTCTTAGCTACTTCTGATAAAATGGATTGATTGGTATTAATAACCTTGGAAACTAATCGTCCTGTCTGATGTGTTAGTATATCTTCCAGTGATAAGAGTCCTGTCTCAGTTACGATATTTTTTATGGGTGAGGAACGAAAGGCACCCAGCGAAAGTCTGGCAGCTGCGTGATATGTTGATTTCACTTTATTTAAATTCGTTTTCGAAGTATTACCGTATATAACAAGTCAGTAATCTTTTTCCAATAAAAGTTTCGTTTCCAATAAAAGTATTACATTTTAAATTACCGCAATTGAACAACTAATTTCTAATAAACGAAAAAAATTATTATTATCGACACTTGAACGACAGTAGCTCAGTGGCACAGCGTGTAGATGCGGAACTTATAAATCCTGCCGGAGTTGAAAAACATTTTATTAAAATTAAAATTCTACATCTCCAAGTCGAATTTATTTACAAATTTTGTGTTGTATGAGTGGGGTTACGCCCCGTCATCCAAACCCAACCTCTTCGGTGGATTTACTTGAAGAAACTAATTAGAATACAAACGGAATTTTCAGGCTCTCTTTACTGCCATCATAATATACTCAAGTGCACTCAAAGAATTTTTTCGTTTGTAATAAACGAAAAATTAGACAAACATACATTCGTTGGTTGTTTCGTTTGCAAGCAACATTTGATAAACGAAAAAAAAATTTCAACTCAGACAGGGTTTGAACGCGGGACTTACTTTGTAAGTTCGGCATATACAGGTTGTACCACTGAGCTACTTGCGTTCTGGTCGATAAAAACAAAGCCTATATCCAAAGCTGGGCATTAACTAGTTAATTAGTTAATAGTTAATTACCGAAGTTCAATTTTTGGTTAACTTTTAACGTTTCAGTTAATTTCGAAAACCATTAACTTTTTCATTTAACTTCAGTTAACTTTGAAACAAAACTATTTTTTATTATTGAATGTAAAAAAAAAGTAGAAATAAGGAATTCATACTATTTAATACATTTAATTTAAAAACTATTTCACAAAACAATTAAATTCACAGGCCGATATATTTCGAAGTATTTTATATTCTATTTTTATGTATGAATGGACCATTCTAAACACAATGGCGTTCTCAGCCATCACGTCAGGATATTTACATCGTATTTTCCATTTCTCAAATTTCTCCAAATACCGAAAAGCAGAGAACGCCATTGTGTTTAGAATGGCCTGTGATATTTGTTCTTAACCAAACATCATTCGTTTCATTCTTATTATTTGATATTCTAATAAAATTTGTATGGCTTTATATGAATATAAATAAATTGTTTCATACACGAAATTTCGCTTTTGATAAAAATTTTGATAATTTATTTTAAAGCAAATTTGCATATATAAACAGGGAAAATGGTTCTCTGAGTGCAGGCATTTGAATTGAATATAGTTGAAATGTGTTTTTAAAGTGCTTTTTGTAAAAAAATTTTTTCTATAGAAAATTTAACTGTTTAATTTAACTTTTAACGAAGTTAACTTTTTAATTTAACGAAGTTAAATTTTTGATTAACTTTTACCGGATTAACGAAGTTAAATTCTCGATTAACTATGATTTTTCGACCAGTTTGTCACGAACACAGTTACTTGGGCATAGTTTAGAACTGTCTCTGTTCAAAACCGATTCTCTCTTTGAGGTATCAATTGGTCTCAAACTGAGACGTTCGTATCAATTGAAAACCGGTACTTTCCAATGTTAAATTACTCTGGTTCACGTCATATACGTATTCGGACTAGGAACAGATCATTCACTAATCTTCCACCAATCACCTTGTCTACAGGGTACACCATCAACTGTTTGTAATGTAAAAAAGGCTATTATTTTTAATTTCGTGATAAAAGAACCGCGTAGATAGAAAAATACAGTCTCGAGTTGTTGGCCTCTGCAAATTTACATACTTGAATGATTTTATCAAAATCGGTTCTAATTTTTTGAACTACTTGACCGATTTTAATGACACATTCATATATCAAAATGTTGGTAATTCCATTGGCCTCGACAAATGCTATATACAAAGGTTCACTCACACGCAATAATTCGAGCCTCATTCAAGGGATATCAGAGAAATTTTAGTATTGGGTAATGAAAAAGACTGTAAAATTGTGAAAATAAAAAATTATGGCGAGCGAAGCCGTGTATATAATTATACCAATAATACTGCAGCTATGTGAATCCACTAGTCACTAGTTATGTATAATTATCCAATAGAAACTAACCGCACAAACTGCCAGTGTGTAAATTAGTTGACGAATTGCCGTAGGCACTGCATTGATTTGAGTGACAATTTGTGTCAATTAGTAAAATGCAAATTGTAGTGCAACTGTGACAACATTCTAGAACCAGTACGGAGTTGGTCAACGTCAACTCATTCGCAATTGCAAGTTAATTGAAGAAGCAACTTCGCACTAAACAATCAGTCTAAACGCACGGCCGAACATCAATGAGTAACATAAAATGTCTTCTGATATTATTAGTGAATACCATGTTGGTTTCAAGCGATTATAATGCAGCAGATAATGTTAGTATTTTGTTAGCAGATGAGGTGAATGATATACCAGCCGTGTTCCTCAAACGGCAAAGAAGGTATTTAATTTTCGAAAAAGGAGCAACGGTGGTGGTAAGTCAAGCAATGAATTGTAAAATTTTTAAGTAGAAAAAAGGTATTTTGTTTCTTGTTTTCCAGTTTCAAGGAAATATTGGCAAGTCAATTATAGCGGGCAATCCGCGCGGCTTAAATCAAATCAGCGAATATTCCTTGGCCTATGACTTGCCATCAAGTATTGAAATGCCCAGGCCAAAGAAAGTGTTAAGGAAACCAGTAACAACAACGCACAAACCAGTACATCATTTGGCATCATCATCATCATCAGTGCGGCATCATTACATGCCACCACAATACCTGCCGCACTCACGCATCTTTGACAGCAAGAAACAATTCCACGCGAAACCTCTAAGAAAAGTGTGGCGGTGTCCCAATGAAAATGTCTATACGAATTATTACGCGCCCATAAATTATGACGAAGAAGAAGAAGAAGTGGTAAAAACGCCTTGGTGTAAAGTGACTAACAAAAGTAGGAGACCGCAACTTTATAGAGCGCGAAGGATAAGGGCAGAAAATCGAGAAGAGAAGAGTGTCACTCCTAACCACACTGACCGCACGGAGACTATATTTTTCGATTTAATCGGAAAATGGGCAGAAATGTAAGTTCGAGAAAAACCAAATTAAGTGCGTAAATAGGACTGAATGGGTATAGGTGGAACCCAACTCTCTGTGAAAGTAAAATTTGAAAACAGAAATTCATAAAAAATTCATAAGAAATCCCTTAAATTAATTGTTTGGGAAGTGTTTGCTGCAAACGTTTAGTACTTTTAAGCCAACTACACTTGCATTTGTCCTAACTGAAATCGTGAACCACAAACGAACGGTCGCTTACCACAATTATACTCTTTATCAACTTCAAAGCAACATCAGTCGTACTGCAATAGTCATTTCATTCGTTTATTGCCCACCATAAAGGCAGTCCGTGGCTTGTTGTGCTTCAAATGTATTCCCGCCACCACAAAGAAAATGGTGCAAAGTATTTTTGATGGCTGCCCCATTTTTCGAGTGTGAAAATCGTTCAATTAAAATTCATTTGTTTTTTTCAGGCACGGCTATGATGCGCGTTACTGCATCATGCGTACCCTATGTGAGTCGCAACATTTACTGCTGCCGCACGGATATTTGCTCTTTCACGACTTAGTGCGCATTTTGTTAAAGTAAGTAAAGTGAAAATGCTGGCTGGCAATCAATAATAACAACAACGGAAACGAACACATAAAATGGCTTATTTGCACCTTACCCCAGGACTCCCCAATTTGAACCGTTCGCCACTACATATGTCCGTACATTATTTTACAGGGCCGCTCTACCCTCCGCCAGGCGTCACGCCGCATTCAGCAGGTCCATTTGGCGCGCAAATCCAAACGAGTGCTCACAGCTTTATGGACCGCACTGTCGCGTCAGTTTGCTGGAACATTTCACGACCGCGATGCATGGAAAATTTATGTAGTTTGTTTGCTGGGCTCATGGCTGTAAATAAAAGTCAACTTTTTTTTTCTCCACCGTCACTATGATTTTTTTGCAAATGGAGTTTTTTTTTTATTTTTGGTTAGCTGTTATGCAATAATTACATTTGGTTGGGACACACACACACACAGATACAACATCGACTCACGCTCTGTCTACACACCAATACATTTACACACTTGATTGTTGTTTGCTGAATTTCCCAACCTCTTGTGTGTGTGTGTGTGTGTGAGAGATTATTTTTTTCAGTGCTCAAATAAAAAAAATTCAAAATAAAAAAAATTAAAATAAAAACTGTAATGAATGCTGCCGTAAAAATTGTTAGTACAGTTTAAAGTTATTTTCAACTGAAATTTTGCAAATATATTCTGTGAGACGATGGCTAGAGACACTGCAACTTGCATTTTTAGGTGTCCCTAAAGGGGAAATATATGCGTGTTAGCTAAGTAGGATCTCGGAGAGGTTTAAGGGTACCAAAAGGGGTGTAAAGGAGGTCCATTTGGTCTAAAGACGGCTATGATATATACATATGAGGCGCCCAGTCTGAGTACATTAGCACTTAGTGAATTTCAATTTTGATTGTAGTTAACTGAAAATTTTATAAATCTTTACTAACATTCCCCCGATAGTGTAAAAGAATTTACTGTCCATTTTATTTATTTAAATAAAAATTGTATTTCCTTTTATTTTGCATTTTAATGTGTAAAAAAAATAAAATTTTTATTTATCTGTTATTTGTCAGCAAACGAACAAATGGTCCGGTGCCTTAATAAAAAAAAATGTATATTCACAAGAAATTAAATAAAGAGAATTAAATGAAATATTGGCACAAAAAAAGCAAAGGGCACTTTTTTGCATTTACAATTTCATGCTATTTGTACGAGTTTATCCTGCGTTCAGCTACGACCAAATTTAATAAAATAATTTACCCTAACAGCTGAAGTTGTATTGGAAAGTGAACGAATTCACTAACTGTATGGATATGTGTGTGTGTGGCGGATTTTTTTGGGTCACTTAAAATGTTAATAATTCAGCATATTGTTAGCTCAAATATTTGGTAAATAAAATTTGGTAATGTGTGAAAATATTTCGTTAGTTCCCAAAAAAAAAAAAAAAATAATAAAGGAAACAAAAAATAAATTTTATTTACTTTAAAAGTAAATTCAATAATATTTTGAAAAAAAAATAAAAAACCTAACACGATTGAGTGGTAGGTAAGGGTAATTCGATTTTGGATTGGAATATGGTCAAAAAGGGTATTTTTTTCGCTATTTGTTTTTCAACAAAAATGTATGGTAAAAATTCTGTTGTTAACTAATTTGCTTTGTATGTCAACGTCAGAAAAATACAGCTTCCAGTGCCTCACCGTTTTCCTAGATCAATTCGATTGAATTAAGTAAAAAACTAATTTTCAATATTACTCATACGCCCTATGGGATAGTCGAAATAGGGTATGCTGGGGTAGCTGTAACAATGGGGTATAATTGACTAGAGCCCGACCGATAAATCGGCTTCGGCATCGGCTTCGGCCGTTATCGGCCAAAAACTTACATTCGGCTTCGGCTTCGGTTTTTCCGAAAAATGGCCGAAGTTTTGGCCGAAGCTTTTCAATTTTTTTCCTTATTTTTGCGACACCGAAAACCAAAACTTATTTTTTACGATACGATTTTCTAGCCCACATCACATCTAAATTCTTACTGATTTTCTTGAGACTTGAATGTAAAATTGTGTAATTGATGGAATTTCCAATGGGACATAAGAGGCCCACAAAACAAAAAATATGATTAAAATTTAAATTAGTAATCATCGAATATTGAGTGAATCTCGCCTCAAATTGAGTGGCACGAGGTTAAAACTGACACAAAGTACATCCTTGGACATTTTCTGGGTGGATTACTGAATTTTAAATATAGATTTAGAAGCTACTACTTGCCCTGATGTCTATGTTAAAAGGAGTCCTGGTAAACTGTATGAAATTTCAAATATAGGGGTAGGAGGCTCACGGAAGGATTCTACCTTTTAGAAATGTAGCCCAAATTGCTGCGCCAACATATATGAAAAGGTGCTGAAATCCAGGACCGTTTTTGGTAAAATTTTACATTTAAAGTTCAAAGCTTCACAGGTGGTTTTTACCATCAACTAGAACATCCTTTGCCCATCACCTGACGGATTTGGGGAGTCCTGAAAAAACAGCTACTTAGATGGATTTATTCTGTGAAGAATTCTCTACAATTTCTTCTAAATTCCCATTATTTTAAGCTTTACTCCAAATTTTTAAAAGTGATTTTAAAAAAATCCAATTGTTCTTACACGGGATATATGGGATAATTTGAGGCTATTGTTAGTTTTGACCTAGGATTTGTTTGTGAATTCTTTTGGTTACTTTTATTATTTGTTTAAATACATTTTACGTTTAGAACGCGTTCAGAGGAAATTTATTAAGTTTGCTTTGAGATCTCTGCATTTTGTTGATCCATTGCCTTCTTACGTTTCTCAAGTATTCAAGAAAAAAGGCGAACTCTACAATCCCTTCACTGCAAAGTGAACCCATATTTTGGTGTGTAATTTTACACACAACACACATTTTTAAGTGTATATTTATTTTGATAAATAAAAAAAACACACATTCAAGATTTTGGCATGTTCTATTCTACAGTGTTTATACACGCAAAGTTGTGTGTAAAATGTGTCTACAAGTTTTACACACTTTAGGTGTGTATGAAAAACACATTTCACTTTGCAGTGTTGTTTTTGTGTATGACATCATTTGTGGTAACATTGATTGTCCATCATTGTTAGAATTAATTTAGTTTGAAGTATCTAATAAATGCTTGAGGCGAAATGATTTATTTTTCATTAAGTTTCATAGATCAAACTATGCCATTAATGAGCTCTATCTCATTTTAACAAAATAAATGGCAATTTTGATATTGATTTTTCTGTTACCAGAGTTTCATTAAAATTGTTTTTGAATGAGGTGTTTTAATTGTTTTTAAAATTATTTTTCCAGTTTTTAGTTTTTATTTTTATTGTATCCATAGACATAATAAACAGAATTAAATTGAAATTGAAAATTTGAGCGCGTACGGTGTTATGGAACCGTTGACGGTAATTCGCTGTCAATAGTGAAACGCACGCAACTCGATGGAATTGCACGGAGTTTCGGTGGAGTTGGTAATGCGACAGAGCAGTTGCCGCCGAACTTTGGCCAAGATGCGGGCCAAGAGGGTCGTAGCGCCAAATATTCATTTACATTTTTTTTTATATGCCTTATATATGGTTTTTTCTATACCTATGACAGATGCAATTCAGATAATTTATTAATAACCAAAATGTTAATATCCAAGCAAAACCTTTAAAAAAATGATCAAATACCCTAACAGATGCATTTTGCTACCATCACCTGTGCGGAAATGGTAATTTCCATTCCTTTACAAACTTTACAAACATTATGCATATTCATCATACATGCCATGTCTTCTCCACACCCTACCATAGGCAAACAAACACATATGTAAAGTTTGTGCTAAGGATTATGCAGCAGGCAAACGGGTATAAGTGTTGGTGTGTTTGTATGCCTTAGTATGTGCGTGTGTGTTGGTGCATTCTAGTGCAAAAATCAGAACTTTTTAACTTTTGAGCTGTTGAATTTTTTGGCACCACTTGTGCATAATTACATGCAGGCTATCGTGCATATATACTTGCCTGTCCTATGCCTGTATGGGTGTGTTTGCATGCAAATAAGAATATTTTATTTGCCAAAATTTTAGTTTGATTTATTACAGGAAAGATGGGAAGGGGTAGAACACACAGAAAGATAAAGTTATTGATTATAATGATTTTAAATAAATTTTAAATAAAATCTGAAAGAAAGAGAAGGTTTCAGTACACTTAATCATTTTGAAGGGGAATTATTGTAATTTAATTTAATTCAATTTAATTTTCAATTGTGTGTCTGCCGCTAGACTTTTGACGTTTCAGATTTTCCAGTTATGCTCATAGAACGGGCCATTTAACAATCACCGCCGCCGCTAACACTTTAAGTCAACACAATTATAAATGCTCTTTAAAATTCTATTTACATGACTTAAACGATTTTATAGGCCACAACAGCGGCCCGTGCAAAGTTCTTCAGTCTTCTGGTAAATCTTCGACAAAAATGTTGCCTCACCGAAATCTTTCTCTACTCGTTCTGGTATCGTTTAGTTTGTCGTTGGCAGGGGCCACCTTTAGTCCGCCAACGGCTGGAAAATCCACAAGAAAATTACTCTCACGTAAGCGACGGTATATTGCATTTCCGGAGGGCTCTTCCGTTTCGGTGAGTTTGCTAAACAATTTTGCATAAATTTTGTGTTTTTTTGCTTTACCCTTTTCGGTTGTGCTCTTTTTCTCTCTTCTTCTTCCCTTTGCTGGTGCTGCCTGCAGGCGGCCATTTGTTTGACCATCGGCGTTATTGGCAATCCGCATACGGACTATCTCAGTTGGGCCGTAAATTGGGGTGTGGCCTATGACCTGCCCAACTATACGTGGGCACGACAAAATGCTCACGGTTTTAAGAATGATTTGAATAAATCCAAGCCCACCGTACAGCGGCGATCACGCAGGGATTTGTATGAGAAAATTGAAATGGCCATTGAAAAGTTAGTGGAAAATTGTTGGAAAAGTTGTTAAATTACGAATACTTTATTATGCACATTTTTAGCATGGGCTTCAATGGTCACGCCTGCATAGCTCGCGCTCTATGCGAAAGTTCTAAATACTTGCATCATTATAAGGAGCGACGCGGCAATATGATTGAGGAGATTGTCAAAAAAATATTCAGGCAAGTTTAGAGAATGTAATCCATTCACCTGAACTAACTCAAGTAATCACCATTTTCCAATAGTCTACCTGCCGAGCGTGTCCATGGCCATGAACCCGATGCCATACATCATTACGATCGAATCTATCGACGTTCGCGTAGAGAAGTGCGTGATTGCAGCTTGGAATACAGTCAGTGTCACTTTTCGTTACTTGAACTGGCTTTGGGCAAGTATTCCGTTGAGCCCACCAAGCATGGCACGTTAGGCATGATGCCTTCGCACTCATTTATGTGATGAGCCCGTGAAACGATATTAAATGTATTTATAGTGTAAATAGTGAAATTAAAAATAACGAAAAATTGCAATATGATATTTACTGTTAGTTGGATTAAATAACTGCTTGGTTCAAGTGAACCGTAACTGACCGAAATTAACATTATAAGTATTTCCTCGAAATGCCTTTTCAACAGTGGTATCCTAGAGGTAGATATCCGGAGCAGCCACTACTAACACGTGCAACATATTTCGAAGAAGACCAAGCGTAATTTGTTGCATAAGAGTTGTAATGCTACAAAAAAAAAAACATTAATCGTAAATTATGCAACATAATAAGTTGCAAAAAAGTTGCAAATATGTTTTCTGCAACATTATTCCATCGAAGTTGCACAAATGTTGCTTAATTGTTGCATTTCTTTACAGCCTATTTTTTTTATAGATATGTTGCAGTTACTTTGTAAATTGTAAAGAAGAAAAGACAATGTTCGCATTGAAATATTTCAAAATGAATAAAAATATTTCTTTTACCCAAAAAAACAAAGTGTTCAGAAAAAATAGTAAGAAATGGAAATTTTATGAAAAAATAATCAATTATTTAAGAGGGTGACTTGCACTTTTGTTCTATGATTCTATTACAAGATATCGCTTTTAGTCGGTCATTAGATATTATATGTCACTAGACATTTCTTGTCACTTTGGCAGAAGAATACGGATGAAAAGTAAATTTCTCCACGTTGACTGTAAGAAAAACGCAAACAAGAAATAGCTGTTCGATGGACAATAAGTTCCAGTGACGTCACGCCAAAATAGCAATAACAACGATAACCGAGAAGGCGGCATCATTGTGTCTATCCTTTTTTAAATTTTACAGTTGTTGCAAAAGGGCTTTCATAACAAAAAAAGTTTAATTATAGTTCCTGCAACATAAAAGAAAATTGTTTTCAACTTTTTAATCCACCATATTAAAATATTTCTACCTGCAAATTTGAATTTTGTTTATAAATTGGTTTGGATATAAAATTAATAATTATGATCAAAAAAATTTTAACAAATTGGGTTTAATTAAAAACAAACAGAATTTATTATTATCAAAATGTTTGCTTATATTTGTTATTTTCCGATGCGCGTGAAAAATATATGGGGTAGAATGATACATTTCACAGTAAATCTTCAAGCATTTTGAAGAAACTTTCATTTTAATGTCCGATATATGTTTTTGCAGCTTGACGTGATTTTATAAATGGCACAAACCCCCACATGATTTGGAAACGAAAAATAAATTTTCAATATATTTTAATGAGAAATATGTTGCAATTCATGTTTTGAAACCTAGGATAATTTCTATCGCAATTCGAGACTTAGGCCCTTTGCCAAATGGAAAATATTGCGGCGAAAAACGAAATTTTGACAGTTCATTCGCATTCGGCATCGTGCATTTTTTGTGGAAACTTAATTTCAATATCTTGATTTTTTAAATACTTACCACTATCCACCTCGAACAAAACCTTAGTGATGAAATAAAACAATTTGAGGTATAATTTTTTTTTAAAACAAATTATTTTCATTCATTTTTATTTAATAACGCGTAACATTTATTTATATAATAATTATTTTATATTTACTTTTTTATCTTTCACATTTCTCAATTAATGTTGGTTTTGCTTTAATTGGATTTGCTGTTTTTTGCTTTGTTTTTTTTTTTTGTTTTATTTTGTTATTATATTTCTTATATATTAAATTTATTTATTAATAATACTTTTAAATTTATTAATTAATGTAGTCTATTTTTTATACAGTGTTGCATTTCTTTCAATTTTGCAATGGATTTTTGTTTTGTGGTTGCAATTCTTTTGAATGTTTTCTTTTTCGTAGTTAAGTTGCATTGTGCGCACACGGATTGAGTGTGCGTGAGGGTGAGTGTGTGTGTGTGTGTTTGGATGTGGCGTGGGTGTGGTGTGGGTGTAATTGAGTGTGTTTTGTGTGCCTTAAGGACAGTTATGAGAGCATCGTCAACGTCTTTATATGCGAAATGTTTTTTTTTGTTTTTTAAATATTTTTACATACAACTATTAAATTTGCTTGAGTGTAGCTTTTTTTTTTCTTGGTTTGTATTTTTTTCTTCTTTTTTGGTTTACTTCATATGTGAAATGTAAATGCAATTATTTTCGCTTTTTGTTTTTTGTGTTTTTTTGTTATATATTTGCCGTTTTAATTCGTTTTACCAAGTGTATAGTTTTTTTTGTTTTAATTTAATTTTAAATACTTTTAAAAAATGCGCAATTTTACACTTAATTAATTTTTTAGTAGTTAGTAGTTTTTTGTTTTTTTTTTCCTTTTTTTGTTGTATTTTTTTTTGTATTGTAATTATTTTTATTTTATACAAACCTGCATTGTTGCAATGTAAATTTAAATACGTTAAATTTAAAATTAAATTTAAACTTTAGTTGTAGTTGTAGCGAACCCGCACGCCACAGTGCACAGTGGCCCAGTGTCACAACTAACAGCACGCGCAAATTTCAGTCAGAGTCGGGTACGTCAGTCGGTCAGTCAGTCATGACGGTCAATTTGCAGCGACGCAGGGTTGTGTTTTGTGGTGTTGTTTTCCCAGTGATTTCATTTCATTTGCTAGCTAGCAAATAATTGTTTTTTTTGGTATTTTTTTTCTCATTTGCAAGTGCATTTAAAACTCTACGCTAAAATATGACAAATGTCAGAAATGAACTAATTTTTTCTTTCTTGTTGTTGCTAAACGTTGGAAATATACACAAAATCAATTTGAATTTTTTACTACAATGCATACAAAAAATATATCATCATCATCATTTACGTTTACGTGTTTAACTGTTAATGTTATAAATTTAATTATTGACACTTATACAAAAAAATAAATAAATAATAGAACACAGTTACATTTAAAAACCATAAATTATACATCGTTTCATGCTATGTATTTTGTGTCATGAGATTTGTGACTGGTTTGTTTATTTTTACTTTGCGTTTTGCTTTGTTTGTTTTCGGTTATCCCATAAATTCTATACACATTCGCTTATGTGGTAGTTTTGTTTTGCTATGAAGTTTTAAATGTTTGCGTTTGTATGCGTGTATATATGTATATGTGTAATTAGTAGTTTAATTTGCTGGCTTAGTTCGTAGTCGTTATTTTTGTGTTACAATGTATGCAAAAAGTGAAAAAATTTTGTATTAAAAGTTTAAATATGTTTGTTTTTTGTTTGTTTTCCTTACTGTGTTTAACTACATTTTTTTGTTTGTTTTTCTTTTTCGGTTGGTACTTACTATACATACAAGTGAGTTTAGTATTTTTGTTTTGGTTTGAGTTTGAGTTTGAATTGTATTCGATTTAACTACTTTTCTTATGTTAACGAAATATTTTACAAAAGCGAGTACAATTGATACAAATTCACTGCTACAAATTCGTTAATTTAATGTTGGTTTCTTCGTTCTCCTTTGAGTGGGGCTGGGAGAAAGGGGACAAGGGAATGAAGACGGGAAGGTATAACAATGTAAGTTTAAGTAATTGTTTTGCTTTTACTCATAATTAAATAAACAAAAGAAAATAATTTTCAGAAATATGTACTCCCAAATAATTGTGGTTCTAAGCGTCATAGTTGCATATGAGACACTGACAGTTATTATGTTTCCATTTTCCATTATATTCATTATATTTTATTCGTTTTTTCTCTGGGTACTTTAAGAGGAATGTGGAATAATTCATATAAAATAAATGTAATTCTAAGAATAATAAAGAAAAGATCTGAAACTGCTGACATTTTGAATTTCTTTAAAAGTACTTTGTACCATAAAGATGACTTCTCAACATGACTCTTGATGGTAGCAGTAAGTAGTTGGGCAACATGAACCATAGCTCAAAAGACCATAAGTGATCAATTGTATCACCAATGCAGGACATCTCCACCATCCCAGTTCCAAGGAGAAATTTTCAAACTTACAATTATCACATTAATGTAAAATATTTTATTTTTTCGACCTTAATTGTATATGATGATTTTTGGTTACTTGTTCGGGCTCTAGGTCATGTTTCCACTAAATTTTTAAAAAACTCTTTTTATGTTTTTAAAAAATTTTGTAATTTATTTTCGATGTTTCGGACTAATACTAATACTAATATTAGCTTGACACTCACAACAAGTGAACTGTCATTTGATAATCATTTTTCCTGAAGACGGACACCAAAGGGGTCCGAAAAATTTTTTAAAAACATAAAAAGAGTTTTTTAAAAATTTAGTGGAAACATGACCTAGAGCCCGAACAAGTAACCAAAAATCATCTTATCACATTATTATAGAAAGCCCCAAAACTAATACTAATTGTACAGTTGTACAATGGATCTTTGAAATGTAGAGATATAGATGAGGACGCTCATATTAAGGTAATGAGGTGTACGTATATTTTCTCAATTATTACCTAAGAATTGATAGTCTCACCGGAGTTTCCTTTGCTGGACTAGTGCTTCAGATTGTTACAGTAAGAATTCGAGTTCGTAAAGAACATACAGTTCATTTAATCTTCAGTTAACTAAGCCAAACAGAATTTGCTTCAATTTTGTACTTAGAAAATTCTTAAATAAATTCTGACGTGTTCCATTGTCAGAGCCACAAAGTCCTTTGCGTCAAAGTTTCATCTCATTGTGTTATCAACGTAAGTGAAACATTAAGAACTCATCTGTTGCTCACGAAGACGAGAAAAAATCATTTAGAAAAACGAGAAGAATTATTTTTTCGCTCATCTGTTCCATATGCTAATTTCTTGTTTTTTTTTTATCGATGAAAAAAGACAATTATGAATGAACAAAGTGGGCAATATCATGTCAGAATGGTGGAGTTGGCCATCGGTTGGACACTGGATATATCACAGTTCAACCATTCCATTGACATTATGATTTTTTATTTTAATGTATTCCTGTTTTTATTTTCTTTTAAGGAATCGAATTTAACAAACTTTCTGAAACATATGTATGTGATTACATAATTTGTGTGCTTAGTCCAGTAGGCAGACATTTTTTTGGTAGCCTGCACAGTAGAGCTGTACAAAAATAAAACACAAATTTTAAGTTCTTTTTAGATCAAGAAAAATACGAGAAAAAACCATAATTAAGCATTTTTGGCGGAAACCACCCTAGAATTAATTAAAAAACATTTTCGTAAAAATTAAAAAAAAAAAAATTAATAATAAAAATAAATTTTATAATGAGAAAAATACTATAAAAAACCAAAATTATTGGTTTTCCCCACAAATATTTCATAAAAATTCTGTTTAATAAAAAGCATTTGGAGGTATTTTGCCACATAATAACTTTTTGTGATCATCTGGTAGCACTGTTCGCCAGATGTCAATGACTACCATCGCTTCCATCGGCGGAATAAAAAAACAGCTGATGGGCATTGCGATGGTCGGCAGTGATGCCACCAGAAGAGCAAAAAAAGTTATAATGTTACAAAAAATTTCTAAATCTTTTTATTAAACAGAATTGTTGTAACCAATAATTTTGGTTATTTCTTGTATTTTTATTATTTTAAAAAGTTTTTTTAATAATTAATTTTTTTTTTTTAATTTGTACGAACATGTTTTTTAATTAATTCTAGGGTGGTTTCCGCCAAAAATGCTTAATTATGGTTTTTTTCTCGTATTTTTCTTCATCTAAAACGAACTTAAAATTTGTGTTTTATTTTTTTCCCCCATACAAGTGTTAGCCCGTTTTGGCCTTTGCGGGCCGGGTTGCCGTTATCGGATCGGCTTGAAATTTGAAACTTTTTTTTTTTGGACAGCTCTACTGCACAGCATCCCTTATATTTACAAAAGAAACAATTTAAACAAATAAAATGTTTTTAGATTTCGTTTAAAATTAAGAATTTGGGGAAGATCAATCATAGTTCATATAGATTTCGTGTAAAATTCTTTTCAAAATCGTTTAAAATCCATACAATCCGGGAATTTTACACAGTATGATTGTCCGAAATTGTACCCCTTACTAATTCTGGAATGACTTGAGAAATGTGGTGGAGATCCTTTAAAAATTGTCAGGTTTATGGTTTGTGCAATCTGGGGTATTCCACGTAACACATAATCAGACTGGTGGAAATCCCTTTTTTTATTATTTTTATTAGAAATACCACTCACTGTTCGACAACCTGATTCTGAAATAAGGATAATGTCTCAAAAATTGGTATCACTGATCACGAATTTGATCTTTGCTACCTCATACCAAATCAGTATAACATTTTAGAACCACAACCATTGGGAAACGCCGCTCTTTAATTTACAATTCAGTAATAAAATTATTCAACATTAAAGGCGGAAACAAATTAAAAGTAGTTTCAAAACAAATAAATGTCGAAAAAAAATTAAAAAATTAGCTAAAAAATTATAAATATTTGATCTCTGTACTGTACTCTTGGTACATGATAGTTCAACTGTGGGGGTATTTAGCAATGGAATTTTAATTGTATTGTTTTTGTTTCTTTTGGTATTGTTAATTTTGGCTAATTGCTTTATTTTAATGAATTCTTATACAGTTTCGCACCTCCCGCATTCTAATTTAAAAAACTTCCATTAAAATTGAAACCGATTTTATGCCACACGCTGATTTTCTTCATATTCTATTATGTTGTTGTTATTAATTTAATTTCACTATTTGAGTAAGTACTAAACATTTAGTACTAAAACTGCAATACTAAAATGTACTTACATACACACAGTGGATGGTAGGAAGGGGAATAGGCTCATGCTATTTTAGTAAAGTTTGGGAAAAAATTGGGTAGACAAAAGAAATCAGAAAAAGCCGCAGAGGGGAAAATAGTTTAATAGAAAAAAAAATGTATCTCGAAGACTGTATCTTTTCGATTGTTTCACTGAAAACTGCTTCTATTGTCAGGTACATTATTTTTTTCTGCAAATATTTGCTTTTAATGAAATACACACATTTGTGATGAAGTGGGTGCATGAGTGCATGAAGGGGTTTTGCATTAAAAAGTGTGTAAGGGTGTTTTCTTTTTTTTACTGTAAAGCGGCGAAAAGTGTAGCAAAAATGTTCGTAGTAGTTGCGTAGGAAATTTGTACCTTTTTTTTTTTGGTAGTAGTGTAGAGTTTTTTTTTTGTTTTGTAGAAAAGTTTGTAGGCATGCTATTCAAGCAAATGAACACAAAGTGGATCTGTGTGAAAGTAGTTGTGTCAGGGTTACTAGAGTTCATGTTATGCAAAAGAGAAAACAAGTAGGAAATCGATACTGAAGTGACAACTGAAAGGCTAGAACAAAAATTCTATAAACAAAAAGTGTGGATAATATTGAAAGTTGTGGTAATTGGTAATTGCTGTGTGGACTGCCTTTGCACTTCGTTCGACGTGAAAGTAGGTTTTGGGTGCAGAAAGTTTAAACCTAGCCGAAACCCCCTCTTTCGATGGGGCTGGCGTCTGTTGGTTTGGATTTTTTTTGAGCCATATGCAGACACTACAAAAAGACGACCTTTGATTGGAAGACATTTGATTTTTAAATCAGGGTCATGCCGCATGTTATTTCGAATTGTTTTTTGTTTTTTTTTTTTTCGTTAATATTTTGTGGTATTTTTTTAAATTTATATTTTTTATATTCTATTTTTAAACTGAAATTGTGTTGACTAATTTGAATTTAATTGCAAGGAAACAAAATGGAAAATATACAAAAAATTGTGTTTTACGTTTACTATTTACTCGTAATTGTTAATTCGTTGTTTGAGATCTGAACAAATTGTACTTAAATAAATTCTGATTTCTTTCTGCTTCTTCTACGTTTTGTTTTTTTTTAATTTAAAGTCATTGCGAAACATATTTACTTTGTTTTTGTGGTTGTGGTTAAGTGAGTTTCATACAAAAAGAATAAAGGAAAAATTTCTTAATAATTTGTTAATAAGTTAAACTTCCAGTTAAACTACATATCTTTCAAAGTTTATCCAGATGGCCGCTTGAAGCAAGACAAATGTCTTTGTTTAGCATCTCAGTGCATAGTTACTAAGCGTGATCCCATTCAACAACTAGAAGCTGAGCCATTAGTCTGATTTTAGACAGAACGTAAAAATAGTAGTTACAGGGAACTATTTTCGGTCCGACTGAAGCTAAAATACCCTGCCTATACATTTGTGTAACATTTCAACTTTGTTCCGCTTTATTTTAAATTGTTCCTGTTCCAATTCTATTCCGTTCCATTTTTAAGTTTGTTCCAATTTAATTATGTCCCAGTTCCATTTCCAATCCGTTCCCGACATTATTTTTAACCAAATAAGGAAGACTATGGAGCAATGTTGCCCATTTTCAATACCGTTCAATTAGAATCAGTCAGTGGATCAGAAAGGAACGCTCACTATAAACCAGTGCCCGGCACTGCATAGTTTCGTGAGGCCGACAGTAATAGTAATTTTCACACAGCCACGTTCGGCAATTCACACGCAAGCGGAAGCTGTTTGATCAAAGCATGCTTTAACTGCAGTCAGACTCAGCTTGACGGCATGTAATTATATAATATTATGTGTGCGTGCGTTCGGGTTTGCCTAGGACGGCTATAAGCCATTACTCAACAACCCTATGAACGAGGGCCGAAAAAGCCTTCATCGATTTGAGCGATAACCAAAGCTTTAAAGCTCTGGAATGTTGTTGATGAACACTGCTATAAACCAGCGATGCTCATAAGGTACAGCTTTAACACACCGATAAAAGTTCGTTTGCGGAGCTAAAACATCCAGTTTCAGAGTCATGCGAGTGCGTTCTCAGTTTTATGTAATCAATGAAGAGACAAAAAAAATGCTTCGCATTAAGCTCTCCAACACACTCACAAAAAAATGTAATTACATATGTTTGGACACCACTGCCATAAACCCATAAAATTATGTCCCATGAAACCCCCGGAAAGTATGCTTTCATTATTGTTGAGGTTCGTTAAAATGTAAGGTTTGTGAATAAACCTGAAATGCACATATTGATGACTCATTGCGCTACAAATGTATATCAGAGGGAAATCTGGCCATACTACACTCCTATAAAAATGAGTCAATTGGATCCAATACTATGGAAATAATAGTGGAAAATAATTAAATTAATAGGAAAACTGAATAAATTTCGTTTTCAATAGTGTTTCAATAGTATTTGCATCCCATTGAATAATTTTTTATAGGTTTTTTTTCTGAGTGTATTTATGTACGTATGCTTTTACCGCTGAGCCAACGATATGTCAATAGTCTAGCATTTCACAGCTCTCATGTCATATTTTTAAGCAAAATGCCACTAATTATATCAGAATGCGTTGATAGCCCAATTTCGCAAACGAATTTGTCTATTCGCAAAAACTACCAGAAATGCAATTTGCAAAAAATAAAATAGATTTTTTTTGCCTCAAGTAGTTTCTCGTAAGTCCTAAGTATGCTTCGTTTGAGAGTTGCATGAAGATGATGAATTGGTTTCGCATGGTTTCTTTGAATGATTAATCTTTGATGCTTGCCTGCTGCTTGCCTACTCTTCCTACAACACCTAATTTTGTTTAAGCGGACACGTAGTGTGATACGTTATTGTACCTGTATCTATACTCGAGAACTCCTGGGTTCAAAGAAACTAGATTAATCTGAGGTACATATCGCTGTGAGACTTGCTCTAATGTAAAGAATCCAAGGAGCATTAGAATTTAGTGCTTCCCCTGGACCAGAAATGACATATTAGCATATAAAACCAAATTCCTCTTTCGAAGTAGACTCTTTGTAATTATGAATGTTGGAACGAGCATGCTGTCACCTCTTCAACTTCATTCAACAACATTCTCTTTCTCCTCATTCAGCAGTGAATGTCAGTTGCTAGCGAATTAAGTCTTGTCAAAAGCTATAGATTCTACTACTTTGAATGTAATTTTTAAAATATTCCAGGCTGTTTTTCAAATGAAATATTTTCTTGAATGGAAATCTAAAGCAAAGGTGTTGCAAACTCATTTAACCACAAACGAAAAAAAGTCCGCACGTTCATAAATTCATATCAAAACCATAAATTGCTTTTTGAACACCCTGTAAAAATGTTGTTTGGTTTTGTTTTGTTTATTTGTTTGCTGCTAACATATCTCATATGTATGTGTATGAAAACTAACCAAACGTAAAAATAATAACTTTAATACACTAACAATAAAATGTACGCTAATATTTACATAAAAATAATACTTAATATTTTGTTTGTTTTTTTTTTGGAATTTAGGCATATGTACTGTTAAGTTTTGCTTTGCTTTTGTTTTGTTTTGTTTTTTGTATACTTTTAATTTATGACAATTGCATTTATATGTACATTGTTGTTTGCTTTTTTTCTAATTAAATGTTTTTGTTAATTAAATTTGCATGTTTGTTGTAGTCATAATTTCTATTTCATTAGTTAGCATAATTAATTGATTTACTTAATCTTTAATTTAGTTAATTAGATTCCAGCACAATGAGTACGTTTTATGTATTTACAAGATGTCAATATTAAATTATTGACTTTTAATATTAATGGTTTTTATATTTAATACAACTTACCCACAATGTTAACTTCGAGCCCCGCGTGTTTACAATTTTCATGCAAATTTATTTTGTTTCTAACATGTTTTGTTTTACAATTATGTTTATTTCTTTTTTTATATAATTTATTAGCTACTGGATTTTTTCTTACAATTTTTATGTTTTTGGGTATTTTTTTTTTTTAGTAAGTAATAACAAAAAAATTACTTTACATGGCTTTTTGCTAAGTGTGTGTGTGTGTGTTTTAACTTTTTCTTATGTCTTGTTTGTGGCAGTTATTAATTACCGTTTTCCATTTAAATACTAATTAAGTTTAGTTTTTATTCATTTTGTTTTCTGCTATATAAAATTGTATTTTATTAGTTATAATTAAATTTAAAAATGTACCGTGACACAATTGAGAAGGTCAAAAAGAGTGATAAGAAAACAAATCATTTTCAAATGAATGTGCTTTTTTGTTTTATTTGCTATTTTACAACAGTTTTAGGTAGGAGAAATGAAAAGTGTTAATTTTAATTTTTTCTTAAAGAAATCAAAATGTTTCACTATTTGTACACATACATCTAAAAACACAACCAATGAGAGCATATATTCTTTAACGTTTACTTCATTAATTTTACTATTTTTAAATAAAAAAATCAAAGGGTTTTTCTTTTTAATTTTAATTGTTAATTATTTTTATTTTGCTGTAGCGTGTTGATTTTCCCAATATTTTTTTTTCTCAATAAAAATGTTCAAAATTAGTAACACAAAAAAATTCAACATTCAACCATATCTTTTTTTTTTTTGATAAATATATTATTTATATTTATGTTTTTATTATTTTTTTTTTAGTTTTCACAGAAAAGTTACACCTTTACTTGTCAATTTGTTGCAAAATAGTTTTATTATTTTCTGATTGTCTAAAAATTGAAATTAAATTAGAATTGTGGTTTTAATAAAAACAAAATAATAAAGTACATTGAAATAAAAATAAGAACAAAGCTAATAAAAAATGTAAATTAGATAAAATGTAAATTAAAAAAATAATGTTAAGTTTTTGCTCATAATTATAAAAAAATCATTAGAAACTTCTCGCGAGTACCTATAGTATAGAAGATTTTTCATGTCCAACAATCCAGTAATCTTTACGGTTACATTAAGGAATCTTAGAGCATTCAAAAAATCCATCTATCGGCAAGGATGTGTAACTATCATAAAATACCACCTACATCCATTAGATTCTTCTATGAATTTTCTCCTTGGCCTAAGAGCTCTGCTGACCATGATCATGTGTGAGACAATCAATACCAATTCAGTGTCTACGTTGTTGAACGGATAATCGGATAGTCTTTCGAAAATGTTACCCTAAAGCAATCCAGCCCAGAAAAAGTTATCTCTATCTTGTAAGGCCGATTCCATACTGGAAACCCGGTCCATATTCAGCATAAATCCCCAAAATAAAATTTAAAAAAAAAATGTTTTAAATTAATAAATAACAATTCTTAGGATGAGGAAAATTCAAGAAATAATCAAAAATATTTCCCTTAGGGAAATGGGTGGTGTGAATAAAGGAATACTAAATGCGGTTTGCATTCAAAACTAAATGGATATAGCATTTAGTATTCCTTTATTCACACCACCCATTAAGACCCAATTTTCCTGAAAAAGCGCATAATTTAGGTTTTTTTCTTGTATTTTTTTGGGATCAACCCCGAAGGTTAAATTGATGTTTTGGCCAAGTTCAGACCAAATGTTATATTTGGGTCAATTGGATTGAGCAGAAGAGAACCATTGAACATCCGTGGGTGGAACCCACTGCAGAGTGACTTGAAAAACTAAAAGTTGCGCTAGTGTGAGATTGACGATGCATGCTAGTCGCAACATATACCAACAACCGGTGATGCAATGGACGACGAATTTTGGCTTTGTTTTAAGGTATTTATAGAAATCAACCGAAGAGTATTTCAGCTTACATTACACCAGTTCCAGGCAAACCCTAACGCACGCACACACAAATATTATGTGCTTGTGTGCGGTCAAGGTGAGTCTGACTGCAGTTAAAGCATGATTTGATAAAAAAAAACTTTTGCGTGCGTTTGAATTGCCGAACGTGTCTGTTTGAAAAATACAATTATCTTCGGCCTCGCGAGGCCATGGAGTGCCGACCACTGCATTACTCGGTCAGAAACGTATTCAATGTTTCCACATTTGATCGAGTTTCGTTTGACATCCAAGTTTGATTTAATGCAGAAAAGACGTGTTCGTAATATTTTGGGAAAAAAACATGATGCTGTTTTGGACTCTAAGCACCTAAGTACTCTAAGTACTCCGCTTCATAATACATACTTTGTATAGTTACGGGTTTTGATGTCAACTGCATGAGTAATTTCTGTATTCAATAAGAATCATCTCACGGCAACGTAATTAAATCACCTTTCTGACTTCCAGACCGAGAACTCCTCGGTCTTGGTGAAATTTGAGGAAAAACTTAGACCCAGGCTAAGTTAAAAGACACCGTCAGCATAAGGTCACTTGCAATATGACAGGTAATACAACTAGTTGTCTCATTTTTTCAGATTAATTTGGAAAATTTCTAAGATAAAATAAAACGCACGACTTCTTCGGCACTACTCAGACATAGACAAAATACGAACAGTATATGGGATTTATCATAACAATGAAACGAGTTTCTGCTAATTTTTAGTTAGCAGTCCAAACCCTGGTTTTTAGCTTCACAAATAGTAGTTCCCATGGAATTAAAATAGAATAGCAATTTGTAAACTTTTCAGATGTAATTTCGTTTGAAAAGGACATAGACTGCAATCAAACTTTACTAAAAATGAGTCATACTATTATAGTAATTTCATATAAATTGAAATAATTGTGAGCAAAACATAAACTTTTTTACAAAGCAAAAATTTATATAAAAAAAAAATAATTAATTGTTGTACTCAATTGAATAACAAAAAAATATTAATTAATACAATTAATTTCATTACTGTCGTATTGAAAAAATAAATTATAGCCAAAAAAAATGACAAAAAGCAATTTACACAATTAAATATTACTATTAAATATTTTCATTTGATTCAAAGAACTGTACCTGAACTATGTAAATAAGAAATTTACAATTATTTTGTTGCATGTGAACGCTTAAATGCTACAAAAAAAATGTATTTACAATTTTATCATATTAAATTTTTTGTTGTTTTTGTAGTGTTTTTAATTAAAATTTTTTGCATTGCGGCGCATTTGCGTTTTTGGTTTTTTTTTTTCTAAAAATGTTCAATTCTATTTAATTTTTAATTGTTTTGGTTTTTTCAAATTGATTTGTTGTGGCTTGTGTTTTGGTGTGTATGTGCGTAAAAATACTTACATGTGTGTGGTATTAGGGTGTGGATGTTAGTTTATGAGTGACTATATATATGTGTGTGTGTGTGTGTGGGAAATCATTTGCTTTTATTTTATTTTATTTAGGTTTATTAGGTTTTTTTTATTATGTTTTTTTTTCTGTTACTTACTTGACATTAATTTTAAGTTTACATCAGACTTTAAAATGGGAGTTTAAACCAGTGTGTGTTGTCAAATATTCTCATACTGCCAAATATTCTCCGCGAGTTTTTGAAATTTTTGTTTTTTGTTTTGGCGATTTGTAAATTTTTTAATATACTTTTGTTTTGTTAAGCTCCATTAAATCGTTTACATTGTTCAATTTAATAATTTTGGTTATTAGATTTTAAGTTTTGAATTTTATATTTGCCAAAAGTTTTTTCTTGTGTGAGATGTAAATTTAATTTTCCTTATTTTGTGGTAAATTAGGAGTTTTTTTCCTCAGAAGCAGTTGGTTTCTTTTTCTTTTTTGCCAAATTTGTGTGTGTCTTTTGCCATTTTGCATTGAAATTCTTTTAGTTTTTGTAATTAACTTGCAATAGTTTTTCTTTAAATTTCGTTTTTTATGTCTAATTTTTTTTTAAAATGTTAACTTTTGCTTTTTACGCTTGCATTTGTTTTTATTTTTACACTTACTTATGTACATACAGTAATAATTTTGTATTAAAACTTTTTATTAGTTGCTTTTGTTTAATATGTCAATTTATGATTTGAGCGCAGGAAGAATGGAATGAGGGTGTGGATAAAATATATAAGCATTTGATTTAATATAAAGCAAAGGTCCCACGATTGCACCAATGTGCCCATCAATTGGCTGGTATATCGCCCTCTTTGATTGGAGCCTTAGTCCTATTTTTTTTAAATTGCCTTGAGTTTTGGTGCATTGGGGCAATCGAGGGACCTTAGCTTAAAATTAAAAAATAAAAAAATATTGGAAATTAGTTTTTGAAATGTTGGTGGAGGATTTGAAATGACAGAAGAATAGTTAAATAATGACTTTGCCTCCCCTCTATGTTTTAGACGATTCAAGTGCAAATCCTATTAAAGCAGCGTTGAACGATAGCTACGGTTATGTTAATCATGCCTCTTATACATATATCATGGATGGGTCTAAGCTTACAAGTGCTCTTGAATATCAAAAATCCCCTAAAAAGCGAATTTCAAAACGCCTAAATTCAGTTACAACAAGCATGAAAATACCGGCTACGCTGTCAACAGTCCTTCCATGTGGATTTGAAAGCGAAAATCGCGCGATTTTTGGTTAACAATTTTCTTTTTTTTATTCAGTTGCAATTCAAATTTTCTTTGTCGATTTCGTATCCCCAAGATTTCTGATCAAGCACTTCTAGTTCAACTATGAATCGATATTTTCTGTTTTACTACCGAAATCGACAATTTAAAATGTACATGGAAGTGATGACTTGACAGCTGAATGAATTTAAAAGAGGTGTGTGGAGGCATCTAGAAACGTTTGATGATTGCACCACGGGATTGCACTAACACTGAAGCTGTCTGTGTAAGTTATGTGAGAACAGAACACTAAAATACAAGTCCAACTACGGAAAAGCTGCCATGCCCGTCACTGCTTTAGACTTGGTTAACATAAGGAAGATACACGACCTGGAGGTATAGAGAAGGTAAATGCTTTTTCGTCATGACAAGTATGGGACAACATCTCAAAGGGTTCATCAAAATCGAAAAATCATTGCAAATTTGCCAGCTACACAGTTGAAAATTGTTTCATACATAAACAATCAGTTGTTGCTGCACTCACGAAATGAGAGTCAGGAAAAAAAGAGCATCAAAGTAAATGACTGCTGATTCAATGCGCTGTGATCTATCTCACATGACAGTGCCATGTTAATGGCATTGATGCAATGTCATGCAGAATGTCATGCATGAGAAAGTGGTCAGAGATATCTGCTTTTAATCTTCCCATACATTTCCGCGATATATTCTCTTATATATTTTTTATTCTCTCAGTTCTGCTGTGGTATCTACTCTTAAGGTCGTTTCTTATCGAAGGTTTGAAAGAAAGCGACGAGTGTCGTCGCGACAATTACCCAATTCTCCGCACATAAGAAGCTCATAAGTCCGCGATAAGAATTGTTTGATGGGGGGCAGTGCACTCAAATCTACTCTCTGTTTGGTATGAGTATTAGAGCAGCGATGGCCACACTCATATTGTTACTTCTCTCAGCGAAATATTTTTTTGTTGGTTTGCCATTGATTTTATAAATCCAAGCGGAAGGAACCTGCTTTCATGAAATCTCAACAGAGACTAAATTATTTTTCTCGTACGTGAGCTTTTATCGGTTTGAGTTGCACGAGCAAAGTGTGCGCTAAAATGTTTCATCTTCGTCAGGCTCAGTCCACTCCACGAAGGATTTTTTATTTTTGCCAGTGAATGTATGCTAGAAAAGAGCATAGTTGGATGAAACACAGTTGGGTCCAGCTTTGTACTTAACCCTAAAAGTATGCTTCAAATTTGATCAATTTCCATATGAAAAAGCCCAACAAATTTTACCAATGCGCAAACGATTGTTTATTCTTTCGTTTGATTGTCTGTCTGTCGGCCCACTTGAGTAATTTTCGAGCAACTTTTGAGTATTGTCGCTGCTGCTGCTAATGATTTTCTGTGCGCCAGTGTTCGAGTTTTTCGAGAGAGATAGAGAGAGAGAGAGAGCGAGCGTACAAAACTATTTTAATTAATTTTCATTCAAATGTAGTTGGGAACATTTTGATTAGGAATTTTAATTAAACTTTTGCCACTTCACACGCCAACAACAATCATACGAACTGCAGAAAAACGACAACTACATTTAAGCAACAACAACAACCAAAACTTGCCAAGTGAGCGCAAATCGGTGCATAAAAGCCCGTAGTGTCAAGTGTTGAGCAGAGCGTGGACAAAAAAAAAGTCCGTTTTATACCCCAACACTCATTCAAAGTCAGCTTGAAAATGCGAAAAGATAAACTTTTATTGTTTTCTTGTGGCATGGTGTCTTTGGCTGCACCAACGAAGAGAATGCCGGGCATGCCGCTAAATTATGAACTTCTGAAATTTTAGTTGGAATTTTTTTGTGCTCCGGGTTTTTTTTTTTGGCAGCAGGAAAATTTAAATTGCATGTCAAGTAGTTATTTCTTCTAATATTCACACACAAAAAAAATGGCAGGACATTTTTGTAAGTTTATAATTGAATGCAGTTAATTTAAATTGTTTGGAAATTGTTTGAATGACTTTCGCTATGAAGTGTGGAGCAAATTGACAAGAAGCTGGAAGTGCAAAAGTAAGAGAAGATGTACATATTGGAACTTGAAAAATATCTTTACAAAAGAGCAAAATAAATACTAAAAGATTGCAGAGCATAAAGTTATCATTGAATCAACAGTAACAATAAGTGAAGGTAAAAGTAGAAATAGAATAAAAAAAATATAAAAAAATGATGACAAAATGTTTTTTTTTACATAAAAATATAAGACATTGATCAAGAACTAGTGGGAAATATTTCTCTTGAGGCGAAGGCAATTAAATATTTAAAATTGTTTTCAAAAAACATAGGAACAAATCAGTAAGTACAGTAATATGTGAGAGAGATAATGGAAAATTAAGTGGATGACACCGTTCTACAGTTAAGAAAAAACTAGGTTGGAACATATTTCTTTAAAGCTGATATCGCTGATCTCTTATCTATGGTTTGTTTTGCTCTGCTATACTTTTAAAAATACATAACTTTAAAAAACAATTTTTTAACAACAAACAAAAATTTTTTTTTAATTTAAAAAAATTTTTTTCAAAATTTACATTTTTGTGTTTACATCAAAAAATGAAAACAAATTTTTTGATTAAATTTAAAAAGAATTACACAGGCCTGCGATGGGGTTTCCTCTTGAAAATTAGTTACAAATTTTTGTAAGAAGTTAAGTACTGACTCAATTTATACTAATATTTCGAGAAACAATACTTCGTTCATTCCTACTTTAATAATATTTTTAAAAAGATAAAAAAAATAAGCGTTCAACAAATATCGAGGTGAAATTGATTAAAATGCTTCAAAAAGTTCTATTTCGTTGAAATGTTTTGAATGGTTTTTCATATCAAAGTAAAAACATGTTTTTTTTAAGTAAGAAGTAATAGAAAAATCTCAATTTTCATTCTTCTTCTTAATAGGCATTCAATTGTAAACGTTTTAAACCCAAGATGAGGGAAATCGAATGAAATTAGGCAAAACTATTAAGAGTGTCGGACAGCCAGAATAAAACTAAGTAAATAACAAACTAGAAAGAGAATTGTCTTAGGTCTAACTGAAGCTAAAATACGTTGCACGTTCTTAGACCATTTTTCAATAATATCTCTTTAATTTTTCGATATTACATCAATAACACTGTGCGACAAAAGGCCACTTTCTTTCTCGGACATGAAGTTTTTCAAGGGGAATGGATAGAGTACATCCCAAATAACAATATAAATTCGGGGTTTTGCTGAGTCAGTGAAATTAAGGACTTTTTTATTTTAAATTTTGGAGATCCTCTTAGGTAAAAAAATTCGAAAAACTGTGATGGAGTGGTTCGATTTTAGTCATTAAGAGCTTGTTGGAAAGGTGATATACCGTAGTATTTACGAAAATATTGAAACTACATTTTTCAACACTAGGGCGCACTTAAAAATTAGTTCAATCCAAAAATTACAGAATTTTCATATGCAATTGAAAAAAAAAATGAAGCGGAGGTTAGAGTTTTAGTGTTCTGTGTGTATCTAAGTAAACCTCACTGCAAACCAATAACTGCATTTTTTCAAATAAAAATGAAATTTTTAATATATATCGAAGCTAATAAATTAAGTTTTTATTTTATTAAAGAGAAATATAAACGATATGGAAGAAAGATTTTTTTCAATATTTTTATATTCACATTTATCGAAAGTTATCGAATGGCTGTAGAAACAATTCTGTGGTTTATAGCAATTAGAATTCTTTACAAAATCGTGAAGATTTCTAATCTATGTTTTTAATAATGAGCGTGAATTGCTGTAACCCACAGAATTGTTTCTACAGCAATTTGATAACTTGCGATAAATCTGAATATGGCAACTGTGAAATCAATAATTAATTAAAAACGGAATGAACCACAGAAGACGGAAGTTTCCAAAGTACACCTCAATCTTGGTGTCAAAATTTTTGATGAAGTCATCTCCGGAAGTTATTGCTAAGAATGCATAACAAGAGAACAAAGGGAAAACATTTTTAGGTTTTGTTGTATCCTGGCTACAGAAATGTTGAATTGAAAAATTGTTTGCATTTCTAGAATCCTTAGAGTGCCGCCATTCAGGAAATAGGGTTTCATCTAAAAGAAGTTCTCCCTGTCGTATAGTCTTAATACCTTTTCAATATTTTTTTATAAACATTTGTCCGGAATAGTCTCTAAATTAACATATCCATTTAATGCAGAAAAAGTTACATTTTGTCAATCAGTGATACCTTAAAAAAGTTTATCGAAATCAACAAGATTTTGCAGGTCTGCCTTATTTTTTATATTATATTGAAAATTGTTTCTCAGTGTAAATGTATTTTTTTTAATGTTTACTATTTTTCAAACAAAAACAATTTGTTTACGAATTCATTTATTCCTTTAGAACCTATGCATAGCAAAGTAAACCGAACCACTGTGACCCTGAATTGTCATTAAATCCAACCTATTCCAATCAGACGATTTTGGAAAAAAAAATATAATTGTAGAACAGTGTTACCATTGCAAATGTATATAAATCGTTACTCAATCATTGAACATGTGAATTTATTATTTTCATTTTATGTTGGCAAATAAAAAAAAAATTAAAATTTATTGAAATTCCGCAAAAAAAGTGCTTCTATCTACAAGTTTGTCAATTCAATTGAATTACTAATTTAATTTATTTGAATAAAATAGTGAAAATGAAGTCAACAAATTTTGGAAATTATTTTACAAAAGGCGCACATAAATGGTTTTATGCATCATTTGAGTGTTGTTTTTTCAGTGTTTAGAGGATACTTTTTTTTATTTAAGTCGTTTCGCTTTTCTTTTGTGTTCATTTGATTCAATTTTCATTTAGGTTTTTTAAGTTTTATTTTCTTTAATTTAGTTCCATATTGAAAACTATTTCAATGCTGACTATTTGCAGTTAGCATCCTTTTGCATATAATTATGTATATGAATTAAATTTGTATTAATTTGTTTTCCATTTTGTTAATTTATTTTTTTCTCCTTTTAACTAAATTAATTTCAGAATTTACGCTTTCAAATTTGTTGACACATTGTTTGTTTTCGATGGCAACAAATTTGCACTAATTCGCTAGTAAAACAAATGAACTGTGTGATTTTTTTTACCTACTTTCATCATAACTAATGCTAAAAAGTACTTAAAATTAAACTTTAAAAACAAATTGATACTTTAGTTTGTGGAACGCACCCCGGCACACATACACAAAGTATTAGTTTAACACATTCAGTCATTGGAAATGAGGAAAATCTTACCAAAAAGAGAAAAAATAATGATGGACTTTGAGAAACAATTTGGCAAAAAGTTCATCCATTCGTTCATTAAATTACGTTAAAAATATAAATTTGACATTTTAAATGTTTGTTTTTTTCTTCTTCTTGATTTTGTTTTGGCATTAAAAAAACTTTAGTTTTCTGACATTTTTTTTCCTCCTTCTTTCAATTGCTTTACGCAATCGATTTGTGCTCTCCTTCAGCTGCTTCAGCAATTCGCTCGGTTTTACTTTTATTGAAAAAATTCTTGTCACTTAATTGCTAATTTTTTACTTTTTGTTTATTTTCGTTTCCCCTCCTTTCTTCAGTAGAAAATAATGGCGATTGATGATTGTTTAAATCGAACTTCTCAAATTCAAGTTCCATAGTTTTTAATTACTCGTAAATTTAATTCATAGTTGCATTTAAGTGCTTCGGATCATACCTGGATGGCTGAGTGAGTTCATTTTGCAAAATGCTCCCTCGCTTCGCGTCTCCCACTCAATAAACTTAATAATCTCTGCTTGTCACTCTGCAGCAATTCTATTTTGATCAATTGCTCACCTAAACTGGCTCCTCTTTCCCCGGCTCCTCCTCATCGCCCTCCTCCGATTCAGCATTCAACGTTGTGTTCAGCGTTGTCACATCGTCCCCGTCGTCGTGATATTATCCACGTTCGTCGTCACGTGCGGCGAACAGGGTTCGCACCGTGCTGGTGATGAGATTCCACCAGCCCGCTGCGAACCCAAGTGGACGCTATAAGGTATTCTCGCTGCCCATTTTCAGCAGCTCGAACTTCTTTTTGGCGATCTTCGAATAGAGAATATCGATTGGCTGCGACTGATCGTACAGACTGGGCGCTTGGAGTATAATCAACGCAGTGCCGACCACACAAGCTATTGCGAAAATCCATAGGAAGAGGCGATCCAGCACCATGGCAACATATTTCCAATCTTCTTCCACCTGGAAAATTTAAAAGATTTAAAATTAATTAGTGTTAGTACTTAAGAAATTTTTATATATATGTGCATTATTATTAGAGCTCTAACTGTTTTTGTACTCCTTATACCTTATACTCTGAGCACCCTGAAAATTATGTTCATACGTTCATGAAATGAATATGCTTGCTGCTCTTCTGCTGGTCAGAAGTATAAAGCCGGAGTTATATTTGTATTCTAGTCCCTATGGGAGGTTTTCTTGTAGTGTTATTGTATAATGGTAGTGTAAAGTAATTTTATTTTTTACTTTTTTTCCCTATTATTACTATTACTATATATATAGTTCTTTACTCATAAGATTAATGCAGAATGCAAATCAATTTCTTTCAATGACTAGCACAATGTTTATAAGAATCTTTTTCTTGATGTGCTAGGATGCAAAGATTCTTAAATAAATAAATAGTTGGGCTGCTTTTGATTAGTGATTTATTGTATGTAAAGAAAGATTCTTTGAACGAGCAAAGCGTTTGAAAAGAACAACTTGAAAAATACCATGAAGTTTTTTAATTTAAATTAATTTTAAGCATTTATTAAATTGAAATGTTGTCTTTTTATTAAAAAACAAAATAATATAGTTTTTTAAATCAAAAAATAAAATAAAATTTAAATTTAAAGTTAATTTATATCGATTGAGTTATAAAATTTAAAAACAGTTCAAAAAAGAAATAAAATATTTATTAATTATCTTTAAATTGTAAAATATTTAAAAATATAAACTATTGGAAAATTTTAAGATACTAAACATTAAATTTTATAAAACTAATTCTCCAAATAGAGTATTTTATTAAAACTATTTTTTTATTGAACAAAAAAAACTTTAAAACCTTAAATTAAAAAATTATTGCAAAAAATATAAATATTAGAAATATTAATTCCAGAAATATTTAAAAAAATAAAAAAACAATGTACAATTGAAAAAAATTTTTTATTAATTTTGTTTAGTTTAAAATTAGAAAAAATTAGAAAAAGTAAAAAAATGTAAAGTTTAAAATATTTTAAAACTTAAAAAAATTACCAATACATGAAAACAAAAATTTAAAAACAATATAGTTAAGTAGGTACATATTTTAAAAATATAAATTACATTTTTTATTTAAATGCATTTTTTATGTTAAAAGGAACAAAAATCGGGGGTGCAATCAATGATCAGAGAAAAACTTTTTTTGCTGCATACAAAATGCATATGGTATACATATGTATATGCTGATTTAACCACCCTAATGCATATGTTATATATGCTGATTTGATGCAAAAGGTTGCTCCTAACAAACCTAATAGTGATTGCAAATTTCAAAAAACTCTTTGCAAATATTTGTTAGGATTTTTTAATACTGACAAAAATGTGTGATACCTTTAGTAAAATCCTTTTATGAACAAAATTTACGGAAATATGTAAAAATATTCAAAATGTATTTGAAAATATTTGGAAAGAGGTTTTTGCAAAATTGGTTTTTGCAATCACATGTTTGTTAGGAGCAACTTTTTACATCAAAATATATTTTCTATAACAAATGCATTTAAAAATAAAAAATTCCGATAAACAAAAAAATTTACGTGCTGAGGAAAAATCGTGTTCAGCGTGGCTTAATTATATAAGATCAAGTATCAAATGGGTTGGGGTCAAAATTTTTTTTTGTAAAAGGGAAACATTGTACGGGGTAATTTTGAAAAGGGGAATTTCGTCATGTAAGAATTTTCTCAAAGAGAATTTTGAAAAGGAGAATTTTCTTGGAAAAGGGAATTTTGTGAGAGTGAATTTCGACACGAATTTTGGCAAGAGGAATTTTGACCAGCTACCCTATCAAATCTCTCGAGCAGTGTTAACAGTGTTATTTTGTTTAGTTTAAAAATCGACTTCAACGATATGAGAATTAACGTCTGAAGCCGACTCAAGAACTAACCCTTTTCTCGAATCCAAAACTAACCCCCCCTTTTTTTGAGAAAGCTATGATTCTCGAGTCGGTATCGACTCGGTTTCAAACGTTCGTCATTAGAGAAAAACATTCGATATCGAGTCGTTCTCGAGTCGATATCAAACCTAAATGTTTGCTGATCACTTGACGTAGCACACAACAGTTGTTTGAAAGTAGCATATACCGTAAACTGAAAGCTTTAATTTAAAAAAAAAGTAAAGTAAATTAAGTTATTATTAAAAAAAAATTTTTTGGTTAAGCTTTAAGTAATTTTTTAACTAAATAACGAATTTGACAATGTTTCATACTCCTGCTTGTAAATTAAAATCGAAGTTTGACCCCGGACGAGTTTGTTTTTTTACCCACATTTTACAAAATATGGAACAACAAAGCGTAACTCGCAAAACATTCAATTAAATTAAAAACTTAATTTTAATTGAATTATAGTTTTGATATTTACACGAATTGGTTCACCTCTTTAATGAAGCCAAAATTCACCGAACTACGTTTCCCGGTCACTAACCATAATTCACTAGCTTCGTTGCAGCTTAATTTCGCTGTGATTGAATAAGTGAAGGAGAGCAGAAAGTAATCACGACCAGCAAATCAAACTGTCCTTGTCCTAATTAACTTTAATTTGTTCATCTTATTTTTTTCTGTTTTGACGATTTTCCCCAAATGCAAATACAATTTGGTGAAAAGTGCCAAATCCTTTAAATAAACCTTCAAAATGTTCAAATCATCATCGACGTTGCCACTTCATCGTTCAGCAATTGCAGCAATGCCAGTTTGGAAATTTGATTTAAACGAGATTTACCGCAATCATCAATGATGCCAATGATGCAGCAGCAGTAGCTGCTGATGATGTGCAAACACTTCCCTGAACCCACCATCGCACTGCTCACTGGGTGCTCACTTCGTCGTGTTGGTCTTCAATATGCTGATTTCGTACACCCACTTTGCTGTTCGCTTCACTGCGATTTTCGATTTTTCGCTGCCTTGATTAGAGAGAAAACCGCACCGAACTCCCAAACGCCCAAAACACCAGCAAAGCGAATACTAAGCGTTCAGCGCTGAGTTTCTACCAAAAAAAAAAAACACCCAAAAAAAATGTAACGCAGCAGTGCAGCTAATGCGGGTTATCGAGTGCGCGCATTTGCATATGCACTGGGAAAAAAAATATCGAAGCAAACTAGTAGCAGTTGGCAACACTGCAAAGCGTTTGCTGAAATGGTTGAAAATTTGCAAAAGTTTTTTTTGCATTTTTTTTGTTGTTTTTGCTATTTTTTTTTGTCAGTTGGTTGTTGGCAAAGGATTATGCGAAATTGTTCGCAGGATAATGTGCAATGTTCTTTGCCTCATTCTCGCGCTTGCACGGTATTATTATAATTGTGGCACAAACGGCTTAAAATGTAAGTCTTGGCGCCATAATTTCGAAATTAGCAAAATGAGATGAATGCAGTGCGGTTGTGTTTGTGTTTGTGTGCCGGAAAGGGGTGGTGAAAGGCTTTAAGCCTTTAATGTAAAGTAAAATAATTAATGTTCTCCTACTTACACTTTCGAATTTGTCCTTGTTCTTCACATGCTGCGCTATGAAACGCGACCCTTCTATTGTCTTCTCCATTTCGCGCATGTAGGGCTTATCGAAGGTCGGACTCAAGTCCGCCGGACAACAGCCGGGACTGAGATCTCCATTGCCCGATGGACTGAAGAGATCATCATCCGCACCCGGCAGTGGCAGTGCTGAGGGTAGGGGCGGATCACCGAAACAGTGCGCTATGCCGCCAGCGGCGGCCAGATCGAAACGATGGGAGGGTGGTAGGGCTGCAATGAAGAGAATTACAAGAAAAATTAAATTAAATTTTGTTAATGTGGAAATAAGCAGGAAAGAAGGCTCTTTGCAGGCAATAGGAGTTAGGAAAGGTTACGGTGGAGTCCAGTTCTGGTTCCATTGCATCATAAAGGAATCTGTCTATGGAGTTTCTTGCATTAAACCAAATCTCGCAGGTACATTTTTGAAGCAGAATCCACTTAACTCATGCGAATGAAGACGAAGCATCTCTGCGTCCAACAGACTACCAGAGGTGAAATTTAAGTAAGAAGTTCACTTCAACGGAAACTTCGCCTTTGGGTGTTTTCCTTATATTTTTCTGATGACTTCATTTACTTGAGAAGAAAATGTAATTTTAAACTTTTTCCTGTTATTGTAAAAACAACGAAAATACACAAAAAAAAAATGTATATAAGAAAGTTGCAGGAAAAAGCCAAAGAAGGTAACTAGTGAAACAACAACAAAAAATAATACTCCCAAATGAAAGGTTGCCTTCAGTGTGGCCAGAGTGCCACAGAGAGCATATTGGTAGAGTAGCATATTTTTGAAAAAAAAATATGCGTCATATAAAGTGGATTTTTTTTTTATATGTTACAACTTCTACTTTTGGCTAAGGAGCTACTACTGAGTTGTTTATTGAACTGAGAGAGTCTTACTTAATAGTTAACGAAAAATTCTTAATTCTAATATATATCGTTTTGGGTGATTAATTCTGAGGAAAACTAATATAGCACTGGTGCAAAGAAAGCTACATGAAAGCTCAAATGCTGACAAGTTTTATAGTACAGTCGAGCTAACTTAAACCCGCTTAAGTGAAAAACCCTCATAACTGAAACTAAATGTCTGAAAAAATTCGTGTTTCAGCTAAGCGGGTTCGGCTGTAACAAGTTCACTAAAACCGGTATTGCTCAAGAAGATTCTGCTTGAAAACTAGTAAGAGAATTTTCTTCGGTCTGACCTAAGCTAAAATACCCTGCAAATGCAAGTACGATACATTCTGAGACCATGTGTTAGTAATTTTATCGAAAATTGGTATTTTATGGATAGTTTTTCGAAATTTTCTGGAAATATTTCGATTGTTTGTCGATAATTTCCATTTTTACTTCATTCTCGATTCATTTCACAATTTCGTTCCAATTTCATTTCGTTCCATTTTTTTCTCATTTCGTTCCCGATATCATTTCCAATCAAATACAAGAAACAACGTCTAAATAGGTTAAGTATTTCTTAAGATAAAAGACTATAGTACAAATTTTGGCGTCCATTTTCTTTGGGAGATATGAGGATTTGTCGATAATTTAACGAACATTTTTCGATATTTATTGGGTAATTTTTTAAATTTTTATCGATATTTGGTCGATAATTTTTCGATATTTTATCGAAAATTTATCGATTTTGTATCGATAATTTATCGATAATTTATCGATATTTTATCGATAATTTTTTAATATTTATATATAATTTTAATTTCCTGACCCATTTAAAAATTTTGTTCCAATTGCATTTTGTTCCGGTCCAATTCCATTTCGTTCCACTTTCATTCCCGTTCCCGACCTCATAAGGCCTGAATCGGCCTGAATCGGCCTTAATAAAATTGTGCAGTGGAATATCACCATTAGCACATTCTTTTTATAAAATGTGGAATATTTCGGCCGAACACTTCTGGCCACACTGGATGCCTTCTTGTACTTTTATATTATTTATATTTTATTATTGTGTGTTTTTTTATAAAAGAAATGGACGCTAACGCAAGAAAAGTCATTAATTTTATTTTATTTTTTGTGTTTCATTTTTCTTTTTTTTTCTGAACAACTTCCGTTGCTCCAACAACAAAAAAAGGAAGAAGATGAAGAACTAAAACGGAGTAGGTATGTAAAAAAGTAAAAAAGAAGTAATGTGGAAAAACGTGTCTGGACTTGAAAGCGGAAACGGAAGTACGTTTGCCAAATGTAGATGCCGATGTGTGTGTGTTTACTTGTGTGTACATGTGACTGTATATGAGTTCGAATGGAGCATTATAAAGAGACAGTAGTCGTATTAGGATTAAGTCTCAGGAAATTGCAAGGATTTTAAAATAAAGTAGTGCGGATTAAATTGAAATTGAAATTGAAGATTTTCGTTATCATTTGTTTTTTTTTTTTGTGTGTAAGAGAGCAAATTGAAATTTCTCTAATAAAGCGACAGTCGATGAAGCGAGCTAATGAAAATAAAATGGGAAATTGGTAGGAAATAAATGAAATAGTTTTATTGCATTTTTTCATGATTTTAGTTTAACTTTGGTGATGTGAAATTTAATTTTTTTCCTGGGTGCACAATCTTCCTAAAATAGTTCAACTACAAAATTTGGATTTTAACAAAAATTGTAGGAAAATCCTTCGATAAGAAATTTTGACTAATCTGGCCCTATATTTAATAAATTTTATGCTTTTCTTATTGATTCCTCTGATAACACTGTGCAACACAAAATTCTGATTGATTACAGAATCTGGAAGGTCTCATTTCTAGATTTTCTAGATAACCTTATTAGAGCTACTCCAGAATAACCCCCTGGAGGCAGTTTTTATGTAAACCAAGTACTCTCAGAATCTGTTATTGGATCGGCAATCAGAAAAATTGACCATAATTTATAGAGCTGAATTAAAACAACTTGTTATTGATTATTTTAAGGATTAGGTTAAGTATATCTGTAAGGGCAATAGCCCAGTAGATAAATAAATAAATTTTATAGTGTAATAATGGAGTTATTAAGAAGTCAAGTCGATTAAGTCCACTTTTCTGAATTATTGAATTGGTCATAATGGCCTCTGTATGCAGGTTTGTCACCTCACCAATTGTGACAACATCCAAGTTTAAAACTAATGTAAATATATTGGTAGCAGTTCTAATAGCTGATATTGCGAGGTTAGAAAGTGTGACAACAAAGAGCGGACATAGGCGATAGATGCTTGCTGATTTTGTGTCAGCCGGACGACGGTCCAATAGGCGTTAACATTCGGTTGGTCACAAATCTTTTGTCACAACAGATTTCGGGTTTCTGTATTCAAATCCAATACTAATATCCATATCAGGCCATTTCACATTTACTGCATGATCAAGGCAATTTTGACTCAAAAAAGTAAAGCAATAAAGTGGAGTAGGTATGTAAAAAGTAACGTGGATCTTAAATATCGATCAGGGTCTGAAAGTCTTTTGATTACTCACGAACATGCTGTCACTTATTCCTATTTTAACCTTCACACTCAATGCCTCGTTTTACTATAAGGGAGTTCACAATGGTCTCATATTGCCATAAAGCCAAATTGTTCTATAAATATAGAATAGTCATAAAAATGTTATGACCAATACAACTCAACAAGCTGTGTTTTTCGACTCTCATACTCACTATTCCTCTCATTTTAAAGTTGTTGCCAAAAAAGTTGTAGGAATTTGTGAAAATTCGACTTTGGGACTATTTTTAATGCATAAAACGTGCACGTCTTGCCGAAAATATTGCAACAAAGATCGTGGAGACCACCGAAACTCTTCCGACCATCAACTTTGGCCAGATGGCGACTTGCACCACAACGCACACGAATATCGCGCCCAGTGGATTTTGGAAGCATTTTAAATGCATTAAACATGTGCGACTGCTTGAAAATACTGAAACAAAGCTCACGAGAACCACAGAATTACTTCCAACCGTTGATTTGGGTTGCATCACCACCTCCGCCATTGGTGGCGTGCACCCCGGGGCCCACGAATTAGGTTAGGTTCGACATTTGTAATGTACACAGAAAAAAAAAGATGGGTTAATCTAACCGAAAAACGTTGTAAAAAAACAATTTTTTATTTTATATGGAAAACACAAACAACAACTACAATTTTTGTGGTTAATCTAATCGTCGAAAAATTGTTAAATGATTTTTAACTACAAAAACAGGTTAGCTAATCGAAAAAAATTGTAAAACTCAAATTTTAACCAAAAAATTTGTAAAGCAAACAAATCAAGTTGTTCCTTTAAAATTTTTGTTTGTTCGCCAACCAAAAAAATTGTAAAGACCCAATTGCGGTTCGCAACTCAGCTGAGTTTGGTTGCTTGCGATGTATGAGCACATGCTCATACATGCTCAGCGGCGTGCTTTCGTGTCTGTCATACTACAACAGCAACGATTTTTGTTTTGTCATTCGAGTATACTATCAGTGCGTTCAGTATGGTCAAAGGGTGCAGTGCATAAAAGGGTAAATAAATGTAATATTATATTGAGAATGGTTTTTATTATATATTTTTACATTTATTTATTCTTTTGGTTTTACAGATTTTCTCTTTTTTCATTTTTAGCATTTTAGATTTCAATTTTGTAATATTAAATTTTCTTTCTATTTTTCTTTTTTTCTATTTTTCTATTTTTCTTTTTTACAGATTTTTATTTTTTAAATTTTATATTTTCAGACAATACATGCGACATCAATAGTCGTGTTTTGGTTGCAAAGAAATAAATAAAAAAGCGTCAAATTTCGACAAGATTGCAACCAAAACACTACTAATGAATGCATTCATTGCTCATATGCGAACAATTTTTCATTGTACGCGAACAATTTTTCATTGTACTCGAACAATTTTTCATTGTACGCGAACAATTTTTCATTGTACGCGAACAATTTTTCATTGTACGCGAACATTTTTTCATTGTACGCTAACAATTTTTCATTGTACGCGAACAACTTTGAGTTGGTTCCATTTACCACGTTTTTTGGTTGCTGCATTTTTAACCGTCTTTTTTGATTAGATTTACCTACTTTTTTTTTTGTGTGTAAGATAGTTTATTTTGAAATTTGTGCGCTCACAACTATCGTATTTTTTTCAAATATGATTATATGACAATATGACTTTATGATTACCTGTAAACTCCCTTTATATCAATAATATGAACTTATTTTGTTGCAATAAAAAATTTGTTGCGTACTTTAGTGACACAGAAAACAGCAAGTGATGAAATTTTAAGTTCATAATTCAATATTTACCACGGTATCGTGCACCTAAGTTGCGAAATGGCAGACAGCTACAGGAAACAATGTAATTATTGAGCTATCAACATACAATTTGGAACTTTCTGAGTTTTTCGTCCCTAAAAATATGCAATCAAATTTTAGGTCAACAGAATCGGCTCCGTGATTATGACATAGTACATAGTAGTAGTGACTAGACACTCATTAGTTCAATAACTTTTGTAGTTTCTGCGGTCATGAGATCTAATATCATATGTAGTGAGGAGGTCAGTCAACTTAGAAATATGTTAAATAAACCAAATCTGGGCATTAGAGCTGTCCAAAAAAAATTTGCCCGATCTGTCTCGAAAGTGGCTTAAATAACGCAAATACACCAAAAACTCTTTGGTTTGATTTCAAGCCGATCCGATAACGGCAACCCGTTCCGCAAAGGCCCTGAAGTTGGCCAAAACGGGCTAACACTTGTATGGGGGAAAAAAATAAAACACAAATTTTAAGTTCGTTTTAGATCAAGAAAAATACGAGAAAAAAACCATAATTAAACATTTTTGGCGGAAACAACCCTAGAATTAATTAAAAAACATTTTCGTAAAAATTAAAAAAAAAAAATCAATAATTTTTTTTTTGGACAGCTTTACTGGGCATTGGTAAATTTACATTTTTAAATGAAAAAACAATCCCTGGACATAAAAGAACGATACCGTCCTCGCCAATGTCAATGTGATAGTCTTGGGATAGTTTCCATTTCCACTTCATTGTCATTCCAATTTTATTCTATTTGCAAATTGTTCCGGACCATTTTCATTTCATTTCGTACCGGTTCCATTCCAATTGGAAAAAATCAACATAGAAATGATTTGATCAGCTTGAAATTATACAATCATACGATTCGTGGCCTTTAATCATTCCATTCCAAATAAATCTGTATACAAATAGCTCTACAACTTAACTCCGTCATTAATTTCTTATTCGCCTGCTCTTCCGCCGGAATTATAAGACATTCATAATCTTCGCCTGCAATAATTCTTCTACGAATTAGCAAACTCTTAAATTAGAAAACCAAACTATTATTTAAGTTACACGCCAACCAGACTGCCACTCGCCCGCCCCTACTCTACTAATTGTGGGAGAAATTTGGTTCGCCTTAACTTTCGGAATTACCGATTCCGCAATGTTCAAACTCTGCCTGGATGCGCTCGTAATTAGTGAGTGAAAATTCCAGCGCCAAGCGAAAAACTTTACGGAACAGTATTTTTTCCTAAATATTATTATAATAAGGCGAATGCGTTGAAGTGCAGGCTACGTTAATAGACGCCACTTGATAACCGATGTGGGCGGGGTGAGGAAAAGTTTGATTGCCACTCTCTTGCACTGGGTGGATGCGTCAACTTGTGCCAAAGTAAAAAAATCGCCAAAGAAGTTAACTTTCATCTGTGTAAGTATTTCCTTAGAGCCACAAAAGTTGTGTGAAAAGTTGAAAGTTTCTTCGAAACAAGTTGGGAGCCTCAGCAATCGAATCGAATGCATTTGTCTGTCCCACCGACTAAGCTGACTGCCTAAGCTTCTTCCGTCGCAGAAATATTTCTGCTACACCGCCCCTGCCACCAAGCACTTACTTCTACTACAACTACCACACATCTGCTCATATTGGACTCTTCACAATTTTCGATCGACAATAATTGTTGATGTACGACGACTAGTGAAATCACTTTTCTCTCGCTCGTAAGTATGTACATAAGTAGAAATTCAGTTGAAGTATTCCACTTCTGCTTGGGTTTGGTTGGCATCAACTTTTGACAAACTTCAGGGCGAAAGTATGACAAGTACACAAGAAGAAATGAACATGAAATTTTGCTATTCCAAAGCAAATATTAGAACAAAGAGAGGAAGGAGCCTTTAACATAATAAGGGCCCGGAGCAAGAAATTTTCCGTTCATACCTGGTATGCCATAGTCACCGCTAAACCGCTTCGTATCGTAGTTCACGAACTTATCCACATCGGGCGGCAGGTGAAAGACATCGGTCAGCACTTCGGGCGGCTGGTCTTCGTCATTGGGATCCTCCTTTTTGGGCCGTTCGATGCACAGCAGTTTGGGCAGAATTTGTATGAAGAGACGCTGCACCCAGGGGGCCATTTTATGCGTCACAGGCGATCTGAAAGCCAAACGTGAAAAGTTAAATTTTAAATTATTTTATTTCGGTATTTCCCACTCACCTAAAGTTCACATTGAGCACCGCAATTGTCACCACCACAGACAACGTCACCAACATCATGGTAAATAGTAAATATTTCCCCAACAGCGGCACTGTCAGCGACGTTGGCGGAATAATTTCGGCCAGCAGCAGAAAAAACACAGTCAACGACAGCAGAATACTAATACAGAGTGAAATCTTTTCACCCGAATCGCTGGGCAGATAGAAGACCAAGACCGACAGAAATGAGATGCCCACGCATGGGATGATCAGGTTGACGGTGTAGAAGAGCGTCTTGCGGCGCAGCGTCAAATTGAACACAATGTCCAAGTAGGGCTCTTCGCAGCAACTGTAGAACTTCTCGTTGCGCACGGCAGGCACGCGCATTATGTCCCACTCCACGGAGATGTAATAGTCCTGCAGATCGATGCCGACTTCGATGTTGTCGGAGTCGGCCGTTTGCTTCAGATGACGCAGGTCCACCTGGAATGGACGAAAGAATAAAAATGGGTAAGTAACAAGTGAAAAATGGTAAACAAAAGATTTTAATAAAATTCAAAATATAAACTAGAGAGTGGACTATCTTCGGCTATACCGAAGCTGAAATACCCCCACACAGTAGGAAGAAGTACCTCGAACATATAAAAATGTGGTCTCAAGACCCTATTTTGAGCCAATTATAGGTGGTTTTGGAGCCCGGACCATGTCCAAAATCCATTTCTAAACATTTCCAATCAAATCCACCGAAAAAAAAAAATTGGTCTCAAGACCCCATTTAGACCCTTATAGATGTGGCTTCGGAACCTCGGACCATGTCCAAAATCCATTTCTAAAAATTTCCAATTAAATCCACCAAAAAAAAAAAATTGGTCTCAAGACCCCATTTAGACCCTTATATATGTGGCTTCGGAACCTCGGACCATGTCAAAAATACGTTTCTAAACATTTCCAATCGAATACAACAATAAAAAATTTTTACCTTTTTTTTCGGTGTATGGGAGCCACGCCCAGTTTTTGTCCGATTTGGCTGATTCTCGAACTTGATCTCAGTATTCACGAGAAAAACATGTACCCAAAGTTTCAAGTCGATATCTCCAAAACTGCGACCGCTATCGTGCGGACGGACAGACGGACAGACGGACAGACGGACAGACGGACAGACGGACAGACGGACAGACGGACAGACAGACGGACATCGCTAAATCGACTCAGGAGGTGATACTGATCAAGAATATATATACTTTTCCATACCGGACACGCCTCCTTATGGGCGTTACAAACGTTGTGACAAAGTGAGTATACCCTGCCACAGTGAGTGTGGGGGTATAAAAAAATATGTCCAACGAGGAGTGATCCAAATCATAAAACGGTTGGCGATTTATAAATTAAGAGCCTTTGGCATGGGATGTAAGATCAATTGCCCCCCGAAATGGTTGACCTTATAAAACAACATGGAGAAAAATTAAAAATATATTTTGATATATTTTACCAGCGGCTCGAACAACAAACATTACGATAAGAAGAACTTTTTAAGCGCTTTTGTTTTCAAAAAACCAAAAAAAAATCTAATCAAATTGTTTGCTGCCAAAATAAAAACCAAAAGAAAAAATAATTAGAAATTCTAAATAAATTTTTACTTCTAAATTTGTAAAATGTATATTTTATCGCATTTTCAAAGCTTGATTTCCCGATAGGTTATTCCATATCGACCTGAACGGAATATCTGATAAGGGGATGACACACTGGCGGCAATTGACCCCGAGTGCTGTCAAAGTGTTGTTGTTTCCAAGGCAAAATTAAAAATGAACACTTTTTGAGAGAGCGAGTGAATATTTTCTCAGGGGTTTTTTTGACGCCAGCTTCGAGCTGGGGTCATGAATCAAAAGAGTGTTGCATTTTAGCAAAATGTAGCTGTCAAATCTTTAGTAGCAAAAACAAGGTTACAAAAGTATTAAACAATCAAACGAAATGCTAATATTTTCCGTTTTTGTTCGTTGCAAGCAACACTTGTCAGGAATTTGTTCATCGATACTTTAAATTATCATTAAATTTGTTGAAGCAATACGAAATGTAAGTAAATAACACAATTAAACATGAATATTTTAATAAAATTCAACAATCGTAGGTTTATAAAAATATTCTGCGTGAACTGAAATGTGCATGGGTTGCACTCTTTTATCATATAGGCACATAAAATATTAGTGATTGCAACCCTTTTGTGATATAAAGAAAAAAGGGAGCAGATTGACCCGGCGTCAAATATTTTTGCGTGTGGCACGTCCAGGCGTCAAAATAGTAAAAGAGCAAAAAAGAGAGTAAAAAGGCAAATGAATAGGAGTCAAATGACGCCTGTCTGGCTTGCCCTATAGGGAAATCTTAGATGAATATCAGGGTAATTCCGAGTCAAATCGTCACGATTTTTGAAAAAATTACCCTCGACCTCTTCGATTTTAATGAAATTTGGAAGGTAGGTAAATAACAACGAAAAAACAATATAGTGTCTCGTGGTTGGAACAAGAGGTACCGTGAAATAACTCCCAAATGAAATAAGTCCCAATGAAATAACTCCCGATGAAATAAGGCCCAACAAAAATGAAATAACTTCCAACTTCAAAAAGTGAAATAACTCCCAAAGAGAAAAATGAAATAAGTGCCAATAGTTGGGAGTTATTTCGTAATGGAAAAATAAGTCCCAACAAAAATGAATTAACTCCCAATGAAATAAGTCCCAACGGAAATGAAACAACTCCCAATTCAAAAATATGGAATGTCATTTAATTCTTTATTATGTGTGAGCTTATGCATATTTTTTTTACAAATCGATAATTTTTCGATTTTGTATCGATAGTTTTTCGATGTTTTATCGATAATTTTTCTATAATTTATCGATAATTTTTCGATATTTTGTCGATAATTTTCCAATATTTATCGATAATTTTCCAATATTTTCGATAATTTTAGTTTCCTGATTCATTTAAAAATTTTGTTCCAATTCCATTTTGTTCCGGTCCAACTCCATTTCGTTCCGGTTTCATTCCCATTTCGTTCCCGACCTCATTTCCAACCCAATGCAGAAAACCGCATCCAAATCGGTTAAGTATTTCTCAAGATAAACGAAAATAACATAAAATTGGCGGCCATTTTTTATTTTTAAGAACCGTTACAAAAACACAAGAATTCATTGGAGTGTACTTTTAAGTGAAACAAAAATGAAATAACTCCGAATGGTATAAAAAAATGAAATAACTCCCAACAAAAATTTCGTTGGGAGTTATTTCATTTGGGAGTTATTTCACGGTACCTGGAACAAGATGGAGCAACGATTAAAAGAATATTTTTTTGTTCATAATCAAACAGTCTTATTGTATTATTTTGTGGCTATTTTTTTTATGTACATTTTTGAACTCGAAAATATCAATGAGTCTACCCACCGTATTGGATTATTTTTTTTCCAAATGTACTTTGATCTATTACCTAAGAGCTTGCAAAATTTGGCGTTACTGTTTTTCGATATTAGGGTGAAATACTATTTTAAAAATATTCTTTTTTGAAATTTCTTAATATTTTCAACTTAAATACATTTTCTTCTACAGTATCTGCCATGTAATTGCAGAGTCTTGCAATCGCTGCTCCATCTGTTACTTATCTACCTCCTTTCTATAAAATCGGAGAGGTAGAGTGAAAACACCTTGTCGATTTGATATGGAATTACCCATCATAAATTTGGTAAAATAATCTTAAAAATTGAACTATTAGAAAAGTTTATATGAACTGTTTTGTGTGAACACAACATATTTGTTTTAAATCATTTAACATAAGAAATTAGTGTGGGTTATCCCATTGATTTTGGATGTCAGGTAGTGCTATTTTTTGGTATTTTTTCGGTACTTTTTTTTTTGACTCCTCCCGAAATAAATTCCTGGCCACGGCTCTGAGCAAAACAAATACACAAATGAAATGTACAAATTAATCCGGTTGCTTGTTATTCTCACTGTTTAAACGGGTAGTGGCATTTCGATTATCTTTTTGACATAATCTCATATGTAAACGTAGAATACATCATAGTAGAATACTTTGATTAAAATGCCGATTTTCTGAAGTATGTCTATTTGTAAACAATACGAACAGCTGTGCCACTCGTTGAACATAATTTGAAACATTTTTGGTAACTATAAAATTTCTTAATATCTTGTGCATAAAATTTTAAATTTCCTTACAATTGAAGGGGTAAATGGTAGTAACATACAAATTATTTCTAAAAAGATTGTTTTAAACTTTTCATTTAGCTGTTTCCAATAAAAAAATTGACGTTGTCGCTTCTGAATATTCGAAACTATAATCAAAACTTGTTTTTGGAAGGGATTACAATTTTGCCAAAACATAAATTTTCTAATTTGTGATTTTTTTACAACAATCCGGTAGCGCGAAATATCATAATTTGCTTAAACGTCAGATAGTTAAGATGGCTAACAAAAAGTGACAGCGGCACTACCTACGTTCTATTGCCATGGAATACATGTATGGGTGTGCCATTTAGAGGTATGAAAGAACGAAATGTGTTTCCAACAACTGCAAAAACTGTGTTGTTTTCTAGTCAGGTCCACGAAGCTTAATGTGAGGCTGAAACATCTATTTACTATGAGACGACTAGGAATCGAATTTCGGGATCGAACAACTCGTATCGAAATTGGTGTTTCAATTCCAATTATTCTATGAGAATAATCGGGATTGGAAATCAACTTTCGATACGAGTTGCTCGTTCACGATTGCTATAATTAGGCCCAGCATAAAAATGCACTTCCCTTGAAATTTTAAAAGGAGTACCGAAAAAAGAATATATCAAAAGTAGAAAGAGGGATTATGATGTCACAGAGTTCCCTTTTCAACCCTATATTATTTCTTATCATTCCTTAATTTATTTTTTTGTGAGTCTGGTTCTTTTTTTCTTAGAACAATAGTAACAAAGAGGGTTCATATTGTTCCATTTGTTTTCCATTAAATTTTCCCCATCTGAAATGTTGTTTTGAAGCTGCACACAAAGAGTTCAAAGATATATTGTTTAATTCATAGTCCGAATCGCCGTCTGAGTCGATCTATCGATTATCGTTTGTTCGTCTCTATGTCTGTCCGTTATATCGCACGACATGTGCCGTAAATAATGATCGTTTCCAAAATTTGGCATTCATCTTCTGTGTGCCTTAATTTGGATGTTATTGAAAATGCACAACGTCGGATATGAATGCCTACCGAAATTATCTAATTATTTTAATTATTTTATCTGCAATATAATTTCAAATCAAACTATTGGGAAACAAATTTATGTATACCCAAGGAAAACAATATTTTCGCTCTTGAGCGGTTTACCTACACGAAATAAATGAAATGTTTTGCTAAAGCCTTGACAGTTTTGTATGAAAGTTGTAACGGCCCATTGACCCTATCAAACACTACACGTAAATGCCATTTTATCACATGCTGTTGTTCATTTTTTTCCTCTCTGCTTTAAATCGAATGAGCAAAACTGTACAACAAACGAGTGAACAGTGCAACGCGACCCAATTTTCATATCTCGTGTCTATCCATTTGTCGGTGTGGTTGGTCAAAAACTGTTGCGCGCTTATGCGGGACAGCAAACTCGTAAATTTTCAGCAAACGCCTCATGCCGCCATACAGCCTCGCGGTACGTCACCTTCCACTGACCATGTGAAGTGTATGACTGGAGTGGGTGTGTTGGTGTGTTTGTGTGAAAATGCAATGGAATGTAACGTCTCGTGACGTGAAGCGCAAAAATTATGACATGGCGATAATTTTTTGACGATAATCATTTCTCGCAAGCACTCAACGGCAGCAGTAAATGCAACGGCAACGGCAATGGCGTTGAAAGTGGGTGAGTTTAAGCGCTTAAGCGGTTTAAGCGTAAATTGTAGCGCAGCAGAAGATGCTTCATATTGTGGCTGAAATATGTGGAAATTATTTACTTATTTTTAATGCGTGTGCTATTAAGCGGAAGGCAATACTTGAGCGAATAGCCTGGCAAGACTACGAAACGATTAAGAATATGTAGCAAAAGTTGTGTGGATTGGGGGGAGAGGGATGGAATTTAAGGTTAATTTGATTTATTTTGGCAATTTCACACAAATTTTGTGGACAATTAAATTGTAATGTTTTTTTTTTTTATCAGGAGGCCTCGTTCATTGGGGGATTTCTTAGGTTCCATATTTAAAAATCATACAAAAAATACTTTCTCCTTAAAATGTTATTCGCTCGCTCTTCCAGAATTCTACCTGAAATTAAATCAACTTCTTCAATTTGATTTATTGGCAAGACCAACATTCGTGCTTAACAGCTGTCTCCAAGCCCATAAAAGATTCGCCCACACTCGCCTCCCATTCAACATAATCAATTCCCTATTAAAATTGATTTGTGTGGCCCATTACTTTGACTATCAGCCCCTTCAGTATCACCAACGTTCGTTGACGTTTGTCGTTATACTCCTCCTGCTCCCGATGTCCTCATCATCATCATCATCAATTCGAAATTTAACTTCGAAATGAATTTGCAGCAAAATCAAAAATGATGGGGCGAATTGAACTTTGACAAATTTTTGACATTTTCATCTAAGTGTAGTGTACATGTGTGTATGTGTGTGTGTGCGAGGCTAAAATTGAAAATAGCTACCTTTTCAATTCCGATTTAGTCGAGGGAATGATGCGTTTCCAACAAATCGAAAGTGAACAACACACACACACCACACCACACCACACATGGCATTTCCGATTTTCATTTTCAAAGTTCATTTGTTTCTTCAATACTTTACGATCGAAACGCATACGCATTGCTACTCACACACACACACACAGTTTTATCTCACGCTCGCATTTCACATTACCTCCAACCAATTGCTGTGTGTGTGCTTGGGTGTGAGTTGCAAATCAATGAAGCATGATGGAACGTCACCAGTAACCAGTTGTTGTTGTTCTTGTTGTTTGTGGAAAATAAATGGGCGTTCGAGGAAATTTTCACAAACATAATGAAAATAAAATTTCACTTTTGTTCGTGTTTGGTGTTGTGTTCGCAGCTGCGAAATTTCTCCAGCAACAGTTGTTTCGTTTCAGTTCGTTGTGGCTCGTGAACGCCATAATGGTCGCCATTTTTATTTATTTGACAGTTGAGAATTTTTCAAAAAGTCATTGTAGAAGTTCATTTAACACAGATGAGTGCGTGTGTGAGCATGTGTGTGTGTCTTCTTCTTCTTCTACTTCTTCTTTGACAGTCTGTTTTCTTGCGATAGCGTCTGTTCCCATGCCACACGTTCCACCTTCTGCAATATATGAAATGAGCACGTTTGCGTGTGTGCTTGAATGTTCTTTGTGTGCGGGTGTGGATCATGATTTATCACACAGAAACGTGTTTGATGCACAAATACAATAAATATCAACCCAAACAACAACAACAGCAACAGCAACAACAACTATTGAAACAATACCCTCCGAAGTGGAGCCGGTGGGGGAGGGAGTGCCCACATTGTGCTCTAAAGTGTTTTATTGCCAATTTCGCACGAATTTTGTGACAATATGTCGTGTTGTGTTGCGTTGCGTGTCTTCTTCTTTGTTCATTGATAGCTTTTTGTCGAAGACATTTTTAAAAAGTAATTTTCACAGATAAATCTGACATTAACAGTGATTGGGGGGGTGGGTGGTGTGGTGATGAGCACCATTTCAATCCCAAATAAATCAAAGGCAAATGTTTCATAAATCTTTGTGCCACCGGTTCAATGGGGCGTATGAAAAGGGAAATGCCTCGTGTAATTTAATAAATTAAAAAAGTTTTATGGAAAAGTAATAATTGAAAAAGAAAACAAAAACAAAAACCTGAAAGCTTTAAAGTTTGAAGTCTACTTACCATATAACCATCGTACGTCCACGAACCGAATTTCATGAAACACGTTTGCTCATCGAATGGAAAGTATTCCACGTCGATTTCGCAAAAGGATTTGTAAATGGCGGGCGGTTTCCACACCACTTTGCCGGTGTGATGCAAAATTGCTTTTGTCATTATTGTCACTTCGTAATTTCCATCAGCACTGCAAAAGAAAGGAGAACAGAACAGTAAAGTAGAGTGTCAGTTGTGGTAATTAATGAGTTGGCTGTGAAATACTTTCAAGCAATTAATATATCTTTCGGCGAATTTCGCAAATATTTCTTTCGTGTTTCTGATGGGTTTTTTCAGTTTCATTTATTTACCTTTATTCGCATTTCAGTAGTACACAAAACCATGTAAATAATTTAAAGTTTTGCCACTGATAGCTTCTCTTTTACCTTTCTAACAGCTTTAATTTGAACACTTGGATTTAAAAAAAATGTAGCTATAGCAAAGCAACGAATCCACACATCAGAGTGAATTCATTGTTCACACATTCAATTCTAACGCGCCACAACCCCTTTTTATTTATAGACATTAATTGATAAAAACCTGAGTACGAAAATGGCTTTAGGCCGCAAAGTTCAAAAACGGACATGGAGCAGAACAATTGTACTCCAACGCCATGGTAACCGTAATTACATTTTACTGATGGTTTCCATGGCGTATGGGTAATATTATTCTGCTTCATGCAGGTTTTTAAACTTTTCGGCCTAAAGCAATTTTTGGACTCAGGACGATGCCCATCATATCATCTTAACTTATATAAAATTCTTTGTGAGTTTGTTTGTAGGTTTGTATGTTTGCTCCCTTATAACTCAAGAAATACGTGACCGATTTTAATGAAACACATATCAAAACGTAGGTAATTTCATTGACCTCATTATTAACATTGGGCGTTCGAGGTGGGCGTGGCAAATGTTATTCTAAAATGCTTTAACCGATTTCGCAGTTTTTAGCCGATTTTGCTGAAATTTTATATTTGGTTTTGGGTAATGAATGGGGATTCTGAAAATTTGCAGTGTAGTGGCAAGGATCATCTTTTGCCCATATCTCTCGTAAATTTAAGTATTGATGAATTGAAATATTCGAAGAAACAGACCCGACATGTCACCAATTGTATATTGAAAAAAGAAAAATTTGAAAACTTATTTTCTTGAAAGAATTTGTATATTACATAACGCCTTCTCCCATTCACCCATTTAATTCATGATCTGAACTTAAAATTATCGCTACAGAAACGCTTAATTATGTACTACTTTATTACATTTAAATACACAATTTATTCTTTTATTTTTTCGGTTTTGCGGAAATTAAAAAACAAAGATTTAAGCCCTTTTTTGCATTAACTTTCGTTGTCTCTAATTCGTTTACCACAAAATTTAAAATGTGCAAAGTACGTACAAAAATTAATTTTCACTATGGAGGAGGAGAAATTAAATATAATTAACTGCAACCTTCACTGCCTACTCTACCTGAAGTCAGTTACCCTATTTACCACAGAAAAAAAATTCAAAAATCGCATTTTTATGATATTTCGAAAATCTTCCCCGATTCTTATGAATTTATATAAAAATAAATAAAAAGCTAAAAACGATTTTTTTTCAATAAAATTTCAATAATTGAAAGAAACATTTTTTTTGAATAGAAAAAAAAATTTTACTTTCGTTAAATTTTTTACGGAATTACCGAATAAGCTTTAAGTAAGTTAACTTCTTTCTTCAATAAACGATGCCCACCTATGACGCTCACACTCACAAAAAGAGTAAAAATAACAATACACTTTTCCTAGTCAAAAGTCACACAATATTGTTTGATGCCTAATAATTAAATGGTTGTCCTAAGCATTCTTGCGAAAACTTCATTTAAACTTTCTATAAAAAACTAAGAACAACTCAAGGCTTGAGATTTAAGTTGTTGTGCCACAACATTGTCACAGCTGTATGTAGTATGAGTGCGGCATTATGGAACTTTGTAATAAATTTTTTAATTCAATCTTACACTCATACCACAATGGTCCAGCCAACACACACACCCACACTCACACGCAACTGCCCCAGCCACGCATCCTAGAAATGAAATCTAAACATTTTCGCTCGCTCATAAATCTCGGTATTCCCAAAAGTACTTTGCTTTTGTATTCTTTAATTAAATGAATGTTGTTGACAACTTTATTATCTGGCAGGTCCTTTAATTCTATTATTGCGCGCTGCTTGTGGTTGTTCTTCTTTATTGTATTTGTATTTGTGTGGGTGTTTGTGTGTGTGTGTGAGTTTGGATTTTATTCTTTTATTTTAGAATTTCATAGTAAGTGAACCGAAACAATTGAAGACCAACAAAAGATAAACAAAATAAAAATCAAAGGAAACAAAATAAAATTTCATTATCTCTCATTAGATTTATAAAACGACGAGTAGTTTGCCTCAGTCGTGTGGGTTTTTTTTGTGTATATGTGTGTATGAGCACATATATTGTCTGCTTTATATTTTCGGCAGCGGGCAGTTGAGAACGAGAGATAAAGACGATAATAACAACCATGGGGCGACATTGTACGGGCGACAAACGAACCCGAAAAATAGCCAATCCTGCGGCAGCCAGCACTGGCACTGTACATACATTTCAACGAAAATTGCTTCTTTTTTTTGGGGACATTTCTGCTGACCGTTGGCCGCCATTTTAATGTGCTTCCATTAATGGTTGTAATGACAATTTTAAATGTTTTTCTGCGGCAAAGTTTGCTCTTGGCTTTTAGATTGGGAAATGAAATTTCATTTGGAGCAAAGAATTTAATGCATGCTTTTAAATTTGGGAAGGGGAAGGCAAAGAGTAGTTCGGTTGAGTTGGCTGAGTTTGGAGTTGAAGTGCTTTTAAAACGATGTGAATGCAGTAGAGATAAAAATAAACGAAAAAATACATTTCTTTAAAGTTCGATAGATGTGAAGGTATTTGGAATTTAGTTAAATCGTTTTATAACAACATATGTGCTCATCAATAGGACGTATGCAAGGGAAAAACAACAAAATTTAACAAAAAAATATTTAACAAAAAATAATAAAATGTAAATTGCAGAAAGACGTAAGTAATAATAGGAATATAGTAAATGGATCCGCCATTTTGAATTAAGAAATTTCCATATCAAATCCGAAGTCGGCGATCCCAAAAACTCCCTTGTACCAAGTTTCACACTACTTGAATGAAGTCTTGAAATACGGTAGTCATATTGGATCCGCCATCTTGAATTTGAATTCGAAAACAGCGACCACAAAAACTATTTTATACCAAGTTTAGTAGTATTGCAAGGAAATTTTTGTTTATATTTTTCCCAAACACTATTTTTACTTGTATGGGAGGTAGGCGTGGTAGCCGACCGATTCCGCCCATTTACAATACCAACTCTTTCTGGAAACTAAGAAAGGTAAATTTAATGTTTGGACCAGATCTGTAAATTTATATTACCAATACCAATACAAATACAGTACCAATTAGCCATTCCTGGTATTGGTATTTGTATTTAAACAGGTATAAATACAAATACTCGGAAATACCAAATACTCTTTATAAATACTTGAATTCAGATACTTCAAATACTTTTAAATCTATATAAATAAAAGAGACGTGTATGTTTGTTACCAGTAGACGCGAAAACTACAGCACCGATTCTCACCAAAATTTAAATATGTGTTCTACGGGTAGTGAGTCGTGCCATAGGATAGGTTTTGACACGCCCACTTTTACCGTCCACAATTTAGTAAAAACTGCTATATCTCAGACGTTTTTGATCACAAGAAAATGAAATTTGCCATGAACATACTATAAGACTCCAGCCATAATCTGGGCTACAAATGGCCGGGAATAGACAATGGGGCGTGGCACCGCCCATATAAATCAATATTCGGAAATGCTGTAATAGCGCTCCCACACAATGTTTTCCAACGAAATTTGGCAAATGGCTTCATGGTTTCAACTCTAGGCTAAATGCATCATATCGGCGTAATTGGACAAAGGGGCATAGCACCGCCCATACAAACCAATATTTCAAATTGCCATCCTTGGGTTCCCATTGAATATTCTTCAACGGGACATGTTTCTATGCCTTCAATGCAACATATTGGAATTGGACAGCGGGGCGTGGCACTTTTCATATAATTCAATATTTCAAAATGCTACACTTGGGCTCCCAATAAAAATATGTGACAAATGTTTTCATTAATTTATTATGACCTTAAAGGCAAAAAAAACTTTTTTACGGCCAGCAAAGCGGACCGGGCCCTACTAGTACCTCAATAAGATTGAAATACTTTTATACTTACTATGCGAAAGTATTTGAATGTATTTAAACATTTAGTATTGAAAAGAATTTAAAAGTATTTGAAGTATTTGGAACATTTAATTATGAAAGAAGACCCGAACTTCTTTTGTATTTTTTTCCTCTGTGCATTTCGAATTTATTCTCAATCAAAGCAAAGGGATTGAATGAGTTTCCACAAATTGAATAAAATAGTCAGTGAACATTAATTTGACTTTTCCGTATGATGAACAGGAACAATGTGGCGGAAAAGGTAATTCCTTAAACAAAGCGCACAAAAGCGACATGAAACGACTTCTTTTTGAATCATTCAATACGATGCTAACGTTACAGCTTAACTACAGCAAAAACTACAACATAAAAAGAAAATATATTCAATTTGCTTAAAACATTTCAACCAGATTAACTACGTCAATTTCCGCTCATTGAAAATGCGCGCAATTATAATTTAACACAGAATCCCTAACTTCCTTCAATCAGTTTCTACATAAGCCCCCCACCCCCGCCTCCAAGCAGAGCGAAGGAACGGACGTACGAGTCGCGAGCATATCCCTTTTGGTATGCAATGACACAACTGAAATAGCAGCTACCAAAAGGACCTCAAGTGGCCCCTACCCCCTGCATAGACAGAAAACATCAACGACGTCAGCGTCGCACTTTGAGTGATTTTGATTTCTCGGATCATCATGAAAATTAATTGCTGGAATTAAGCGCTCCCCCCAACATACATACAAAGGCAGCGAACAGGCAAACATTGTACACGCTGTGTAACGAAAGGAATTGAGCCAAAGGAGCATTTTTCCTGTTCACTAGTAGTAGTGTAAAAATATATATGTTTTTTCCCGTTGTAGCAGAGCATTATGCTCGGCTCGCAGCCAGTAGTATGCTTGGCAAGAGTGTATCTCTCCTCTTCACATTTGATGAGCATTAAAGTTTTTTCGGTTGTGCAATTATGGTTTTAAGCTTTGTAGAATCGTGTGGGTGTTTTGTTAGGAACACACACATACATACACACACACATAGCAGTATTAGTGAGTGAGTACAAATGAAAGAATGCTAGTGTACGTATTTTTGTAATTATACAAATGCTATGGTGAAAGTAAATATTCACAAATGTAAAAACACTTTATGTACAAACGATTATATTTTGGGTTTTTTCGTAAATCGGAATTTAGTTAATTAAAATTTAACTACAAAAGAGAGAAACATATTTTTGCTTGGAGTGGCTCGACCTCATCAGCGTTTGTATCGATAGGGACAGTGGTCCGAGCAATAATTTGCAGTCTCCTGTTGGACTTGTACAGATAATTGATTCGAAGAGTGTGGTCCTATGTCTTTTTCTTGTGACTAATCCACAATATTCCTTATTAAGTAATAAGTGTTACTTATACGCCATGATGAACAATATTTTTTCTTTTGCAATAGGTGGTTGAAAAATGAAAAAATGTTATTGGAAGGTGACTGTGAAAAAGGCTACAGTAATGAGCTAGAGTTTTTGCGAAGAAAAATTACATTTTAAGTTTGTCACTTATTCCATTGTAGTGAGAAAAAGTCTCGAAAAGGGATTTAAACAAAACTGGTTATGATTTGTAAATTAATCAGATATATTGTAAACACCCATCGTTTCAAACAACAAGCACTACAAAATGCAGCAATTATTAGGAATTTGTATTGTCATTAAACCAAAAAATCAAATCAAATTGTTTGTTGCCAAAAAAAAAACCGACAGGAATACATCAATTGAAAAATTTGTCAATCGAAGAGGAAATAAATAAAAAAAAGATTAAAAAACAAGTTTTTTAAAATATAACCCTTTAACCGACTAAAAAGCTGAAAATAAATTTCCTTGAAATTAATTTCAGCAATTTCGATTTAAAATTAAGGGTTTTTGGCTACTTTATTCCTAATATCATTGCAGATTTTGAAGTCGCCAAAAACCCTTAATTTTAAATCGAAATTGCTGAAAATTATTTCAAGGAAATTTATTTTCAGCTTTTTAGTCGGTTAAAGGGTTATATTTAAAAAAACTTGTTTTTTACTCTTTTTTTATTTTCCCCTTTTTTTTTTTAAAAAAATTTTTTTTTCCCCCCTTTTCCTTCTTTTTTGCCTCTTTTTTACTCTTTTTCCCAAATGCGAACATAAGTAAAAATTTTCAGCCTTGTAGCTTTCCCCCTTTCCAAAGGGTACATTTTGTCAATAAGAACTCACCTACCAAATTTCATCAATGTAGCTTGCAGGAATTGGAAAAAAAAAGGTTTGAGTCCCCCCACGGCCCCCTACGCCTCTGATGGACCCCAAAATTTAATAGAATGCATTGTCTCCGGAGTTCTATCAGTGTTCCAAATTTCAGCTCTCTAGCTCATGTGGAAGTGTATGAAAAAGCTCGCCGCAGATTTGAGGATATATATATATATATAGTCCGCCCAAAGCAAGTTAATATAAGGGTTATAAAAAATGTATTTATGCATGAAATTTAAAAAATGGAGGATACTTTCTTTTGGAGTCTGCATCAAGTTTGCCTAATAAAATATTGTTAAATCATCATCCATCATTTTGGAGATTTCGAGCTAGTTTAGGTTAGACTTTATGGTTGTGTGGTAGCCCAAGACCTTTTCTCCGATTTGACCATTTTAAATCGGTATAGATTGGGATGAAATGGGACAATCATTTTTAGATCCAATACAACATTTTAGAAAGGCGCCTCAATGCGAAATCGAATAAGAATTCCTGGGCTACATTAGATTTCCGCTCAGAGGTCATCTATACCCTTTTGAGAATCACTTTTTAAATGTGAGATGGAAGAGAGAGGATTTTAGAATTTTTGGAAAAATATATAATCTTCATAAAAAATTTTTAAAATTTCCAATAAATTTTTTTAAAATTTTTTTTTTGATACTGTTTTTCTAAATCTGTATCATTTCTCTCCTAATTTCAGATTGTGTAATCAAAATACCTGGTATGCAGACCTGCTTTGTAGTGTGATCAAAGAGTCAAATGTTAGATTTCGAAATATTAATTAAGCTATTCCGATATTTTGGATTTTCAAATTTTCTGTTTACGTAGTCGTTTAGTGTTATGATCTTTCTTTAAAATAAATTTGTAAATTTGCATACGTTTTGTCAAAGTGAGCATACCCTGCCACAGTGTGTGTGAGGGTATAAAAAGGATTTATTTACTTTTGATAAATTACTGAATTTTACCAATTCGAGCTTTTTTAACTTTTTGATTCTGAATTTCTCAAACACCTGACGTGACCTAAGAAGGCCATCTTGGTCAGCGTTAAAAAATCTATGCTCCGTTTGGAGTATCAAAACGATAAAATTTTGCAGGGTAGTGTTATTTGTATTAACTTTTAACAAACTCTGTTATACCGATTTCGAGCCGACGACCTCTACAGTAAGCGACAAGAGTCTAACAGTTTCGACTATCACTGGCATCACAGAACATAGGTTTTAAAATTTAAAAAAATAAATTTTAAACAAATTTTTTCAGGGATGGCCCATAGAGATTGGCCACAACAAGCCCAAATTACAAATTTTGTTTCAAACAATACACATTCATTAATGATTTCATTGCTGACAATATCACTAACGACAATGTGCCAACTGTATAAATAACAGTTTAATTTATGCCGAGTGTGTTCAGTGCGATTTTGAATGCCCGAATATGCATGTTCATTCAGTAGAATGGCATAATTACATTTTTTCTTTGCTATACTATATGTATTTTTTGCTTCATGCACCAAAAATTACGCGAAAAAAATCGAACAATTGCTTTATCATCACTAATTCCAGATAGTGCGCTTATCTATAAATATTTGATTTAAATCCAATTTTGTAATAATTGATTAATTCAGTCGTAAATCAAATTGCGCCCCCAAATCACATTAAAGAAAAAGGCATAGAGTACACTCAGCAAATAATAATTTGCAACCATTTTGACAATTGCATATTACATCTCTGTAAGTGCCAGCGTTTTTTTTTTGTCAAATGACAAAAGCAAATACACAAAGGCGTGCATGCATGCAAATTCAAATTACATATTTATGATTTATAAAATAATAGTAAAAGATTGCGCAGCACACAGCACAGCAAACAATAATATTGATTTGCTTTATCAATAATTACAATGTTGCCAGCATTTCCGAAAAGCAAGCACAAAAGCAAACAGGCAACAAACGAACACACGACAGAGTGTAAAGAAGGGTGGGGAGAGCATACATTTTTACAATTTTACAATTTACAAACAAAAACAACAAAAAAATATGTAAAAAATTTGCATATTTTATGCATTGAGCGAACGAACGAACATTTTTAAAATGGCGCTCAAATATATGCAGGCCCAAAATAGTTGTGTGCGTGTGTGTGAAAGTGTTTACAGCCACGCACACATTCAGACAAACGCACACAAGTACATTCTTTTAAGCGAAGGCAATATTTCATGGCGTGTAACTTTTATTTTATTGTTTTCCCTCGGCTGTTTTTTTTGTCACCACCAAAAACCCAAAAACAAACCATAAATGCGAAAAAATGCAATGAATTCGCAATGGCAATGGCAGCATTTGTGCAGGACCGGCAAACTGCAGTGGTGGCATTACATTTAAATGCGGCAGGCATGCGAGGATAATATCCGTTTGCTCATTGAATTTTTTGGAAAAGTATGAAGTGGCGGAGGAAGCAAAGCGGGCAATGCCTAAAGTATAAAACAAACAGTGCGTGACTGTGTCACGACATGGTATGAATTATGAGGGTGTTTGTTTGTGGACAGCATCGAACACACACACACACACACACACATGAAGCACTTTCCACTGAAGATGCTTAAGTGCACAGAAATGCAAACAATTACCCGTTTCCGGTTAACAGAAAATTCGTGGGAATTCGCCTCATTGGGAAAATACAAGCAATAACTAAAGTAAATGCAAGCAGATACCACAAACAGAGTGAGGCAAATGCACACATTGCATTGTGGAGCACACACACACACACACACGTCTAATACCGAAAAACCCACTTCCATATGCAAATGGAAATCCACACGCACAAAACACCAACCGCCAGTGTGCGCCACCATATTCGCAACAATTGTGCATTTCCGTTTTTGTTCTCACATTTCTGCTTTGTTTTGTTTTTGTTTTTGTTTCGTTTTTGCATTTTACATGTGGCGAACAATATTCCACGATAAACCGCACGATACAGTACACGGTACGGTGGAATTTCGCCAGCGCTCCCCATTATTGTAGGCAAGCGTCAAAAGTTGTAATTTATTGTAGAGTATGTAAGCGTGTGCATAGTTTTAGGCGCAATTTCACTGTTATTGTTGTTGTTGTTGCGTTCTAATTGTTTCGCCGCAAATGCTGGATTTCGCAGTTTGGGTATTTGCACCGTGCGCGGCGCTTATGTGCCTTCAACTGCAACCGATTTAACTATTTTCGCTGTTTCATCATTCTTTGTTCCATGCATTGAGTCTGTCATTCGAAATGTGTATGGCAAATTGTTTGCATAATTTTAGGGCTTAACGATACTCAATATTCGATAATTGTGAGTTATTTAATTGGTAAAAATGTGATTAAAATTGTCATAACTAATAGCGTGGTTGAAGGTGGTTGGAAACATTCTGTTGCTACTTATGGGATTTGGTTTTACCGTGTTGAGCATTTGATTTTATTGTTTTTCACTTGGGCATTTATTGTGGTTAAAGAGTAAGAGAAATTTACCAAACAATATGTTATGCCATAAACCCGGAAGAAACGCACAACTTAAATCAGGTTTTGTGTGAGGATACTTTAAAATCGACTGGCTGCTGACTCAACCTCATATCGGAATAATGTTAGGATTTCAGGAGATGCAAAAAACCAATTTGCAAGCTTTCAAAAATGGAAAGAGGACAATTTTTAGTATATGTAAAGAATAATCCACGCGAAATGTAATATATTTCACACCTTAAAAGCGTTGTAAGTAACTTACAAGGTTGCGAATTTCATAAAAATTAGAATTTATTTGTGATATTTATCGAATATGCTGTAGGCTGTAGCAAAAGAGTCTGTTCAAAACGCTGTAAATTTCATTCCGATTGGATAAGTCCTGCAACCTGGTTTATGTTTTTAGGCTAACATATTTTTTTACCCAGACTCGAAAACTAAAACCGCGTGGCAGAGGCCTAATGACTTATCCAATCGGAATGAAATTTTAACGATTTTTTAATGATATCAATAAGCAACTTTGAGACCCAATACGTTCTGATCGGACCATGACCAATATTTTAGATAAATTGGTTTTTGTTTTTACCAAAACATGAAAACTTTAACCGTGTTGCGGAGGGATAAGAAATTATCCGATTGTAACGAAATTTTAAACATATCACGACGATATGTCACATGTCAATACGAAACTTTTGAATGCACCAACTTAATCGGTTATTGTGATCCTTTTTAATTTTTTTTTTATTTTTGACCATAAATAAGAATTGTGTGTTGGATCAAAACGGTATTTTAATCCTTTCTTATTGTCGTCATTCGGCTACTTCTGTGAACAACCACAATTTGATCTGACGATTTGAAAAACATTTTTTTTTTCAGCCACATTTGGTATTTATTTTACTTGTTTAATTTGAAAAAAATTTATTATGTTTAACATTTAACATTTTCAGTAAATATTTTTTACTTTTTAGACTACAAATATATTATTTTTTTTGTTCATTATTGAGCAAGAAACAGAATTCCAAAAAGTATGCAATGGCTTGGCTCTTATAAAATTTTGATTTTAAGATGAACAGCCTTTTTGTTGCTTAAAATTTAACAGCATTTTTTTTGCAAATTCTCAGTGGATGCACAGGGCACTAATACAGCTTTTGACATCAAAAACGTAAATTGACGAAGAAATACTTTCGTGTTCATATTAGTGTTCTTAACTAAATATCGATTTTATTCTAATTCACCCATATGTGACCTGGCTACCTTTTGCTCTCAATAAAAAGCATTTACTGCCTTTGGAAGAATGTTCAACCACGCTTCGTAGTTACCAATCAACCTTCTTACCTATGATGTATCTGATGGTTCATCATCTACTCACTTATCTTCATCTAAACTCTCATCTGAATCGTATTTCAGAGTCGATTTAACTATGTCTGGTTGTTTGTCATTTTGCACGATTTTGACCTATCAACTCCAAATTATGTAACTTACTTTTGCTACTTACAAAATGGCCGCCAAATTTGTATTATTTTCTTTGGTTGGAAATGATGGCAGGAACGAAATGGGAGTGAAACTGGAACGAAATGGCAATGGACAGAAACAAAATGGATTTGGAACCAATTTTGAAATGTATACGCAACGAAATGGACGTGGAACAGGAACAGGAACAATGCAAATGCTTCAGGACCGAAAACGTTTAAACATCGATTTAAAAATAAAAACAAGTGAGTAAGTTTCAGTCGGGCAAGCCGACTTATATATACCCTACACCTACTGGGCCATATTGGATCCGCCATCTTGAATTTTGAAAATGCGACATCAAATTCGAAATCAGCGACCCCAAAAACCCCCCTATACAAAATTTCATACTGTTTTGAGGAAATCTTAAAATTTCAGTATAAACACGATTTTCACTTATATGGGAGGTAGGTGTGGCAGTCAACCGAATCCGCCCATTTTCAATACCAACTCCTTCTAGGGCCTAAAGAGGTTAAATCCAAAATTTGGGATCCCTAGCTTTCTTCTAGCTCCTGCAATCGTGTTTACAAGAAAAGAGGACTTTTCCATACCGAACACGCCTCCATCTTGGTGTTACAAACATCAGACCAAAGTGAATATACCCATATCCCATGAGGTGTAGGGTATAAAAATAAAATATTGTAAAAATGAACGTGGCTTAAAGTGTTAACTCGATAGGTTCCCTTGTACCTTGTCAGCCATAATGTGTTTTTTTTCTCGAAACTACAACTAAAACTAATGAACATCTGCTCTGATATTGTCCAACGATTGCCAGGGGCAGACTAGAGCTACCAAGGACAATCAAATTGTGTCTTGTTACTGGAGTGGTAGTAGAAAAGAGAACTTTATATTGAAAAGTTCACGTTCTGAAATTTTCACAATGACGCAATGAAAGTGCTCACATTGGCTAAGGTGATTCTGTGGAAAATACTTGACAATCAAGAGAATAAATAAATACTAAGAACTTCCAATTACTAAGCACTGAACGCACTGAAAAAATAATAAAATTACAGACGAACCGGCCAATGTGATTAAACTGGACCACGAAAAAGTATTCTACAGCTTAGCATTTCAACGAGAATTCGTTGGAAAATCCTTGATTGTTAAAATGTAAACCCTACTACGTAAAGTTTTGTATAGCTTTTATGGTCAACAATCAAATGGATACAAACATTGAGTAAACCGAATGCAAATCATTGTTTTTTATTGAGTTATTCGCTCACTGATTTCTGGTCCTAAAATATCTGACAGAAAAATTAAAATTCCTCGAAAGTAGTTGAGAATTTTTCGGCAAGTAAATTCATTCCATGCCATGTCATTCATTTGCATTATTCATTAAATTCAATTCAATTAAATTAAAAGCCATCAAATAAATTTGCTCAAAAATCCCTCAATTATCATATTAAATCTAAATGGGTTTCTTTTGAGACAACTTAGCTGCTGCCGCTGCTGCTCCTGCCATTTCCACTTGGGGTTCAATTATAGCCCATAGCCCCTCAGCGGTAGCAGTAGCATCATTGAGAGCATCCCCGTCCATTTTATTCGCACTAATTTTAATATATGGCTTCATTATTTGGTTACAACTTATTTCGAGTTTATCCTTACCACAAAAAGAGAGAACCAACCAACCAACCAACCAAAAAACAAAACAAAGAAAAAAAAATTAAAACAAAAAAAAAAAGATGGGAGGAAATATACAAAAGAAATAAAAGACAAGGCAAGACCATTTAAGTCTATTCACACTCCTCTGCACAAAGCACAGCAAAAGCACAGATAGGAATGTACTCGCAGCAACCAAGAACACCCGGTCTCCCAATACGCAGCAAAGCAGCACTCACAGTCAAACCGAAATGAAACCAAGCCGAGCACCACCAACGTAGCTCAGCCAAGTCCTTGGCGTTACAGTTACAGTTTCCTTTTGTTGTTGGCAAATGAAATTTAAGCTTTTTCCAAGCAATAAATTACAAGTTTTTATGACACTGAAATGCTGCCGCCGCTGTCGCCGCCGCCGCCGCCACTGCAGAAAAATATATTCGACCGATAGGAATGAGAACTGAGAATATAACAAAATAACGAAGGAGAAGCAGAGGAAGAGGAAGAAAAAACATAAAGTTGAGATGCCGAAAAGGAGGACACAAGGAGGGGAACAGGGTAGTTGAAGGAAGCCGCTAAAGCACAAGTGCCCGCATTAAAACTGCGTGTCAAGTGCGTTAAGCGGGCCAGCGAGTGGGGGGGGGAGGGGGAGTTGCCTAGCTAGCGAGTTAGTGGAGTCCACAGTATCACGTGGATGAGTGTTGTAGGGTGTCGATTTCATTTAGTTTCATTTTATTTCATTTTTCTGCTTGCATTGAAGTTGACGACAACTGGGGCGGCAAAGTTGCAAAGAAAAAGAAACGGAAGCTTCTTGTTAGTGGCCCCATCTCAATACTTGATCATGTCGCTTTGGCTTTTGTATAGTTTGGCATAGCAGTAAATGTATGTTTGCGTTTGTGTGTGTGTTTGCCACCAACAAGGAAATTATAATAATTTGCTGAAATTATAGGCGATTTGATATGTTTTTAAGGACTAAAGTGTCTCTTAAGCCATGAGGAGTTGACCGTTTTGATGCCAAATCACATAAGTGTATGAAATTTGTTTTTAATTTGAAAGCAAGAAGATTATTCTGACATGGAATGCCATTTGTCAGCAATTTGCAACATATCCAACGTAAATTTGACAGTAGATTATAGAAAAGTACAGTAGGGTGGAGTGAAAAAAGCGAAAAAAAAACGTCTGATCTAATAAGTAGTTGTCTTATGGGACTTATTGGTGTCAGTAAGAACGCTTTATTATTAGCAAACATGCAAAAATATTGATGTCACCCAAAATTTAATACAGTTTTTTAATTTTATTTTAGACCAACGTTTTATAATTTTAAATGCGAACGCAGACACATTTCTTCATATAGTTTCTTTTAAATTTCAAATATAAGAAATAATTAATATTTTTAATTTGCAAGCTGTTTTAATTTTTTCCACCACAGCACTGATATACTATAAATGCATTTGCCATTAGAAAAGTATAAATGCAGCTCTTAACTTACTTATTATAGAGCACAATGTCCGGCAGCCATATGTGTTCCGATGGCACATGCAGCGTATCCACGCCGCCATAGTCATCTGGATTCCATTTCAATTTGTAATCACTCCACTCCTGCATTAAAGAGAAACACAATTGGTGAGTTAAGTTTAAATAAAGTGAGAATTTTAATGTATAAATGAAAAATTAAAATGAAAAGTACACTAGGGACATATATGTAAATCCATAGATTGTACCATTTTGCTTACTTCTAGCTCCTGCAATTGTGTTTACAAATAAAGAGGACGTACAGATAGTGCTAAATCAACTAAGAGCTGAAACTGATCAAGACTGTATGGGCAATTCCAAGCCAAATCGGATTTCTCTTGATTCAAATTTAGTGTGTCCATCGAGGAGCATGACTAATGATGAAATCCAAAATATGTGCCTTTTTCATGCAATATTTTGGATTGTACAGTGAAAACAAAATAAAAATATAATTTTCGTAATAATTACGTATTTTTAAACCTGTTTTGAGTAACAATTCTAATTACACTTATAACCTAATCACACTTATAACAACTGCAACGCATTTCCAAAAAATAATTTTTTTTTTAATATTTGTTTATTGTAAAAAAATGTTTTTTTTTTATAAAAGTTCATCTTTACTGTTTATAAAATTAAAACGCCAAATTGGTTGTAACTGGTAGGATGAAAAACTAGCCAACCAATATTAAAATTTTTTAAAACATCACATTTGTGCCAAAGAAGCTTTTTTTTTATTTTCAAAATTTGAAAATTCAAAAAAAAAAAAAAATGAATTTTTGGTGTTCAGTTTTTTTTAATATTTAATCCTAGCTTATAGATTTTATGTTCAATTGCATTGATATAGTTTGTGCTTACGGGTTACGGCATTTTACTTTCCTCTCTTTACGGCGTTTAGGTCGCTGAGAATGGAGAGTTATTTTTTTTATATGGAGTTTTTGTGCTCTTTCTCTCTCTCTCTTTATTCACAATGATTGTGGGGAATTACCCATTTTGCGGGGAATTTCGGGCTATGTGTGCAGAAGGGTAATTTTTTTTTAAAAGTTTGAAAAAAACTCCAGTCCGAATTACGTTTCTTGATAGTCTAATACCTTCCTGCAAAATCTTTGGTGGTGATCGCATAATGTTTTATAGCTGCGTGCACGGACCGAAACCGTAAAAACGGAAATAAATAAAATTAGTAAGAGAATATCTTCGGTCTGACCGAAGCTAAAATACCCTGCTCATGCACATGAACTACAATACATTCTTAGACATTTTGGTGGAATAAATAAATCATACGTAATAACAATTTGAGCACCAATTAATTTGATAAATTTGAGCACCAATTCCAATTAACTAAATTAAAACTTTTTTTATTTGCTAATTTTTTACTTAATTATTTATTTAATTTTACTTTTTTATTTGCCAACTTGCTTAGAATAATTTGTAATAACTTTTTCACAAATTCGGTTTTCCCGGAATTCGAACCGACATCATCCTCTCCAGTCCGGACGCCTAACCGATTCGGCTACCCTGGCATTGTTGTAAAAGCGTCTAAATGTATTGTATATTGATCAGCAATTCATGACAATCAACCCAGGTACTCATAATTCACGATAACACGTGCAGTTTCATGACCTAGTTAATCATCAATTATTCTTCAAAAATAATAAAAAAAATCACAAATTCATAAACCTTAATCATAATGTATTCACAATCCATATGCATGGTTTATGTACGAATTTGCATAATTTGTGAGTAATATTCACAATTAATGATTATAGTTAGTAATTAAGTAACAATAATTTTATGGACTCCATAATCGTAAATCATGAGCCAATATTTCTCTCCGTGTATTAAATGAATTTGTATTTATTTTTTCACTTCTATTTTTAATTAATTTTTTACGGTTGCCTACCCCCTTGCCCCCTCGTTTTTGAGTATTAATTTTACTTTTGGTTCGTGTTTTAAAGAAAAAAAGAGGGCCAATGTCCTAAAAATTTATTTTTTTATTTGAATCAAATCGGGGAAATTTCCCCATTTTGGATTGGAATTGCTTATATATCCTTTTCCATAACAAGATTACAATTAAATGATAAAGTTTTCGCCACAAATCATTTTCCTCTGCATTTATATCAAAATACAAATTTGTTTTCAAAATAAACATATCAATTCAGAAAAACAATCCAAAAAACAACAATGTAATATTTGGCTTTATCATGGCTTGAATTGCAATATCAATACACAAATTAAAAAGCATTTAAGTATTTGCTGTGGCCTTTTTGTGATTATTGTTCTCGCTCTTGTTAATAATGAATTGCCATTAATTATGCTTTAATTTGTTTGGTCGCTAATATGTTTGATATTAAATTGAATTTCCATAAAGCTCTTCTTTGTGCTGGTGTGTGTTTCAGGTTAATGGCTGGGCTTCTGATAATTTACAATTTATGTTTTATTTATTGAATTTTGTATAATTGCAGCACGGCCTTGTAGCTATTTGTTGCTGGTTAAAGCAAACGGAAATGCAACATGAGTGCGGAAAACGGAAGTTGTTCAGAAGAACTTGCGGTTGCAATTTGGTTTTTGTGAATTATTTTGTTTTTATGAACTAGATATTAAAACAGTTCCTCGCAAACACATGCAATTATGCAACAAAAAAAGGGTTTGTCTCAAATGCCAACAAGCTTCTATTGAGATTGCCCTTGCTCAGCATTCTGGTTGGACCTTATCAATCATGTCATGGCATGTCAGTTGTTCACATTACACGGTATCCTGAAGAATGCCCAAGAGAGACAAATCGAAAAGCTGCCTTCGACAGCACGGTAAGGTTATACCTTATCGACGATGTCATGTCTGGATTAGGTAACCCAGCAGAGCTCATTCAGCTTTGCAAAATGACATTGACGAACACATCTCGTGCAGTGTGAATCGGGAAGGTCCTCTTTCCGCCCCTTCATACCAAACGGTGTTCTGTCACTTCTTCAATGTCATGCTGGAAAAAATTACCAGTGATGCGGGCCTCAGTATCACCGGCACAATTTTGCTAACACTAGAAAAAAAAACAGCGGCTATAGTTACTAGCTCATGTCAGTCCCTTGGATGAAGCAGTTCCATGCAAGAAAAGGTTTCGGCTCCCAGCGGAGAACAAAGTAGATGAAGACATCCTTGCCTACCTTAAATAGTGTCGGGGAACACGACAGCAATGTGCGGCTTCACCCGTGCAGTAACAATATCTGCCACGCCTACCCATATAAGTGAAAACTTGTGTCTTGTAATATTGTAGTCCAATTTCGCTGAAACTGTACCAAACTTGATATGAGGGGGTTTTCGGAGTCGCTGATTCCGAATTTGATATTAATATTTAAAAATTCGAGATGGTGGATCCACAATGGCTACCGAAATTTTAAGATTTCTTCGAAATTGTATGGAATTTGGGGTAGGGGAGGTTTTGGGGTCGCTGGTCGGCCATCGTCGACTGAAACCTATTCACTTGTTCTTTTTACACTAACGGCATTTCTTTTTATAACCCTTATATTAACTTGCTTTGGGTGGACTATACTTTTCCACATAAGCTAGAGCTGAAATTTGGTACACAGATAGAGCTCAGTTGACAATGCATTCCATTAAATTTTTGGGTCCATCAGAGGAGTAGGGGGCCGTGGGGGGACTCAAACCCCTTTTTTTAAGCATGGCATAACTTCCAATTCCTTCAAGCTACAATGATGAAATTTGGTAGGTTCTTTTTGACAAAATGAAATTGTATACCCTTTGGAAAGGGGTTGTGGGGGCAAGGGGGAGTGGGATGGAGCAATTTTTAAGTTCTAACTTTCGTATTTTTTAAGCTACATGGCTGAAATTTTGTACTTACACTGAAAAAAAAGACAGCTTTAAAACCAAGTAAATTTGGTGCTTGATTAAAGTACAAATTTTTTCCTTAATTTAAGGAATTTTTCCTAATTTTAAGGAATTATTCTTGAATTTAAGTAAAAGTACCTTAAAACGGAAATCACCGCCTCTTTAAAACAAATTTACATTTTTCTTTATTTTAAAGACAGCTGATTTTATCAATTGTGAGTAAATTTGAACTTTATTTAAAGAAATTCGTTTTTAATATATGGAAAAAATATTTTTTTTAGTATACGTGTCCTCAATTCTAGTATTTATTCCTCAATTTTTATAAATATTTTCCTATTTTAAATTCAAAGAAAATTGTACTTACTTTTAGTAAAAATCTTTGTTTTTAAGAAAGATATTTTTATAAATTGAAAGTAAGATTCAGGTTTTTTTTAAAAGGTGAGTATTTCAAAATTGAAATTGCTAAACTTCACTATCAAAAGGTATCGGGTTCAACTCCCGTGCGGGTGTTGAACCCGATACCTTTTGATAGTGAAGCGGAGGTCTTAACCACTGCACCACAGCAGCTGCTGATTTTACTAATTTTAGTAAATTTTTACTTTATTTAAAGAAGTTTGTTTTTAATACGAGGAAAAAAAATTGTTTTGTATACGTCTAATGTAGTTTTCCAAAATTTTTAGAAATTTCTAGAAATAGAATTGATATAAATAAAAAAAAATATTTGGCATGAATAAAAATTTCTGCTTGTCCCAGGCGAGAGTCGAACCTGATACCTTTTGATCGGGAAGCAAAGGTCCTAGCCACTGCACCACGGCCGCCGCTGGTGTGAAACGTAGTGAAAATTAGACGGCAGCGCTATTATTCTGTCTATAGCACAGTCTGTTGATTGGTCTTGTCATAACGCCAAAGGTCGCAGGTTCGAATCCCACCGAAGTGAAATCGTAAGTACATATTTGTTATCAGTATAAATTGTTAATTTAATTTAAGTTAATAAAATGAAATATGATTTTGAAAAATATAAAATAAAAATAAAAAAAAAAAATTTTTTGAGAAATTTTTGTCTTAAAAACGAAGAAAAACTTCTTAGAATTAAAGAACTTTTTACTAAATTCAAAGAAATATTTCTGTTATGAAAGAAATAAGTATTAAATTTAAAGTAAAATATATACTCATCTTAAGTAAAAGTGTTCCCTAATTTCAAAGCTATCATGACCATAGTGCTGTTTCATTTCCCTTTTTTCTTTGGATTAAGGCATTTTTCCTTAACTGGAGTACACTTTTTTTTCAGTTTAGGTTCGCATTCGGGAAAAAGACTAAAAAAAAGGGAAAAAGGGGGGAACAGAAGGGAGAAAACAAATTTTTTAATAAAAAAAAAGGGGGAAAATAAAAAAGAGTAAAAAACAAGTTTTTTTAAATATAACGCTTTAACCGACTAAAAAGCTGAAAATAAATTTCCTTCAAATTAATTTCCGCGATTTTGTTTTAAAATTAAGGGTTTTTGGCGACTTCAAAATCTGAAATGATATTAGGAACAAAGTAGCCAAAAACCCTTAATTTTAAATCGAAATTGCGGAAATAATTTTTAAAGGAAATTTATTTTCTGCTTTTTAGTCGTATATTTATAAAAACTAGTTTTTTACTCTTTTTTATTATTATTCAAATTTAAATTTGTTGGAATATGAACATAATTCCATATTTTTCAAATCTCAATCGCGCCATTCATTATGCTCTAAGCTGTGTGACCACAGCGTTATTTTAATAAAGCATTAATTTAAGAACTCCGAAGAAAGAAAAAAAAACCGCGTCCAATTGTGCGAAAATGCTTGTACAGCAGCAGGGCGCATCCATGTCCGTTCGTTCGACCACTTAATGTTGATCCTGCTGTTGAATAAAAGCATAACTTAAGAGATAATACCGGGACATCTAACAAGCAGCGAAAAGAAGAACAAGAGAAAAAGAAACCGAACAGAATAAGTGCATTTGCATAAGCTTTAAAGCTCAAGCGTGCAGTTTTCATTCATTTCTTTGCTGTTGCAAAAAATTTCACAAAAAGTTCTTAATTTGCCTTTGAGCGTGGAAAAAAATTGCACCAGCAGCGCATGCATTTACGTCCTATTTCGCTTGGTCAGTATCGGTCGGTGGTGGCTGGGGCACTTGAGTACGTTACGACGCGACGTTAAAGATTTTACTTAAGTGCTTAAAAGCTTTCCGTCTTTTTTCCCACCATTTTGTCCACGAACGATTTAAATTGAAACTTTTGCATGTAGTACATACAGGCGAGAGGAAGACAAAGAGGGACTGAGCATAAATTTTTACTGCTACACCGAAATACTGAAATGTTCCTCCGTTGATACGGGCACACGGTGCTCGGTGGTGGAAAAGTTAAAATTTATTGACCCTCGAAATGACGCTTACAAGGATTTAGCATTATTTTATGCAAGGATTTTTGTGTTGCGCTAGGCCCTCCACAGCGCACAACGCTCAATGTGATTGCATAAGTTTGCGTGCGTCTGTGTGTTGGTGTGCGCGAAATGAATGTTATTTGCATTAACATGCAGCAAAGCGTTTAGCATGTTCCTCGTTAAATGCAAAATGCATGTTCGCGCGCACCACACTCCCAAGTGCGGTCGGGGGGTGAGTCCTCTGCGGTGGCGGTCCTTGGTTTCTGTGGACGAAATGGCAGCGCACACATTTGCCGCTTTACGAAATACTGTAGACGAACATTTTTTAATAATATTTCGGTTATTTTGGTATTTATGAACGTAATCAATTTGACAACACGCTCCGTACGCGAGCACCACACCAACTGCAATGCAATGGTGCAGCTGCATTCGAGGCATTTGAGCTGCTCGACGACGTGAACAGGCAACGCGCTCTATGCATTTTAATGCACTTCCGCCTAACACAGCCACGTCACTGCGGTTTAGCTTACGTTCATGCACAGCCCCTCACACACATACAGGCAAACCAACACACCAGCCCAGCCCACAACACTCATGCATATTCATTCATGACCGAATGCATAATTTTGGCCTATGATGGAGAAGCTTTAGAGGCTCGCCCTTAGAATGTGCTCATCACCATGCAAATGGCAAATGCGGTGGATGTAAAAATACTGCATGCAGTAATTTGATCAAATATTTTCATTGATTTCAGCCGGTATATGTAGATTAAGGCAAAGTGGAGCAATTTTGCTGATAACACACGCTAGTAGGTACTTTAGTAATTTCAGAAATTGGCTAGCATTTCAATAGCTTACGCTATTGAGTTCTTCTTTCATTCTTAGGCCTTAGACGTGTTAGTAACCCTTTTAATAACACAAGGTATTGACAATAAGTATTTGGAGGTCCATTACCTATATACAATACTAGCATTTACCCGTGGCGTTGCCCACGTAAAAAATACAGACATTCCCAACAGAGAAGCGAAATGGACAAAAATTCCTCTCTCGCACACATATCTTGAAATTCTCCCCAAAATGGGTTATTCCCCACAATCATTCCCTGATCATTGTGAATAAAGAGAGAGAGAGCACAAAAACTCCATATAAGAAACTTCGAACTCTTCCCACTCAGCGATCTGTACGCAGAAGGGAGTGGAAAGCAACATGCAATAACTTTTTGCAAGCACAAACTATGTCAATGCAAATGGACCTAATCAAATAAACCTAATACCAAAAATTAAGATATTTACTTTTCGAAAATAAAAAAAAGCATCTTATTTGCTTCTTTCGCACAAATGTGATATTTAAAAGAAAAATTATGAAAATCGTTTGGCTAGTTTTTGCTATTACCCGTTACAACCAAATTGGCGTTTCAATTTTATAAATAGTAAAGAGGAGAGATAAAGATTTATAGATCCATTTTTTGTCCGCATGTCTGTCCTCACCTTCCAGAAGCAGTGATAGATTTATGAGGTGTAATTTCACATTCAATACCCTCTATCGGCAGCCAGTGGACCTAGAGAACTGTCATTTCATAGATTGGATATCCTAAGCAATCGTGGCTAGAGACTTTCGTCACTTTCATATAGCTAAGCTTATGGTAACCCAAGATTTGTATCGGGAAATTTGAAATTTGGGTTTTCCCCCCTAAAACGTTGTATTGGGTCTAGAAATGATTGTCCCACAGTTTCATCCTAAATTAGAGAAAAAAAAATTAATTAAATTAAAATGCGATTTAGAATTAGTAAAATACGTGCAAAAAACCTTAATTACATATTTTGGGCGGTCGCTTTCCCCAGGACCAATAAATAAACTAGAGAGTGGACTATCTTCGGCTATACCGAAGCCGAAATACCCCCACACAGTAGGAAGAAGTAGCTCGAACATAAAAAAATTTGGTCTCAAGACCCTATTTTGAGGCAATTATAGGTGGTTTTGGAGCCTGGACCATGTCCAAAATCCATTTCTAAAAATTTCCAATCAAATCCACCAAAAAAATTGGTCTCAAGACCCCATTTAGACCCTTATATATGTGGCTTCGGAACCTCGGACCATGTCAAAAATCCATTTCTAAACATTTCCAATCGAATACAACAATAAAAAAGACTTGAAAAATATTGACCTTTTTTTCGGTGTATGGGAGCCACGCCCAGTTTTTATCCGATTTGGCTGATTCTCGAACTTGATCTCAGTATTCATGAGAAAAACATGTACCCAAAGTTTCAAGTCGATATCTCCAAAACTGCGACCGGCATCGTGCGGACGGACAGACGGTCAGACAGACGGACATCGCTAAATTGACTCCGGCGGTGATGCTGCTCCAGAATATATATACTTTTCCATACCGGACACGCCTCCTTATGGACGTTACAAATGTTGTGACAAAGTTAGTATACCCTGCCACAGTGTGTGTGGGGGTATAAAAATTGTTTTTGGGGCCTTTGCAAAAAAAATATTTGCGAAAGAAAAAAAATAATAAAAATAAGTTTAAGAATGAAAAAAAAACAAGAAAAAAACCATAATATTGATTGTACCGCTCTCCTCTCTAAAAGAGCCATATGTCCTATTTCAATAAAACCACTCAACAAAAAGGTTTGATTGATCCTGGGAGGGGTGCAACCGCCTAAAATAAATAATTTGGTTTTTTGCACGTATTTTTTTGATTCTAAAACTCATTTTTAGTTAATTATTATGTTTTTTTTGTTGACTATTTGTGTGATTTTTTACCTTAAATCAAAAAATGGGGCGGTCCAGAGGTTTCCGATTGGGATGAAACTTTGGGACTACAACACTACAACATTTTAGGGGGCGCCTCGTGCGAAAACAAATTTCTGATCTACTCAAACCCATTTCAGGCCAAGCTAAGCCATTTAAAATTTTCGACTTTTGACATCAAATTCGATAAAAGCAAGTTTCGTACAAATACAATTCAATATGTGAATTTTGGCTCCCGAATTTATTAAAACCTTGTAACAATAATTTTAAGACACGCGCACTAAAAACCATATTTAAAACGCAGTCAATGGATTTAAAAACATTTTTTTAACAAAAAAAAATATTTTTGGTGAAGCTGCGAAAATGAATGTATTTGAAAACACTGTTATTAGTGTAGGTTTTTTCTTAAAAATCACACTTAAAATTAGTGATGCATTCCGAAACTTACCTGTTCCACCCACACATTCGTCGTCATAATTTGATTTTTTAAATTCTGAAAATAAAAGAAACAAAATTCAATTTAAATACAAATTTTATTTTTAATATTTGAGTTTAATATTAATATGGGAAACAGGAATTAGTTTCTCAACTTTTTATATTCTTTTCGGCTTTTACGACAAATGTAATTGCACTCCTTAGGGCAGAAGAAGAAGTTTTTCTGTTCTACAGAAATTCGATATGGAATACGAGCAAATATTTGCACTCGAAACTTATTTGAAGTTTCGACACTCCAAGTGGACAGTGGACAACGAGAAAGATGAAAGACATTGGACGAGAGGAACTTTTCCTGTTTGGGACACTAATCTGGCGCAATATCAATTTGGGTGTAATAGTACAGACAATTCCAACGAAAACATAAAGGGCGCTTATGTAAAAAGTTTCGAGCGAAAACGAGTTAGAGCAAGTTCGAACAAGTTGAATTGCATTTTATTTGGAGAAGAAGCAGAAGAAGGAAGAGGTCGAAGGTGGAAACAAATAAAGTAAAATTTCAATGGAAAACATTAACAATTTTACACAGTGTGACTGGAATTTTTACCCTCACACCTACTCAGCTTTCCTGTATCATGTCACAATTGAATTTAACTGCATTTAATCGGTTTTACTCTCGCACCAACACATCCCATTCAAGTAGACACAGCTTTTGTACTCAATTGACAAATTGAAATGAATGAATAGCTTCAGCATTGCCTTTTGTTATGTCCACCCCCCTTACTCACTCACTCACCTATTCCCATGGCATGAGAGTACACAAAATGATAATGGCATAAAAATTAGAAAACGATAAAATGTGCGGAATAATCGTTCAGACGATAATGAAAAATTTAATTATCGAGGGGAAGCAACAAAAAAAATGTGATAATGATAATGATGATGTGATACCGCTTATTGCCACCAGGGGCAATACCGATATCGACAAATGGCGGCAAGGTATGGCGGAAAGAAGCAGCACAACTGGCTGTAATCATGTGTGCGTGTGTGTTTATTAAGAGTTGAAAGCATTCCATTTTTTTGCCCTCTTTGCTGCGTTGGCAATATCCCACCTAGAAAGCTTTGCGGTTTTCCCCACTAAGGAAGAGGCGTCATTAATTTTCTATGCTGAATAAAATAATGCGGAACCCAACAATAAAATCGTAAGCAGCGAACAGCAGCAGTTGGTGGCGGGCAAAAGAAAGTGGCTTCGTGCAAAGAAGGCAAAAAAGAGAATAAATAAATAATAAAAAAAAAAAGAAGAAATGGAAGCGATAACACAACAAGCGAAAACCGCTTCGTATATCCTTTTTCCGTTGAGTGGTTGCTACCGATTTGTAGTTGTGCTACTTATTTATATGAGGGTAGAAAAAGTAGCAGAAGAAAAAAGCCAACAAACAACAACAAATGTACTTCACACCTTTCCGGGAATGTTTTACTTTTTTTTGATACTTTTTTTAATACTCTTTTTTCCTACTTTTTTTTCTACTTTGTACTTTTTTTTAAGTACCTATTTTTTATTTTGTTTATTTTCACACAGCTGCGCTGTTTGAGTTGCCTTGCTGTTTCTATTTTTTTTTCTTTACAGCACACCGTGCTGCGGTGGCCGTGTTTGGTGTCGGTTCGCTGCAGCGTGTCCTTTATTATCGCCGGAAATGCGCTATAATTTCTCATTAATACATTTTTTCGCGCGGTTTATGCATTTTTAGGTTGGCTTCTTTTGCCTTTTGTTTTACACTTTTGCTTTTAGCGTAAATTAAGTGTACGTTGAAAGGAATTTCAGCATTGCTGATAGAGAAAGGATAATAAATATTTTAAAACAAATTGGTTTTTCCTTTAAAGCAGTGGATTTTTTGTACAAAAAAATCTTTAGAAAAACCACCCGCTCCAGTGGTGTCTTTATCAAATGTAAATGTAAAGGTAAAGGAAATGTAAATCTCCTTCTTCTTATTATTATCCTCTTTCGAAATCAGTTGAAGTTTCCTTGCTGAAGCATTCATTTGCATTTGCTCACAACGTAAACACACACACACACACACGCGCGCGCCAAACACAACAAAACCCCACTTGAAGCTTGTTGAGAAATCAAATAAATCTGCATAAGCCCAAATAAAGTGAAAGGTATAGCCCGTTCTCACTCTCGCTCGCAGTCGCAGGCCTTAGCCTGTAACACATTGCACAAGGATTACATTAATTTTCAACTGCCAAAATGTCCGACGATTACTTTACTTCTTCCTTTTTTAATTTAAATTTTTTTCTCTGGTTTTCCGGTTTGCTTGGCTTTACTTTGGTTTGGTTTGCTTTGTGACAATGTCCTTTTGCGCTGGTGTGCATATTTTACTAGGACGCTAAGAAGCAAAAGAATATATAGTACAAAAATAATAAAAAAAAAAGTTAAAAATGAAATCCAAAAAACACAACATGAAGGTAGGAAAAAGGACATTTCAAAATTCAAGCTGCTGGACACTTTGCTGTCTCGCAAAGACCATAAGACCCGATTTGTGTGCTGCTGCTGCTTCTGTGTGTATGCATGTGTGTTGCTTATGGCTTTGGCAAATCAAAGTAAAGCAAAAGTCACAAAGCGAAGACGAATGTGTATTTGCATAGACGAGTGTGAGTTTGAGTATGTGCATGTGTAAGTGTAAGTGATCAGGAAGCCAATGTCACCACAAGTCGGAAATGAGAAATTAAAATTTCAAATTAAAATGGAACTTTTGGGTTAAGCCCAAATGGTGCAATTGATGTGTGTGGCATTCTTTAAATGAAAGGAAATGAGTGGGAAACCAAACGGAGGAAAAAAGATCATCCATGCCGTATGGGTGAATATTTGCTTAAATTTTGAATATTTTATTTATTTTACATCGCAAAAAAACCCAAAAATACTTAAGGTAAAGCCTTTGTAAGACCCTTGATTATTGACATTTGCCGGCATGGATTTTCTCACCAGTAAATTATATCCGATTTATGCCTTTGAGGGAAGGAAAAAGTGAAGCAATTAAATTCTTTTTTTTTTTAAAAACAATTTACTAATTCAGACACTTTTTCTACCATGAATAATTCCTTTGCGAATTGTTTAATTTTCGCAAGGACCATCATTTTCCATCCCAATAAAATACATTGAATTTTGTGCGGAACTGGCAAATGCAGGTTACAGTTTCGTATGTTGAAATATTCAGGTCAAGTTAGTTAGTAGACCCTACCACAAACACTGTGGCAGGGTATACTAACTTTGACAATTTCTGCCTATTTCAACAATGTTGACTTGACTCTTCGGAAAGGGAATGATAGATTAGAGGAGGTTGGAATGGCGACAATGGCATATGATTCAGTGAGGAGAGACAATGAGACAGAAGAACGACATCAAATGATCTTATTCTGACAGGAAACTCAATATTCCTAAAACCAAATTGATTCCGATTACACAACCCAACAAGATTTTGCCCCATAAACCCAACTTATCTTTTCTTAAAGGATTTTTAACACTGAATATGATGGCGCTCACAGAAATTTTGTATAACGTTAGGTTTTTGGGAAATTCAAGTAAAAAGTGTCAAAATATGGCCAAATCGGAAAACTTCCACAATTCATAAAAAAAAAGGATAATATTTTATAAGCAAATCTATGTACGTCATCGTTTAGTACTAGCATTTATCTTCAAAACAAGCTATTACGCATATTTTTACGATTTTTTCTTTGAAGATATGAACGGTTTAGTTTAGTTTAGTTATTTAAGAATATGATAAAATAAGTAGTCAGGCATGATTTTTTTTTTCGATTATTTCCAAAATGAGAAATTGATAAAATCGAAGAAATAAACTCGGTATATAGGCCATATGGGCCATATGGGCCATCTACTAAGTTGACAAATAATACACTGAATTGACAGATTCTAAGCAGCTACTAAATTTTACTATGAATATGCGCCATAGAGTTTTATCTGAACATGAAGAATTTAAACGTCTTAAAGCTTTTCTATATGCGATTTTCGGGCAAGAGTGAAAAGTGTTGAAAATGAACTCAATGAACCTCTTCTTGTCAACATTTATTGAATTGGAAAAATTGGTTTGGTTTTGCGCCATATAAAAGTTTCCTCAGTACAAATACAAAACTCTATAATTTAAAGGAAATTTATTAAATTTAAGGAAAGTTTTCCTTAAATTAGAAATTTGTCTTGCAAGTGAGGAAGCGTTTCTATTGCGCAAAACCAATAGCTCTGGGTGAACATATTATGAACTTACAGTATTAAATTCGTTGAATTGTTATATACTGTGCAATCTCTAATAACCGGACACTCACCGTCGCAGTGTTTTGTTTCCGGTTATTGGAGATGTCCGCTTATGGGGGGTGGGGGGTGTATTTAAAAAAATGATTTGAATTGCATTCAAGTGATCATAAATTATTGGAATGATATTTGTATGGAAAAATGGGAGAGTGTATGAAATTTGTCCTGTTATTGAAGCTGTCCGGTTATAAGGACCGTCCGTACAGAGGAATTTCACTGTATATGTAAGTATATATTTCCAAAAAAATTTTAATATTCACGAAAAAAATCCGTACAAATTGATACCGAAAATATTTTGGTTGAAGATACAACACGATATCGCTTACCGTTAGAACGATTTTTCAACAAAAGTGCAGTAATCTCCTTGGAACTTTGACCTCAAATAACTCGCTTATTCGAGTTAATCCAGAAAAACCACTTAAGGGTGTTATTATGTAGACCACGACCTATCAGAATCTGTTATCAGATCGGCAATCACAAATTAGTCTTGCACAGTGTAATCAGTACTGTCTATAAAGTCACTATTTCCTTTGTTACGAACTCACTATTAACATGGGGATGTCCTAGGTGGTAGTCAGTTGAGTTTAAACTTCACAACAATTTTATTCTTAATTTGTTTTCTCTCATCTCTCTCTCTCATTTCTATAAATTACCTTTTTAACCTTTTTATATTTATAAAAATTTCAATGGAATTTTCCGGGGCTCAAACCAACGACCTTTGCAATGTGAAGCCGACGCCTACACTCTAGGCTATATAAGCAGTATTTTTCAGATATCTAAAAGCAAATTTTTACTACGTTCGAATTAAAATGAAACAAAGCACAACACAGATATTATATTATCAAAGTGACTATCTCTGCACGACTTTGCAATCTCTTTAAAACTAGTTGTCATATAGTTAGAAATAAGTTAGCTATTTTTGTAAACCAGTTTATTGAATTCCGACAGGGAGATTTATATAAGTACCCTGTCGGAATTCAAATAACTGGAAATAGAAATGAGAGAAAACATAATTAGAATACAATTTTTGTGAAGTTTAAACTCAACTGACTGCCGCCTAGGACATCCGCACATTAAAATAGTGTTCAATTGCCGACAGGGTAAAGATATTATTTTTTAGGAATCAGTGCCCTACTTGGCATAAAAAATGTGTACTGACTAACTCAATTTCTTTTTGCTTTTGAATAGCTTTCGATAACATAACGAAAAATTACCATTATATTTGCAGAAAAAGCAGCAACCAAGGATTGCGATCCAATGACCAAAGGGGACAAACAGATGGTCACTTGATAGGCGCATTGCGGCAATCGAGAGATATTAGCTTAAGAGTCACACATTTATCATAAAACATAACTATAATTTTCAGACAGTTGCAAAATAATTCTATGTTAACAAAAGGATTAATACAACAAAATTCCACACTAATTTGATTTCGATGACACTCGCTTGAATGTAAGCTGCAGCAAATGGTTACAAATGGCTGCCCCCCATTCGACTTGCAATGGTTACAAATGCTTGCGGGAGCTTCGGCGTTTTTGATTTATGCGCAATTTTTATCGAACTTCAATTATGGCATTTATTTTGCACACCGACGAACTCCTTGTTTCACATTGTTCATACGATCGTGTGTGTGTGTGTTGGTATTGCTGTTTGGTTGTGGGTTTTTGTGACATTCACAGAGTGGCCAGCGAACACGAACTCAATACCCAAACACAGATTGGTATTTGAGGTATTTACGATAAACACACACGGTGACTTATTACGAAGAAGGAACGACTCTAAGAGGGGTTAGACAACGAAGAGCAATGTGTTTGCGGACACAGGACAAATGCAATAACAAGAAAAAACGTTAGCATGGACAATGACAACTACAAAATGCTTCCACTCTGCAGTAGTACAAAAAACAACAAAAACAACGTCAATGTGTGAAGAAATCGTAAAGATTTTCTCGAATATGTCGCACAAGTCAATTGCAAAAATAGAAGACGACAAAAAAGGGGGAAAATAATATGGATCCCCAAGGCAGGAGAGCGTAAAGCAATTTCGAAATTAAACTGTATGCTGGAATGTCAGAAGCAGTGCACACAGCATGTAACTGAATTGCTCGCCAGGTTCGTTCTTTTACATGCCCTCACACATACGGCACATCACAGCTCAACACAATTGATTTTGTGCATTCGTGTGGGAACAATTTGGAGTGTGCGCAGCGCCAGTGACAGCGCCGCTCCAAACGATGATTGAATGCATTTGATGCAGCCACGCGTTGCCGCACAACTCGTTTCTCGTTACAGCAGTGTTTGGTGGAATGGTTTTTTTTCCCCAAAAACATATTTCCACTCACTGCTACTGCCATTGGCAGAAGTTGAAGATTTTGTTGCTATTTTGTTTGTTTGCTTTCTCTCAAAGTTCAAAGTGTAAAAATTTCACTTATCGTTGCAGAAAATGCAATTTGCGGCAATTGGTGAATTTTGTGATTTATGGCACACATGTGTTGGTGGTTGGTTTGGTTTGGTGTTGCAAACAAATTTGATTTCATGTTTCAATATTGCCAAAGACAGAGAACCATGAAGGCAGTCTATGGAGTAGAAAAATTGAGTTAAAATATTTCAAAATTCCGGAATTATCCTTGATTGATCCTCTGTAATTCGAGGCACCTTACCACACTTAATCACTCAATAAGTTCCTTCACTAAGCGTTCAATACACTTAATTCGGCTTACACATTCGCGCACTCAAACATGCGGATCCTTCGCACCGCAAGCAATTATGTCAAAGCTTCCATTTACGATAATCATAATGACGATAATATTGCCTGACCAATTACTTCAGCGGAAATGCCACAAAGTGCAAACTAAATGCACTTAGCGATAGTTGCGAGTAGTGGGATTGCTAAAATCCATAACCGCTTTTGAACAAGCTCTAATACGAAAAGGATATTCCATTTGTTGTCACACATTCCCATTCACATTCGCACAAACACAAACACTAACACACAATGAACCTGCCAAAGTAAACAAAGTGTTGATTGAGTGAGTCAGTGGGGCTAACCTGCTCACAGCATTAAGCTGTTGCAGTATTAATCACTCAGTGGATGGCGGAAGGCATCATTACCTATTAATTGTACGGGATTAAAGTGTTACGGAAGCAGTTGTTGTTATTGAAACTTTTTTGTGTTTGCAAGAATTTATATTGTTTTGTGTTTTTAACGCGCCTAAGACACTTTGCCCACTGTGGTGGCTGTTGCTATTGCCATTATTGGACTACAGAAGGAAACAACTCCCCCCTGAAATAAACTTCCTATTTACGTACTCACGTTGGACGGCCGCGCGTCAAGATTAATTAGTTATGCATTTTTCACAAATCCACAAATTATCTGTTTTGATTAATTGTTAATGTAGTGCTGATGCCACCGAAGATGATGATCATGGCGATGACGTTGTCGTCGATGTTGTGTCTGTTGTGTTGCGAAAAGTTATGTTTTCTTGAATAATTAACCTTCATTAGTGAGGATGGCGTCTATGCGGTTGCCTTAGTGTAAAGAAGCTTTGAAAATGCGTATTTTGTTGTTGTTTTTTTTGCGGATATGGGAATGATTGGTTGGGCAAACTAATTAGCTGACATCACGGAATATCGACATTTGGGTGCTTCTGTGATTTGGGTTAATTTGTGAATTTAACTGACCAACTTTCTTATTAAACTTTAAACGGAACATGAACAATATCGCATTTTTCCCCGGTAATTTAACAATTTTCATATTAATGTGAATGGTATGTTAAAATGCTTCTTTTCCAGCTCTCAAATACTGGAGCTGGAAACCGGAAAAGCGTGGTACTAATAATTACCTATTGATACATTTATGGTAAAAAATATCGTACATAAAATGTGAAATCAGCGACCGTAAGAAACCCCATGCGGTCAATCTAGGCCGGAGCTATGACATTTTTAGTAAAATATATATAAAATCCCATTTGTCTCTCCGGATGTCCGAATGTCTGTCTGCACCTTCTCGAATCCGCCAGTGGACCTAGAGAGCTGAAATTTCACATCGATTTCTTAAAGCACAACCATACTATGTCCATTTTTTCAAAACTTTAGAAAATGAAAAACAAGTTTTCAAATCGGAATGTGTTGTATGGAAATTGATTTTTATTTCCTCAGTTTTCAATTTATTTCATTACGATTCCCACAAACCACTATAGCCTGTCTGATGCAGCTTCTTCTCAGGAATCCAAAAATGCGAAAAACTCGATTTTTATGAAAACGGACATAGGATGATTGTGCTTTAAGGTATCGACATATATGGCCTATGCACCCATGGCTTGAGACTCTCGAACAGGATTATTGATTTTCGAAAAGGGGGTGTGGTAGTTCAGAAAAATGGGCGTAGCAGATATAGTAGCTCTCCTGAAGTTACCAGTGGACCTAGGAAACTGTAAATCAACATATATATTCTGTGAAAGCATGGCTGGAGATTCTTGATCAAGGTAGTTAAAGTTGGGTTCAGGAAGTGTTCAAAGGAAGTCCAAAGGCTGTCTATATTGGGTAGAAGTATGGTCACCGCGCCAACGTGATTTACTAGTATCAATTAATTAAGAAAAATCTCATCCGGAAAAGTGTGAAAATCGTGAAAAACGATTTGCATACTCATAATCATCATTAAGCGCAAGCTGTCATACAAACATGCATACTTCAAGGGTTCGTCATTATTTATCTTTTAGGGCAAACTGTCATACAGAATTGCATACTTACAGGGATCGTCATAATATGGCGGTCGAAATTCATAAACCTCATTTTATATTTACAAAACTTGGTATCGGGGGGTTTTCGGGGTCGCTGATTTCGAATTTGATGTTATTTACGGACGCGTATCAACAAATTAAGAAATAATATTTCTGAGCGCTCGTAAAATTATCCGAAATGAGACTCTTTGTGTTTGTATTGTTAGCTGTGTTATCGTTTCCATCGAAATCAGTTCATCAGGGCCGGAATTGTGACATTTGTAGTAAACTATTCCGAATTTACCGATTTGTTTTAGGAGTGTAATATGGATAGAGTTTGATCGTGTAATTGTTCAATCAATCAATCAATCAATCAATCAATCAATCAATCAATCAATCAATCAATCAATCAATCAATCAATCAATCAATCAATCAATCAATCAATCAATCAATCAATCAATCAATCAATCAATCAATCAATCAATCAATCAATCAATCAATCAATCAATCAATCAATCAATCAATCAATCAATCAATCAATCAATCAATCAATCAATCAATCAATCAATCAATCAATCAATCAATCAATCAATCAATCAATCAATCAATCAATCAATCAATCAATCAATCAATCAATCAATCAATCAATCAATCAATCAATCAAGCAATCAATCAATCAATCAATCAATCAATCAATCAATCAATCAATCAATCAAGCAATCAATCAACCAATCAATCAATCAATCAATCAATCAATCAATCAATCAATCAATCAATCAATCAATCAATCAATCAATCAATCAATCAATCAATCAATCAATCAATCAATCAATCAATCAATCAATCAATCAATCAATCAATCAATCAATCAATCAATCAATCAATCAATCAATCAATCAATCAATCAATCAATCAATCAATCAATCAATCAATCAATCAATCAATCAATCAATCAATCAACCAATAAAACCTTTTATGCAGAGGCACGATATGAAAAATTTCGTATCCAAAACTCAGTGGAATGTTTTGGAGATATCGAGATCAAAGTATCAAAATATCGTGCGAGATCACTGGTAGTTTATAATATTTTCTTAATTGCATAAAAGTTAATTAATTTTTAAAGAATTTTCTTAATTCAAAGAAATAAAATATTACGTATACTTACAACATCTATCAACTGTGATAGCCGCAGACCCATTTTGACCGTTAAACGATCAGAATTATTGCCCACAGGCCTGATTAATCGATTGTAATTGCTCAAAAGGTCGTCGTATAAACGTTTTGCATCTGGGTTGGCCAGGCCGCCGGTGGCAAATTGTAACGCTATGAACACAGCTGCAAATAGCACGCTCCCCATCTTAGGCCAGGTCCACCCCTGAAAATAGTAAACAAAGGACATTTTTGTAAATAAACACAAATCACATAATTCAAGATTAAATTTTATTTCATAGAAATTGTAGCATAATTTCGGGATCATATCTCTTATTTGGTTTAATGCTTTTGCATAATACTTAAAAAATATGTATTTGGTCACATTGGAGATAAGACCTAACCGACAACATAAATTTGTACAATTATATTCCAAATACAACATTTGGTACGTACAATTATAGTTTGCATACTTTTACGAGCTTCTATAATATGTTTTTTTTTTTGGAAATTTATTTTATCAATTATTCTTTATTCAACCGCAATTTTGTGGATATTCCCTCCCACACACACACACACACACACACACACACACCGAAAACGTTTTGTGCTCATACATGCACATTTACGTTCACATCAGTGAATTGTGCAATTCTGTACTGTTACACACTTAGACACATACTTCCCACCACTGCTGCTCGTTGAACTTTAGTTGTAAAATTTGCCAAGTCGTAAATTTCACAAAAACTGTCAAAACTATTTCTGGTTGCAGCTTCTGCGAGAAACTCCATTTAATCTTTGCACGTCTCGGGGCTAAATGTGTTGCGTGGGTGTGAGTGTGGGTGTTTCGAATGTGTGTGTGTGTGTGTGTGCATGTGAGTCTCACTAAGTCCCATGTGACGTCCATTTTGGGCGCAATTTCCGAACATTATTTGTTAAATTTTTGCATCTCCACACATACTTGCGCATCCAAGTGTCGGTTTATTTGTCTAAGTATGGGTGAAGCACAGAAAGCGTCCTGAAACCGAAACATTTCCACTTGTGTTATCGTAGCAATTTTTCTGATGCGCACATAATCGCTACTTTTGATACTTTTAATGCACATGAATGGGTGAAAATTTTATGAAAATTTTGTTGTGCAAGTTCAAATGGTTTTTTTATGATATATGTGTGGATCTATGTGTATGCAGTCGTGTGGGTGTGAAAAAGTGGAATTTTTCATTACATTGAATTGCTTAGTTGGTGCTAAAAGGGATATTGAAATATTTTTGAGGCATACTTTTTGGTGTTTGGGAAAATAAATTATTTTTCGTTTAATATTTTCAGTATTTCATCTGCAAAAACCATTTCTTATCAGTAGCAAAACGAGAATAAATATACGCAAAATGTCAGACAAATTTCCTAGGTTTATTGAGCTCATCATTCGCCGCCCCAATAGCCTGTCTAAAACTTTCCCATTGCAAATAATGCCATTTAAAAATAAATACATCAAATGTATGCCTGTGATTGTTGTTGTCGTCTGCCCTATTAAAGTTGTTGCTCTTGTTTAGTTTACGAAATACTTTTGTGTGTTACCATTTCTGTCTTGTGTGTGTTTTTTTCCTCCGCTGCTACCTTAAGGGAGTCTTTACTTTTACAGTTGCGTTTTAAAAGTTTTTCGTGTATGAGTGTGTGCTCAAAGATTTTACGTGTGAGCATAGCATACTTTTAGGCAAACTTTTGGTTTATTATTGTTGAGCAATTGAGAGATAACTTTTTTGGAGGGTAACATGTATTTTCACCATTACTAAATTGTAAATAACTTCGTAGAATGTAAATGTTAATACCTTCAAGGCAATGTGGGAGAAACTAATTTAAGTATTAAATAGTTGCGCCAATTAATTTCATGTTTGCTTAATACATTTTGTAAAGTTCCGTGAATTATGGCAGAGGAAGGATTCCAAGCGGGGCCCAAAGTTGTGAATCGCCTCCAGTTGTACATAAAAAGTTCAAGGAAAATAATTTCGACAATTTGAAATTTAATACAAAAACAAAATTTGTAATTATTTTTGTTTTATTTTAAAATAAATCTCATAAATAGAGAGCGGATTTATATGCAAAACAGAATTTGTGGGATAAAAAAACATCGATTGACGAAATTTTAAGTCAATATCCACGAAAACGTCGAATTTATTGAAATACTGACTTAAAATTTTGGCAATCAATGTTTTTTTTTATCCCACAAATTATGCTTCAAGTTCTGTTTTGCATATGAAACCGCTCTCTACTCCTAAAAAAACTACCAAATTCCTAAACTCGAAGCCGAATCTCAAAGACAAAATGAAAAAAATATCAAAACATTTTTTCAAAACATTTATTTAAAATGGTTTATATCTTAACGAATCCTAAGCAAGTGAATGATTATGTAAAATATTTATTCATTAAGTAAATTAATATTTAAATTAATCAATAACTCAATCGTGCAAAATTAGAACGCTTTCATACTCCGTAAACCACACGTAACATTCTTATAGATTTTAACGCTGAACAAGATGGCATTCTATCACGTCAGGTTTCTGAGAAATTCATGTTGAAATTGACGAAATTCAGTAGTTTATCAAAAGTAAAAATTTATTAAAAAAAAAAACTTGCGTCATCGTTTAGTGCTAACATATATCTTTAAAAGAAGCTATTTATCATATTTTTACAATTGTTTGTTTTGAATGGTTTATTTTAGTACCATTACATTTTTTGGACTATATTTTAATTGTAATTTACAGTGAAAAATAACGTGGTACTCCAACAAGCTAACCTATGGATCCTTAAAAATTGTTTGATACTGAAGACGATGGCGTCCACACAAATGCTCTACCTCGTCTGGTTTTTTTAAATATGAGTCTAAACAAGAGCATTTTGCATACTCCAAAAAGCAGACATATTGCTACTTAACGGATTTTGGATGCTGATAAAGATGGTGTCCAAAGAAGGTGGATTTTAAACTATAACGCGAACTCGGGAAAAATGGTGTATAGGTTTGAAAAAATTCCATGGTTGCTAAAAAAATAGAAATTGTTCACCTTTTATATATTTTTGACATTCGGCTTCGACCTTAATATTGGCCGAAGCCGATTATCAGCCGAATGTTAAATTTTTAGCGGAATGAATTTTAGGTCGGACACTATTCGTTATCGACTAATTTGTATGGAATGTGGGCGTGGTTTTTGGATAACTCAATAACCACGACTGCTATCGTGCGAAATGAGAGACAGACGGGCAGGCAAACAGACGGGCAGGCAAACAGACGGGCAGACCGACTCGCTACTTAAACTTAGTAGGACGTTAAAAACGGTGCGATAGATACAATATATCCTTGGACATGGGAAGTATAGGCTTGCCAGATAAAATCTGTCCATTAAGCAGCATTTTTAAAAATCATTTCTTCACAAAATAGTAAATAATTTGGTAACATTTGTCCGTGTTCAACGTTGGAAAAGGGTGACCAGATAGCAATGATAGTTTTTCCGATTGTTATTTTCAGCATCTGTCAAAATTACCAATACCATCCAGCTGTTAATTTATTTAGTAAGGTTCCCCTCAGGGACCTCTAAGAACCGATTTTGGAACCTTAACCGATATTAGTTTTGATTCGTATCACGCTTGCCGAAAGTATGCAAATTAGTACAATACATAAACGAAATTCCGACTCAATTGTAATTAAACAAATCAAAAAATCATATTCTCGGACGAGGTCCATTTTAGTCTCAGCGGATATGACAACAAGCAAAATGGCGATTATTGGTGCGACCACAATCCGCAAATGTTAGACCAAGCATCAATGCATCCACAAAGATTGACTGTTTGGTGCGGTTTATGGCACGGCGACATCGTCTTTTGAAATGAGGAAGGATACACGTCAATGGTCCTCGGTATAGAGCGATGTTAACCTAACTTTCTTTGGGCATATATCGACAACATCGATATATCCGAGCTGTGGTTCCAACAAGACGGTGGTATATGCCATACAATCAACTCTCGAAGTAGTGAAGAACAAATTTAGCGACTAGCTTACATCAATTGGCCGCAGCAATCATGAGACTTGACACCCCTCGATTAATTCCTCTGGGGCTACATCAAGTCCTTAATTTACGGTAACAAGCCAACCACGTTGGTCGACCTCGACCCCAACATTCAATACGCAATTGCCTGAATAACGCCACGCCGCACATATGTATTTGTCCGAGTCATCAGAAATTGGACCGACCGCATGAAGAACTGCCAGCGAAGACGTGGTGGCCATTAAAAATTTGTCTTATTCCATACATAATGGTATGAATGTGGATTCAAAATAAAGCCAGCATCAATTTGATATCTCACGCAGTTGTTGTTTTATTTTAAGTTATGTCCATATTGTACTCGCTCGCCAAGCAATGGCAAACTTGCTAGAGTAATTTGCCATGAAAAAGCTTCTTTAATTTAGGAGTCTCGCCGTTCGGATTCTGCATTCAATTGTAGGACCGCACTTATCATATATATTATTTCTTGCTCTATGATAATTGGATCACGAAGAGCGGCCTAAGCCCTTATGTGTACCTTATTAATACTATAAAGTTTTCTATACAAAATTGAGTAACTTAAAACTTCTTGTGGATTTGTTTTCTTAATTTTAATCTTATGGAAAAAAAATCTGAATTTAATTAAATTTTTCCTAATGCAAGTAGTTTACAATTTTCTAGCCAGACTTCAATAGCATTTATCTCGGCCGTAGTAGGAACTGAATCCCCTGTGGCAGATCTAATAAACTTTTCAATGTATACGAATTATGCGATTTCTATGGTAGTAAGGAAATTGCATTTGCTCTGCCTTACAACAGAGCTGGGAAAATGATTTGTTGGCTTTTATTTTAGTTTAAGTTTTGATTTGTTTATTCAATATGACAGAAATAAGCAAAGTCGCACACACACAAACATACGCACACAAAGAGCAATGTAAATAAATGTATTGGCTTCGCACAAGCTCACACAAACACGCGCATGTACTTGTGCACTGAGAACTTTTGCCAAAGAACGCCTCGACGCAGGGGGTCGACCGAATCAGAGGCGGGAGCAAGTAAGTAGGCGAAACATTATAAAAGTTTAAATTTAATCCAAAATGTTTAATACGTGTGGCACATACAGAACATGATTGCTGCATATGGCCTAACCACTGAAGCACATTATACACAAACACACTCACACACACACACTCACTTGTTTGATGTGGTATTTGGTGTTAGTATTGGTATTAGTTTTGGTTAAGGGGAGCGGCAAAGCAGCAAACACGGCCAGTCCACGAGCATAAAGCGGCAATGTGATGATATAAATTCAGTTTGTGACAGTGATTTAATGGAAGATGGAATATTTGATAATATTTGTATAAAGTTGTTTACCTAAGTAGATGTGTGTGTGTGTGTGAATACAGCAGAAGTGAACTTTTAGTCGAACTTTTAGCAGAGGCAATAAAATAAATGAAAATTTTCATTCCGAACCACTGTAGCCTGCGCTGTGCGCTGCTAGTAAATAGTTTTTCGGTGTCTGCCTTTTTCTGCATCCTTCCCTCTCTCTCGCTCTCTCTCACTGCTCGTTCAGTCGGTACTATAAATCACAGTTAATGTATAAAAGTCAAAAGTTCAAGACAGTTCAAAATCTACAATTTGCATGCTGAAGTGGTTTTAATGATGTTAAATATTCGCACAGATTACAGATAAGCCGTCAAGTAGACCGACCGACAGACAGACAGACAGTGCACAATGAATGCACAGCCAATTAAAATCGAAGTAATTAAGGTCACTCATACGCCATGTTTATGGTGAACTACTCGCATATCAGTCCAAACCAAATGTTGGCGAAAGTTTTGCATTTATCCAGTCAATTGTCACATGTGCACTCGTTGCATATTAATTTGTTGCATTTTATGCATGTAAACAAATGGCAAAAAAAATCCAAATAATAAAAATATAAAAAAAAAAATAGAAACAAAACAACACTTGTCATCACCATTCTATGGCAACCACATCTGATGGCGGCTGGCAAAACGCGAAATTCACTCAAATTCGCCAAATGTATGGAAAAATGTTATTTAAAGTATAATAGACGAACACACAATGCGGTTGGCAATGCGGTGAAGGCTGTGGTTATTGTGGTGGCGATGTGCGTTTATAACATGTGCTTAAAAATTCAAAAATCATACCGAAAATCAAATTGAATTGTTTTATTTTTTCAAAAAACCCATAAGTCAACTGTTGGGAAAAAAAGATGGAAAATGAGTAGAGTACATTGTTCGACAGCTAAAACAGTTCTGGTTGCAGTTGCAATGCTGTAATAAATCTAAAATCTAATAAATCGGTGTCGTTGTTCACTAATCGGTTTTGCCTCGATACGCCTGGATTTGCTTGTATACTACAAAAATGCAAAACAAAAATTGATTCAATTTGTGGAACTGTGTAATAGTATTTATTTTTAAAATTATGCGTACAAAAATGAATTGGTATCTCAGCTAGTGAGTTCAAGCTTTGGTTTTTGTATGTGGTTGTTCACCACATTTTGTTATTTGCTACATTAAAATTAAAATAAAGTGTTTTCATTTTTAAGCTTAATTGAACCGAGCTCAATAACTCGATTGAAAGCTAAAGGCCAAAGCTGGGCATTAACTAGTTAATTTGTCAATAGTTAATGAACGAAGTTAAATTTTTGGTTAACTTTTAACGTTTCAGTTAATTCCGAAACCATTAACTTTTTCATTTAGTTAAGTCAAATTTCTTCGATTAACTAGTTTATTAACTTTAAAATACAAATATTGTTTATTATTAAATGTAAAAATAAAAGTTACAATTAGGAATTCATACTATTTTCGAACCGATTAACATTTAATTTAAAAATTATTTCACAAAACAATTAAATACACATTCCGCAATATTTCGAAGTGTTGGCGACTAAAATATTCTATATTCTATTTTTATGTATTCTAAACACAATGGCGTTCGTGAGGTTTACATCGTCAGGATGTTTACATCGTATTTTTCATTTCTCAAAATGGCGAAAAACTGAGAACGCTATTGTGTTTAGAATAGCCTGTGTTATTTGTTCTTAACCAAACTTCATTCGTTTCATTCTTATTATTAATTATTCTAATAAAATTTGTATGTCTTTATATGAATATAAATAAATTGCTTCATACACAAAATTTCGCTTTTGATAAAAACTTGTATCATTTATTTTAAAGCAAATTTGCATATAGAAGGCTGAAACCAATCGGTAAAAGGGTCTGTGAGTGCAGGCATTCAATTGAATATAGTTAAAATGTTTTTTTTATATATTTTATAAAAAATATTTTTTTTTGTTTTCTATAGAAGTTAAGTTCTCGATTAACTAGAACTAGAAGGAACTAGAAAATGGTAATAGATAAATATAAACTAAATTTAAAATATTCCAATACAAGTTTGAAAATTTTGAAATTTAATATATCACGGACGCAACCAGAAAAAATTTTATGGGGGGTTTCCATAAAAATGTTCTTAAAATACTGAAGAAAAAAACTATAAAATGCAAACAAAATTAAAATTAACAATAATATCGGTTTTACTTTTTTTCAAAATAAATCTTTCGATTTTTAATTTAAAAAAAGTAGATCAAAAAATAATAATAAAACAATTTTGCCAAAGGGAAATTTTTGAAAAATGATTCATTCTAAAATTTTTGGTTTTATTGCAAATCTAATTACTAAAGAAAATTTTTTTAAAACTAAACCGAAGCATTTACTTTTTGGTTATCAAATAAACCTCAAACTGTATTGAAATGGAGAAACAAATTGAAATCTATTTGAGAAAAGCCTGTTTGGCGTCATATTCTTTTTTGGTAAACGAAAATTTTCAATTCAAAAATTCATACTGAAGTTTCTCCTCAGTTCTATTAAATTTCATAATTTGTTTGTATTATTTCAGAGATTTCGGGGTGCGTCCCTGATTCAATTTTTGAAACACGTTCATTTGATTCACAGTAAATTTCGAATAACTATAAACTTTCACAAGATTTTTCGTTTTGATGCAAATGTGAATCGTGATATTTAAAGCCTCGATAAGCACCAGAACTGCAATTTTAAAATTGTTTTTGTCCACTGAAGTTTTTTAATAAAATAGAATATCGAAGAGATACGAAGGTTCCTCTTCAATTCTGTTAAATTTCATAACAATTCCAAACATTTTTCTATTACTTCATAGATTTCGGGGGGCCCAAACCCCAAACCTCGCCCCCCCCCCTTGTAACGTCCCTGATCTATATACATAAAAGAGTGGATGCGAAAACTACTTCACAGATTTTTCACAAAAATTTGTATATGTGTCGTGAGTCGTATTCTACGATAGATTTTGACATGCCCATTTTTACAGCCCACAAGTTAGAAAAACCACGTACTTCACAGACATGTTTGCAGAAACTATTCTCTTATAGCAAATACCACATAATCAACAATTCACTTGGTTGCGGTTACCCATCTGCGAATTGTTTCCCACAGAGGGCGCTGCAAAATGGTGTTCCCATATGTGTGATTTTCTCGCCAACTTTGTTGAAATTTTTTCTTTTCGGTTTCAGGGAGAAAAATTGCTTATGGGATAAGTTTAACAATGCAACAATAAAATTTGTTAAGGCCCAACTAATCTCTTATAGACAAAACTTTACAATACGAATAAAGGGCCAGTCGCATTATCAAAAAATTAAAGTCCCTCCGCTGCAATATAATAATCAGCCAGTGCTGTAACAAACTTACTTTACCGAAATATTTGTTAAATATATTTTGGCGCCACCTGGAGTTTTTAAATATGAAGGCTTTGTTTTTGGTTTGTGTCTTTCGTGCAATTTTTATTTTCAACAAACATTTTTTTCTAGTCCTATTTTTTAGAAAGATGAAATAAAAACATAATCTTAAAAGGATAGATTTAAAGGCTGTATTAAGGACTGTATAATCACTACTGCTGGTTTATTAAAATTTAATATCAATTTAATACAATTTAATGCATAACTGATATAACTGGTGTGCAGGAGAAGAAACCATGGAACACGTCCTGGCGCAATGTCCAGCATTAGTATAACCAGCAAATAACAAAATCAATAAAGGGCATAATTAAATTTCGAACGCCCTCCGCGAAATTGATGTAAGCGCCAAAAAATGTTTTTTTCTAATTTTTTTTTCTATATAGATTCTTTTGTTAGATGTCACATACATCAAATAGAACTGTCTATATCTTAGGAACTATTAACATTTAAGATTTAATATTTAACACGTAGATGCGTTTTGCAATTTTTTAAATTGCATTTTGCGTCTTTTCCGCTGATAGAACTCCATATAAAAACATACAGGTATTCCATACCTGCAAAATAAACCAAAATGGTCATACGAAATTCGAGTGTTGGATATAACATTTACTAGACCGGCGCGAAAATGCGTTTTTCAATATCGCAGCTAACAAACAATGCAATTGTTGCTTTAAGCTCTGGCTGAACCCTTGAATGATTAAAGCGATCAAAAGTTGCTGTGTACTTCGTTTGCATTTTGCCTACGGAATGATTGGTCTACGTTCTGAAATTTAATGATGAGTTCAAATGAGTCTTCTTGTTACCATTCCATTTGAGATACAAAAATAGTATACCTCCAGTGGTGTGAATAAAGGAATAGCAAATGCAATTTGCATTCAAAACTAAATGAAAATATCATTTGCTATTCCATTATTCACACAACCAGATGACCCAATATTCGAGCATACAATAAGAGAGACCTCATTAACTTCACTGAGTGCTATAAATTGAGCAAATTATCAAATATATTGAAATGCAACTGAAATTTAATATTTTCCTAAAACTACTCCACACTCAATTTGCCTTCCTTTCCATTGGATACAGATTACTTATTTTTCTGTACTTAATATGCCAAAATTTTGCTCCAACCTTAGGCTATTAACTTTTGGGGAGTTTATGTGTGTGTATTTGTGTGTGTGCGAAACTTTCAAAGAAACCCTATTTCATTTTTGGAAACCAACAAAAAAATAAATACTTGAGCAAGCCAACTGCATATAAATTATGTAAAGCAGCAAATGCATTATGCATTATTTTGTGTGTCCTTTTCAAGCGCACGGAAAACTTTTAAATTAAACCCTTTTTGTGAGAGATGGCAGAGAAGCCAAACAACCACAATAGCAACAGCAACAAAGCGGCAAACAAATAAAGTGCGGTCTACTCCGGAAACAGTTACAACAACCAAATCTCTCCCGATGGGAAAATTGTTCACAGAATATTGCAATACTTGCGGCTAACTTGGTTACAAACAAATAAGTGAGCGAAAAAATAAATGAAATAGCAAAAGGGGATAAAGGATGGAGAATAAAGTGAAAACTTTTACTTTGGCCAACGCATTTGTGAAGTTTCCAATCGGCTCTGCCCTGACCAAAGACAACACAGAGTGGATTGGATGAGCTGCGCATAATGAGCACGTCGATACCAAGTTGTCGCTGCACTTTGCCAATGACAGCAAATAAACTTTCTTCACACACCACTTGAGGTGAATGGCGCTGCATTTTAAACTGTTCCGAAAAGGAAAAGTGAATCTTCTTGAGTGAGCGAGGCATTGAGTTTGTTGTGCGCACCTAAGGCTGGCTTGCCTTGAAGTAGTGAACTGCACGCTCAGCAATTCAATTTAGCGTTGCGGAAACCTTTAGACATTCGCTATTGGGAATTGCCTGGCATATTTTATATTTTTTCCATATCCTTTCCTTCTCCGTGACATTTTTCACATTTTCATTTTGCGACCGTGTCACCCACACTGACTCATCGCCCTCCCCACCGCCGTCGCCGCCCCTTTGCCATCGGGCAATTGTAGTTACTTTCACACTTTATGCCATTTTTTAGATTTCCCCAAAGTGCAAAAAAGTTTATAGTGTCAAGTGACAAGGGGAAATTGCTTTGCTGCCATTGTGTAGGAGTTATTGTCGTTGGTGTTGTTGTTGTTGTATGGCCAAGATTGTGTGTGTCAGAGATTTGGCTTTTTGAAAAATATTTACTATTGGCTTTTGTGAGTTTTTAATTTAATTGGTAGAGGCCACAGAAAGGGTATCACGAATCGAAATGCGAAATCATCTTCAATTTGAGAAAATAGCTATAAATAAAAATGACAAAATTAGCTTCTGAATATCAATTGTTAGTACACAAAAAATTCCAGTGCAGAAGTCTTTCCTTACGTTTTTTAATATCTTAAATATTTTGCAAAAACCCCAAAAATTCAAAATTGTTCATGAAGAACTTTTTGAAATCGAATTGAAACCTTGTTTCTCGTTTATGCACATATAAAAGTAACAGGAGTAAATAATATTCACCAGTTCAAACGATTCTTACCTATTGGGGTATTTTAGTGCTTCAAAGAAATGGCCAACAAAGGAGTATTGGATCAAAGAACCATCAGATAAGGAGATACTTTTTTTAGTTCAGTCATAAATTTATTTAAAAATGTTTTTTTTTATAATTTTAACTAACAAAAAAAGATTAAAAACGGATAAAACAAAATTTTGAAAAAAAGATACCATTTTGTTAGTTAAGGTTCAATCTATCCAAAAACTAGAGAGTGGACTATCTTTGGCTATGCCGAAGCTGAAATACCCCCACACAGTATGAAGAAGTACCTCGAAAATAAAAAAAGTATTCTCAAGACCCCATTTTGAACCATTTATAGGTGCTGTTGGAGCCCGGACCATGTCCAAAATTCGTTTCTACAAATTTTCAATCAAAATCACCAAAAAAAAATTTGGTCTCAAGACCCCATTTTGACCTTTATATATGAGGTTTCGGAACCTCGGACCATGTCAAAAATACGTTTCTAAACATTTCCAATCGAATACAACAATAAAAAAGACTTGAAAAATTTTTACCTTTTTTTTCGTTATATGGGAGCCACGCCCAGTTTTTGTCTGATTTGGCTGATTCTCGAACTTAATCTCAGTATTCACGAGAAAAACATGTACCCAAACTTTCAAGTCGATATCTCCAAAACTGCGACCGCTATCGTGCGGACGGACAGACGGACAGACGGTCAGACGGACAGACGGACAGACGGACAGACAGACGGACATCGCTAAATCGACTCAAGAGGTGATACTGATCAAGAATATATATACTTTTCCATACCGGACAGGCCTCCTTATGGGCGTTACAAACGTTTTGTCAAAGTTAGTATACCCTGCCACAGTGTGTGTGGGGGTATAAATATTGCATACATAGACTTTTTGCCACTGCCCCGCCCCCACCGAGACCATAAAAATGACCTAACAAATTGTGCTTTTTCAACGATTTTTAAAAATACAACAACAAACTTTTTTATGAAAATATTTCGGTTTAATTTAGTTTCTGTATTGAGAAAAGAAATAGGCAATCGCTAAAAGCATTTCAATGCCCCGAACAACGTTGCGCCAATGCATCACTGAGCAGAAACGATAGCAAAAATATGATTTTTAAAATGTTGCTCATTTTGCAATTGCGCAATCTATTTTATGAAAAACCTTCGCAATAAGGTCCGGCACGTTCGGGCAAGATGTAGATCATGGAAGAAGGTCTACAATCTTTACGTAAAGGATAAGAGAGCTTTGTGGTATTGCTATGGATCCATTGTGGTCTATGCGAGGCTTATAGCCGCCACCCTAACCTAACCTATTCTATGATTCGTCGCTAGAATCGCCCCAATGTCGCCCATTTATCCCCTACGTCCACTATGTTCACATAGTTCTCCTTATACGTACCTATAACGCCCCTATGTCCCGTCCATGACCGCCCTATCTTCGCCCTTCGGCCTCTCTATGTTGCCCCTATATCACCCCATGCCCCTCCATGAGCCCCTAATGTCCCCGGTCAATATCATACCTAATAAAAAAATATCGAAATTTATTAATATAATTGTTTTACAAAGTACCTTCTTACATATGAAAATTAAGGCCCCATATCCGACCAGTGATGCGTTTGCACAACAGAAAAAAAATTTAAAATTTTACATGAATTTTTTTTTGACCAAAATAACAAAATTATAACAAAATTTTGAACTTTTGTCAACGCAACAAGTAACAAGGCGGTTACAAGGTAGTAAAAGCGCTGGTTTGAGGAAATTTTAATGAAAGTAAGATAACATTTTCGGACAGAACGAAGCTAAAATATCCTTACTTTCTTTTCGGTAAATTTTCGACAATTCCGATAATTTCACGACATTCTGTTTTATTTCCTTTTTGTCACAGTCCATTTTCATTTCGTTTGGCTTCCTTCACCTTTTGTATTCATGTTGCATTTCTTAGTGTAAACTATTTCTATTTCGTTCCAGTTCCATTCTCATCACGTTCCAATCGGTCATTTCATATGGGAGGTGACTGTTTTTTCTCATTTTTTCGGTCCAAATCTATCTTAAGATCGACTGAGGAGATGATTCTGGTTCTTTTGGGCGTTACAAACGGTTTCGCGAAATCTTTAAATCATTAATCTATTTGTGTGAAATATAAATCCATTTCGATAGGTCATGGGGTTTTAACAAACAACCCCCCTTTGCTACGCCCCTCTTATGTGGACCAAAACCTTCCAGAATCTTTCATTAGATCGGCAATCAGAAAAATTAACTCTCATTCGTACGTATTTAAATCTTTACCGATTATGGTCGGTAATAACTTGCTGAAGAGGTAATTAATTTTGCCAGCAGATGTAATTTACATTTTTTTTATTTTTAAATTACGAATACCGTCTTTTTAGGGTGTGCGTAGGGTATAAAAACTGATACTTACATAAAAACGCTAAAGGTTACTCATACGCCACCCTTGGCAAAACAATATTAAATTTCACAAATTCAAATTAATTTACAGTTTGTGTTCACAAAATTTCAATTTAAAATTTGCGCAATTTGTTGCAGCATAAAAGTCTACACGTACAAATTACCTCGAACCCTGCCCAAGTAGCAGCTAATAAATTTAACAACTCCAAACATAAAAAGTGCATTTCATTTTGTATTTACATACTTTTTTTTATTATATGCTGAATGTTTGAGTACACTTTTATGCCATTTATTTTGCACTTTCATTTGCATTTTGGTGTGACTGTCAGTGTATGTAACTGGACCAGCTGTGTCTTTAGGTGCTTGCATGTATTCGTGTGGGAGTGTGTGTGTGATTTGTAAAGCAACACATTTTATTTGCAGCTCAGTGATGCTTCATGCTCGCAGCATCATTATTATGATTATTGCCCTTCGGAGACTGCTTTTTAACATGGCATTTTTGTGTTAAATTAACCGCAATATGCGGTACACTACTACCAACGATGCAACCAAGGTGGCAATGCTGCTGAAAATGCCATTACGGGGCAATGCAAACCGGGACCGCCCAATAAAAAAAGGGGAAGGGGTGAGTGGAACTAAACAACTGCAGCCTCGGTTTCTTCTTCATTTATTTTTTGTTTTTCGGTTACTTAAATTACACAAAATAGGGGAGTGGAAGAAACAACAAAAGGGAAAATGTTTTTCGGTGAAAAATAGCAGAAGCGTGTACAAATTGTTATGCTCTGCTGTTAGTTCTTTCTTGCCATTAGGTACCGCAGAGAAGTGCATTCGTGTCTAGATCGGAATTTCCACATAATGATGATAACAGTCCTTCAGGAGAGGGGGGAATTTTAATGCTCATTTGTGGCACAGTTGGTGCCTTGTAAGCACCTAATTATAAGCCATTATAATAAATATTTCAAATAAATAAGGGCCAGCAGGGCGTATACGTAATGCTGAATTTTATTTTTAATTTAATTCCATTCTAAACAATTTTAAATTAAAAAAAATCAAATGAATACCAAATGACTTCAGCTTATTTCTCATTTCTTTGGCTGCTCAAATATTTCTCCTTTAACGCTGCCGCCAATCGAAACGACTACTTTGTTTCAATTAAGTCCAACTGTGATCCTGGCCAAACTGCTAATTTGCATCATTTGCGCTTAACAATTGCCAGCCAACAACTGCAAACTTTTTCCAACTTTCCTCGCACATACCTACTCACACTCAATACGCTAATCGCATTCGCTAACTGTAAGTTACAAAAGTTGCTCGCATTCGTAGTCATTTGTTCGCTGCAACAAATGCTAACCGTACTCATTTCCATTTCTCCATAGCATTTCATATACACATCCGGCGACCGTTTCCTTGCCTTTCCTAGCACTTTCAATATCAAATGTGTTGCCACAATTTGCCGTTGTTAAATTTCATTACCGTCATTTGCATTTGCATTATGGTAATGCGCATTGTTTTGCAATAATATTGCGGAGCTACCCCACACACGCTTACTCACACAATAATGCAGCAGCACATGTACGACACAACTGCTTTGAAGTTGTTACTCCACATACTTTTGCTACCATGATGACGATAATGGTGTTGGTGGCTCATACAAATTATTTTATTTTATTTTTTTAATTCCATTGTGGAAGATTTTTTCTTGCATATTTAAACTCAAAGTAGGCAAATGCATTGGAACTACTTCGTTTGTGCTAGCAGGTGGTAATTTTCTCATCATCATTGAATAGAGTGAAATTAGATTGGAAATACATCTGCTCGGAAATTTAAGAAGAAGTAATTGATTTTTAAGTATATATGAAGTGCATTCAGTTCCAAAGAGAATAAAGCTAATTTTATTCTCTAACTGAGACTGATGTGAATCCATTACGTCTAAAGTTTGTTAGTTACTTACTTTTGTTAAAAACCAAGACTCAAGGGAGATTAGCGGGACTAGTTCTGGCAAATGTTGAAGTCAAAATTGAAGTGAAACCTGAAGTGAGTTCAGCAGGCAAAGTAGTGACATACATATGTCCCCTAAGAATTCAACGAAGGATATAGAATAGAATCCGGGAGAAGAGTTTGAATCGCAGTTTTGCATTTGGCATTTTTCCCTGAATACAAACATTTTTAAAATTTCACTTGTAGCCTCCCATTGACTTAGCACGAATATATATTGCCACACCCATGAACTTCGTTTGAATAATTTTTGCGCACGACATTAGCTGCCACGGCCATATTATTTCGCAGATTTTATTTGTGGAATTGCAACGGTTGTAGTATTCTCTCCTGTAGTCACACAGAATATATGTGGCTTCCGAAGAACTTAATTTCCACAGTTCACCTTTAAATAATACGCATACGTTTCGAATTGTTGCACCTCATTTTGGAAAAATCTTCAAGAATCTCTTGCCATGCTTTCACAGAATATATATCGATACATTAAAGCACAACCATACTATGTCCATTTTTTCAAAACTCCAGAAAATGAAAAACAAGTTTTCAAATTGGTATGTATTTTATGGAAATTGATTTTTATTTCCTCAGTTTTTAATTTATTTCATTACGATTATCACAAACCACTACATCCTATCTGATCCAGCTCCTTCTCAGGAATCCAAAAATGCCAGAAACTCGATTTTCATGGAAATGAACATAGTATGGTTGTGCTTTAAGGTATCGATATGTTCAATTGTAGCTTTCTAACCCCCCATGTGTTTATTTTTGAACTACTACGCCGAATTTGAAAAAAAATTCCGGCTAGAGAGTCTCAAGCCATGGATGCATAGGACAGACATGTGCATTACAGCTCTATAGGTGGCTTCCTTAAGTTGACGTCAGACATCCGGCCAAACAGACAATGGGATTTTGAATAATGTGATGATGATTTCACGTTCATTTGAAAATGATTGATAAATGTGCATTAAATAGAGGAAACACATATCTCCAACAAAGTTTTTAAATGCTTAAAATGGAAACAAAAATGCATAAGAGGATCCGTGGGTGGATCCGAAACAGCTGTACACTCTGCCAGACTGAGTTTTTGCTAAGTTGTTGTGTTCCCCTTTATCAAAATGAAATTTTTGGAAAATGAGGTAAAACCCATAATTAATATATAAATTATAAAAAGCTCGATTTTTATCGAACCTGGTCGATTTAATCAAAAACTAGTTTGGTTTAGTCGACCAGGAGTTCCATCAACCTTTACACCTAACGCCGGTTCCTGTTCATGAATTCGATTATCCACATCTAATAAACTGAAATTTTGATGCATTTTTTTACTAAAACAAAAAAAAAGATTAAAACTTGTAATTTTTTTTAAATTTTTAACTGTTTTAAATGGAAAAAAGGTAAACAAATTTGTGATTCCGAAATTATTTTCAGTATACAGAAAGCTAAAATTCAGTAAATATATCCAGAAAAACTGGTGCCTACAGTACTTGTTTTTTTATCAACATTTCACAGAATATATTAGTCTTGATCATCAGCATTTTTTTTAGTGTCAAGCGGTGTAATAAATTGACCAAAAATATTTTTAAATTTAATCATAAAGAGTGCAAAACACATGAGGGCTATTCACGAGTTGGTGCATGTGGTCTTGCAGAAGTTCAAATGCAAATATTTATTGCATATTTTTGCATTACAACAACAAAATATACACAATTGCATTATCTATGCTCGTGCAAATATGCAACACAGAAAACGTGTATGCCGAATGCAAATCTGTATTTTTTGTTGCTGTCATACAAAAATATTCAATAAATATTTGCACTTCTGCACTTCTGCAAGACCAACTCGTGAATGCCCTATGGTAAGTCAAGCCTCTGACTTTTTCGAGTAAAAAGGTGTTTATTCGTTGAGCTACCTTTATAGGAAACAAAATGTCATAAAAAACAATTTGCTGTGTATTACACCGTCCTACAAAATACAAGTTTTTTTAGTCCCAAGAAAAACTCCTTTATACTCTAGTAGTAGGGCTCAGAGAAGACAATCGCTCGTTGTCAGATTGACAGGTTGTCATATGATACTGCATTTTTTTTAGCAAAACAAATTCGTTCCTTGAGTTTAAGTCCAAATAAACTAACATTGTCGTACGTTTCCTTAGCCAGTTAGTGCATTTTGAACCTGAACCGACAGATGTCTTCAGTGAGCTTTACCTTAATGTATTGTACCTTAATGTATTGCACCTAAGTATATGTCATAATTAATGTGTAAAATATTTGTCACGTTCAAGTGAAATCCACAGCCACTTAAAAAGTCTAATGCAATTCCAGATTTTTATACTTCTCAGCTCACCCCTCAATGTCGGACTGCAACCTTATTACCTTTAAACTAATGCTAAGTGCACTCTACTCACAATATATGAGAACGAAAACAAAAGTTCCCAAACATTTGCATAATAAGTTAATGTAATTTATTAAAGCTACAGCAACAACCACTTTAGCACACCCCAAATAAAGTTCACACGCTTTACGAAAGGTAACATCAAAAACGACCGCAAGGTGTCGACTTCATAAACTTATTACCAACACAACGCAAGTAACTCACATTCACAAAAAAAGACAGTGAAAAAAATCAAATCCAAAGCAAAGCAAACATTCAAAAGTGTCTTAAAGCAAACTGACATGACTGAGGGGTTAGTGTGAAGAAAAAGTCATTTGAAATATATAAAAATTATTCGACATTTGCATGGCAACAACACAGCAGTAGTACATTGAATGCGAGACGACCTGCGTGTGTAATGATGAACATTTGGCGAAAGAATATCCCCAAATGCGAACGAACGAACGAATGAATGAACGTGCGAGCGTGCTCCCCTCCTCCATCAATTTGGCTGATGCTTCTGGTAGGTGGGGCCATTTACGGCGGCGACAGTGTCAAATTGGTAACAAGTTCATTACAATTTTTTTATTTTAAAATTTTTTCCTCGAACTTTTTCATAAAAATATAAATTTTGAGCAAAAAGCGAAAAGTAAAAGAGAAAAAAACTTTTTGTTCCACATACATACACACTTACATTCCTCATGTATACCTCAACACAAACGAAAAAAAAGAAAGTTTCCAAACGGAATGTGTTTTCTGCAACGAAAAAAAAAAGTTTCTAAAAAATTTTTGCTACAAAGAAAATGAGACGAAAAAAGTCGGCATCACAGTAGCACAGCATCATCAGCAGAATAATGTTATTTCCTGCGGCTATGAACTGAAAGAACATTTCAACTATGTTTGAAGCTACTTTCCCCAATGAACTACATTTTCTGCCTGCCTGTGCATTGTGGCGTCCTTCATCATTTACGTCTTCTGCCGTAGGTTTGCTTGCATATTTTTTTCTTCATTTTTTTCCATTTCCATCTTCTTCTTCTTTTCCTATGTTTGGATGCCTTAGAAACGCCTTAGATTTGTGTTTTTATGTGGGTTTTTTTTTCCACCGCTCAGGTTTTTTTCGAGCTTTGTGCGAGCTGCATTCAGTTTGCGCGCTCATGCATTTGAATCAAATCTTGTAATGTGAAGTTTTATTGCTGCACGGTCATAGCGCCTCTAAATGGACTCATTTCTTCTGCTTATATTGAAGTTCATTGCTGGAGGATTCACAATTAAAATAATTATAAATTTTAGAAAAAAGAAAAACCTTCAAGTCCCTCCCACATCAGCGTATGCACTCGCTTTGTATTTGCAAATGTGCTAAGATGTCTGTGGATTTATTTTATGCACACTCTCAACTTCAATCTGGCAAATGTCATGAACTTCATTTTGATTTAACCACCTTTGAGAAATACGCCACACATGCATACGTACACACATGAGCCAACATGAGTAATGAAAGACAATTTCAAAAAGATTTTAACATTTGAATATTTTCTTAAGGCCACACGGAGCTCACTCACTGAAATGTTGACAGAAACACTAAAAAGAAATAAAAAAAGTATAAAAAGAAAGAAAAAGAAGAAAAACGCTCACTTACACCACCGTACGAGGTGCAACATTTGCTGGTGGGTGTAGCGAGTGAGTGGATGTGTCATTGTCACCATGTTTCAGCAACGTCAACAGCCTTCAATCTGAGCATATGTATTTTGTCAGGCAACATGTTTGGCATGTCACAGATTCCCACTGTAAACTGTAAAATTAGTTTAATTTTTGCTGCTGTTGTTCTGTGGCTTTAAACATGCACAAGTCTAGGCAGCTGAGACAGCGTGCAGCGTTTGCCATTTACTCGTAAATTCAAAGCGACCAAGGAGCAGAGGAGAATTCGAGATGCGTGAAAAATGTGTGCATATTTCCATTTTATGTGACAGTAAAAGTGTCAAGACATAAATGAGCGGATGGCTGCCACATAATTGTGTGTGTGTGTGTGTGTGTAGCGGATGTGCGAAATCATTTGGAAAATTATTTCGATGAATTTGCTTTGGGTTGAATGAATTTTATTTAAACCAATACAAACTCATTTGCGTTTCCACTTATTTTTATGAACAACACTTAAGTGGCATATGTAAATATATTTAAAATCTTTTGTTTAACAAATTTAAGTGGAGTAAGCGGGGGTAGCTGTGATTATAACATTAAATGAGAAATTGTAGCAGATCACTGGTATTAGTAATACGTAGCTTTCGGTTTTTGCAGAAGCTGATCTATTTTTCGGCATGGACATTGGATAAGAACAACGACTACCTCACATTCAAATGGCACCCAAATTTTTCTTTTTTTCGTTCATCTCGAGAAACATGAACCAAACTCAACTGAAATGATTTTTAGCGCTGAATAAGATGGTTCACGACATTTTCTATCTCTTCAGGTTTTTGGAAAATTCAGGTCAAAATAGTCGAAATATTGCCAAATTGGCACACTTCCAAAATTCATCAAAAACTAGAGAGTGGACTATCTTCGGCTATACCGAAGCTGAAATACCCCCACACAGTAGGAAGAAGTACCTCTCAAGACCCCATTTTGACCCATTTGGAGCCCGGACCATGTCCAAAATCCGTTTCTAAAAATTTTCAATCAAATCGACCAAAAAAAAAAATTGGTCTCAAGACCCCATTTCGACCCTTATATATATAGTTTCGGAACCTCGGACCATGTCAAAAATACGTTTCTAAACATTTCCAATCGAATGCAGCAATAAAAAAGACTTGAAAAATGTTGACCTTTTTTTCCGGTGTATGGAAAAAGCCATATCGCCCAGTTTTGTCCGATATGGCTGATTCTCGAACTTGATCTCAGTATTCACGAGAAAAACATGTACTAAAAGTTTCAAGTCGATATCTCCAAAACTGCGACCGCTATAATGCGGACGGACAGTCGGACGGACAGACAGACGGACATGGCTAAATTGACTCCGGCGGTGATGCTGATCAAGAATATATATACTTTTCCATACCGGACACGCCCCCATATGGGCGTTACAAACGTTGTGTCAAAGTTAGTATACCCTGCCACAGTGAGTGTGGGGGTATAAAAATGGCGACGATAATGTTCTTATTAGTTTTTTCTCAATAATATTCACTCAAAACTAGAGACCGACCGAAATTAGGTTTCGGTTTCGGTTTTTCGGCTTTTCGGCCAAAAAAAGCTGTTTCGGCCGTGGATTCGGATTCGGCCGAAAAATAAAATATCGCTTGCGGCCAAATTTCGTTTTTGGCCGAAATTTATATATTTCCGCCGAAAATTTCGGTTTGATAGAAAAGTGTAACAAATAAATAACAAATATTACACTGATCGACAAAACTAACTTTTTGTGTGTTAAATATACTTGATAGACAAATTCTTATGTATTTTGCCATGCTGGATACGAAAATAATAATAATGAAATTGTTACAGCGCCATAAATGAAATTTTTGTGGCGTTTGCAAAATTGAATTATTATTTTCGGATTTAGCGTATCAAAATACATAAGGAACAACCAAGTGGATAAAAGCGGTATGTAACACAAATTTAAGCATTGATCATAGTTTCGAAGAATCACAAGCGACAAAGAAGGCATGTCCTATCGGAGTAGATCTAATACTCTCGCAGCGATTTATAAATTTTTCTACTTCCCTCAAGGTATTTTCTACTACTATGGTAAGAAATCTACTCCTCAAAATATTATGTGAGTTTCATACAATGCAAAAGTACTATTCTTTCTACAAATCTGCTTCCCCGACAGAAATTTCTACTACTCTCGTAGAATTTCTAGTACTCTACGCATAAACCCATATCTACTCACCTCTCTTGATATCTACTACCCTGACAGTAATTTCTACTACTCTTGATTTCCACGCATTTGATAGTTTGCTTCTAAATTCATCTAATTCATGATCTGAATTTAAAATGATCGGCCATAGTCAAATTAAGCTCCAACTTAACTTTAGTAATCTACTAAGTTGACAGATAATACAATGAACTGGCAGCTACTAAGCTGGTTCTAAAGTTTAGCAGCTACTACATTTGACTATGAACATGCGCCATCGATTTCAGCCTACTGATAAGCTTAATTATGTACCACTTTATTACATTAAAACTCACAATTGTTTCTTTTATTTTTTCGGTTTCGGCTTCGGTTTTGGCCGAAATTAAAAAAAGCGATTTCGGTCGGTCTCTACTCAAAACGATATTCTTCTGACTATTTGAAATAAATATGTGGCGGTATCTATTGTAAAACAGAGAGAAAATATAGGGACTTAAATTCAAATAATCATTCTCTATGGGGCAGCATACCTTTTTAGAACTGGTTTACAAGTTTGTAGCAATGAAACCTTTCATAAATAGTGTCCCAGTGTTTTCTTTTTAATTTTCAACAACAAAATTTTTTAACTTTATATTTTAACGATCTCTCAGTTCCAGATCTCTAAGCTCCAGTGCATCTGGATCCAATTTAAGAATACTAATTATTCAAATTACGCCAGTTGTAACTAAAAAGTATTGTTCCATCAATAATGAAAAAAAAACTTCAATTAATATAATTTTTCTTGTGTAAGTCATAATTTTTTCAAGTGCTGAATTGAAAATGCTGGGTATAACTTTATTTGGTAAACGTTACATAATTCTTAGTGAGAATTAGTCAGGAAATAAAAGAATTGGTTTGGTTTTGCATAATGAAAATTAAGGCCTCCAGTGGAAAAAAAAATCATAACCTTTTTTTCTCAGTAGTAAAGTTTTGTGAAATTGTCATGATTTTTTTCTACTTTTGATCTAATTTGATTTTCCCACCTTCGTACAATGGTTCATATTACTCTTTTGAAAGAATATGAAGCAATTGAGCAGTCTGAGAATCTCCACACATTCAAATCAACTGATGGCTTAATGCAGCGAGATATTCTTAAGTGAGGTCGTACTTCACTCACAACCAACATTATGAATCGGAACAAACATGGCAAAATTGCACAATAAACAAGCCCCTTTTCCAATTTGAATGCAATTCAGTGGTCATAAATTTCGTTGCATGCAACAATTGCCAAACAGCAGCAATTTCGCTTTTCATTAAATTAATTTCAGTTGAATTAAATAACCATTAAAAATCGCATGGCAAAAACAAAAAAAAAACCACAACAATTGCCTGATTCACTTCACATACACAAACACACAGAGTCACGTAGTGCAGTGAAGTCGTCGTCGTCGTAGTCGTAGTCATTCGTTTTGGTTATTTGCATTTTACTTGCAAAGAAGTTGTTCCTCCTTTTTGTATTTCCTTTCCCTTTTTTTTCTTTGTACTTCAAGGAGGTATAATAAAAGAGAAATGTTGCTGCTGCAGTTGTTTTTCGCTGTTTTATTGCAATCAACAGCAGCAGCCAGCAAGTTATTGCGCTGACGAAAATTATGCCTGAAATGAAACTCAATTACGTTGAAGCGCCAAAAAAACATGCAGCCAAACAACACACAGCGGCATCTGAGAGAGAGAAAAGTATGAAACGCAAAGTTGCTGCAACAAAATAATCGAGTAAATGTTAAAAAAGGAAAGCAACAACAAAATACAAAAAAAAATTAAATTGCTGAAATGAAAAGGAATTCAACTGGAAAATTACTGCAAAACATAAAAGAGTGCCACTAGTACAAGGAGGCAGGAAGTTGGCCATTGAATAATGCATAATGCGTGCATATTAAACCACATTGTGTGTGTGTGTGTATGTGTGATTGTGTGCATTGCCTTGCCGTTGTAATATTTCTCCACTTTAATTACCTCTTGAAAAAAACGAAAGGATTTTTCGTTATTAATTTTCAATACTTCTGTTTGACGTGCTCAATGGCAAAAGCTTCAGCAAAATAATTCAAATACTTGCCGTTTTTATTATGAACTTTCTGAATCCTTTGTGGTGCTATGGTTCGTCTGAGTGTTGCATTCGTCAAGTGGTATGGTCAACCAAGTTGTGTGTGCTGTTAATTGGTTTTGACATATTTTTGTTGTTTGAATTTTAAATGCGATTTAGTTTGTAATTAGTGAAATCTGTCAGAAATTACATTCAAAAGTAAAATGTCTTGTGAAAAGCTTCCTTAAACAAGAACTCCAAACGAAAATCTCATATATTTGAATTTAAAGGTTCGCAATGAGCTGAGATTCCTCACAAAAAATTTGATTGATCAAATGTTTAAACCCAACGGATAGGTTGTGAGTTGATCTCTTAGGACGCAGACAAGTGGAGCGGAAGGCACACTTGAGTCATGTAATAGATTTTTCATATTTCTGCAGAAAATTGACTGTTCTACGAAATTGGGAAACATCATTTGAGTCATCAGTAGTTCGTCAGCAAATACTAGAAAAACTATATATCTTGATCAACATAACCTCCTGAATTGATTTAGCTACATGTGTCTGTCCGTCTGTATGATAACCACGCCTACCACATACACAAAATGGTCGAAAAATTTGTATTATTCTTGATTATCTTGAGAAACTCCGAACCGATTTGGACCCGGTTTTTATTATTTGGTTGCAAATGAATATAAATGGGAACGAAACTGGATCGAACGGAATTGGGAAATAGAAATGTATATCTTTACTTATATAAAATTCTTTGTGAGTTTGTTTGTAGGTTTGTATGTTTGTTCCCTTATAACTCAAGAAATACTTGACCGATGAAGCACATATCAAAATGTAGGCAATTTCATTGGCGTGGGAGTGGCAAATATTATTCTAAAATGCAGTGTTTAACCGATTTTGCTGTTTTGGGTAATGAATGGGTAACATGTTGATTCTGAAAATTTGCCACACCTTCAAATTTTTAAAGCTCTGTAACTCGGGTACTTTTCAAGGGATTTCGCTGAAATTTTGGATTTCGTGCTGGATTTTGAATGGGCAGAGGGATGACTGGTTTCAGTTGCTTAAATAATACATAGTATAACATTTATACATTGACGTAAAAATACGAAATTATTGCGAGCGAAGCTGTGGGTATAAGCTATTAATACAATAAAAGAGATGTGTATATTTTGTGAGTAGTAGACGCTAAAACTACTGCACCGATTCTCACCAAAATGTATATATGCGTTCTATGGATCGTGAGTAAAATTCGTTGATAGGTTTTGACATTTTTAACGCCCACAAACTAGAAAAAAACTGCTATATGAACATACCATAGGACTCTGTAACTGTCCTCCCATTCAATGTTTTCCAACGAAATTCGGTCGGAAATTGACTGCGGGCCGTGGCACTTCCCATACAACATTTACAATATTTCAATATACTACACTTGGACTCCCAATTGTTTTCATTTATTTATTACTACCTTAAAGGCAAAAAAAAACTCATTTATGGCCATCAAAACGTACCGGGCATTGCTAGTTATCGAAAAATTATCAATAAAAAATCGATAAATTTTAGTAAAATATCGTAAAATATCGGAAAATTGTCTATAAAATATCGAAAATGGTCTAAGAACGTTTACGTTTTGAATCAGATAAAAGTATGCACATAAAGAACTTTAAAACAGAGGAAGAGTGCAAATAAACACCTTTGATTCCTGACGACTCAGTTGACGTTTCTCATTCAGTTGATGAGAGCCCCAAACCCAGAAACTCTTTGTATTGCCTATAACCAGAAAACTGCAGGTAACTATTTTTCGCATATGTGAAACCAGTGCAGTGAAGTCCGTTAGAATCACTTGTCAAATCGACGGCCCCATAAAGAATGTGTTGAGTTGTGTTCCTTGCCAAATGCCATTTCAGCCCATTCGAAGGTTGTTTGTATTCACAATTTTCTCCTTCTGTTTTTCCATCTTTAACCATTTTCCATTCTAAAGTCTTTTACACTCGTACATTCTGGCTTTGTTCTCTAAGGGCTCAAAGACATAGATTATAAATTTAACACATCCAAATGGCCATCTTGGCCAGTAACGGGGGCGTGTTAACTGGTGTGAACATTAATCATGTTTTTCAAGATGTGTCTGAGAGTGAGCATGTGTGTGTGTGTGCATGTATGTTAAAAAACACATTGACATCACGCTGACCAGAACAGAAGAGAAGCAGAAGCAGAACTGACCAGTGAGAGGGTGTCGAGATTCAGTTTAGTTTCGTGGGATTTTTTTTGTATATTTTTTGTATATTTTTTGTGTGTTGTTTTTCACTGTGTTGCTGGCAGGTACGAATGAAGAAAAGTCAAAAAGTTTATAGCTCGTGAGTGAAAAGCCAATGGGAGTAGCCATGGCTTCTCAAGGATATGAAATTATTCATTTGGTTTATGAGAGTTCCACAAGACATATGAGTGAGTGACTCTTTTCTTGCGAACAGCTGTGTGGTTGGCTTGCTTGCCAAATATAATATTTTATAATTTGTAATTTATTTGTATCCAAGAAATACAAAAAAGAACTGTCAAACTTTGGACAGTGAATTGAGTTTTTTTTCTTTCGTTTAGTTCTTTCCGTTTTCTATTATATTTTCATAGCAAATCCTGCCTTCGCTGACACACCCAGATAAAGTATCAAAAGCCAATTTGTTTCAACTTGCAATTTTTGTGTGTTTGTGTGTTTGTGCGGCCCTCAGGTATCTTGTTAAAAAATTTGTTTCCAAAGAAACTTCAACATTTGCATATGATAAACAAATAAATACAAAAAAATACTGAAAAATCCTAAAAAAAATCCAACGAAAAAGTTTTATTAAATTTTTAGTTACATGGTTTATAAATATTCAGAAGAAGACACCAGCCAAGCCGAGCAGTCAGTCGCCACAGCCACCATGAAGCATATACAACCAAAAAATGTATTTCAAATTATTTTTACATATATCAAACCACAGCATGCCGCAGTGAGGAATGCTCAGCAACGAACCGAACCAAAAAAAAAAACCGAAACACATGAACTTTTGAAATACATGCCATGAGTAACAAAATGAACAAAACGAAAAAAAGGAGACCAAACCAAACCAAACCAAACCAAGCCAAAGTAAAGTAAAGCAAATATCAAACAAGTTTGCCAATTTTTGTATTTTTCGTTGCCGTTGTTGTTTCGTGTTGCATACTTTTTGGCTGGTGTTCGCTGTGTGTGTTTGCGCGTGTGTGCCACATACTGTAGAAGGATATTAAATGCTAATTTTGTATGTAAGTATATGCGAAACATGTGTACGCTGCTTAGTGCAGAGAACATCTTGACGTTGCGAGCATCTCTCTCTAGCTCGAATCAGTCGGAATGTCTCGCTGACTTTTCATGTTAATTTTGTTGTGTGTAGTGTATGGTTGTGAAGAGAGGGTCAAGGGGAGAACAGTTGTATGTATATTGGGTGTGGTTATTGTTAAAGTTTCCAAACTAAGCTGAAAACAAAACCAAAAAAAAAATGTACAAAAAAATGTTTTCGCACACAACATGGCGTATGAGTGATTTACTTTTAGTTGCAAATGAACTTTGTAAAATAATTTCAATAAACGTACAATCATACGAAGAGCAAATATGCAATCACTTTATTACTCGTTAAGAGTGCAAAGTAGTGCAAAGAGTTTACCTTAAACCGTTCACCACACGAGCTGACGTCACACCAAAACACACTCAAAGTGCAATATTTGCATCTCAACTGCAAGTACGTACACGTGAACGCTTTAGTATTTCTTACTCGCTGTGAGTATTGCATATTTCATATTATCCTTTTAGTTTGCCTTTGTAAATAAAATATTAACATTTATTACTTTTCGCGCGCTTCGCTCTCAGTTCTTGGGTATTTTTTGCAGCACACCTTTGTGTCATAAACGATAAAAGCATTCAGAAAGAGAACAAAACTCAAACGTTCACATCGCAAAAGCACTCCAGCAGCGTACCTAAGGTGGTGCCATGGCCTTTGAGTGCACTGCAACGGGGCGGTTAATGTAGAAAAATTCAATAAATTTATTGCTTTCGAAATGCAAAATAAGAGAAAAGAAAAAATGCGCATATATTAAAAACAAATAACGGCATGATTGGCCTTAACGAGCGCTGCGAACCATTTACTTTACGTTGACATCCGTACTGCTGATAGACAAAAAGTTCCAATAGACTGGTGGGTGGGAATTGATGTGTTCTGCATATAACATCAATGCAAAATGTAGGTTAGAAACACATTTTATGGGAAAAATTTATTAAAAAAAATAAAATTTCTTCTGAAACTTTATTAATTGAATTTGTCAAATTGGACTGTGGCTGTGGGTCATATTTCAGTTATTCAAAAGCAATTATCAACGTGAATAAACCGAGTTCCATCTCCATCAGATGTTTTAACACACCAATGCGATAAAGTGGAGTTGTACAAATAACATAGATGCAAAAGCCACAAAAAAAAAAATAAAATTTATTTTCACATCCGGTTGCTGCAATCTAAAAAACTGTACATAACGCTTGCATTCGTCGACAAAATGCATTGAAAAAACATTTTCAATATAAATAAAATTAATAATCTACTATTTCGTATATTTTAGAGTAGTCTACGTGAAAAGACAAAAATTCTAATGAATGCTGAGAATCTGGTGGCCCGGAACCATTGCAAACGCTAAATGCAAGCAAATGCCTATAACAGGCGATACTCTACGTAAACCGAGTACCGAGATTTTTTTTTTTTTTTTATAGTAATTTTATTCAATTGAATCACCTATAATAACTTAGGTCTAACAATGATTTTTCAAAAATTCAGAAATTCAGCTTATTTTTATAATATTCAGCTTAAAACTATTTGCCCTATATCCATTGATTTAGGCAATGTAGAGTTATCGTAACTAATATATGGGGAATATATTAGTTTCGTTTGAGACGTGAGGGATTCAGAGGTCTCAGTAAATTTCTAGCTAGAATGTTTGGGTGAAACATGAGCTTCTGCTTGTACTTCGAGGTAAATTTCGGAATTTCGTCTTTTACTGCAGGTATATTCAGGTCTCTGTGGATGTTAGTATTTTTTATATACCAAGGGGCTCTGGCAATTTGTCTCAGGATTTTAGATTGGACTCTCTGGAGTTTTTCCACGTTCGAGGGAGAGGCAGTGCCCCAGAGTTCAATTCCATATGTCCATATGGGTTTTATTATACTTTTGTATATTTGGACTTTGTATGTGAGATTTAGCTTTGATGCCCTTGAGATTAGCCAATTTAGTTCCAATTGCTTTAATTTGATCTGAGTGATTTTGGATTCAATATGTTTATGCCATGTGAGTCGGCGATCGAGATGCATTTTAAGATACTTGGTTTCGGAACTTTCAGGGACGACTTGGCCGTTTATCTTTAGAGCAGGACACGTGCCCCTTCTTAGAGTGAAGGTTAAGTGACAGCTTTTGGATTCATTGACCTTGATTTTCCATCGATGTAGCCAATTACTTAGAGTGTCCAAGTGTTTTTGCACGTATAGAGATGCCATGTCTGGGTTTGAGTGAGAGCACATGATAGCAGTGTCATCAGCAAAAGTCGATATGAGAGTTCTATCACTTTTGGGCATATCTGTAGTATAGAGAATATATAGCAGGGGCGCGAGGACACTGCCTTGTGTTACTCCGGCCAGTATTTCGTATTTTCGGGAGACAAAGCTTTTGTATTTTACTACAAATTTTCTATTCGTGAGGTAGTTTTTGAGTAGACAGTGCATATTAGCGGGAAGAATATGCTGTAGTTTGTAAATAAGTCCTTCGTACCGAGATCTGAAAGCAAACACTCGACTGGAATCCACAAGGCAGCAGAAGGAGTGGAAGACCTAAGTGAAAGACCTAATCTTTTGGAGAAATATAAAATAATTGCAGTAGAAGCGATAGAAACGCTTTGTGGTGACCCTATGCCCCGCAGTGAGCAACAGGCAGCAGTCAGCAGAATTGTCTCTGATGAGGAGTGTGGCAGTCCCGAAATGGTCATAGGACAAATATCCCTTGTTGATTTGTTGAATCTCTTTCCAAACAATAATCATTGATCATTGAGTTAGGTATTAAACTAATTCAAATCATGAGTGTATAAGCAGCACATTGGGGAAGAATTGAGAGCAAGAGATAAACCTAACATCTTCAATTTTGTAATAAAAACCATTTTGCAATTTTTGTTACATCATCCACTCATCCCATCAATTGGAATGGAGGCTGAGGTGATTTGATTCAGATTTCCTGCTCAAATATTGCCATTAGATCGCCGTACAAGAAAGAAATAGTTTAAAAGTGTAAAAATTCCACCTCTCTTGTAATGTCAAACGAGTATATTGTTTTTGTCACACCGTTTGTAACGTTTGTTTGTATTCTTGATCAGCATCACCTCCTGATTTGATTAAGCTATGTCCATCTGTCAGTCGGTTCGTCCGTCCGTCTGTCCGTCATTTCGCACGATAACTGCCGTAGCTTTTGAGCTATCGACTCCAGATTTTTTGGCGAATGGTTAGACGGTATTGAAAATGGACAACATCACATAAGAGCCTCGCCTACCTCCCATACAAAATGGACGCCAAATTTGTATTATTTTCGATTATCGTGAGAAATACTGAAGCGATTTGGACGCGGTTTTTTTGGTTGGAAATGATTCCGGGAACGAAATGGGTATGAAACTGGAACGAAATGGAATTGGACCGGAACAAAATGCAATTGGAACATAATTTTGAGGTAGATAGAGAAATAGAAATGATTGATAAATATTGAAAAATTATCGATAAATTGTCGAAAAATTATCGATAAATTTATGAAAATTTTTCATAAAATTATCGATAAATTTATGAAAAATTATCGAAAAATTTACGAAAAATTGTCCATTAAATATCGAAAAAACATCATACCTCTTTCTTTATTTTCCATTATCTTAAGAAATACTTAACCGATTTGGACGCAGTTTCTCGTATTTCATTGCAAATGATTTTGGGAACGAAATGGGAATGGAATTGGAACAAAATTGAATAGGAAATAGAAATGGAAACTATCGAAAAATTTCTGATAAAATTTAGAAAAATTATCGATAACTTATCGAAAAATTATCAATAAAATATAGAAAACTTATCGATAACTTATCGAAAAATTATCAATAAAATATCCATAAAAAATACCTAAAAATTTTCGATGAAATTACCAACAAATGGTCTAAGAATTTTATGTACTCGCATGTGCAGGGTATTTCAGCTTCGGCCAGACCGACGATAATTCTCTTACTAGTTTTTACTGAAAAAAATCACTCTTGTCTATATTCATATATTTTAAAGTTAGTTTATCAGATTTTTTTCACTCTATTCTACGTAAAAATCAACAGTTTGCAGTTTCGACACTTTCTCCTGTCACATTGCCACACACATCAGAAATATGTGACTATGAACAATTTATGTCGCTTTAGATTGAAGTAGATTTGAGTGGCACAACTCATCTGCGCCAATCAATAATGTCTGACAGTCATAACGATTCATGCATACAACAACAAAAAAGACATTCACACACACACTCATACGAAAATCTGCATAATAGACAATGCACACATACATAATATCTTTTTTTTATTTCTCATTATAAACGTGAAAGGGAAACTTTTGTTCAGCCATTTTTGCAATATGAATGTGCATAGAGTCTACATAAAAGAAAGAAGAAGAAGAAGGGGAAAAAAAGCAGAAATACTAAATGCGGCATAGAACAATAATGAGCACTCATACTCAAAAGCGAACGAACCGAAACACAAAAACAAAATGAATATAGAATGGTTCTCACGAGCAGCGAACGTGAACGGGATATATTTGCTGAAATGTCTAAAAGGGCTTAGGATGAGCATGTTGGAGAAAGGCTATGGCAATGTATCGATATCATCGATTTTACATGGTGGTGGCTGCGGCAGTTGGTTGGGGTTAAATGCCTGCTGCTACTGCAGCGATACTAAATGATTTCATTTGCATTGATTTGACCTAATTGAAGGCGAAAATGCAAGCGACTTTGATTTGTTGGAGAAAATTAGAGGAAACGATTGAGGTTGGCTGGGTTCGAATGTGTGTGTGTGTGAATGGTAATGAGTATGTGTGTGAGTGTGGGAATGAGAACAGAAGGTTAAAACTAATTGAAATGGAAAAACTCAACTACTGACTAATGGAAGGTTGGCTTAAAGCAATTTTGATATGGGCACAGTACGCCTGAAATGCCTACAATATTTAATGAGAGCCGCATACGAAAATGCTTTCAAAATGTAGTGCAAAAAAATGGAACATAAATTTCATTTAAAAAGTTCGTTTCCACTGAAATGAAAATTAATTCTCGGACGCACCACAAGTCCGAACATACGTCCCTAGACCAGCAGCAACACCAAGGCACATCCATCTCAGAGCGTCATTTTATATAGTTTGGGTATCCACAAAGAGGACAGCCAGACCACAAGAAAAAAAACCGACAGCGAGAGAAGTCATATACAAGCGCACACATAAGCAAATATGCGGCCAACGACAATGCCAACGTCGACGATGAACAATGAACAATGAACGTGGCATCTGACATTTAATTTAGTGTGTTTATATGCGTTTGTTTGTCCGTTTGGTTGAACGCCCACTTCTTGGAAAACTGCCAAAAGCACACTCGCTCGCTCGCTCGCTCGTTGGCATTCATTAATTTTCATTTTCATTTCATTTTCATAAAATGTACTGCAAATGTAATAACGAGCGAGGAAAAAAAATACATACACACACGCACACACATACACACACATTTAAAAAATATTATTTTCATGCTGTAGCCACCACATCATACCCACTAAGCTGACACTAATAAAATATCTTATGCGGGCATTCATATATCTTTGCTAGATCTGCTGTACCTACAACATGCTGAACCTAACTACTTGGTGGTAAACTTAACATTTGTTAAAAAAAAATTACACATTACCCAAAAATAAAAACAGAAAAACAAATACAAAGGCTGGGAAAAAAATTAAATTTAATAGCCTGCTTTTGGGCGCATCTGAGACAACAACCAAATAAAAATTAAAATAAAACAAAAAAAAAAGTATATAAAAATATGCTGGTATCGGCCGTTCTTGGTACTTCGCCAACGCATTTCCCATTTAATTTCGTCATTGTCAACTTGGGTTTTGATTATTGAGTTTCTGTTTTATTTATTTTTAGGGAATTTCCGGCAAACACACTTCACCCGGTTAGCAGTTACAAAAGGAACCAAAAGAAACTGGAAAGGAAACAAAACTTACTTTTCTACCAAATGGAACAATATCAAAATATAATCCTTAAATGTCCTATTCCCATTGCGATGAAATCAGCTGGAGCTGATGCCGATGAAGATTTTACGAATTTCAAACTATAATCAAAAGCATGCAGGAAAAACACTAGCCCGGCGTGGTGTTGTGGCAACAGACTTTTCCCTGCGTCTGTTATATTCGGTGAAAACAAATGAATATAATAGTGAAGCAGCAACATACTGCTGCTGACAGATCATTTAAAACGAATAAGCTACCACAACCGAATCCATACAATCACAATGAACAAGGCAACTGAATTTCGAATGTAATACAAAGCATATTCCCGTGCACCAACTGAATTCGGTAGCGAAACTTTCAATTTGTTTTAACTGTCAATGGCAGAAGAAGTACAGGAGTTTCACTTTTCCTTTTTTTCCCGCACATTTCCAACTATTGATTTTCCTTTTAAGTATTCCTCAAAAAAGAAAACAATTTACTGCTATCAGCTGTTCGTTGCCCGGAGCTGTTTTGTGTTCTCATTTCGAAAACTCTGTACAAAAAAATAAACCCAGCGACATTGCTCTATCCAGTGCATTCAGTTGTGCTATCCATAAAGCAAATTTAAATTGAAAGTTTAAAAGATTTGAATTGAAAGAAGATCCCAGTTAAAACTGAAATTTTACAGAGCAACTTCTATGGCTTATATGAGCATTCTAATAAATTTTCAATCATCTATGATCTATGAGCAGGCATTGGCCCATTGGCTAAGCTACTCATGAATAAAGAAGAAAAAAATTAAATTTGTCTGCTGGAATTTTTTGCAATTCGGTAAATACAATAAGCATTTTACGGAAAAATTTAAATTAAACTTAAGCCAAAGCAATTGATAACTCAGTGGACTAACGTTCGGAAGGTGTCTAGTTCAACACCAGCCTGGGGAGAAAATCAAGTTATCCTTTTTTGCACAGCACCAGCTCTCGTCAAGCAATGACACACTTACGAGAGTATAATTTGTCATGCTGTACCTTCACTTGCCGTTCGGAACTGACACTAAAATGTAGGGCCCCTTACTGTGGGATAGAATACAATTCTAGGTGTGCAAAATTGAAGCCGTGGCTTGGTATACTTGAAACTTGGTACAGGGGGTTTTGATGCCGAAATAAAAAAGTTCAAAATGGCGGATCCAACATGGAGGACAAGTTCGGTTAAAAGTAAAGTTTTTGCTGTGAAATTTTTTTTGGAAGGGGTGTCGCTGATTTGATATTGAAATTCAAAAATTCAAAATAACACATATAGTGGACGAATTTATTGAAAAAAATAAAATTTTTGAGTTATAATTGCTATATTTCCTTTCTGTCTGAGGCAGAAGCTCCCTTTCTCATTTTTTTGTCATTAAATATTTGGTCCAAATGTTGTCTAAAATTCAAAAATTTTAAATTTAATTTTTCAATAATTTTTTTTTTCCCTGAGTTGTTGTACGAAAACCGTGAATTCTTGAAAGGTGCAAACAAATTTGTTATAATTTTTCGATATGTTGTTGCTAATGAACCAAAGAACAAATTCGGAGATTTATAGCTTGGACATACGTTAGGCATTTGTGTGTTTTTCGTTCAAAAGTTAAAATACTAAAACTACCAAAAGTGCGTTTTTAGCAGTAAACGCAAAATGGATCTTTCTAAAAAATTTCATAATTATTTTCTTATAAAGCGTGGCAAGATACATAGGAAATAGTTAACGAACTCCATTTGACACACAAAATGTTAGATTTTGTCTATCATTGGAAGTTTTATTTTCGCCGAGTTATATTAGGGGGGACGTCTGTAGGGAAAATATGGAACTAAAAAAAGGTTTTTGTATTCGGTTTTTACCTAAATTTTTTTCTTTGTCATTTGGAAATATTTACAAAAAAATTGTTTTCACAATATAAAAAAAAATTAATTTTGATCAAATTTTTCGAAATTCCGTATCGCACAACAATTTGAAAATGAAAACATTGTAATGAATACTAGAAAAATGTACCAATACTGAATGCACGCTCCCCTTTCGAAAAAACTAAGTAATTCGCAAAAAAAAATATTCGCGGTCCCATTACCAAAAAAAAACGTGTCCCGGCGCTTTTGCATGCACTTTCATTGTACCTTCGCTCTTAACAAAACTTACTTTTTATAGTTATAATGGTTTTTCGCCAATTATTGCAATAAAACACGGCGGCTGCACAGTAAATAACCTTCCTAAGAAATTTTGATTTTTCCCTATAGGAAATCGGACTAGTCTAGAAGTAGACTATGGACTACTCCACTTGTAATTGAAACTGGTCCATATACTAACCCACACCCATACAAGAAACTGTTTACAATTAGCATTGCGCGTCATTGGAGCACGTCAATTGTCTCATAGTGCACTCAATTGAATGTGCTCCCACAACTAGATTGAAGGAAAATATCTAAAAATGGTCCAATTGAAATTGTGGGACTAATTTCAATTGGACCATTTTTAGATATCCTTCGAAAGAAATAAGTTAAAAAATTGCACTACTGAAACTATTATAAAGTTTAGTTTATTTTGACCATTTATGTAAGACACACAATTAAAAAAAATGTAGAAAGTCTTAGGCCTGAGTCCATGGAGCTCAACTGAGTTTTTCTTGTTTTCCACAACTTTCTTTTAAGTTACACAAATAAACACTTTCCATAAATTTATGTAGACTAATTAGTTGTTTAGTTGGCTTTACCTTTCAATTTGCTGAAGTGCATCATACAACGCTTTCATTTCGTCAAGGTTATTTAGAAAAACTATTTTTCCAAACACTCAAAATCAGAAAGTCAAAAAAGTAAAACTGCCAAGTATGGCATGACCCACCTAGCGGAAAAACAAAATTAATTTTATTCCACATGGTTAATTGCATAATTGCTCTTTCCATATTAGTGCCTATTTACACTATCACGTTCATGGCAAAAAGCTAGACAAGGAGTGGATGAGAACTGGGACAGTTTAAACGAAATAAAAAATGTACCCCAATCAGTCTATTTTAAAATAGTCACATTTCCAATTGATTGAAACTGGTCCAATTTTAAATTACAATTGGGCCACAATTCAGTCAATTGGACTTGTCTAAAACCCATTTATTATAAAATTGTTCGTACTAGTTACAGTAAAAGTAGTCTAAGGACTAAACTCTTCAAGTCAATTGACTCGACAATTCCGTCAGGGTTGCGTTTAAATATGCCAAAAAAATATATAGAAAACAAATGTTTTTTTTTATTACTTTTTTAAAATTTCTACTTGCTGTCTTCCCTACTTAAAACCGTGGGTCATTTGAATACGAAAACATATGCAAGAATTATTTCTTAAAAATCGTTCAAAATTTATCGAAAAAACACAACGTGGTTCAACCTATCCACCAAGAATACTAAAACTTTAAAAGTTAAATTTACAAGACTTCGAATTCACTATCAATCATACACCTAAAAGCTTTTCAAATCCCATTTCGCAATGCGAACAAATCAAAAAAGAGAAGAAGATTTCAAAAATATTCCTCCAAATATATTCAATTGAATTTCACCCAATGCTCAGGCAGGCAGGCAAACTCTGTCAACTGCACACTAACACAAATGCAAATGCATACAATATGAATATCGAACAAATACAATTGCATGCAAATGCATCTCGTACAGTCTACCCCAGTGTACTGACAAAAACAATGAAAGATCGCTCAAGTACGGGAGACGTCACATGGAAACAGCGTACATTCAATGATGCTGGATAGGCGCGGCATACACCAATGCAGCAATCCCAGCGCTAATAATGACGAGCTTGGAAGTAAAAGCTTTCGTTAGACGAAAAATTCAATTGAATTGCATTGAATGGAATATCAACATGGCAGCGAGTGCACATAAAGTGCATACATAAACACGCACACACACACACACACATAAGAAAATGTGAATGTGACAATTCGCAATTGCTATTTGGAGGAAGAAAAACGAAAAACGAAAAACAGTGCAGAATTCCTCACAGCTGCCTCAACTTCATTCAGCCACCCACAAAGACAATGAATATTCATGCGAGGGCAGGGCCCATGTGTGAGTGTCGGGTATGCACGAGTATGTGTCTGCATTTGAGCTCGAGTGCTGAGCGGAAGTTAAACTTAACACAATTTGTGTGCGCCCTGCCAGAGTGCTGCTGCTCATCGTACTGTTTGCCATCTTACCAAAGTGCATTTGGAAGTATTAGAAAATGAATGAGGCAGCCATACAGGCAAGAGTCAATGCTCAGGCGGAACAGGAAATTCGCATAGAATTCATGGGAAAAACGAAAATGGAAAATTCAAATTCAAACACAAATACAGATACGAATAAATAAAATAATAGCTAAGCGTGCAAAAGGTTAGAGAAATGATGAAACACTTTTGTGTGCTGCTCCGTGCTCCGAGCAAGTTGCATCAATAGCTGCTTATGCAGCGACATTATAGCGATTGCGTCAATGCAGTGTCTCGTAGCATTTGAATTTGAATTACTTTGTCTTGTCTCGCGATCCTCTTTTGTGCCACAGTTGCACGTTTGACACAGTTTGCGTTATAAACATGTATTATCCCTAGTATCCTTGCGAGCAGCGCATCGTGCGCTTCCGCTCATTCTGAGCAATGAATATAAATTTTCGAATTTTTCTTTCACTTTTGTGTTCATTCATTCTTTTGGCTGAGCCAAAAAAAAAAGTAAACTCTCAACTGGCATCTTGGCAATTGTGAGCAGAGCCATTGTGACGGTACCGACGATGATGATAAATTCAGTAGCTGGAACATATTTGCGAATATGGAAATTTTCTCGGAATTTAAATTCGAATTCCAGCGAGCGAGCGCGGGTTGCACATTCATAAATAAAGTCAAGTGAATGCTGCAATAAAATATAAATTGCAGTAAAACTTATTAAATAATAGAGCAATTGAATTATATTTATAGTGGAAAAGAAAATGTTTTCCCTTTACAGGGTTTACTGGACGTATGATGAACCTTTAGCCAAGGGAAATTCTGTTCGTTTGGGTGGAGAATTTTGGTGAAAAATGTGTACACAAATATTATTATTTTACATAAGTTGAAATGGAACAGATGGAATTCGATTTGGGAGTCATGTCGTTTTACATTAAAAAATATATAAAAAAATATACAAAAAATATAGAAAATTTTAATAAAATAAAACTAAAAATGCACAAACAAATTGTAATCAAATTACCGAAACAGCTATATATATTGCACGCATAATCGCACATTTTCGGAAAAAAAATTAACGAATGAGGAAATTTATGTATATAATGTTAGCCTGATCCGATTATGTGAAATGAACACTTTTGCACATCAAAGTTCGCATTTCGTAAAATTGTCAATTAGTTTAATAAATTTAAAAAATGCATATAAATACAACAAAAAAATATGAATGCAATGCTTGATTTTAATAGACTCTTAGTAATATATCAAAACACTAAATTATCGACATAATATTATATTTGAAGTGGTCGATACAGGAATCACGGAAAGTTGCATGTTGCTAATTTTATGATTTTAAACTACAAAAATTTACCTAATATACAGTTTTTATCCCATTAGTACTCAAATAAAAATAACAACAACAAAATTGTTGACTGAATTTCTTTAAATATTTTTTAAATAAAGCAACGTTTGAAAGGGTTGAAAACTAGTTAATAATACAAACTGTCCATATTTCTTACTTTATAAGAAAAAAAAAATTTTATTTGGCTATTTTATACACTTTTTTTAAATCCATGTTAATTTTGACTTAACCCATTTTCGGACGCTCCTAAACGGCTTGAAAATATTTGGATGAAATTTATAGAGGAAGCATCCTTAAGCATTATTATTGCAAATTCGGTGTCAAACAATTAGATTTTCCAAGGTGGTCGAAAAATCGATCATTGGCCCATAACGTATACATTTTTTGGAAATTTAGATTCCGAAAGATTTTTTTAAATACCAACATTCTTTAGATTTAAAGCTTCCTAATGGTTAGAAATTACCAAAATAGGGTATAAAATTTTGAATTAGACGATCACAACGTTAGGATGACACATGTAAAAAAAATTGCGAAAAATTTCTTTGGTCAAAAATAAATTACTTTGTAAAATAAAGTTTTGTGACAATGTTCCAGTATTTTGACAATTTTTCTAAAAATTGGTAATTGTTTTTTTTTGTATACACTTTTGGCCAATGGTAAATTTTTCGACCATCAAATTTTCTTTACAAATACTCTTTCGTATTTTTAAAATTGAGTAATTTATGGCCGTAAAATTATAGTCTGATAATTTTTCAATAATATTTATTAGATTTCAGAACTTTACGAAATTTTTTTTGGATTTTTTCCAAATTTTTTTAAAAGTGTCCAAAAAAGGTGTTTTTGTTCAAATGCACCTGGCCTCAATTAGTCTCCCATATCGTACTGATTAGTTTTTCTTCATTGTCAAAGAACCAAACCATCATTACACAAAAACAGATTAGAAATCGGTCCATTAGTTTCGTCATTCGTCGTTTTTGAAATTTTGCGTCGACCGCTTTTGCCAAAAATGGGTTTTAAGATGGCAATTGGGCACGATTGAGTACAGGAGGATGAAAAGCAATTACTAACCACACAACGTAGTTGAAACAAATAGAAAAAAATGTCGTGCTGTAGAGCAAAATCCTCTCTAATTAGATGCTTAGCTTCAGGAACTATCACACCTTTCGCCCGATTGAGATGAACCAGGGAATTGGTTGAGCCTTCAAGTTCCACTATATTGACTACTCCATAAGCATAGATGCATCCTCTAATAGAGCCCCTTTTCGCAGCACTTCAGTCCTTGTTTTGGACAAAACCTAAACTTGTATGGAAATTATACACCCAGAGAAAAACAACCAAAAACCTTAAACAAGTAGAAACGTTAATGAAAGTCTGGTAAAGTTGGAAAGTTTAGAAACAACTGCGAACAAACTTATTTTTAATTTAAAACTTAAATTCAAAAATAAACAATGTTTTTTTTAAAGTTTTTTTATGATTATTTCAAAAATTGTCCAATTTATATTAAGTTCGAACTTGATTTAATCGTGCAACTCTGTTTCAACGGTGACAATAGTTATTTTAAGTTTTTTTTCACTTTTTTGAAAGTTGAAAAAATTAAGGAGTAAATACGATCGTACTTGATTTTACCATGTGTTTTTTTTCTGAGTGTAGATTCATCCATCCAGAGTATTTTACGAAGAAAACTTCAGGTATTAGGACGTTATATGCATAGAACTTCATGCTATTGCTGTTAATTTTGCTTGTGAACGAAATTTTTCTTATAGCTCGACCATGCTTTCTGTGTTTATAAAGCACTCTGCGAATAGTGGATAGATATGGTGTTGTTTAATGAGATTTTGTCCTTCAAGTGTACAAAACCGACACTTCAGCCGGGAGACAAGTTTTAATGGTCAGGGGATGTATTTATGCTTATGGAGTAGGCAATGGTGGTACTTGAAGGCACTTTTACAGTTATTCAAAAGAGCGCTGAATTATTTGGTTTGTTTACTTATTTATCACAGCCACTGTAGGCTATATGCCAATACATAAAATTTTATTCGAGATGGGCGTGGCAAATATGATTCTAAATTGCTATAATTCGTGTAGTGCTTAACCGATTTCGCTGAAATTTTGTATGTTGTGTTGGATAATGAATTGTCAGAGTGCTAACTTTTGCGACCCACCCACTGCCACGCCCTAAAATTTTTAAAGGTCTGTAGCACAGGGTTTTTTCAAGGAATGGGCAGAGGGATGATTGTGAAAATGTACGATCCGCAAAAGACCACGCCCCAAATTTTAAAAGAGCCTTATCTCGCGTCCCCTTTATATAAGTGATATTTTGGATTTTATGTTGGTTAATGAATTTGTATATTTAAACCAAAATTTTATTTAAAAAAAATATTGTTTTCTATTTTTTGGTTTTTTTCTGTTTCTGTTATTTTTTTTAAATAAATTTAAAAAAATTTTCCTTTTTTTCCTAAAGTTTTTTTATTTTAAACATTTTAATATTTTAGTTCAATCTCAAAAGAAATACGATTGCAGACTTTCTGCATTTATTTTTATCACGTCCCATGAACTCTTTCAAATTAAAATGGCAACCCGCAAAAATGCTCCAATCCTTGTTCAGTCATACATTTTCTACACAAAGTTTCACTGTTAATAAATAATTCAGAGAAAAAAGTTCCGTAGCAATTGCTCCAAGCTAACGATTCAGAAATACAATATTACAAAGAAGCGCAACGAACTGTAAAGCAAATACATAATAATAAATAAGTAGAAATAAAAAAGAAAAAGAAAGAAAGAGAAAAGAAAAACCAAACTTTGATTTGTAATTCCCTACAAGTCCTTTTTTTTTGGTTCAGCAATGAGAAACGGAAAGGAAATACTAAAGACATTACGTTAGAGAGACACATCGTCTACATAGGCTACACACTTGTAACGTGGTAACCTGTGTGAAGACAATCGAACAGTTAGTTACCAGCCCTTTGGTGGTTGGTGATTGCGGCTCTATGGTAATATATCTTCATTTACTGCTGCCGTTTGTTTGTTTGTTTCTATCTTTTTTTGGTTTGTGTTGCGTTGAATATAATTCCATGTTGTTGTTGTGCAGTGAACAAATTATCTCTGTTTGCTGTTGTCAATAACTTGCCTAACAAAACAATTGCAAATATACCGACTTTTATACGATTTATTATTGCCTGTGGTCATTCACGGAGGTATGCCTTACTGCTGATTACAAGTATGAAACAAAACACGTGCGTGCACTGCAGATGGCCGATTAGTTAATATTTATGTGGGATTTTTTAACTCTCAGTTATATATATAAGAGAGAACAAGGAAAATTCTTCGGTAACTAAAACCAATTCGATACACATACGATTTGCCGATTATTCAGTTAAAGTGATTAATGATTACTCCAGCCCCGCTTACCCACTTACTGCGGTACAATGTTAATAAAAATATCTTTGCGCAATCTCTCACGAGTCGAGTGTTGGCACACTCGAAGAACTAATTAAATAACATTTTCTCAATATGAACCCATGATTGATGGCAGCTTATTATTAAACTTAGGCCATTAGAAGGCAGAGGTTTGAGTTCTAATGAACAAGGACAAAAAAATGTGTCTTAACACAGAAATTGCATTACTCTTTTGTCTCGAACACAACAGCCAAGCACAACAATGCGTACGAGAGAGGTGACGAGAAGTGAAGTGAAGTCCTTGTGAATCAACAAAATTGTTTATTATTCGGAATAATTATTTTTTATATTGATATTATCATGAGCGCCGTCGCGTATATAAAAGACAACTAATTAATCCATTGAGTATTAATTTTGCATATACACATAAGCATTAACCGAGCACGCACACACACCCATACGAGATTGTAAATAAAAGTACACATATATGCCATGGGTATTACCGAGTGTAAAGGCATGTATGCATGCGAATGTGAGCTCGTATCCTTGAAGAATTTTAATGGCAACTCAATTTAATTAAAATAAATAAATTAACGATTTTGCTTGTGTGTGTATGTCAATGTGGCATGAGGAAATGGCAACAATTTGACAAAACAAAATACTGCACAGTGGCCCTGTCAGTCATGCATTTAAGCGCTCTCCAGCAACGAGACTTGCCAAGATTCCCCTAACATCTGTGAGTGGTCGCAGCTGCGCTTTGCCTGAAATAATTATGTCGTGAAGTTTTTTGTGTGTGCTTTTTTGTTGTTGCTTATTTCTATGTAGTTGTTGTACCCTTAAGAAAAAAAAAATTATTTTTGTAAAAAAAATTTGGAAAATGTTGTTTGTGCCTGACAAGTCAAGTGCGTAATGCCGTTGTATTAATTTTCTTCGTCTTCTAGTTTATTTCTCTCATTTACCTCACCTCCCAATACACACACACACACACACACACACACACAAGAAGTTAATCAATTGGTGTTGCTCCGCTATCACCCACTTACATTCCACATTCTGGCTTCATCTACTTGCCTGCGGTTTTTCGGTATCAATTTCATTTTGGTTTTAATTTCCCTACCCACCCACTTGAAGCTGTCATTGCTCAAACTCAACACTGTTGCCAGTGTGATGTCTTCCTTTTGCCTGCTCCCGCTGCTCCTGCTGCTCCTCGCTGTGTGGCAGGAGTTAAGTTATTTATTGGGATTATTTTCCAAATGACACTTGGAATTTATTGTTGATACTTTTTAAATTAGGGAATTTTCACGCAAGCAACTTTGTTGAGGAACAACTGCTGTACGAGCGCGTTTATTGATTGAAAATTGTAATTGGTAGAAGCAGTAAAAAAACATTTCCAATTTTCGTTCAACAAATTGTCTTTTACCAAACCAACTTCAGTGGGAGCATATGACTGTTGTCAGAGTTTACTAAAAGATCCTGATTAAAATTCTTTCCTCACTTTTTTTGGTGGAATTTTTGAAAGTTTTTTATGAGGAAATTTTAGTTAAGGTTGGTTAGGCTATGCAATCCTTTTTATAGTATTTATATCCTACAAACAAAGTTTTCACACAGCTTGTAATGCTCAAAAAGTCATGCAAAAGTACATCAGAAAAACCGCTTGAGTCGACCTAGTAATGTTTGTCTTTCTGCCTGCCTGTTGTCTGTCTGTCCGTAACTTCTGCAAAAATTGCTATAATTATTAAGCTATTGACCCTAAAATGGCTTTCCTCTTATTATCGGTTCAATTTGGACAATTATTTTCAATTCTTCTTTTCATTTCAATAGCCCAAATAAATACTGTCATCATCTTCTTGCTCATTGATAGGAGAGCAAACATTTGCAATTAAACTGAAATTCCCATGGACTTTGAATGTATTATCCTTTTTTTTTTATTATCCATTTTCTTTTCGTTATTGCAATTGTTGTTAAAAATGTTTTAATATAAAATGTGTTAGTCTGCTTCCGATCCATAGTTTTTGAAATTAACTAACATTAATGGAATTCACAAGGCCTCATAAAGTTATATGTCATATAATCGTATTTGAAAAAAATACAAGGGTTTATCAGGCACGTAGCCAGGAGGAGGGCTTGAGAGGCTGAAACCACCCGTAATAAAATCCACAAAAAGCATATAAAAATCCCATTTTTTTTAACGGTAAAAGAAAAATTTGCAACTGGTAACACTATTTTTCTTCAAGACAATTCAATGGTTTTGATAACAGCACATAAACATGCAAACATATTATTGGATATCCTACAAAAGCATCGACAAATTGCAGAAGAAATTTGTATGTTTAGTTTTAACTCTGCTTCAACACTTGGCGAAAAGTTTCTCAAACGGACCTACAACTTCCCAGAATTGCCAAGCAGACATCACATGCACATCGTGGCACTACATCCGTTGCAGAATATTTCAGAGTGTCTGTATTCATACCTAGCGTTGAAGGTCTCATTCAAAATATATCCAATAGATTTATTTGAAATGAATATGTACTTTCAAGTCTTCGGGTGAGGTTACTCCATTGCAATCACCTGCTACTGAATTATATATAGACATATGATTTCCTAAAACTTCTATTTGAGCATATAACGCCCCTGCGCAGGAATTTCTCTTAATGGGGGTTTTATGCAAAATATTTTTATTACACCGTCCGAAGCTCAGAACAAACAATCGCGGTTTGTCAGTTCTTCTAGATCAAATCATTTGCGTTATTAATTGAAAAGTTGTGTGATGCTATTTTATTACTCATGAATTTAAGTCATAACGCAACTTTTGAAGAAATTGTCAAATTATATATAGGATGACTGTGGTTTTTAAAATGTTTGTAACGAGATATATTCGGTAAAAATTACTAAACTGTATTCGAATACAGAACTAGCTCAACTCAATATAAAAACAGACATATTTTTGAATTCGAGATATTCTTGATACTCACTAACTGAAGACGCCGTTTTCTGGCTTGTGTTGTAAGGAAATAGTTTTTAACATATTTCAGAACCTTTACTTGGCCATAACAATAAAATTTTCCCATACAAAACGGAATTTCGAGAGATTTCTTTAAAACTTTCCTTCGCTGCATCATACAAAATAAATTTTCTACAACCTGGCAGTGGTGCTGGAGGCAAGACCATACACAGAATTAGGGTATTTAAATCTTTTTCTCAAAAACAGTTAGTGAACTTTTGGCGCCAATAGAAGAGTTTAAAATGCATAGTACCCATGGACACGAGCTTGATGGGAGATGCTACGCCACTTTATCAAATCGCGATTCAACTTATTCTATTGAATCTTCCAATCCCCATACAATGTATTCTGTAAGCAGTTAAAAAAAATAGATTTTGGTCTTTTAACCGTTATGCTGGAATAAAATGCGTAAGTAGGCCATCAAAAGGATTTGGAATATTAATAGGGAACAGGGATAATATGTTACATTAACATTGATTACTTGGAAATTACCAATTAAATATTTAACAGCGATTTCAATGGAATTCTCTGTCCTCTAACTGATATCACTGACATGACAAAGAATCCTATTAATCACGTTGCAAATAGCCAAGCTTCCTTAATTAAAATGCAAATAATTGCCGCTTCCCTGCGTACAACTATGCGGAATAGTCTTAAATCAAATTCAAATGGCGTATGTTGGCATCGAATAACACGAAACAACAATAATAGGCAACAACAGCAACAAGAACAATTGCATGTCCTTCCAACGAGTATTCATATTCATGTGATGCCAGCGCAAACCGCATCTACTTGAGTGTGTGTCGTAGGTTTTTGCTGCTGCTGCTGCTGCTTCGGCTTCTTTTTGTCATTCGATATTCCGAACGATTTATGAGTTAATTAATGAAGTATCCTTTTGAAAGTGGTGCTCTACATTAGCATTATCCTAACATGGCCACTCAATGGCATAACACATTTCTACACACACACACACACACACTCATTGACCGCTCCGTGACCCCTCCAAGCTAAGGCTAAGGCTATATTAAATCTATGTCTAAGGATAAGCTTTTTAAATATCCTCGCTGTCCTTATTGTTGATTATGATTAATGATGCTTGGGTTTTTTTCCTCTTCTTTCTCTTTTTGTTTCGTTGCTATTTCTGAGGGGGGGGGGGAGGGGAACATGGGTGGACGATAGCTAGCCATAGAGGAAATGAAATTGTTTGGGTTTTGGTGAAATTAATATGGTTGTATGGATGGGGGGTTGGTTGTCGTTGGTGTGAGTTGAAGCAGTATTTCTGCTTGTTAGCATGAAACATATTTGATTAGTTGGTTAGTTGGCAGGATACAGTGTGTATTTGGATGTGATTAAGTATTGTTTTTCACAAGATTTCGGTTGGAGATGAGCTGCTTGAGTACAAGAAAAATATAATAACAGAGAAGTCACTGTGGCTATCACCGTGGCATATGAGAAATTGCTGTTAAATATGGTGGAAAAATTATTCTTTCTTCTGCTTGAGAAAGTCTTAAATTTTGAACAGCTTAATACGCACCAATTGCAGCTAAAAGGTAAAATATTTTTCATGAAAATTAGTTTTTCCTACCAATGGCAGCGAAGGGATTTCCACTGAAACACATAAAACTTCTTAAGGAATTTTCAATTCAGCGCCACAAAAGCTCTTCACCGAAAAAGATATGCAAAAACCTTGAAGGGGAAAGCTTTAAGCCTTAATGTGTTGCATATTTACAGACGACACATGAGTGTAGAGCCACACTCACATTTGGTAAAGTTAAGTAGCAGAAAAATGAAAAACGCAAAAAGCGCGCGCACACACACACACACACACACACACACAAAACCAAAAACGAAAAGTTTCGTGCGTTAAAAGCGTTGACGAGCAAAGACAACAACAACAAGTAATGATGTAAATACGCGTAATACGCTCGTGTGTATAAATTAATTAAATTATGTTTTTCTGCTCTGCCGCTGCTCCGACTGCTGCTAAAGGTGAGCAGCATTAGTAAGCAGCAGCAGCAGCCACATGGATTAAGCTGCGCCCTCACACTTACTACTAAGTTCCTAAAGATACCTTTTGATCCTTTCTTCTGCCATTAGGTGAGGGATTCCTTCATTCGACTATGATGCTCTCTCAAGGGGGGTCCTGTGCCTTGCATACACATACCTATATGCTTACATTATTGCATTAACTAGATTTCACAGCCAGCGTTAAATAAAGCCAAATTGGTTTTGAGCAAATATTTTTAAATAAGGGAATTGAAAGTAATTTAGCGTATGCAAGGGCTTAACCATTAAGAAGCGGTGCCAGCTAAGCGAGAAATAGAAGTACCAGAAGGAGAACTTGCCACGCAGGTAGCGCATATGCATAAAATAATTATTTAATGGCTTGTGTCAAAGGCAATAAACGTTTGAAGGCATTCACAAATTCAATTTGTTAATGCTTAGTGGCGAGGAGGTAAGGTGATGTGATGCGAGGGAAGACAAATGTGGAAACTTAATTTCATGAGCAAGTCAAAGCAATAGTGAATTAGTTAACTCAATTCGTTATTTTCAGTAATTATTTAAAAGAAATTTAAAGGAGCTTCGTTTCATTAAATTTTGTTTCTCTCAACTATTCCCTGTGCCAAGAGGGCCTCTTCCAATAAATCACTTCTTTTTTTAATGTTTTTATTGATACCATTTCTTCCTCTTTCGTGCTTTCTTTGTGTTTTTCTTTTCATATAGTCCTGTGGTGCAGAATCATTCGGAACCTAAGACTATTTCCATTTTTACTTTTTGTGTGTTTTTTGTCTTGTCTTGCCGCTTTACACTTTCTCAAAGGCAGTGTCTTATCGCTTATCGACCGACGAAACTTTCTAACCAAAATCCTAGGGTTCAATGCACGTTGGAAATTTACTGAGAAGAGCGCGTGAAAAAACAAAAAAAAAAAACACTGTAAAGTCAACGGAAAGTAATCGATTTGCATAAGAGCAATGGCTGAAAGAAGTTGGGTGTGGCGCAATAAATACCACTCAGTCTATTTGGAATGAAAATATACCAAAAACAAAAGGTTCCTTGTTTCAGAGTTCCTAGACAAATTGAATATTTTTGAAAAAGTTTTGTTTTCCAAAATAAGGGACACGCGGGCGTATGAGTGATATTAATGCAAACAAGTTCAGTTGCAGGTACTATTTTTTTAATCTTCTTTCAAAACACATTGTATTTTTCAAACAAAATTATATCGGACGGTGTAAAATTAGCCACACATTGCCAACAAGCAGATTTCAATTAAAAAATTTAAACTGCAATTGCATTTGTTTTGATTGCTTTCCCTTTTTGCTTACAACTCAAAACAAGTCCTCCTCTGGCAAAACTCTGTTGCAAAACTTTTTTCATTTAATTTCAGTTTGTCCTTTTTATGAGAGTTGAGAAAAAAATATGGCCTTTGTGTGAGTTCCGTAATTATTTGTTATGTAATGGTTTCGACTTTGGCCAAAATGTTTTTTTTTTTAACTATCGAAACACGTCTACGCCAACGAAAATACACCACAAAAGCCTCAGAAGTTGAGGAAAATAAAACGAAACGATACATTTGGCAAAACAACTTAAATGGAGAAGTTCTCAAAACTTGATTCCCTTTATCAGAAACTGCTGTTGCAAATAATTTCATTCGGTTATTTTCAAAAAGGTTTGTTCGAAGGACATTTATGTAAAATTATTTGTAAAATGCTCTGGTTTAGAATTGAATTTTTAAAACTTATCTCATTCAGTTTTAATTCTGTGGATCAATGGGATTGCTGACAAGAGACGTGTATGTTTGCGACCAGTAGACACGAAAACTGCTGCACAGATACTCACCAATATTTATATATGTGTTCTAAGGGATGTGAGTAGTGTTCTTAGATAGGGTTTGACACGCCCACTTTTACCGCCCACAAGTGAGTAAAATATCTCAGACTTTTTTAAGGTCAAAAACATGAAATTTGTCATGAACATACTATAGGACCTCAGCCATAATGTGGGCTACAAATGGGCGGGGTTAGACAACGGGTCGTTGCACCCCTGTAACTATAATAAGGCTCCCATTCAATGTTTTCGAACGAAATTTGGCAAATGATTTCATGTTTCATATGTTTCATATGTTGCATTTAGCTTAGAAAATGCAACATATCGCCGTAATTGGACAAAGGGGCTCCCTACAAATATATTTGACAATTGTTTTCACAATTTAGTATTACCTTGAAGGGAAAAAAGACTAAAATACGTAGACTGAACGAAGAAACGCTTAGTAGAATTAAATATTTTTCATTCAAATGTGATTTGAATATTTTAATAATTGGAAATCAGAATCTCATATAAAAATTCAATACGCGCGTATTTAAATGTGTTTAAACAAATTGGAAATCAGAAATTCACACTGATCTATCACACGCACAATTTTTCTGTGTCTAAACTGAAATATATATAAAGCAGAAAATAAACAATTTTTTTTTAGTTTTTTTTCTTAGATTCAAAAACTTCAAAAAATTAAATAAAGCAAAAAAACCGCTTTCAAAAATGCAAATAAAAAAAGAAGTCAAAAATTATATTTCCATATTTAATTCTAATATTTTCATACTTAATACAATTTTAAATACGCGCATATTGGATTTAAATATGTTTTCATTTGACTTCACTTTTTTTTTGCCTCAGTGTACTACATTTAAATTCAACGAATACCCGTTCGAATTTCTTTGGTTCAGTTTGGACATTTTCGCTTTGCTCAATGATTTCTTCGACAGAAAATGTTTTCATTTCGCTAATTGGCGCACTGGTAACGCTGTCAGTCTTTGAGTGCTGATTGAGCTGGAATTGCGCAATTTTTCATCTCTGTTTTCTAAATTATGTAGTGTCCCTCGGTATTTAAAACAATGTTCTTCAAATGAAAACTTAGAAAAATGCACATAATTGCACATAATAAAAAAATGTTTTCAGAAAAAATTTAAAGCAATTATAATTTTATAATTTTATTTTCTATGCATTTTTATGGTCACGGTTGCGGTTTGCAAAAAATACATAGCAGAGCTTAACTCATTCGTTGTCAGCCGAAAGATTGATATTAAATAAGTAGGTATATTATTTGAACTTATGCACAGAATGGGATTGAGGGGTGAAGCAAATGGAAATTAGCCGGAACATGTGGAGAAGGAAGAAACCAGGAACAGCACTGGGCCATTTCACAATAATTTCCAGCGAGAAATATTTCTTAAAAAATAAATAAAACTTCTTTCTAAGCCTACCATCATAAATCTTATTTAGTATCGAGCTGTCATTCCGTTTACTAAAACAGATTTATACTCTCAACACTCGACACAGACTGATTAATGAAAATATCACAAAAATGTTCAGCGATTTTTATAGTTCCACATGTCGCTGGAAAAGCCTAAGGTAAAGTCTCATCATTGTTCCAATGTGACCATCTGTTAGGCCCCTTTCGTTGATGTATCGGCTCAATGGTTGGTGCTTGAATTAAACCACATGGTTAATTGACGATTTTTTAAATTACGAATAATGTCGTCTCATTGGGGTAACTTTAAATTATTTCAATACAACTGTATACTTATATTGAAATATTGACATTTCACAAATGTAAACCATAAATAGACTCAACAATGAAAACAATTATCAAAAAATTGTAGAAATGTTATACCAAAATAGCAAAAATTTATCAAAATATTTCATTGCCCGACATAAGTCTGCACTCAAGAAAGTTTCAAAACAGTGCGCAAAAGTACTGTTTTTTCAAAAATGTAATGTTTTTTTTTCTTTGAGCGGCTCATTGCATATACAGTCGAACTTCCCTACAATGAATTCGCACGGGACCAAAAAATCACATAATTATATTGAAACTTCATTACATAGAAGTTCACTATAGAAGAGTTCGACTGTATTACAATAAACGATTGGGCACAACCAAGCATCCGTCATGAGTAGTTCTTTCCTATGATACGCATAAAGATAGGTAACATTTTCTTAATTAATTTCTTCCATTTTAAAGAGTAATTTTGTTTAAAAATTTTTTTTTTATTTTTGGAGGGGACTCTTTCACGATTTTATATTAATATTTGAAGTAATCCGATTTGGACTTTGGGAAGTCATTTTTATGCTCAATAGGAATTATATCGCTTACTGCAATCTGGTTCTGGAACAAATTGTCACTTAACACGTTATTAGAGCCTTCATCCACCTTCATATATTCGTACACAGAAAAAAATAAAAACTAGAATTTATTAACCAAAGGTTGGATTAACCGAACAAAAAATGTTAAAATAAATCTTTAAAATTCGTCATAAAATTGTTTAAAAAATCGAAAAAGTTTTTGCAAGTTATTTTACCACAATTTTTGATTAAATGTGAATTTTTCATAAATTAACTGAAAAATTTACAGTTTAACGTGAAAAAAATGGTGCAATAAATTTACCATCTCTCATGGGTTAAACGTACCAACATTGGAGGGTTGGAGTGTTTTTAACCGCAGCTTTCGGTTAGATTTACCCACATTTTTTTTATGTGTAGGAGCAGGATATTTTAGGTTCGGTTTGTCCGAAAGTGTTTCTCTAATAAGATTTCCTTTAAAATTTTCAAAGAACTCGGTGCAAGGATAAGAAAATTCCTCTGTGTACACCCGCAGCTCATGACAAGCAAAGGCAAACAGAGGGTGTAGTTTGAAAAGCTTCAATTTGTCTTTGGAATTTGACATTAAACTGTCCAGCAATTCTCATAAACGTTACAACTTTAGACCTTAAGCCACAACTATAGAAAGTAGTAGATTCCCCAAAAGATTTGATCCATGAGGTTGACCGTTACTCCGACTAAAAATTTGCACATAAGAATGCCACTCCAGGCTTTGTAAAAATGTATAATTTCTTCTTGAACTGACCACGACCACTCCTTAACGGTTACACCACTCTCTATCTCCGCCTTTACCACTGAAAATCCCTCAAATTCTCAAGTAATTATTGCTCAGTTTTTCTTTTTCTTTTCCTTTTCTTTTTATTTTTCCTTTATTGAAAATATATTATTCTTTCTGTTCGTCTTCGCCAACCGATTTCGTTTTCTTTCCCACCAGCTTCCGCTTCTCTCACCCCAAATCACTCTGGCGAATCGTTAATTGCGGTGCATAAATTTATTCAATACTTGAGATTGGCCAACATCCAAAGCCCCGTGTCGCATCAATTCCCCTTTAACCACCCCGCAATCCACAGCTCTGAAATATCTTTCACACAAAAAGAGCAAAGATTACAAAAACAAGATGAGCGTGAAACCATAAAAAAAAAGAAACGAAAAAAAAAATAGTGACATCACACTTAATCCTTGAGAATCCATTCAATTGCAGAAAAAAAACCCATTCATGGGTAGATTTTGTGGAAATTATATTTCCGCCTTTGATGAGTGTGTGTGTGTGTGGCTGTGTGTGTGTGTGAGTATTAGCGTGCATTTTTTTCCTCGCACTTGTATACAAGTGTATGAGTGGAAATAACAGAATAATAACAGATGTGGGTGGCGGGCCGTGGGCGCGGCATGCACGAAGCAATAATGTGTTTGTGTGGGTGCACTAATGGCATTGTCTAATGGCAGGATAATTATAAGAACTCAGTGTGTATTAAGTGATTTCACATTGAAGCGGCACAAATGAATGAGAGCGAATTTCGCTTTTTTTTGTTGAAAGAAATTTAAGTGCGAAGAAAGGCTTCCACTTGAAACTTGAAATTGAAAAAGTTTTTTTTTTGAAATATTTCACTTGTTAAATTCACTCAGTGGTCGTGTCCTTCGTTGCATTTGAGTGGCCACAACGGAAGTCATGTTCCGCCACGAGTAGCATGTATCAAAGTTGTGCGCTCATTAAATGTGAAGAGTGTGTTTGGTTCTTGGGCAATTATGAATATGAATTTTCGGGCAAAAACTTTCTCCGGAGAGAAAGACAAAAAAAAACATAAAATTTTCTTCATATTTCAGGGAAAGTGGAAAAGTTCCCACAGAAAAGTAATGACCGCAAGAAAGAACCAATTCCGATTTCATGCATGAGTGTGTGTGTGTGATACTAACCAACCCTACTTGTCGCCTACCTTGAACTAAATTGCATCGTAACTGTAATTGCACGAAAACGTTGACTCTGAGTGAAATTAATTAAAAATAAATTAAATATTTGAGTGATTCTATTGTGGGTTGCCTTGTATATTAATTGGACATTTTCGACAATAAACCGCCATCCCCAACCAATCTGCCCCCTTTGGCTCTCTTTCACGGATACCCTTCACTCCGTTGCAGTTCTGATGCAATTATAATTAAAATTTTTCTTTTCCGTTAAAAAGTTAAACTGAAAGAGAAAAAAAACGGATTTGTGTCTCTGGCACACCACAAGCCATTGCGTAATCGCCGCCTCCTGCCTGCAGTGATAACAAAAGACCTGAAACTTGCATCCTTGCTGCAAAGCAGTCAACGCCTTCCTTCAAAAAGTTCGCGGGCATTTAAGCAATGTCGTTTCGTTTCGTGCCGGTCGTCCGCGCGCATAAGTCGGAAAAGCTTAAGAAGGGAAAAAATTAAAAAGTCGGATTTAAATTTTCGTCCTTTTCGGTGACGTATTCAGGTCAGATCGCCATGGAGACTGCAAGTTAAAGGAAACATGTGCGCGATAAGCATTTTCACTGGCAGCTCATTTACGCTGCTTCCCTTTGCATTCGCTCGGCTCTGCTCTCTCTCTCTTCGCCTCGCCTCGCCTCCTTCGGGTAATTATAATTCTGTTTACTTTGTCTTTGGCAGTTGATTTTTTATGCAGCTGGCTTCTTGTGCTTTTTGATATTTCCCTTTTGCTTTATGCTCTCTCCGCGCCCTCATGTGTTGCATTAATTACATGAAATTACAATTTCGTTCTTTTGTAGTTCACGTTCATGTCCTTTTGGTTATTATTTTCCTGTTTTTCTTATTGTCTTTGGAATTTTGTTTACTTAACAAAATATAATTAATATGGAAATTATGAGTTCACGGTTCACGGTCCCTTGCTTACCGGCGGGAAGAGGTGTCACCGGCAAATATGAATGAGCTGAAAAATGCAAATGCACAAAAGCAAAGAATTAAAAAGAAATTTAAATAAATAATTAGATACTTTGAGTGTGACGAACCTGCCTGTGGTTGCATTCCATTTTTGATATGCCAAATGAGATGAGAATGGACGAGCTTTGAATGAGGTGGGTACTTTAATTCAGGATTAGTTGGAAAGGTGACCAGCAGGCGAACTTTAGATTGTGATAGTTAGTAATATTTTTGTACTTTGACACAACGTTTTTATATCCTTCTGTCCGAAGTTTTGGAGATGTTGACTTGAAAATTTCATTACAAGTTAGTCTTCTCCAAATTTAGGTTAGCCAAATTGGACAAAGTCTAAGGTGCCCCATTACAAAATGACAAAAAAGGAAAGTGGAACGAAGATATTAAGTCCCTCAAGTCTATAAAAATCCCATGTCAAAATGGGGTGCTGAGACCTAAATTTTGTATGTCATAGGTTCTTCTTAATGGGTCACATTGTGGAGGTATTTTAGATAGGTGTAACTGTAAAGCTAAGTTACGATTGTCAAAGCGCTGATGGCGTAGGGTGCATGGAAAATAATAACGATCACAAACCGAAGGGTCTAACTCGTACTCCAGCAAATTGCTTTCTATGGAACAAGAGCGTGTGCACAAACGCAGAATTTTTTTCTTGTACTTAAACTTCGAGGGAGAAGAAAAACATCAATGCTCTGCCTAAAGTGGTGCAAAATCTGGTAGCCATTTCTTAACCCTATTCAGACAGTGACTTTATATCGCATTTCAGATATACATCAGAGAACTGCATGAGCACGTGTTCTGCTATATTGCGATATACCGATAAAAAAAAAGGGGTGCATATGGTTCTCTCACATACTCAAGTGTCAAATTTGTGAGTCGTGCATCATAGAATCTTCGTCGGGATCTCCACTATGCGATGGTATGTAAGAACCGGTTATACCATCATACGGTGATATTTTAAAGGTATTTCTTTTGAGTAAGTCATAGAAAAAAAAGAGTAACAAACAAGTTTTTTAAAATATAACCCTTTAACCGACTAAAAAGCAGAAAATAAATTCACTTTAAATTAATTTCCTCAATTTCTATTTAAAATTATGGGTTTTTGGCTAGTTTGTTCCTAATGTCAGATTTTGAAGTGGCCAAAAACCCTTAATTTAAAATCGAAATTGCGGAAATTAATTTAAAGGGAATTTTTTCTGCTTTTTAGTCGGTTATAATTTAAAAAAATAGTTTTTTACCCTTTTTTATTTTCTTCTATTTTAAGAAAAATGTTATACCATTTTTTTAAAAACCCCCCCTTTTCCCCCCAATTTTTTAATTTTTTTCCCGAATGCGAACCTAAGTACAAAATTTTAGTCCTGTAGCTTAAAAAATACGAACGTTAGTCCATCCCGAACTTTAAAAAGGCTCCATTCCCCTCCCCTTTTTGTCAATAAGAGGTTCAAATTTCATCATTGTAGGTCGAAGGAATCGGAAGTTATGCCATGTTTAAGGAAAAGGGGGTTGAGTCCCCCCACGGACCCCTACGCCTCTGATGGAAATTTAATAGAATGAATTGCCACCGGAGTTCTATCAGTGTTCCAAATTTCAGCTCTCTATCTCATGTGGAAGTGTATTCCGACATATATAGTCAAGCCAAAGCAAGTTAATATAAGGGTTATAAAAAATTAAGTATTCAGTTTCCAAAAATGTTTACTTTTATGAATTGGGGGTGCACCCACATGTAGAAAATACATGTAATAAATTCGTTAAAAAGTTATTTTTCTTAAAAAAAACAACTTGTTGCACTGCTCTCGGGACAGTGGCCCAATTTGAAAAAACAGAGTGCTGTAATTTCATATACCTACCTTATGGATAGTATGCACTAGGGTTGTGCTTAACAGTACTGAAGCTGCATTGGAAATTAACCGAGTTCTCTGTGAAATAAAACAATATCACGGAACCCTTCCCCCGGATTATTCTCAGCTGATTCGAACTGTATAATAGAGAAGATTGTTGATTTTCACAATCCTTAATGTCCACGGAATCAGTACAATGGCAGAGTCTACGCAGTACAGACTCTGTACTAAGAGAACTCTGTTTATGGTGGAAGAGATATGTTGTGACATTACTGTCCTGCACTGTAACATAATGAGAACATTGCAGTACTTGCTGTACTCACTTATCTGACGTTGAATCATTTGCGATGCAATACTGTGCAAACCAGTTCGACTGCCGATCAGTTTGAGATCAAATGCAATGGAGCTACTAATTTAGTGGCGAGAAATAACAATTTTGAAATTGAAACTGTTTCTGATGAATGAACGAATATGTGCGGCTGCGGATATGGACTCCCGGATACAAACATATCTCAAGACAAGACAACCGTAGTACTCAAGACAAGATTTTAAAATTTTAAAATTTAGCTGTGTCAACTCAAAAAGGCTCTGCTCCAACCAATAGGCCAATGAGAGTCGAAAGAGGTGGTGAAGGTGGTTGTAAGGGCGTGCATTGAACTATGGCTGAACTTTTATTTTTCAAATTTTGCATTTTGTGTGAAATTTAAAGAAAAATCATATGATTTATTCAAGCATATCACGGAAATAGTGAAAAGCCCAGAACTGAACCGCATAAAATCAACTCTATGTTAAGTGTAATTTAAAACGTGTTCTATGGAGTGGAAATTCCAATGTATTAAATTTTGAATTCAATTCCATTGCTGTGAATCTAACAAAAGTCATAAAGTCGAAAAGCCGTTTCATAATTCTCTCATATGACATGCTTCCCCTTTCGTGTCCCATTTCTCCCCACCGCTAGTTTCTGCTGTGGTTTGAATGGCCTACAACAACTACACAGAAATTGCTTATGTCACATTTGTACAACTTTTCCGCAAATTCGCACCCATTTCCGGCAAACGGCAACAACAAAACAGGGAAGATGTCCTTTTTCATTTAATGTTAACCATTTCAGAGCCTTTTTCATAATTTAGTAGTAGACAGTTTTTAAAAGGACAACTCATACGAACACGCACACACACATACACAAGCTCAAGCATTCAAGTACAATTACATAAAAAAAATGTCAAAAATATAAATGGATGGATGTGAGCATGTGTGTGTGTGTGTATGTGTCTGTGTGTTTTTGTGTTAGTCCGCATACACCCAGGCGTCTCCAAGTCCATTTGCAAATGTTTTTATGTGTCTCGCCAAATGAGTGCCAAGCAATATGAAAAAGTTCTCAGCGACAACAACAACAACAAGAAAGGCTTAAATTTTTGGCTGAAAATAATAAAAATAAAAATAAAAAAAACACAAACAAAGCCATACCACACACACACACACGAAATTGTTGTGCGGAAAAAAGTGTTCTTGAAGCAATTCTCCGAGTGTAATGAAAATAATACACATAAGTTAAGAAAAAAAAATGTCTTCACCCACCCCCTTCTCATTCCATCTCTCCTTTTGCTGCTTCTTCTTCTTCTGGTTGTACTTTTTTTCATCCTCCTGCCCCGAATGATTTGACTGAGTGAGTGTCTCACAAGAGTGAGTGTGTATTTGTGAGTCATACACTGGCGCCTCAAGTCGTTGCCTCACATTGGCGCTGGCGATGGCGATATGCTTCTCTGCTGGCTCTATGTGAGTGCGTATGTGTAATTGTGTTTGTTTTTATTTGCATTGAAATTGAAAATTATCGAAGATGAGCCGGAAAACGAGAATCAAAAAAGAAAAACTAAAAACCAAGAATCAACAACAGCAGCGACAACAACAACGGCAGCCATAATAACAAAAAGGGTTCTTCTTGTGGCTTCATTTGAACCGCACCAACTGTAAAGAAGCTCAGTAGGGGTTTCTTCCGTTTTCTTGTTTTAGTTTTTCTTTAATGGCCAAAACTAATTTAAGTTTCGCATAAATGCAAATCCCTAAAATTTTTGCTGCATACTTTGAGGGTGCACATGAAAGTTTTTATATTTTTTAAACTTTTACGAGTACTGGTTTCACTCTTTCCAACACTTGTCAATCGTTTGATTTTCGAGGGTGTAATTGACGCCACCACTGTCAACCGCAATGGGCACGAGTATGACATGATTTCTGCCATTACGCAGTGAGCGTTTTCTTATCGCTGGCGAATCAATGGTGACCTCTTTCTGGAGCACATACTGTGTATTCGATGGAGTGGTGTTGACCACCGGAAAGTGTGTCTGCGTTTCACAAGCATATTCCTGCGGCCTGGCGTTTTTTAACGCTTGCCGCTTTATTTTGTTTTGTTTTTTATTTGTTAGCGGACTATTGTTTGCTTCGTTATTTGCTTCTTGTTCTGTAGAATATAACTTTTTTAAAGGTTTTTTTCTTTTTTTGTTTTTCTCTTTTATCAAGTTGACCAACTTGGCAACATGTCAGTTTTTTGTACATTTCCATCTGCTGCCATCATGTTTTTTTTGTTGCCAATGTTTTTCTTCCTCTTTTTTTTGTGTCATTAATGCGGGTACTCGTAAATTTCAGTTTACTTTTTGGCATTTGAAAGCCTTTGGAAGGAACAAAAAAGTTTCCACAATTTAATTACAATTCGGCAAAATTGTTTCATGCTAATTTTATATTACAAAAAAAAATCACTCAAACGTAATTTGAGTGAAATTGAAAAATGCCTGTGATTTTTAGAGTTGCCCTTTAAACGAAAGTATAAAATCGAATGACGTTTTGAGAGGAATTCAGTAGGTTTATTTATGTCAAATATGCTTAAAGGAACACTACAAAGTGAACTGCGTTGTTCATACACACCTAAAGTTTTGCAAACTTTGTAGACTCATTTTACACACAAATTCGCGTGTATAATATATAATATGTATATTTATAGCGCACCATAACCAAATTATAGCGCAATGATAGCCAAAAATGTGTAATTTTAGTCTTCTACTATATAATATATTATAGCGTACTTAAATCGGAAAATGTGTTAATACAACTATTTTTGAGAATAAAAAAAATTATAATAATTTCAAGGACACCCGTATAATTTGCGTCACGTGTGTACTTTCATAAGTGTGTTGTATGCCTTACACAGAAAAAAAATGGTCGGTAAAATTAACCGAATAAAGTGGTTAACGTACACTCAGAAAACTACACATACCAAAAACAAAGAAAAAGTTTCCTCAAAAAAATTTCTCTCGTTTGAATAAATTTTCCTTGAAATGAGTAAAAATTTTCTCATTACTTGCAACCATGGTGATCAATATGAAGATACCTTTTTCTTCAATGTTGGGAAATTTGAATTTATTAGTCGACGCGCAAAACATTTCAAAATTTCAAAATTTGTGAGAAAACGAATTTTGAAGTGAAGACTACCAAATAAAAGTATGTAATACAAATAAAAATGTATGACATATATAATATATATATAATTATGGACCTAGAACATTTTAGTAGTATACTACTATAGTAGTAGAATTAGTAGTAGTAGTAAAATTAGTAGTAGTACTAGTTATTCTTGTATGAAAAAACAATGGTTTTAATAAAAAAAACATTTCCAAATTGAAGAAATATTTCCTAAATTTATGGAAAAATTTCTTTCTTTCAGAGAATATTATTTTTAAAACAAAGGCAAACATTTTCCGAATTTCACGAAAATTATGGAAAAATTTCCTTAAATTATAGAAAAATTTCTTCCTTTCATAGATTTTTTCTCTAAAACAAAGAAAAAAGTTTCCTTAAATTAAAGAAATTTCTTCACTCAAATGATGAAAATTTTCTATGGCAAAAAATCAGTCCCATTTTTCCTCAATTTGATAGCCGTTTTTCCTCAATCGAGGTAAGTATTTCTCTGGGTGTACAAAATTTCGAAATGTATGAAAATTGTAAATTTTTTAACCGTACTCGTACACTCAGAAAACTACACATCCCAAAAACAAAGAAAAAATTTCCTCAAAAAAATTTCTCTCGTTTGAATAAAAATTTCTCTGCTTTGAATAAATTTTCCTTGATATGAGTAAAAATTTTCTCATTACTTGCAACCATGGTGATCAATTTGAAGAAACCTTTTTCTTCAATGTTGGGAAATTTGAATTTATCAGTCGACGCGCAAAACATTTCAAAATTTCAAAATTAATGAGGAAACGAATTCTGAAATGGTTTATACTTTGATATACATATTAATGTATACAAAAACTACCAAATAAAAGTATGTAATACAAATAAAAATGTATGACATATATAATATATAATATTATGGACCTAGTACATTTTAGTAGTATACTACTATAGTAGTAGAATTAGTAGTAGTAGTACTAGTTATTCTTGTATGAAAAAACAATGGTTTTAATAAAAAAAAACATTTCCAAATTGAAGAAATATTTCCTAAATTTATGGAAAAATTTCTTTCTTTCAGAGAATATTTTCTTTAAAACAAAGGCAAATATTTTCCGAATTTTCCGAAAATTATAGGAACATTTTTTAAAATTGTAGAAAAATTTCTTCCTTTCATAGATTTTTTTTCTAAAACAAAGAAAAAAGTTTCCTTAAATTAAAGAAATTTCTTCACTCAAATGATGAAAATTTTCTATGGCGAAAAATCAATCCCATTTTTCCTCAATTTGATAGCCGTTTTTCCTCAATCGAGGTAAGTATTTCTCTGGGTGTAGGTAGATTTAACCGACAAAAAATGGTAAAAAGAATAGTTGAAATAACCGAAAATAATTGTTGTATTACAGAAATTGTATGTTCTTTTACCGCAATTGGTGGTTCAATTTTAAGTTTCACCAACTTGTGCAATTTACCATTCGCGCATCTTATGTTGAATCGTTGGGATTCAAAGAAAGAAGAATTCTTGAGCGGAGCAAAACAGAGTTTTTATTTGCTTGTAATACTGCATTTGCAATACTAGTTTTGGAAAATAAGAGCTTGTGTCAGTTATGCGCTCAAGCTAATATACAAGTTTTTGTGGTTTTCTTACTAATAAATGTGTAGCGTAACAAATTTTTGCTGTAAGTTTTCGATTAAAATAGTAAACCAACAAATTATTAAGGTAAACTTTTGGAATCAGAAAAGTACGAGAACAAGCTAAAATTACCCATTTCCGGCAGGTGTTCCCTGAGAACCATCAAATCCCTATTATATTACAATGGGCCCTATGCCAAAAAAACATGGGCAATCAAAAAGTAAATACGCTCAAAAATAAGAATATTACAACAAGAAATCCCAAATTATTGGAAATAATTCCTCGTTTTTTTTCTAATAACAGGCGCTTTATGAGGCCGAGCGGGAACAACCAATAATATACATTTTTTATTCTTATTTTGAAGCATATTTTTACTTTTTTTTTTGTTACCGATCATTTTTTTTCCAAGTTCCATTAAAAAAATTAGGTTTATCGGCCTCCGAGGCCAAAAATGGAGAAATGTTATTTTTCACGTATTTTTCTCGTTCTAAAAGTATTTTTAGTACTAAGTAGCAGAGCTGTAAAAGAATACACTCCTTTTAGGTTTTAAGTCAGCCACAAATTACATTCCTTGATTGCATTCATTGAATGCTATTTTAACTGCAGAGTAAAAGATTGAAGTTTTTGTCTTTTTTGAAATCATGATTGTCCATTAAATTTTCAATCGGCCATTATCCGAAGACTACAAGTATTTCATTTGAAATATTAAATTCTGTTTTGTTTTTAAAAAATTATACCCACTTGAATTTTTATGTTTTCGTTACGATACTATTATGAACCAAGTTTTTAAAGGTTTTTGGTGAATAAAAACTGGATTTGAACCAACGATCTTTAGGATGATAATGAATGCTCAACTTTTCACAATTTCGAACACCGATGGTCGTCTTCCGTACTAGTAAGTTTCACAAGTGCGTTCATTGAAATTGTAGTAAGAACCATTCCTCTACGAACTTCCAACCTTTAGGGAAGTGATACCCTTTAATTGCAAAATGTATACTATATTCTCTTAAGGCTTCAAATGTTTGCACTCAAGTTGTGTATCATGAATTTTTTCTTTTCTTTTCAGCGGCAACAAGTGTAAGTTGAATGTAATAAAATAACAGCAACAACTATAACAACAACAAAAACAACCATAAGAGACTACCAACCAACCCGTAAAAGTAGAGTGAAGTAGCGTCTTATCTGTTCACCTTTCGCCACCCTCAAATTCACGTCACTCGATGTTACCATCATCATAACTTTTGAAAATCATCTTTTGTGTCTTGTGAAACGTCTGTCCATCCACTTGAGTTTGTGTGTGGCCCGTTCGTTGTGTCGTTCTCTGTGCGTTGGAAGTGCAAAATTTTCACAAACAAAGAGCAAAACGGAAAAGAGGATGTAGTCACCATCAACAACCACCAACAACAACCAACAGCAACCAACACGTCTTATCAAATCCCCTAAAACATTGTCCTGCTTTACAACAAAAACTACAACAACAACAATCGGGTAAGAGAGGCAAAAAAAAATCAATTTGAGCTATTCACAAAATCTCAATAATTTGTATAAAATTGAGGGGGGGGGGTATTTGAGCAAAAAGCTTTCGTTACACTTGCTGCGGCTGCCTTTGTTGTAGTTGTTGTTGCTGTTGTTTCTGTTATCGGTGTATGGCATGCTTATATTTGAAGTGATGTTTGAATAATGTCTGTTGTTATTACTGTTGTTGTTGTTGTTATGCTTGCCGTGATGGTCTTCTGTTGTTGTCAGGTGGTGCATTGTTTCTGTTAATTTCCATACCAAAGTGGTTGCTCCTCAGAAAAAGGGACGAAACTATGGAATTCAATTTTTTTGTTTTAAATTTATTGAAATGTGAAGTGAGGTAAACGATTGAGCTGAGATGCTTTTATTGTATGCAAATATTTGCTCATCATATTTAGTGTGAAATTTAGACAGTAGAGCGAAGGATGTGGGCAATGAAAAGTGTTTGATTAGCATCAAATTGTCTAATATGTGGATGAACTAATATTTTTTTTTTATCAATTATAAAGTGAAGAAAGTGGAGAAAAGGTCTTTGTTCAGTCTTAGTTCAGTTGCTTAGTCAAAATCTTTAGTTACATTTTAAGGCAAAAATGCTTGCTAAAAATACATTAATAATCGATTGTCAATTGTTACTATAATTTTTTCTTCTATTATATTTTAAAGTGGGATTTGCTGTTCAATTGAGTTAAGACTGTATGAACAGTAGACCGTATCACCTTATAGGGGGAAAACCATCTAATTTGAAGCAAATTTGGAAAAAGATTCTGAAAAAAAATGCCTTCCAAATATGCTTTAAATTAGATGGTGTGCGGACAACTTTATTTTTTCGAGACGGTCTAATGAACAGTCCTGGATATGATTTAATTTGTTTTACTTTCTTGTGACACAGGGACGTAACCAGAAAAAAATTTCGGGGGAGGTTTTCACAAATTTTTTTTACCTCTACTGAAGAAAGAAAGTAGAAAATGCAAACCAAAATAAAATCAACAACAAATCACTTTTTTCAAAATAAATTTTTTGATTTTTCATAAAAAAAGTGTAATAAAAAAATTTAAAAAAAATTCCGAAGGGAAGTTTATGAGAAAAGGATTTATTCTAAAATCGACGAATTGTGTTCATATATTTCGGGGGGGGCCCAAAGCCCTCAAAACTCCCCTCCCCTTCATGGGTACGTCCATGCTTTCATTTCAAACACACTTTCATTTGATTCACAGAAAATTTCGAATAACTTTAAATTTTCACAAGGTGTTTCACTTTGATGTAAATGTAAACCGTGATATTCGAAGCTTAATAACGAATGCTAAAACTGGAATTTTTCCAGTTTTTGGTACACGAAAGTTTTTAATAAAATAAAATATCCAGGAGATACGGAAGTTTCTCTTAAATTCTTTTAAATTTCATAACTATTCCATACATTTTTCTATTACTTAATAAATTTCGGGGGGGTTCGAACACCCCAAAACACCCCCCTGGTTACGTCCCTGTTGTGACATTTTAATTAGTCGATAAGGACTTACAGAAATTATGGGATGTCCACCAATGTAAGTTTTTTTCCAAATATCACTTTTAACTTATGATTTTATATTAGACCTCGTGAGCTTCCTTACAGTGTATAACACAACAAATTATAAAATTTTTTTTTTCTTTCTCTTTAGTTGTGTCTGTTTTGATGTTTTCGACTTTATTTCGATGAGATGCTTAGCTAGAAATCTCACAAGTGAGGTATATTTCGGGAGGAGGTTAGGGAGAATCATAATGACAATGTAATGCTTGAACTTCGCTAAACTCAGTGTCCAATAGATGGGCTGCGCCACCATCCTGTCTGAAGGTACCCATTGTTTTCCTCTTTACAATGGGATTACGTAAAATGATGAAAAAAGAAAACGAACTAAAAATTTCATACGAAATAAACTCTGGGGACGGAATTTATGAACAAATAAGTTAACTTCAATGCTTCACTTAAAGAGATCGTATGGACATCAGAATTGCCACTGTCCAACAGCTGGGCAGCCTACTTAAAACATGTATAAACCAAAAAAAATGTACACTACACAACAGTAAATTACAGAATCGACATTCAAAATAATGTGGAGATTTCTGATTTGTATACTCTACACTTCATGAGGTATGGGTGAACGCAGAGAACACAAATTTTGGGTTTATAATTTTTTTGCCCTTGAAGGAGTTGGTAAATGAAACTGGGAAGAGCGAAAACGAAAATCGTGTTTTATAAAATATGTAACCGATTTCCGCTGAAATAGGTCCAAACTTAGTGTAAAGGGGTTTTTCAAAATTCAAGATGGCGGATCCAAAACGACATGAGCATGATATGCGCATGAAGCTAGTTTGAATTGATCTATATTTTCAGTACCTTAGGCCCTACAAACAAACCAACTGCCAGATCCACAAATGTAATCATAATATTTAATTGGATTTCCTTTAGAAAATTAAAAAAAAGTTCCAAATATAATAATAATAATATAAGTTCTAGTTTAGACAAGGCAATTTTTAAGAGCAACTCCTATTACTTTCACTATAGAGTGGTGCCAAGTTCAGAACGGAATACAAAAAATCAATTTAAAACCACATCCTAACAAATTGCCCGGACTGGGACTAACATATTTGTTTCTTTTAGTTTCCATTCCAAAATTTTGTGTTTGATAAATTAAATCTAGTGTTTCCAATTTTGAAATGCGCAAAGTTTTACAAATTCCATGCCAACTGCTTTCTCCATTTCGCGAAATCTCAATCAATCTCATGTTGGTTGCAAATTTCTACTTCATCTGCACTCAAGCAGCAGGACTTTTGGGCCATAAATTCAGCTTGAATTACTTGTCGCGCATAAAAATTTCGCCAATAAATGTTTCCGCTCTTACTCTCATTTATTCATTTCGACCGTAATTTATGCACGCTCCGATTCCAGTGTAAGACAAAAACCGGAATAAAACTGAGAAAAAACACAAGAAAAAAAAGAAGAAATAATTAATCTGGGAAATCGCACACGAAACAAAAGTAATTATCAAAGTTTTGTCATATAAGCCATTCGGAGCAGAGCTGGAAAGGAGCTGGCGAAGTGAATTCATCAAGTATATGTTCGCATCATTCATACTCGGGCTGCGTGTTGGCAAAATGAACAATAGAAGGCGGGCATGGAAGGATGGAAGGATGTCAAATGACAGCACATCACCTATTTTACGACTTGATTCGATTCGCATGTGAAATTCCAATTAAATTAACATAAGAACACAAAAACATACGCAAGCAGAAGGAGTGAGCACAAAGAATGAAGGCCGCCAGCAGCACGATCATAAAATAACAATAAATATGCGAAGCGAAACAGAGGCAGGCAGCATTTCAGTTTTTCGAAACCGAAACCCAAGAACAACAGAAATTAATTTTCATTCTCATGGAAATTAATTAAGAACAACGAAGGAACACACACACACTCCGCATCATGGTGTCCAAAAAAAAAAGGAAAACCAGAACAACTTTTTAACAGCCGCCGAAAAATTTATGAAAATCACAACGACAACTAAATAAAATAAAGACAACGAAATGAAAATGAATATGAAATGCGAGCACCGCAGAAAACAGCAGAAACGAAAGAGAGAAAAAAACATTTATTAATTTGACTAGGATAACGCCGCAAGGATAATGTAAATGCTTTGACCGAAAAAAAAACGAAACCAAAATGAAATGAAATAAAATACGAAATTTGCTTGTTTATTGTGTTCTATTTATTGGCCGCTTTCCGTGCGCGCTTTGCCCAACCAAATCGTTAATCAAGCGTAAATTGGAGTGGAATATTAACATTCGCCAGCTGAGCGTAAAGACAATATGAACAAGGAAAATGCTCCAAACGTTGGCGGTGGGGGGGGGGGACCGAATTTGATTATCATGACTTAGCATTAATTCGAATTTATTAAAAAATGTTATTGAAGAAAATTATGTATGGTCGCATTGAAAAATTTCATTTATTAGATTTTTGGTATTATTTTAAGGCAAGTGGCAAGAAACCTTCAAAGTATAAGGTTTCCTACCACTAAGGGCTTTTGAAAGAAATTGAAACTAAGTGTATAAATAAATATATTTAGTAATAATGGACAGACTAGTGATACAGACAGCAGCACTACAAAGGGCAAAAAGTCATCGAGACTTTATTAAAAAAAAAAAAAAGTTCCAAAAATTTAAAAAAATTAAGTAGCAAAAGTTTATTTTGCAAGGTGGTGTGTTTTTGAACTTCCCTGTCGGAAATTGAACCCATTTATTTCTAACTATAAATTAGTTATTTAATAGTCAGTACACACTATAAAGTCACTATTTCCTTTGTTACGAACTCACTATTTTAACATGGGGATGTCCTAGGCGGTAGTCAGTTGAGTTTAGACTTCACAAAAATTTTATTCGAATTTTTTTTCTCTCATCTCTCTCTCTCATTTCTATAAATTTCTTTTTACAAATTTTTGTATTTATAAAAATTTCAATTGAATTTTCCGGGGTCGGGCTCGAACCAACGACCTTTGCAATGTGAAGCCGACGCCTACACTCCAGGCTATACAAGCAGTATTTTTCAGATATTTAAGAGCTAATTTAAATAAAACAAAGCACAACACAGAAACTCTATTATCAAACTGACCATCTCTGCACGACATTTCAATCACTTGAAAATGAGTTCTTATATAGTTAGAAATAAGTTAGCTATTTTTGTAAACCAGTTGATTGAATTCCGACAGGGTTCTTACATCAAAAAATATTTGTAACCAAGGAGAAACTTCGAAAAGATTCTTAACATATTCTTAACAGATTAAGATGCCCCGGTGTTGGACCAAAAACCTTATGATGGTACACAAGTAAATGTTCTTAAAATTTCGGAAATCATTCAAAATGACTAAAATAGGATATCCCTAATTATCATCCCTATAAACTGCAAAGTAAAATGCGTTGTTCAAGCACACCTCAAGTGTGTAAAACCTTACACATTTTATACACAAATTCGTCTTTATTTATAAGAAAGAAGTGCATTAATTTAACACATATAATATGTAATTATATCGCAATAGAGCAACGAAAATCCTTACTGTATACAGCCGATACACTTAAAGCATTTATTAATATTTAGTATCATTTTTGCTACACACTTATGCTGCACATTGATGAATTGAGACTGAAATGTAGTTGTTTCACTACTGAAATTGTAATATTTTGTGACTGAAATGTTTATGATTTCAGACGGCTACGTTTTTGTTCCTCAACTTTTTTTGAAATCAAATTTTATCGAAAAATATCTTATTACAATTCTTTACAAAAAAATTCTGATATAATTTTGCCCATTCGATGAGTAGTTAGTATTGACACTGTTTCATGTTCTATTTTAGAACTGAGCAATTTTCTTTTTTTCAAAGCGATACCCGTTTCATGCAGTTCTTGATTTTTTTTCCTCAGTGTACTTATATAAAATTCTTTCTGAGTTTGTTTGTATGTAAGTTTGTTTGTACTTGACTTCTTTTAATGAAACACATAACAAAGTGTAGGTAATTTCATTGACCTCGACATAGGCTATATGCTAATTCAATAACTTTGGGCGTTCGAGGTGGGCGTTTGGTTTGGAGCTGGGAGGTGCATGGGCATAGGGTTGACTATGAAAATGTAAAACCAGCCTGAAATATATTTTTCATATAAAATTTTACGTTTATGCGCCTTTTGGAATTCAATCTTTCAAAAAATTCTGTTTTTTGGTAATACATTTCTTTTAATAGCGTCTGTAGATAATTTAACCGAGTAAACTTTTAATTGTGTCAGTGAAACAATTAACCGAGTATCGCATTATTGATTTTTTCGGTTAATTGCAACAAAAGTTGTGCATTTTTGTTGACTCAATTAGGCGGAAATAAATGTACAATGTATAACTGTTTTAGCTTAGGAAACACTTTTTTACGCCGTGGAATTTTTTTGGCAGTACCTAAATCAGGAACTAGTACTTAAATCAGGAACTAGATGTCGAAGGGAAAATCTTTCGACTTTCAAAGTAAATTTTTCGTAGACCAATCAAGAACTTCAAGATTTTGGTGTCACTATGATGACTGGATTTTTTTGTGCGGACTGCTAAAAATTCATTAATATCTGAGTTAAGCTCTGGAAAATACTGCTGACAACCCCTCGCAAGACAATAAAAGGAAAGTGTGTTCATGGCTGTTTGCGTCCTGTAAGAAATGTACTGCGGTTGTCTACTGGTGTTGCAAAATTCGTTCAATTTGATTGCAAAAACTACCAAATTGGTTAGCAGTTACCAATAATTTTATCAATAAATTAGAGCAGGGCCATACCGAGTATCGCAAGGCTATCTGCTGCCTGGCACTGAATTAGAGCATTGACACATTTTAAAGAATTGTGTGATAAGGTGCTACTCACATTTATTACAAGTGCTAATTTGTAGTATATGAATTTCAAAATTAGTTGCATACTTTTTGGGGCCGAAAAACCGGGTATTGCCAAAATTTCCAGCCGCAGTTCAATAATTTCGTTGTTATCGTACATGTATATTAGATACACGCTAACAAACTTAATAGCTGGCTATATCCGGTTTTTGCCATTATTCGTGGATCCAATTGAATGAATTTTGGTAATGTTTTCGACAACACATTTTTTTTATGTAATTCTTAATATGAAAAAAAATATGCAAAACTGACAACTTAAGTACGAAAACAGCTAAAAACAAAATTGGACGCTTAAACATAAGCACGTACAAGCGCAAACGCACACACGCACACGCACTTTTGCATAGCAGATACATATAAAAACGTACATGCTTATATGACACTTATACGCTCAAAATGACAACTTAATCATTTATTTACGTTGACATGTCATTACTCAAGTATTTATTTACATTTTGACAGGCAACGGAAGCTCAAGTCCTTGGAGTCGATATTAATATTAAGAAAAGAGCCGAGACGAGACAAACCGAAAAAGTTGCAGCCATCAAACCAGCAGAGGAACATGTAACAGGGAACAGATGGCACTTTAAAGTGGCAGCATCTCAGCACGAGTGGAGCGAAAAGTTTTAATCCGTGCGACACTCGGAACTTAATTACGCATCTCCAGCGTAGCTCCTAGAGTCACCACTGCTGCTTATGCTGCTGCTGCTGCTTCTAGTTAGTAATGAAATTACGCTTGTGTTGTTGTTGTTGTTCTTGTTGTTGTATTAATAGTGGTAGCACAAGGGATATTTGTTAGTTTTATGGCATCAAGGAGGATGCGTTCATGTGTGAAATGTGCACAAAAGCCAATTTCGAAGATGTGTGTGTGTGTGTGTTTGTTTGTGTGTGTAGAGAGTGGAGTGTTAGTACGATAAGGTTATTATGTTGGAATTGATGTTGATAGTGCGAGTGTGTAATTAGCGCGTTTTAATGAGTTTCTCTGCGTGTGTGTGTGTGCGTGTGTGTTTCCGAGAGATATCCACTATAAATGTACACACATGTATGTTTTCTTTGTATTCGTATTGGGTAATCACAATCAGGTATTATGATTGCGTATTAAAATGTCATCTTTGCCGCATTTAAACTTTGTTTTGTAATTAATTGCCCGACTTTGACTTTTGTAATTACATTTTGGGGTGTGGAGCGTGGTGGAGTGGCTCTTGAATTGGTCTCGATTTAATACTGAAATTTGAGTGATTTTACCCTACACACTGATTGCATGTAAATGAGATGACGTAAACACATGTTGGTTTATTGTGACAAGAGTAAAATTATGCGGGCCATGAAGTGTTTGTTGTGTTTGTGTGTGCCGAATTTAATATTAACATCGTTAAGCCAACTATGTCATGTGTACATATTCGATCCAGTCTGACCCATCACTCAAGCATGCTTTGAAATCACTTCTGTTCGAACCCGATTGGCTAGCCTATGAGTGAACATTTATGGAAATATTGTCGAGAAACGCTTCTCCTTTGATTGAACATTTCATGGGAAATAGTGAACTTTAATATGAATTGATTGAAGTGCTAATAAATCTTGTGAAAGTTCTGGGTTCAAGTAGATTTCATTCAATTGCTTTCGAGCGAGGATGTGCTGAGGAAAGGTTCAATGTGTGTGAGCAAATTGAAATTGCAAATTGCTAAATGTATTGAAAGATGGTTTATGATACTTTTAACGTAAACGAGAGCCAAAATAATGTAAGGGGTGTTCCATTAAGACGTGTGCTACTTTGATTTTGAACAAAACGCAAACGGTTCGGAATTTTTCCAAATATTTTATTTCGTTCGAAAGGTCACACCCGTAGATATCTCACTCTTTTGGACATATTTTCGATGACATCTTGCAGTATGGCCTCCGGAATGGCCTTCGGGGCAGCAATATTCCCAGCACTGTGTGCATTCCATACTCTGGTTGGCTTTGGAACATGAAGTACGGACCCAGTTTGATAAAATGTATTCACAATGTGGCGCACAGTGGTTTCACTGATGTGGCGAATGCAACCCCATGAAGCGTTTGCATCATCGACTTGGAATTTAAGATCCTAAATTCGACAATTTCAATGCGTTGTTCTTTCGTTCAGCGATCCATAACTAAAATCCCATACCGTCACGATGATAGTGACGCAAAATATGCAGATTTTAATCGATAACAAAGTATCACTCTACTATTGGAACACCCTTTAAGGGCCAATTTCACAGTGCGCAATTAAGTTTAATTGCAACTTAAATGCAGAAAATCGGCCATTTAAACTCCAAGTTACTATGGTAACACGTCTATTGTGAATGAAAATTAAATGAAACCCAACTTAAAAGAGCACTGTAACTATACTAGTGTCTACTTAAAGGCAATTTATACTTAAATGTAGACAATTATAGTTCCATCTACTTTCCACTTACTGCTCTTTTGTGCTAATTCGAATTTGAAATCATTTCTGAATCTCAGAACTTCTACGATATGAAGAATTTCCCTGCATCATTTCTACACCCTGCGACTACTCCAATACATTTTTTTCCATGTTCGGTTACAATTTGGAAATGTTAATATACTTTTTTCAAAGATATTTAAAATATTTTATTAATTGAAATATAATTAATTTTATAAGATCAAATGGATTAAAACTAGTAAGACAATTATCTTCGGTCTGACCGAAGCTATAATACCCTGCACATGCGAGTACGATACATTATGAGACCATATGTTACTAATTTTATCGAAAATCGGTATTTTATTGATAGTTTTTCGATATTTTATTCATAATTTTTCGACATTTTATCGATAGTTTTTCGATAATTTTTCGATAATTTATCGATTTATTATCGATAATTTTTCGATAATTTATCGATTTTTTTTGATAATTTTTCGATTTTTTATCGATAATTTTTCGATAATTATCGAAAATTTATCGATAATTTTCCAATATTTATCGATAGTTTTCCAATATTTATCGATAATTTTAGTTTCCTGATCCATTTCAAAATGTTGTTACAATTCCATTTTGTTCCGGTCCAATTCCATTTCGTTCCGGTTTCATTCCCATTTCGTTCCCGACCGCATTTCCAACCCAATGCAAAAAACCGCATCCAAATCGGTACATTATTTCTCAAGATAAACGAAAATAATATAAAATTGGCGGCCATTTTGTATGGGAGGTAGGCGTGGCTCTTATCCGAAGTTGCCCATTTTCAATACCGTCCAATCATTCGCCAAAACAAGGGGAATCCCAAAATTTGGGGTCTATAGCTCAAAAGCCACGACAGTTATCGTGCGAAATGACGGACAGACGGACATGGACTAATGGACTCAGAAGGTGATGCTGATCAAGAATATATACACTTTTCCATACCGGACACACCTCCTTATGGGCGTTACAATCGGTGTGACAAAAACAATATACCCTTGGACAGGTGCAGGGTGCAGGGTATAAAAATTGTTTTTAATTAAAAATAGATGTTGTTTTTATATAAGATAGCCTGCCCAGTTATTGACCATGTTTTTGTTTTAAGACATCGCATTTTTTGTAAAAGCTAAGTGCAATAGCTAACTATTATTATATCAGAGATTTTTCATTTCCTCAATGTCGACTTTGTGGGTGCTCAATAAAACCACCACCAAAAAGGTCTGCCCATATGTTGGACTCCTGAAACACGTCGCTGTCAAAGTTCCAAATTGAAGCATACACATTTATTTTAGAAGGTTTATTGAATGTTATTTTCAAACAAGCAACTGCCCCTAAAGTTTGACAATTTTTCGAAAAGTTGGGCTTTTTGGTACATTTGTATGAAAATTATAAAATTTTTAGCCCAAAAGTCAAGTTTTTGTAAAATTCACAAAATTCAGGACAACTAGTTTTAAAAAAGCGCGACTTTTTGCATCCAAAAATTGTTTACCCCCCGAAAAAAGTTCGGAAAGCAGGTCAATTTTTAACCCTGATTTTCTCGAAGTGTGCTTTACGGATTACACTGTGCGACAATTTGAAGGTTATGGAATCCGACCTGGTATCGGTCAAGATTCATAAGTATTCGAAAGTATTCATATAGAGTATTAATTCCCTCAATGGGGTTTTGCAAAGTTAGTTTCCTTTAGCTGTATTTTTCAAATTAATTTTTCGGCCACAACTTGCAACTTCTAACTGATAACTTTCTAAGTGATAACGATATTGAGCTCCCAACTGCATCAAAAAGGGTTGATTTAAAGCCATTGTTACCTCTAACATAACTTGTTTTAACAATAGCAATTCTTTTTTATAGAACAAAAATGAAAATCAACCAGAAAATTTTTGGGTTACAAAAATTACAGTTTTTTCAACTTTGGTTACCAAATTGCTAACACGTTGTAATTTGTCTGGTATTACTTTGTTAACAAAATCTGTTTATCTGCACATTACCGACAATTCTGCTGAAAAAGGTAACAAAAAATATTGATTTGAAAAATACAGCAAGAAAACTTTAAACGACGTATCGTTTGAAAGGAAACTAACTTTGAAAAATCCATTGAAGGTTTCGGCAGTCTATATGAATACTTTCGACCCACCTTGACCGGTACCAGGTCGGAAAAATGTGTTGCACAGGGTTATGGTATTGATTAGACCTTTAAAATGGTAATAGGATTTTTATTATAAACAATTTTTGGACCACTTCATATAGCTTTAACCTTTTTCACTCTAACTTTTTTGTTATTGGATTAAAGTTAATACTTCCAAGACGAAAGTTTAATAATTTTTTACAAATCTTGGAGGGTGTAAAAAAAAATTCAAATTCAGGATGTTTTAATTTTTCTTTGAATTTTCTAGTTGAAGGAGGCATCGCTGGTAAAAGAACCTTTAAGTACTCGTCGATAACTTTCCAACGACATACCGCGTCGTGGGTCGATCGGATATGAAATGAAGAAAAATTAATTTAGGCGGTTTCTTGCGCATAACATACAATAACACAAAAATCAAAATCAAATATGGATCCGATAAGAAAACAAATTAAATTTAAATTAAACTTTTTACAAAAAATTACAAAAAAAAAAAAACCCAAATTGCGCTTGGCATTTTTAATCTTACCAATTTCAGGACTTAATTTTCAATTAAAAAAACATATTGCTTTACAGAAATTTGACAAATTCTTGAGCAATTAATTAAAGGACCACCACGAGTACTTGAAAGAATGAAAAAGTGTATTTTCGTATCGATAATCTCCTTGAAATGTCCAAGCCACTGCGACTGCCTTTCAAGGGTGGGTCACATATTTACTTAATAACGCTCATTAAATTCACCTGCGTACAAGTTCTCTGAGCGGTCTTCTCGAAAGGTCTTTTCTACACTCAAAGAAACAAACGACCGTAAAATCGCCTAGCATTTGGGTCACGTTTTGCTTAGCTTGCCAAAAGTATAGAATATCAAAAAGCATCAAAAAATACCCGAAACTAAATCGTTAAAAATAAATGATGGCAATTCGTTTTCATATTTCTATACACATTTTTTTCCCGTATGGAGCACGCATACCCTTTTTATCTTTGCGACAAAAATATTACATAATAAAACATTGAATAGAAGAGAATAGAATAAAACAAAACAATATTTATGATGTCCATTGAAAGTGTCTGCAAAATGTTGCAAAATCAAATATCCCTAATATCCTTTAATAAAAACAAAGTGATGCGCAAACATAAGCGAGACGCGAAGCGCAACAACACAACCAGAACGACGGCCCCAACCAACGAACTAACGAAGGACATTCGAGCGGCGACTGCGGCTTTGATGGATGTGCTGTTACTATAGCCAGACTACATTGCTGCGAGAAGGTTACACAAACACGCAGCACAGCAACAACAACAACAACATGGTCAGTATCAAAAATATTTCCACATAATTCAGCTTCGACCCCAGAAAGGAGATCATAGAGTATGAAGAAAAATCGCATAAAAACTGAACAAAAATTTCTAATACACACTCGCACACACACACACACACACACGCGCACACGCACCGCACATAAATTACAATTTTTTCGCTGACACTTTTTCTTTTGCCGAATTTGTGTTGTTGGTTTTTTTGTATTATGCTTCATACGAAAAAGAATGGAGATAATGAAACCTAATGGCTGTTGAAGTTGGATTAGGGAGAGAGGGGGGCTGACAGGGTGGCTGCCAGTTTTTGTTTGACGAGTTATAAAATAGCAACAAATGCAAGAAATGCGAAAAATTCGACAAAATACAAAGCAAATACGATTATGTGCCATCAAAAAAATAAAAGTCAAGTCAAGTAAAGCTACAATGCGGCGATGGCGCTTGGCGAAGTGAGTTTCCATGTTTGACCGAAATGTGAAACACTATTAAAATCAGTTTATGTGATTTAGTATTGATAGTGGCTGGCTGGTTGTGTATATGTGTGTAGTGTGGCGAGTGGCCAGTGTGTGCCACGCCAAGGGGTAGTGGTTGGAAGAGCGATATACGAGGTCGTAAACAGCAGACTTTATGTGTTGGAAAATGAAAAAATGGCAACGAAACTAAATTAGTATTGCATGCTTTTAGGAGTTGAGCGCGAAAATTGAAACTCATAGTTGGAAATGAATTGGGCGATTTTTACGAGCGGTGGGAGCGGATTTTTTAAATGATCATAAAATCTCTGATTAAATTGCATAAATTGTTTGTTTCATTCAGTCACAGGAGCAATTCGCTATTTTGTGAACCTAATTAGTTTCAAAGTGTCGACAATTAGTAAAAGTGTCTAAGTTTCTGGTGGGATTTTTATGTTGAAACTATAATAAATACGGAATTTGTGAGGAACGAAATGGAAATGAAACCTAAACGAAATGGAAACGCACCGGAACGATATGAAACAATCTTTGAAATAAAATGGGAACGCATTGAGAGTGTAACCAGGCCAAATGACAATTGACTGGAACAACAGGGAAAATAGAACAACTTAAAAAGAAACGGGAACACTAACATTAGAAAACTTAGTTTCTACACGGAGGGAAACGCTTGCTGAAACTATGTGTTATATGAATCAATTAAGTAACAATTAGTCACGATCCATTAATAAGAAGTCAATAATCAAGATTTCTTAATCATAAGAACTGTTAAAAGGGAAAATCATAGTTTGTGATTTGTGTTTGCTTGATTTGTTCCTCTTAAGCATGAATTATTATTTTCCCTTTTAACATAATCAATGATCAGCAGGAATAGATTGGGCAAACCAAAACCATAAATTATGATTAATATTCATAATTTTAGGCTTAGGTGAGAATAAATGAATCGTTCGTAATAATAATTTGAACCCATATTTCCAATTAAATAAATTAAATTTTTATACCCCCACACTCACTGTGGCAGGGTATACTAACTTTGTCACAACGTTTGTAACGCCCATAAGGAGGCGTGTCCGGTATGGAAAAGTATATATATTCTTGATCAGTATCACCTCCTGAGTCGATTTAGCGATGTCCGTCTGTCTGTCCGTCCGTCTGTCCGTCTGTCCGTCTGTCCGTCTGTCCGTCTGTCCGTCTGTCCGTCTGTCCGTCTGTCCGTCTGTCCGTCTGTCCGTCCGCACGATAGCGGTCGCAGTTTTGGAGATATCGACTTGAAACTTTTTTTACATGTTTTTCTCGTGAATACTGAGATCAAGTTCGAGAATCAGCCAAATCGGACAAAAACTGGGCGTGGCTCCCATACACCGAAAAAAAAGGTAAAAATTTTTCAAGTCTTTTTTATTGTTGTATTTCATTGGAAATGTTTAGAAACGTATTTTTGACATGGTCCGAGGTTCCGAAGCCACATATATAAGGTCTAAATGGGGTCTTGAGACCAATTTTTTTTTTTTGGTGGATTTAATTGGAAATTTTTAGAAATGGATTTTGGACATGGTCCGAGGTTCCGAAGCCACATATATAAGGGTCTAAATGGGGTCTTGAGACCAATTTTTTTTTTGTTGGATTTATTTGGAAATTTTTAGAAATGGATTTTGGACATGGTCAGGGCTCCAAAACCACCTATAATTGGCTCAAAATAGGGTCTTGAGACCACATTTTTTTATGATCGAGGTACTTCTTCCTACTGTGTGGGGGTATTTCAACTTCGGTATAGCCGAAGATAGTCCACTCTCTAGTTTTTTACTTGTTTATTTTTTACTTTTTACTTTTTATTTAATTTTACTTTAATGTTTGCCAACTTGCTTATAATAATTTGTAATAACTTTTTCACAAATTCAGTTTTCCTTGAATTTGAACCGACATACTCTATAGGCCGGACGCTTAACCGATTCGGCTACCCTGGCATTATTGTAAAAACGTCTAAATGTATTGTATATTGCTCAGCAAATCATGATAATCAACCAAGTTACTCACAATTCATGATAACACGTGCAGTTTCATGACCCAGTTAATCATCAATTATTCATCAAGGATGATAATATAAATCACCAAATTCATAAACCTTAATCATAATGTATTCACCATCCATATGCACCGTTTATGTACGAAATTGCATAATTTGTGACTAATATTCATAATTAATGATTAAAGTTTGTTATCAAGTAACCATAATTTTATGAACTCCATAATAGTAAATCATAAGCCAACAATCCTCTCCGTGCAAATGAAAAATTGTATGCGAAGCTAACAAAGTAGAAGTAAGAAGACATGATCTTGGCAAAATTACCCCATTTGTTGAGATTAACAACATTACACTCTTCTGAGTGCCAGGACACTTCAAAGTGGAGGTGCATGGGGTAGCAGAAAAGGAGCAACAACGCCTCTTACAGGTTCAGAGTTATTCTGCGGAATAGGAAACTTAGAATTACATGATGCCGCCATACAGCCGGTTACAGATATATCGCATGACATCATTAGAGACTTATTGTCACTTTGACAGAAAAATGCAAGTGTTGACATTATTAAATTTGCAACAGCGCTACCAGATTACACTACCCTGCAAAATTTGAACGTTTTGATACTCCATAAACCAAACTTAACTTTTCTCAAAGGATTTTTAACGCTAAACAAGAGGGCGTTCTCAGAATTTGTCCATCCAAGTTAAGTTTGGTACATTTAGAAGGGAAAAATCGTTAAGGCGAACTTTTAGTGAATTTTAAATTGTCAGTAGATAATTCGTTGATCTAGTAGTTTTTTTTAAAAATTTGAGAAAAGCAAATATTCTAAATAAGATTTTTGCAATGATGGCTGGCCGAAAAACGTAAACAGAAAACAGCTGTTCGAATGACAAGAAGTCTCTTATGAGGTCAGAACAAAAAGGCGATCGTAGCGGTAATCGTAATGTTGTCATCTTTCAGTCCATTTTTCTTGAGTGCGTATACTAGATAACTGTGTATATGACCTCCCTGTGAAAAAGTTTGGGATAAAATCACATTTCAGGTTACACCACTTATTACGGTATTGCTTCTAAAATAATTTAGTCAAAAAAACCACCCCACTAAAGGAAGATTGAACAACAAAAAAAACCAAACAACGTTGGGTGACAAATGTGAATTGAATATTTAATTGCACAAAACATAGCTGACCAGGAAGCCCAACAAATCATCAGAACAAGAACAAAAAAGAAAAAATGACTGACTACAAAAATTGAATTTGGTAAAACGCAAACAACACAAAGCACAGATCAATTGTAGCTTCTCAAAGAGAAAATTTTACTTGACTAATTATAATGAAACAAAATCCGATATGAACCCTTATTATGTAGTGTGAAATTTGATGTAACCGCGTGAAAGCAGGCTTTTTGCTTACCACATCAAGTGTAGTTACACTGGTAACAGCCAGTATTTGACCCACAATCGAGTTCCATAGTAAGGATATAAATTTTACAAAATTATTATTTACAATCTCTTATGCTTTTCTATTTACATACATCCGAACTTTAAGTCAATAAAAAGATGTTTCAGTGTAAATACACCCACTTCCCTGCCATTTGCTTTGCCATGTCCTTCAGCCAGATTTTCAACTCAACGTAAAAAAACAACAACAAATTCAACAGTAAACTGGTCATAGAAGTACATATTTGCACTTTTCAAAAAAGAAGAAGTAGAAAAAACACACGCAAACATGGACTAATAAGCAGAAATTTGTCTATCAAATAAAAAACTTTTTTTTTTTTGCTATTTGATATTTACTTTTTGGAATATTAATTGGTCAAAAGCTGCGGGCTTTAAACAACTTCTTTTTTTGCGTCCAGTTGCAGGCCACCAAGGAAATACGTGTTTGTGTGTGTGTACATGTACAAAGAAATACAAAAAGTTAAGAACCAAATTGCTTTTATGTACAAACTGGGGGAAAAAAACCAAATTGGTTTGGGAATGAACTGGAAACGCATCAAAGTGAAGTTGTAGAGGGGAAAAGTTCCCAACAGAAAGTAAATTTATTTTAAATTAGGAAAAAAAAGGGTCATTAGGCGCACAAAAGCCAATATAAATAACATTTAAATACTTTGAGGCCCCAAGCAATTCCAAAAGGAATTAAAATGTTTGGAAAACATTTATTTAATTCCAATCGGCAAATAGTTTCAATGTTAAACCTTTTGGGTTCCGTAGAGTGACAAAAATTCCACACTTCACTGTCAGTATTCCATGGGCATGAGCCCATGTTCATTTCATTTCATTTCCAATTTAATTTACTCATTTGGCCACCTTGCAACGATTAATCCCCCACCATAATTGCTAAACCCTAAACATGAGGGCCTTTTGCCCAAATCCCTACGCTTGTGGCATTTCACCACGCCTGACTAACGAAAGTATTTGGCAATTAAGTGGTTTTAAAGTTTTTTTTATTTTACTTTTCGGCCCATGAAAGCCCCATAAAATCTACAATTTGTAATTCCTTTAAGCCCTTATGGCGCCCATCTTATGCCAACTATTGATGTTTTAAGTTAAGTCATCTAAGCCACCGAAGAGGGTTGATGTTCTTAAGCGCCTCGGGCACACACATACGCATCAACATTCTCATACACACACCCAAACAAACTCTCATCACACTTTGGGCTTTTCATTTCGAAGCGTTTACTTTCGGGTTTGGCACATATTATTTTTATTTTTATTTTTTGTTGTTTGTTTGTATTTTGGTATCGGAGCGGCCCTTACCTTTCTCAGTGAAGGCAACTGTAAGCAATACACCACCCACCCTTATAGAAATCCATTAGTATTTGCACATTTTATAGGCCAACACAACACTCGAATTCAACAAGAAAATTGCCTGATTTCATACCTGCCTGCCTCATGCCTAAAAGTCAAATTGTTACAAGCAAACTGTGTAGCTGTGTAGATGTGTGTGTGTGTGTGAGATAGTGTGCTTTTTCCTTTTAACAAATCGTATCTTCAGTCTGTCAACTATATGCCAAGCGACCGTTATCGAAGTAAACCACTTTCAACTAATTATGGGGAGTATCCTTTTCTCTTGTACTCAACAAAATGTGTCCATACCCAAGAAGGATGCTCACTCGTAATTTCACTGTCTCGATGTAGCCGTAAGTTACCCTTAAAATAAATTGTTTGTTGTTTTCGTTTTCGTTTGCGTTTTCCCCGGTACCAAAAAATTCCTTTCAAGTTCAGCTTCGTGAAATCATTTCTTGTTTTCATGTTTCTATTTCTATTTATGTCCTGACTTACTTACGGAATTTCCCTTTGGTTGTTTAATCTAATTTTTTTGCTTCGCTCTGTCGTTGTTAAGCTGTGAAAACAAATAGTTTTGTTATTTGATTGTTGTTGTGTAGGAGAATTTACTGTTATTGTGGATATTTATTGGGCAAATTTATAGGAGAATCAATTGCGTAGTCAGCATAAGTGCCAAGACTGTAGCTGGCACAAAAGGGGGACCTGAGAGGAGTGTGCAAAAAAGTCTGAAGCTTAAAACATTAAACTAAAGACAACAATGAAAAATTACTCCACGATTCAAGCGTTGCGCTGTTTTTCTTTTTATTTTCTTTTCTGACTATGAAGTAGTTGAGTTTTACGACTAACTGTAAGTGCTTGGGCATCCCTCACTGTCGTACAAGTAAAGTTTATTAAAAGCAGCATGATATTAAATAATTGCACAAGCTGGTCGCCTATCCGCTTTAAATCTTTGACGGAGTTTGTGTTGAATAATATTTATTGTTCGACTAAGGCGATTAGAAAGGGCTGAAAGTGCTCAAACGCTTCAAACCTTTTTGCACAAAAGAATGAATGAATGAATGAATGAATTGATAAATGAATCAATGTAGCAAAGGATTGATTAATGAAGCAATGCACGGAAGGGCTTGATTTCGATGAAATTCTAAGATTTTCGATAAGGGCTTTACGTAAGGGCTCTGCATATGATAAAGAAAATCGAAGAAGTTGTAGACGTATGACAGTAGTGTGAAAGTTGGGTTACGGTTGAAATTTTGTGTTGGGCCAAACAAAAAAAAAAAAAAAATAATACGTTTCAGAATCAGAAAAATACAAGAAAAAAAAAGAGTAAAAAGCAAGTTTTTTAAAATATAACCCTTTAACCGACTAAAAAGAAGAAAATAAATTTCCTTGAAATTAATGTCAGCAATTTCGATTTAAAATTAAGGGTTTTTGGCTACTTTATTCCTAATATCATTGCAGATTTTGAAGTCGCCAAAAACCCTTATTTTAAATCGAAATTGCTGAAATTAATTTGAAGGAAATTTATTTTCTTCTTTTTAGTCGGTTAAAGGGTTATATTTTAAAAAACTTGTTTTTTACTCTTTTTTTATTTTCCTCTTTTTTTTTTAAAAATAAAAATTTTTTTCGCTTCCCTTTTTCCCCCTTTTTTTCCCCTTTTTTACTATTTTTCCCAAATGCGAACCTAAGTAAAAAATTTCAGCATTGTAGCTTACAAAATACGAGAGTTACAACTTTAAATTGGCTCCATCCCGCTCCCCTTTGCCCCCACATCCCCCTTTCCAAAGGGTACAAAATTTCATTTTGTCAATAAGAACTCACCTACCAAATTTCATCAATGTAGCTTGAAGGAATTAGAAGTTATGCCATGTTTAAAAAAAAAAGGTTCGAGTCCCCCTACGGCCCCCTACGCCTCTGATGGACCCCAAAATATATATAGAATGCATTGTCACCGGAGTTCTATCAGTGTTCCAAATTTCAGCTCTCTAGGTCATGTGGAAGTGTATGAAAAAGCTCGCCGCAGATTTGCCCAAAGCAAGTTAATATAAGGGTTATAAAAAGAAAACAATTTTCCGAATGTTGACCATCTCGTCACCTTCATATTCGGTACAGGATTGAGAGGTTCACGGGAGGAACGTGTTGCACCTAAAAAAAACTAAAAAGAAATGAGTAAGTTTTAGTCAGTCTAAGCCGACTTCTGCACACAAAAAAATTGGTAAATCTAACTGAAAAAGACTGTTAAAAACGATCCAACCCTCTAAGTTGGCACGTTTAACCGATGAGAGATGGTAAATTTGTTGCATCATTTTGTTCACTGTTTAGTTGTAAATTTTTCAGTAAATTTGTGATAAATTCACATTTAATCAAAATTGTGGTAAAAGCACTTACAACAACAACAATTTTTTCGATTATTTGAACTATTTTATGTCGAATTTTGATTATTTATTTTAACAATTTTTTTCGGTTAATCCAACCTACCAACAACGGTTAATAAATTAAGGTTTGTCATACATTTTGAAAAGTTGAACGTTAACAACTTTTTTCGGTTAATTTTACCGACTTTTTTTCTCTGTGTATTTACCCAAAACCTACCGGTGTAAAACTTTCGGGTCCCATATTGGATCAGCCATCTTGAATTTAGGAAATTTCAACGTCGAATTTGAAATCAGCGACTCTTCTATATCAGCGAAATTGTTTCGAAACACGAATTTTCACTTTTATGGTAAGTATTCAGCCAATTTCCAATACCAACTCCGACTAAGACCTAAACAAGATAAATCCAAAGGATCGCTTAGCTTACTTCTAGCTCCTGCAATCTTGTTTACAACAAATGACGACGGACGGATGGATACAACCAAATCAACTCAATAGGTGATGCTGATCAGGAATATGTACAGTTTTCCATACCCCTCACGTTTCCTTCTTGGCGTTACAAACTTGCGACCAATGTAAATACACCCATACCTCGGGTGGTGGACCGATTTTGCTAAAATTTTAAATTTAACGTTTATAAGTTCATGGAAAGAATTTACTATCAACTACACCGTCCACTTAAATTGTGGCAAATTATTGTACAGTAAATTCTGCTTAGCTGCCTACTCGTCTAACCGCATATTTCACTTAGCTGCCCAAAAACATGCAACTAATACACATTTTCCTGATATTTACAAGGAAATTACCTTTTTTAGCTACATTTCGCTTAGTTGCATATTTGCTTTAGCTGCCTTCTAGCTGTCATTTCGAAATTCAAATTCTGATTGAAAGTTTTTCGTTTAAAAACACTAAATAAAATCCAACCTGGTGAGTCGTGTATATTTCAAAATTAAAAATTTGTTAAGGCTTTTTTTTATTAAGAAGCTAAAAAAAAATCGTGAAACGCCGCTTATGTAACAGCATTTAAAAAGTTTTTCCATAGTAATGCTTTTTAAGTGATTACTTTTTGAACAGTGCAACTGCACTAGGTTCATAAAATGATGGTTACTTAATTACGAACTTTAATCATTAATTATGAATATTAGGCACAAATTATGCAATTTCGTACATAAACGGTGCATATGGATGGTGAATACATTATGATTAAGGTTTATGAATTTGGTGATTTATATTATTATTCTTGATGAATAATTGATGATTAACTAGGTCATGAAACTGCACGTGTTATCATGAGTTGTGAGTAACTTGGTTGATTATCATGATTTGCTGAGCAATATACAATACATTTAAACGCTGTTACAATAATGCCAGGGTAGACGAATCGGTTAGGCGTCCGGACTGGAGAGGATGATGTCGGTTCGAATTCCGGGAAAACTGAATTTGTGAAAAAGTTTTTACAAATTATTCTAAGCAAGTTGGCAAATAAAAAAGTAAAATTAAATAAATAAGTTAAAAATTAGCAAAAAAAAAAAAATGTTAATTTATTTAATTGGAAATATGTGCTCACATTATTATTACGAATGATTCATTTATTCTCACTTAAGCATAAAATTATGAATTTTTAATCATAATTTATGATTTTTGTTTGCACAATTTATTCCATCTGATAATTGATTATGTCAAAAGGGAAAATAATAATTCATGTTTAAGTGGAATAAATCAAGCAAACACAAATCACAAACTATGATTTTCCCTTTTGACAGTTCTTATGATTAAGAAATCTTGATTATTGACTTCTTATTAATGGATCAATATCGTGACTAATTGTTACTTAATTGATTCCTATAACACATAATTTCAGCAAGCATTTCTCTCCGTGTAGGCAATAATTAACATGATTGGTTTTTCAATAATGATGATGATGACAATCATATCCTGATTGGCTTGAATGAGAAAGTTTACGTATTTTGAAGATGGTTTAATTATAACATGATTCCGTTGACATATGATTCTTACAATTATTTTTTTTTCTGCGTGAGTAAATAACACTATGTCACAAAATGAGGGTCGAAAAATACACTCGGGATCATGCATAGGTTGCAAGGAATACTACGACTGTCCAATAAACCTCCAAAATGTAAAGGCAAAAAAAGTTTTTTGACGTTTCATATATTTTTTTTAAAGTTATTCACGTGAAGCTCTCAAAACGGAAGTTTCTTTGTTCTAACATTTGTCCCCAGAATAATCTGCCATCAAACTATCAAACAAAAGCAGGAGATTTTTATTTTAAAATGTTATTTGCCAACAAGATACTAGTGTTGATGAAACTGAAGACAACAAATATTCAAAGAAATGTCTAGGACACGGAACGCAGTGTGCGCAAGTAAACAAAAAATATTTCATTTAAAATGGAAATCTTCGTTTTGCGTCCAAAGCAATTCCGTTTTTACAGCAAAAGATGTGCTGATGGTTTTTTTTTCTGTTTCTTTCAACGAATACCCCGGCCAACTGCTCCTCCTTTCCCATTCGACGTACATTGTTCTTGCCATATTTAAAGTGTACTCGACTCAGTTCGGTTTTTTGTACATTTTTTTTGTTGCCACCAAAAAATGCTGTCCATTTTGCCTTGCTTAAGAATACGTTAATGCAATGTCGGCAAATGTCGCAGCTGCAGCAAGCTGTCAGTGCATATATTTTCATATTATTCGTTTTTACAAGTTTGTGCGCAAATATTTTTTAAGTGTTGTCTCAGATGTTGGTGTTGATGCGGCCAGCAGCTCCCAAAACCCCATCCAGTTGGCATATTGTTGTCACTGTCGGTGAAAATGCTGCATTTTGTCAGTTTTTTTTTTTTATTTTTCCTTTTCGTTTTCCTTGTCTACTTGCTGAATTTATTTTGATAAATTGTGTATTCAGATGGATTTTTTACACAAATTAATTGGCTATTATTTGTTATTTTCGTTTATTGTGTACCTGACAAAAAAAAGGACATTCTCCGATTTGAGGATGACAGATTCTGGGAAGTCAAATGAAAAGGTTTTATTATTTTTTAATTGGTCATTTTGCATTCTGTGAAAAGTATTTTCCTTTCCATTCATCCACAATTCCTCCGAAATACATCTTATGAACCAATTAGTTTTATAGTTATTTTGCAAGGAATAAATAAAAGAATCATGCTCGCAGCGCTTTCGGTTCGGCAAGTTCAGAAACTCAATTAAAGTTATTGCACAAAGAATGTGAATGTGAATGGCTGGGAATAAAAAGTCTTTTGCAAACTCCGGGCAAAGTTTTAATTTATAGAACCAAAAAATCAGCGACACTCAAACAGAAACATCAACAACAACAACAACAACTTGGACGGACTCCATACATAAAACGGCAACATTATAATAAACAGCAATAAGCTGCAGACGCTGCGCCATGGCCGCTGGAACTGTGCCGCGCATTAAAACTTCTTACTTCCGGTTTGCTAGGCACCATTACAATTTCACGAACGCTTCACATGATGTGGAAATTTATTTCCATAAAGGTTCGCCAAAAGTCGGCTGCTGCAAAAACACAATCTCCACAAGCGCAACTTCTCATACCACCCCCACCCTCCCCCACTCGGCCGTATTATACACAAACACAATTGACGAAGGAAGCAGGCGAAACTTTTCTCATTTGCCTGCGTTCGCTTTCGCGCTTTTTTCTTTTAATTGCACTGCGTGGGCATGAGTTACGAAAGAAACGGGGGCCGCACAACTCCGCGTGTGCCCGAAACGAGTGCAATTTCATGCCAGAATTCCTGCAGGGAAAACGGTTTTAATTATTTGCAAAGGCAGAGTGCGGCGAGCGGGCGGCGGGTCACATTTTATTTGCGTTATTTACTTGTTGGTAAATCGATTATTTAAGTTTGGAAATTTCTTTCAGCATCGAATTCCAAAACTTTCAAGATCAATTTTTTTAATCAACTCTCCGAGCTTGTTAAAAATATTTCAAAAGCATTTGCGTTTAGAGTAGAGTTAATACTTTGCAAACTCTTTCTACTTAAAGTCATGCGAAGCTGCGGAGAAACGTTTTGCACTTGAACTTTTTACTCGATTGACTTGCGGAAGGCACGCCCAAGCTATGGAACGTACAATTGTACTGAGAAAGGAATTAGTGGGTTGGCATGTGGCCACACGAGTAAACTAGACCTTCTTTCATGGTCTGCATTTAACCCCTTTAAAGCGAAGGCTTTTGAACTTCTAGGTTCAGTGACTGCGACCTCTGTTAGCGTGCTGAATGTTGCTCTACCACGAATCTTCCAGCTGCTTCTGATTAAACCTAGCCAGTTGCGGAAGGGGTGTTCTAGAGTATCTTCCTCGTCAGGTTCATTGCAGTTGCGGCAAAAATCTATGGATACGAGCCTCATACGTCAGACATGGCGGCCGATGTGACAGGGACCTGTACTCAGGGTTATCGTTGAAAATGTTTAAAAAGGAGGAGATTTGTCGTAATAAGGGGGCACACACACTTTTCCAATGAATTTTAATTTTTTAAAAAACCCCTGAAAAAAGAAAGAGACAAAAGCAATTCGTTTTAGTGAGATGTCCATTTCCAAAACAACCATTTCACATTTCGAAAAAAAAATGTTATTCATTTGTAACTATTTTCCATCGATTACTTTCCAATTTCTTCTAAGAGTTGCCTTCAATGACCATGTTTTTCGTAGTAAAATTGAGAAACTATATTGATTACTTCTCAAATATCCATAGAAAATCTAATTTCTCTAAAATATTCAAATTTCTCAGAATGTGTAGAAGCGAATATGGTTTGTTTTGGAAATGGATGCCTCAAGTACATGATGCAATAAGAAGGTGATGTCAGTAGGGAGAGCTGTCAAAAGCTGTGGCTTATAGAAATTAGCTCGGTTGTTTTTTTTTGGTACATACAAATAATTTTCAAAAAATATGTATTTTTCTGTGTTTTTTTAAACTTAATTGTAATTTGAGAATGCATAGAATATGTAAAAAGAATCTCCAGAAAAATTAATTACAAATTGACGCCGAAATCGAATCAAATATTTGATTTCTTTGTTACACTTTTAAAAAAAAACAGTACCAAATATTACAACTCTGTTCTATAAGCCACGAAATGACAGCAAATATGCTCAAATTTGGAGAGCAGTCATCTACTGACACCACCTGGTTCTTGCATCATGCCTCAAGTATAAAAATAAACTCGTTGGAGAGCTGATGGTAAAAATGTCAGAGTGTTCGATTAAAGCGAAAAATCTTGTGAAAGTTTATAGTTATTCGAAATCAAATGAAAGTGTTTTTAGAATGAAATCAGTGACGTGTATATTTGTCGCCAGTGGAAGCTAAAACTACTGCACCGATTTTCACAAAAATTTATGTAAATTTATGTTTCTATGGGTTCGTGTTCTGGGATAAGTTTTGACGCATTTTTGAAAAAACTTTTTTTATAGCAATTAACATGATTCCCAAAGATGACGCTGTCACCTACCACTCAATTTCTCCCCACCCAAATAAAGTTACTATATCTGCGTGTTTCAACTTCGGTAAAATTTTCACCTTTCGGTTTCAGGGAAAAAATTTGCTTATAGTATAAAAGTTTTTAGGCCTGTAAAAATTTCTGTAATTTTTATACCCCCACACTCACTGTGGCAGGGTATACTAACTTTGTCACAACGTTTGTAACGCCCATAAGGAGGCGTGTCCGGTATGGAAAAGTATATATATTCTTGATCAGCATCACCTCCTGAGTCGATTTAGAGATGTACGTCTGTCTGTCCGTCCGTCTGTCCGTTTGACCGTCTGTCCGTCCGCACGATAGCGGTCTCAGTTTTGGATATATCGACTTGAAACTTTGGGTACATGTTTTTCTCGTGAATACTGAGATCAAGTTCGAGAATCAGCCGAATCGGATAAAAACTGGGCGTGGCTCCCAAAAAACGCTAAACATTTTTCAAGTCTTTTTTATTGTTGTATTCGATTGGAAATGTTTAGAAACGTATTTTTGACATGGTCCGAGGTTCCGTAGCCACATATGTAAGGGTCTAAATGGGGTCTTGAGACAATTTATGTTCGAGGTACTTCTTACTACTGTGTGGGGGTATTTCAGCTTCGGTATAGCCGAAGATAGTCCACTCTCTAGTTTTATCTGAATATTGCTAAAATCTGTCAAATTTAGCCTTTTTTTAAGAAGTGGCAAGACAGTCAAAACAGTGTCAAAGTGACACTTTAGTCGCATAACGGTAACGCTGCCTGTAGTTATTACAATTGTGAGTCTTCACTCCATTCGGGTTAGTAACAGAATATTGTTAGACTTCGCCCTGTCGTACCAGGGCAAGAAGTGATTTGATTCGTAGCTGATGTAGCTAGTTCTGCATTTGATGTACAAATTTAAAAGTTCAAGATGGCGGCTGTAGTTTTAAGAGTTCATCAAACCAATATGAGATTTTGTATATGGGATTTCCGAGTCGTTAATTTCAACAATTTGAAATATCAAGTACCGAATCTATGAAATTGAAATATTTGCATCTTCAATTGAAAACATTTTTCGTATATTTTTTCCCTCAAAAAATTATGAATCTTTTTGCTACTCAGTAATGAAAAGCTGATGCGAAGCTAATTTTTTTTCCCATACACAATATTGTCCGCTATTGTTGGCAGAAATAGTCCTCTTAGGAGAGCCCTTCTGAGTGAAGGGACACAACAACAAAAAGTTATTCATAATAAAAAATATTTTTTTTTTCACTTGTCGGCATCCACGCAAATATCCTTAACATATTCCGTTTTGAAAGAGCAGCGGAAATTACCGCACACAAAAGTCAGATCGCATCGTGAAGCTAAAAATACAATTTGAATACAAATCGAATTCAAATCAAGGATACGCATTGAAATGTAAATGCAAAAAGGCGGAAGTTATTTTCGTGTTTTGTAAAGATGCGGGATGAAAGAAAGGCACAAAAGCTGTGAATGACTGAGGGTATATGGGCGGATGAGTGTGTGTGTGTATATGTGAAAATGCGTAAAAGGCAATTCATTGGAAAAGGCAACTTCGCACTCGCCGCAATCCCCCAAGTAATGTTAATAGAAACTGTGATTTCATACAGTATTTTCTTTTCTATATTTTTTTATTGTTAATAAATATAAAATATTTCCTAATTTAAAGTTCGAGAATGGACTACTTTTCGGTGACTAGGGGAAACAAACTTCCTTCGTTGTGGTTACTTGAAATATGAATGATGAATATGATTTTCCATTGAAAGAGCTGAGGGCAAAAAACGAATATGAATTAAACTGAATTAATTAGTCATTATCCTCCGTTGGCTACAGGATGACGTAGAAAATTACAAAAACACATACAGTATCCACATGAGCTTATACATACATAAAAATTGTCAGACATTGTTGTCGCTGGCTCCACACATACACACAAGTCCTCCGGTTTTTTTTTTCTCAAACCCTTCAGTCCTACACCATCAACCACTTGCAAAATTACACACACATTAAACAGTAGCACATTAAAAATATATTCTTTTCTCTTATTTTCCTTCTTTTTGTGTGTTTGTGCGTTTTCGGTAGCCTTTGTTCGCACTAATCTCCCCCTTCTGGTTGGGGGGGGGGGGGGGGGCTGTATGTGCCAAGAGTGGTGGGATATGAGGTAGTAGCTTTAACCCATTAATGACGAGAGCGAAATTTTCGGAATTTTTTCAAGATTTTTTCAGGAATACCTAGAAATGGCCTAAGAAACGAATTTCTAACGTTTGCCCAGCCCTGGCCGTTACCATATGGTAACGCTCGTCACAACCCTAGCAAAATTACCTAATTTAAGATATTATTGTTTATAACTACTTTAATTTTAAATTCTTGAAAGTTTAGCAATGTTTTAAGATTTATTTTGTAAAGAAAATTTTTATCGACCAATTTTTTTAAATCTAAAAGTTTTTTAAAAAAAATATTTTGTTAAAAAAAATTCTATAAATTCAGGAGCATTTTTGATCACAAAAGTTTCTTCAACAAAGTAGTTTGTTTTTAAAAAACGCACATTTTTGCATCAAAAAAAAAAAATTTTATAGCCCCCAGGAAAAAAGTTAGAAAAGTAGGTCAGTTTTCAACTAGGATTTTCTTGATAAGTGTCCTGGTAGTCATCATTGAATGGGGTCCAATAAACCTTTTCAATAGTATTCAAGTTGATATTCTTACAATTTTGGTAGTCGTTCAAAATTACTACAAAAGGCTGGCCTAATTATCTGTCCGCCACTGTATATAATATGTATCTCCGCCTACACCAAAATACTGCTTAGGTTTTCAATAACATAAGAAATATCTCCATATGAACTGAAATTGGAAAGGTCCTCGTCATCATTTGACATACACAATTTACATGGCTGTAAAAGAGGTGTAGGATGAACACCATAGGAAGTACCTCCTTCATCTTCCTCCTAATAATCTTGTCCAGCCGGATAAAATTATGCTCGCCTAAATGTCTTCACCGTAATGTAAATTTGTTAAAAACCAATTGAGTAAGTTTCAGCTGGTCGAAGTAAGCCTATATATACCATACACCCTTCCATCTGAGACCTGGTGGCCATCTTCCGCTCATTCCACCGACGGTACTCACATGTGCTCCATTTAGTAGTACTTTTTTACGTTCATCAGCCCGGCATGACCTAGCCATCTTAGACGTGGATTTTCTATGCGTCATGATGTCATGTCATGATCGGGGTATTGCTCATATAGCTTTTGCGGCACTCACCATCGACGCAAAGCGGACAATATATCTTACGGAGAATTTTCCTACCACAATTCCCGTGAAATTGGGTAACATTTGTTACAAAACTCGACTCTCACTTGTATGGAAGGTAGGCGTGGGAGCTGATCGATTTCGCCCATTTGCAATACCAACTCCTTCTAGGATTTCCAAAGGATAAATTCAATGTTTGGACCGCCTAGCTTTCATTTAGCTCCTTCAATAGCCCATACCAATCAAAATAACGGACAGACATACGGATATATCTAACTCAACTTAAGAGGTGCTGCTAATTTTTCATAAGCATACCAAGTACATAACCACACTTTAAAGACAATTTATTGATAAAATATATTTAACTTTATATGAAAGAAGCTAAAAAAAATATATTTCAAACCAATATTTACTTAATTTTACAAAAAATGCTCAAATTTGTACGCAAATATGTATATAAACATGTACAAAAAATTATTTTAAATCTGAATATTAAAAAAAAAATTTGTTTTAATTATATTAAGTACACAAACACACTTTCAAATCAATATACAAATAAAATATATTTAATTTTACATAAAAAAAGCTCATACAAACATTTTCAGTAGGAAAATTTAAATTTGCTAGGGTTGTGACGAGCGTGCCCATATGGTAACAGCAAAATTCAAAATGATAAAAAGGTAACACAGAAGTTATAAATAATTTTATTTTATACGTTTTCTAATACTTTGATATACAAATGCCAAAAAAAAAATATTTAAAATATATAACTTTCTATGGCAATGAAAAATATTCTTACTGGAAAGGTCGTGACTTTTCGCTGTTTTTGTCCACTTTTCAAAAACACTACTTTTCAATTATCCGCCACGATCGCTACTGACGAGCGATTGCTTAGAATTATATATCAAAAGAAAGATCTAAGCATGCTTTATTTAAATAAAAAAACAGATTAGTGATATTTGTTCATATACTTTTTTAATTGAATATACCGTGGAACGCTATCAGCGTTACCATATGGTAACACTCGTCGTGAATGGGTTAACTTGAAGTATATTCAAGCCTATGTGTCTATATGTACATATGTACTTAGATATGTGCATGTGTATTTCTATATACATGTGTTTGCGTGACGATAGTGGTGAGCTTAGGTTATGTCAGTGGTATCGGTGGTGGTGGCGAAACAATTAAAGTCAACCACCATCGGGTCTCATGCACAGGCGAGACGCACGCTTAGTCACACATACAATCAGTTGTTGTTGTTGGTGTTGTTCTTCAAAGGCTCACAACAGCAACAAACAAGGTAGCGTTAAAAGCTTAAAAACTTTCATCATTTATGCAAGATATTTCTCTAGACTGCTGTGAAATTGAATTTAAATTTAATTTTAGTCAAAATACTTGAAAATGTTCATAGCATTTTTCATTTACTTGATGTTGAAAGAAATAACTATCAAAAGTATTGGGAAATAATCTTCAGTGGCATTTTATGAGACAGAAATTTATAGAAAACTAGCTGGGCCCGACCCGCTTTGCTAGGCCTAAAAAACTTTTCTAGTTGCATTGTCAAACGTATCCCATAAGCAAATTTTTTCCCTCAAACTGAAAGGTAAAAATTTCATCGAAGTTGAAACCCGCAGATATGGTAACACTGTTTGGGTGGGGAGTAATTAAGTGGTAACATTTCGCAGATGATCAACCGCAACCAAGTTAATTGTTGATCATATGGTATTTGCTATAAAAAAAAAGTTTCGGCAAAAATGTGAGGGAAATACGTATTTTCTAACTTGTGGGCGGTAAAAGTGGGCGTGTCAAAACCTATCCCACAACACGACTCACGATCAATAGAACACATATATACATTTTTGTAAGAATATATCCAGTAGTTTCCACGTCCACTGGTGACAAACATACACGTCTCTAATATATATATATTAAATTTGTATTTTCTATTTTTAGCATATTTTAGAATATCTTGAAAAATTTTTTGGTTTCCTTAACCGAGAAGATGAAGATTTTTGTGATTAGTTTTCGTTAATCTTATCCCTATTTTTCGATCAAAACTATAAAGTGTAGCATAAGCCGGCATCATCGAGAAAGAATACAGAGCAATGTCACTCCTGCACTCAGAAACCCTATATCTCGACAAGTGTATTTCAAACATGATAAGCGTCTAATTTGATATCGTAAATACAACTACAAAATGTAGTAGAGCATTTTGACTTCCATTCGATTACTTTTGCTGTCTTTAACGTTGTCATTGTACAAAAAATTCTTTCAATCTCAGCGTTACTAAACGGTAGAGCAGAACATATGTTTGAATTCACTTTCAAAATCTATTATCATAATTGTTCAATTAATTAATTTTAAAACTTCGGCACCATTCCTTCGTGTTTTGTTTCTTCTGTACCTGTATCTATGGTTGCTTCATTCATTTTCTCATTAATGTGTTCTTCAAATAATATAGGAGAAATAAGGAATGTAAGGAACATCAAAAATGTTGTATTAAAGACGATAACAGGTTAAAGTTGTATTGACGTAAAACAATCTGTTAGCACAGGTAATCGAGCAGCGATATTAAATGGGACAAAATTTTGTAGGATAAGCCTTCTCACTTTCAAGTGCCTTGCTGACTTTCTGTACTTCATGCAAAATTGGCTTCAGAAATAGAAGGTATGTTAAGTTACCGTCTGTATATAAATCACTCAAAATCTTGACGTTGTGGCTTTCATCTTCTAAGGATATGGTCCTGAAATTAATTTTCAGCTCGATCCACTGAGCGACTGTACGTTTGGCGGCAGTTTCTATAGACATAAGCCACTGGATAGAGATATGGAATATATAAAAATAATAAATTCATCGGTTTTTGATGAAAAGTTATGTTCGTATTGCAACACGGGTTTGCACCGAATCGATACACTTATTCAAAATCAGAAAATGTAAGAAAAAGTTTAAGCTAATTGCGAAATTCTTAAGCTAAAACACGAAAAAGATTTGGATTTATGGAAGGCGTGGGTATTGAAAATTGCTGAATTGGTGGAATCCGTTGAATTCCACGCGTACCTCACATACACTGCAAAGTCGCATGCGTTGCTCATACACACATAAAGTGTGGAAAATCTTACAGACACATTTTGCACACAAATTCGCGTGTATTTATAAGTAAGAAGTGTATTTATTGAACACATATAATATGTATATTTATAGCGCACCATAACGAAAACGAAAAATGTGTAATTTTAATCGAGTACTATGTAATGAACGAAAACGTATTCCATTATAATTATAACGACGGAAAATGTGTAAACGGTTTTTGAGAATAAAGGAAAATTATAATAATTTCAATGACAGCAGTGTAATTTGGGACACGTGTGTACTTTCATAAGTGTGTTGTATGCCTTTTGTGTGCAAACCTTACTTTTCTGTATACTGTCGATGCACTTAAAGCGTGTATTTATTTTTTGAATTTTTTTTTCAACAGGCTTATGTTGCATACTTATTATATACGCTTAAAGTGCCAAATTCTAGAACATGTGTTTTTTTTTTTATTTAACAAAATAAATACACACTTCAAATTGTGTGTTGTAAGAGATAGGTTCACTTTGCAGTGTACAATTACAAGAATATTTTCTTAAAACCAAGATTAAAGGAGAATAATAACTGCCAGGACTTTAAGCTCCAGAGTATTAATCACTGATCTTAATTGTGCTCCTGATGAAATGGCAGCAAAAAATACTTTTACTTCAACTCAGTTTTTGTCATATATTTTTACATGCGCCTCAAAAGCACTTCCATTTCATGTCGCGTTCTTATGGCGATCATGGTATCCCGTGACCTCTTTTTACTTTTGAATTTAGTACTCCTCTAGGACTCTGCAGAACTACAATACGAATCAAACGGTTCCTTTTCACGTAGCTATTCCTTATATTATATGAATACGAAGGTCTCTGTCACAAAAATTATGGATTCCCACAGTTTGAACAAGACAAGGTGTTAAACCAAGAATACGTGATACCCAACTTTTTCGACAGCATTTCAATAATTTTTCTCACTATATAGTAAAACGGTTTAAGAACTTATTTTGCTTCAAATGCCCAATACTTAGCACTGAAGATTTAATACATATTAATCAAAATGTTTGCGAATCAAATTGCAAACATCCACAACAAATCTCTGTGATCAAAAGTATTCGAAAGACAAGAACAAGTAAATGTTACTCATACGCCCACCGGGCACAAGGTGGTAACTTTAATTTGAAATATCATGTTCAAAGGTTTATTCACTGAACAAAAAATGAACATAGCCTAGAGTCGAGTCACAGCAGTAAAAGCCATGCCATTGCCACTGAATACACTTGGCCCCACCCTTGTGCTGAAGATGATTTCGATAAGGAGCTCAACTAAAAGCAAACTAAAATGACAAGCTACGAAGAGAAAAAAATGGCCACCATTTTGGCATTTGAACCGAGCACTGAAATCGAAGCACTGCCAAAAGACAAAAAAGCATAATAATCGAAAGGAAAAAAAAAGAAAAAATATGACACCCTTCGACTTTTAAGAAGCCAAAGTTGATAACATTTCAAGAAAAAAAAATATTTTTTTTTAAATAATTCTTTTTTGTATGCTTTTACAGCAGAAGGATAAGGCACACACACACACAACAACCCCCCTCAATGTTATCGCTGTGTAACCCATAAGGCGTTCCGGGGACCTTACACCATATCACGCCTCTTCGTGTGTATGCGAGTGTGTGCACGAGTGTATTTATAAAATTATTTCTCTACACAGGCACACATATGTATACTCTCATGCCTCGCATCATATAAGCACAAGTGCGTATTAGTGTTAGTGCCATTTTTCGTACGTACTTATTTTGTGCCGACTTAAGCCGCTTGCTATGGGCTCTTTTCAAAATGGTCTTTGCGTAATATTAAACTGTCATGTTTTTTCCGCTCCACGACAACGAAAAATTGACAAACGCTTCGAATTCGCCATTTCCTCGAGATGACAGCGGCCCGTATGGTATGGTTGGTTGGATGGTTGTGTTGACTTGCTTCTGCCTCCATGTAAGGCCAGCCGACGAGCAAGCAAACCGTTAAGATGACATTTTGTCATTTAAAAAGGATCTTTGCGTTATAGCAAACAACAACAACAACAACACGAAGAACGTCGCCATGTCGAACTTCAAACTTATTTCCTGCTTAATGCACACACACAAACACTGAGAAAAATAATTCTATAAAAATACTTTGAAAAGTAGAACTGCGAATGTTAATCAGTTTTCCTGTTAATTCAATTGGTTTCTACTTCATTTCAATACTAATTGACTAATTTTTTAAGTATTTTTATACGATATTTTTTCTGAGTGCACAGCACACATACTTGCATGTATGTATGCCGATTCTATGTGTGTGCTTATGTGCGTGTTGACTACTTCTATACACAGACACATATTTGATGTTGTCAACACTTTTCGAAAATACCGCGGCTTTATCCTTCCGGTGGACTTTTTTTTCGACGGCAATTTTTTTTTTGTTGCTGCTGTTTGTCAATTATTTTGAAAATTTATTGAAATTGTTTGTCAAATTCCATTCGCTCGTTTTTCGCATTTCGCAATTTTTGGCGTGGTCCCTTTTTGTTGGTCGTGTTGTTGTTGTTGTTGTTGTTGTTGTTGTTGTTGTTGTTGTTGTTGTTGTTGTTGTTGTTGTTGTTGTTGTTGTTGTTGGTTGTTGGTTGTTGTTGCTTCCTTGTGTGTTTGGCGGCTTCAATGCATTGAAATTGGTTATCTGCTGTTAGTTTGTATGTCTGGGTGTGTTGCGCTGTACTGTGTGTTCGTGCCGTATCAGCAGAAATACTCGGGCTATACATATTTGTTGTTGTTGTTGTTGTTATTGTTGCCAGTCGATTTTTTTTTGCTTTGCTGCCTTTATAAAATATGTATAAAAATTTTGGTTATAATTTTTTTTTTTATTTATTTTTTATTTTTGGTTGCCGTCTACAATGTTTGCCGTTTGTTTTTATCATTTTGCTTCGTCTTTTATACTGACTCTTTTGGTACTTCTTCATTTCGTATTTCGTATTTCCATTTCCTTATATCAAATAATAAAAATTTCTGTTATTCGTTTTACAGTTTCTTCTCCATTTTAGATGGTAAAAAATTTCAAAGGAAGCAACTGACTTTGAAGTTTTTATTGATGTAAATATGCTGTGTGTGTGTTTGTGTGAATGCTGTTGTGATGTAAAGTTGAGAGGGCAACACACACACACACACAAGCACAAATACAACATTTCCAAAGATATTCAAAAGAATGCTACAAAGGAACTTCAGAAGTTAGGAAAAGTATTAAAATTATGTTGCTGCTTCGAAACTGATGCTGCATAAAGAGACGTAGTCGGTAGGGCAAAGTAAATACCAAATATGGCCACCCCTTTTCAGGCATTCTCCTCTCACAAATGGACATTGTTCGATAATATTTCGATACAATTTTCAGTTATATTTTTGCTCCTTTTCAAACTACAAGTTGAGGCAAAAAATGCCCAAGCACAAAGAAAACACATTTGGAAATTAAAATTATTCCTTTTATGGTAATGCAGGAATTCATAAATTTTTAAAGGCTTTAGGTTTAGTAATTTCTATTTCATTATTCCTAGAACTTAATCCAACAAAAATCTATCATAATTGAATGAAAACATTGTTATCCTTTCAAACATTTACCAAAACTACAATCGCATTTATTGCTTTGTGCAAGAAGACACCATCCGACACAACACTTAAGCCGCTAATATGATTCATTTAAGTCAGTAAGAATCACATATTTACTAGCATTGCTGAATGTAAACTCACTCACTCCAAAACACTCAAGCACAAACACGCTATCAAACATCGTACAATAAAAATGCAAATAATCTGGAAACTTGTCTCCTGTCTGGCTGCCAGCACCACATAATAGTCTAAAAAAACAATAGATATAAAAAAATATGCAGATAATACAACACGCATACAGTGTTAAAAACACATCGAGGAGACAGCTCAAACATCAGCTCCCTAGACCCTCTACACGCTCTCTCCATCATACACACATACTTACTGCAGGGGTTTTTTTCAAATATTTAAATTAACCAACTGATACAAATGCAGACAGGGTATCTCTAAAAAAACTCAGCACATTTGCTCCCTAGCGTGCAATTTTCAAATACATTGGCTCATACAGGAATCGTAGCGTGGTTCTTCATATGTTTTTCTGTCGATATAGAACAAGTCTCCCCTCCATTGGAAAAACACTTAAGTATCATATGAATCGTTTTTATATTGGATTGTACATGACAAAATCTACTAAATGCATATTTAATTTTACCCATGCCCTTTCCTAATATTTTGCCAACACTTAAATTTAAACTATTCAAAAACTATATCTGAGTTCGATTTGCATAATAACTTAAGTGAAGTCGCAAAGTACAAAAAAATAGGTACATACCATAATATTGTAATGGTTTGCCGACTGTTTTGGACAAAAACATATACAGGGTGACCCTGAATAACACAATAAAGCCAGTTGATTCCTCTGGTCGAGAATCGAAAAAAATTTTATGGGGAGGAGGGACCGCAAATGACCTTGTATGGAGTTAAGGGGTAATTTTTTTTTCTTACTTCTAGAAGGCTATACTTAAGCCGGTTGAAAAGATAATTCAATAACGAAAACAGCGGTATAAAATATGCCAAAATCCGATTAACATAAATAACGGTAATTCATTTTCAAGATCCAAAAAAATGTTTCGTTTCTCGACCAGAGGAATCAATTGGCGGAAGTTTGTCATCTTAGTCAGGGAACCCCTGTATTTTATGTAGTCGAACATTTGAAATATTATTTTGCTATTGCACTTAAGCAAACGATATCGACAATTATGGATTTTACATGTTTCGACCACAATTCTGATATGAAAAAACGAAAAACTGATATGATAGCCTCGTATTTTTGATACTACTCATATCAAAACAATGCAACCAAAAATTATATCTTATATCGAGCCCTTTCCGCAAAATGGTCAAAAGTGACAAAAAGTAAATTTACCAGGAGACCGTTTTTTACTTATTCTTTTATGTATTTTTGAAGTTAACTGCCGCCTAAGACAAAATTAAACTCTCTATATCTATGGAACTATGAACATTTCAACTGCAAAATTTTGCATGCTGATGCGTCTTGGCTTACTTTATCAGGTTCCAAGAAAAACTCAATTTCGAAAAAAATGTCGACCATTTTGCGGGAAGGGCTCGATATGGTACCACCATATTTTCGATTTTACTCATACCTATTTGATATGAGAAAACGTATGTTGTATTTATTAGTAATTTATATTTTTCGGAAAAAAATGGGTACTTCTTAAAATGTTTAAATAATTTTTTTATATTTTATCAGTTTTTGCTTTTGCCTTTTGGCTCACATTATACCTAAAAATAAAAAATATCAACATATTGAAACTACAATGTTTCATATCAAATATACAGATTAACTTAAAATAATATAATATACAATTTATTATACTTAACATTAAAAATCTCATATGTTTGATTTCTGCATTAGTCATGCTACTCTACGGACCCACAAAATTTGAAGCAAATCGGAGAAATCACATCGTTTTGACTTGGAATTGCCCTTATGTAGCTGTAATTTTAACGTTGTCAATTGATATTAAATTGGTAAGACAATTATCTAACTACTGGCCAATCGACCGGGCAGCATCATATTGTAAATGGTCCAAAGTTGATATGGGCTATAAATATGAAACAGGCGCTATCACCAACGGTATTTCCAATCTTGTAATGCAATTTGTGAAGTAAAAAATCTAAAACATTTTAGAAGAAAGTTTTCATATGCAAACTTTTCCCAAATGTATGCTAATTTGTTATGCTAATTTGTAATATGTTAATTTTTTTGTAGATTTCTAGGTTTTTTTGACTATTCAAGAACTTTTTGAATTCTTCATTTTTCAAGGCATCAATTTTAGCATAAGCTAATATTTTTTAAAATCTAGATTTTCCTACAGCTGCCTAATATGACCTTTCTGGTGACTATTACTTTTCACCCATCAATACTGGCGTTTCTTCACGTTAATAGTTTAACCCAAATCGCTGTCACAAAGTGACTACATAAATATGAAATGCACCTCATAACCTTCATACAAATTATCTGTTCCACTGTAACGTTGTGTCACTGTTTGTTTATTCCCACAACCATTTCGCAGTGGTTTGTTGTTATAAAAGCGCTCATATGCATTTTAATATACCTCGTGCATACCTTTTGCATTTGCATGCACATACAGTTGACATAAAAGGCAGCCATTTGTAATTTATGTGTGTATTAAAAGTATATATTCACTGGTACATTTGTAGGCGCGCTCAGCTAACATGCCTATGTACAAAAACATTCCCATTCCGAGTAAGGTCTGCGTCTCCAGTTTTTCGACATGCCTACATCCATAGCAGGTGTAATCGATTTGCTGTGCTGCGGCTAGGCATTTAGTGTCATTTTATATTGCATTAAATTAAATGTGCCATTGCATTAAGTTTGCGGCATATCTTGGTTGTCTACGGTGTCTGTATTGTCACATAAAATCGGTAACATAAATAATAAATTGATTGGAATTGCAAAGGAGAAGTTTGCTTGAATGAACGCATTGAATACATTTCTTATGTTTACGTGCTTTTTCTGGGATGGCCCCAAACAAATAATAGGCACATAAAATGACAATTTAACTTCAGCTTGATGTGAAGAGAAGAGAGAAATTAAAGGGAAAGGTAATATATCATAGGACACTCTCAAAAGGGAAAAGGCTATGAAGTGTATAGAGCGTCAGTATATTTCAATGCAGCGACAGTAGAAATGCGCACCGCAGATATATATATAGGATTCATTTTGGATCGAAGAAATTTGATTAAATAATTAATAGACCATGGATTTATATGCAAAAATTAATTTGAAGCCTACTTTTTGGGGCCGAAAAGCCACGAAGTGCAATTTTTTCAATCATAAGTTCAATAATAATGTTGTTTACGACACTTGCACGATAACGTCATAATTATTAAACTAAATACTTGAAATTTGAGATCTTTTTAGTTTTTTGACCCTTAAAAGTATGCTTCAACTTTTGATTTGCATATAAATTGCAGTGTAGTAATTAAATACATTTTGCTAAAAGTATGCTTTAAAACGCAGCCTTTTATTAGGGCAACCAACGAATATCAATTAACCTGTCAGTCAGTCATGCTCTTCGTTGCATATATAAAATATATTTTCAATAATTGCGCCTAAAATGTTAATTTGAAAATTATTAAATTTTTGATATAATTTTTGTATTTGTATATGGGCGAAATAAGCAAAATTGCAAGTACTTACACTCGTTCCGCAAGACGGTGCATTGCCTACAAATGGCAGTCTTGCGCCAATGCGCCTATAACGCCGCCTACCCCTTCTACATGAAGAAGGTGTGCGTTCACGTTTCTCCTGTATGGTATAAAATTCGGCAACTTCCTTCAGTTGAAATTCGCCGCGGGCACACGCAATCGAATTATCCAAGTTCGGTGCAGTTTCGTGAAATTTCGTGCGCCAACGGTGGCAACGTTCGGCGGCGTTTTTATTAATGGCAGCAATGGTGCTTGAAAGTGGGTTGAAAGAATATTTTTTGTGGAGTCTCTGTTTGAAATTCGTATTATTATGCGATCATATCTAGTTTTTTTTTTGTTATTGATACACTTTCAGTAATGGACTTTTGAGGAGGAGAGAATTTTTAATTCAAATTTTTTTCTTTTAATTTTAATTTTAATTTTTTATTTATTTTAATTTGTTTTTATTTATTTAATTTTTTTTTTACTTTCTAGGAAACACTTTTTTTATATGAACTACGTGTGAGTTATTTTTTTTTTTTGTGTAAACAATTTTTAATTTGTGGTTTTTTTTTGTAATTATTTTTTATTATTTGTTCTAGTGTGTAGTGCTGTGCCTTATGTATGCTGAAGGGATCTTCAGTTTTTTGTTTGTTTTTTTTTTAATCTTTGAATTGTTTGGTGGTGGTTTTGTGTTCAATTTAATTTTGTGTAGTTAATTATTCAGCGTGTGTGTTTGTATTCTTTTTCCATTACTTTTATTTAAATAAGTACTTAAATATTTTTTGTTTTTTTTTTTATAAAAATCGCAATTGCTTCGATTGTGTTTCAGCTTACTTCTGAATTCCTTTTGAAATGTCGCAAACTGACAGATGAGTTGCTCTATGCTAACTGACAGTGCATAAATGGCAGCTGTTTGCAAAATTCGAACCGAACGGAAAAAAAAATGGCAAATAAAATGGCGCGCCTAAACAACAATGAGCAGCAAGAACACACCAGGACAGCGACGTGCTATTCTTCCCCTATGAAATACGAGTAGTAAAATAGAAAATTGTGTTCTGCTCTAGGAAGTTGCTGGGACGCAGTCAACGCAGCTGTCAAAGCCACTTTTGCAGTGATGCTGTTGCTTTTGCTTCAATGCAAATCTCCCTGAAGGGAATTCTCTTGGTTGCAATTTTTATTTTTAAGTTTTTATTATTACTGTTGTTGTTGTTGTTGTTTATGGTTATGCTTTTGGTTTGTTCTAGTCGTACAATTCCATGAATGTCAGTTTTGACATTTGGCAGTCTGTGTTTCGTTTTCGACGTTTATTATTATATTTTTTTCTTATTAAAAATTTGAAATTCCTTGTGTGTTGTTGTTGTGTTTATGAGAGAGTCAGATCGACAGAGAGAGACAGAGAGAGAGAGAGAGAGAGTCTTGTGAATGCACTTTTTTTTCTTCTTTGAAGCGCGTTAAAAACTGTTCAGCTTAAGTTCGTTTAGCGAACCACTTGTGGTGTATATGCATATACTACAGTGTAGCGCACCAGCCCACAAGAGTACACAAACGAAAAAGTACCGCTAGCAGCGAACACTTGAAACTGCATCAATAGCATACGCTGCTGCCCTGAATAGGAGCGCAGCATAATAGTACGTAAACCAACGTTTGTTTGCTTTTGTCACTTTTCCCTTCGCTTGCATTTCTGTCAGCGCGAGGCAGAATGAAATTTGAATCCTGGCTTTGGCAATAAATGCGATCGGCCAATGCCCTCCTGGCAGGATCGCCGGGGGAAAAACAATAAAAAATAGAATTCAACTCTTCTTACAAAAATTTAAAAAAACTAATAAATGAACAAATTGAATTAGCTAAGAGTAAAGACGACAGGGAGGAACCAGAAGAAGAAAAAGACGAACTTTTCGAGCTTTTAGAAGTTTTAGATCAAGGTACATCAAGTATATATTCGAAAATGTCTGCATTTAATATGGAAACTGCCATAAAGGCGATCCCTTTGTTTGATGGCAACAAGAAAGAGCTTGAGGCGTTTTTGAAAATTGTTCAAATCATGAATAGCACTTTGTCAACTGAAGCAAGAGAACAACTTATAGATTTCGTTTACTACGTGAAATGCAGTGCATCTGTTAGGACAACCTTGGGCGCGGTATCGGTACCAAAAGATTTTGAGACGCTTAAGAAAAGGCTGTCGGAGGCGTATAAGAAAATTGTGACTATACAGCAGTTACACACTTCTTTGTCTGGCTTGACACAGAGAAGATTGTCAATTACTAACTTTAAGGATAAGTTGTTAGGACTTATTAATGACTTAAATGAATTGCAAATAAGTAATATAGGGGTGAACGCAACGGAAGCTCAGCGATTAACGATAGTGAGTTCAAATGATGAGTATGCACTATCAGTTTTTAAAAATGGGTTAGACGAAAATTATAAACAAACAATTTTTGCGGCACAACCAGATTCTTTAATTAAGGCTATAAACTTATCATTGGAATTAGAACAGAGCAGGCAAACTGAGCCGGTCTTGATTTTGAATAGGAACAACAACAATTTCAATAATAACAACAATTTTAGGAACAATAACAATGGTTACAGAAACAATAATAATTTTAGGAATTATAATAACAACAACCATTTCAATAACAACAATAATTTAGAGATACTTTTTGGCTTTCAAACCGAAAACTTCTTTCATTTGACTAATTGCGGCGACTTCGCCAAGCATAACTGTCAGCGGAGGACCGCTTTAAACATCCAAACAATAGAATAGGGACTACTGACTAAAACAGATAATACTTAAATATTATATGGCGATCTTGCCAGGAGATAAAATTGCTATGGATGAATGGCGCACAAATGGTGTCCCCAAAGAATTGAAATATTAAATAATTTAATACTGGTACGATGTAGTGATAATCTGAACAAATTCGATTTGTCTTTAGAGAAGCTATCGTCGAGGATGAATACAGTAAATATTAAAGAGCTAGCGCTAGACGAAAATGATATGATATTTCGGTATATGTCAAAGGAAAAGTTTAAGAATTTATATAATGTGTTGCAACACGATAGATTAAAGAATAAACGCTCAGGAGTCAAGATATTAATATATAAAAGTCCCCAAAGAATAGAAGATGAAGTAATAAAAAAAAAATTGATAGAAGAATATCACAATTCGCCTTGCGGAGGGCATTTCGGAATCAGAAAAACCATTTTAAAACTAAAACAAAGATTTGTTTGGAAGAATATGAGCAGAATGGTAAAAATTTTTGTGTCAAGTTGCACAAAGTGTGCGTTAAATAAACAAATAAGACATACAAAGGAACAGTTGATAGTCACAAAGACGCCAAGCACAAGTTTTGAAATCGTTCAAATTGATACTGTGGGACCATTGAGAATTTCTAATGGTTATCGCTATATTTTGACAGCCCAATGTGAATTAACAAAATTCGTTCTGGCATTTCCCATGGAAACCAAAGATGCAGACACTGTAGCACACACTCTCGTAAATCAATTTATTCTCAAGTACGGTTGTTTTAAAGTGCTAAAGTCCGACAAAGGAACCGAATTTGTAAATGAGCTCATGGGCAACATTTGTAAACATTTAAAAATGCAACAAGTATTTTCGGCACCATATCATCATGAAACTATCGGTGGTGTAGAAAGAAACCACAGGGTACTTAACGAATATATGCTTGCATTTGCCGATGACCAAGAATGGGACAAGTGGGTTTCATTTTACACTTTCGCGTATAACACTACTCCAAATGTTGATACGGAGTACACGCCGTTTGAATTAGTTTTTGGTAAATTACCGTATTTGCCGAGTGATGACATTATGAAAAGTCAGCCTGTGTATAACATGGAAAATTACGCGAATGAAGTTAGTTTCAGGCTGAAGGCATCTATAGAAAAGGCAAAAGAAATCATTAATAGAGTTAAATTGAAAAGAAGAAATGACAGCGAAACAAAAATAAATCCATTAGTCGTAGATGTAGGAGATTTAGTTATAGTAAAGTTAGGTGGTAGAAGGAAAAACCAGAGTCCTTACCATGGACCTTATAAAGTAGTAGAAGTAGATGGGGTAAATTGCCTTGTAGAGATTAAGGGACATATTAAGAAACTTCATAAAAATAACTTGAAAAAATATATCGTAGAAACATAGACTTATATATCCATGTATTAATTATTAAATTTTTTTTATTTTTGAACTATATTTAACAATATTCAATTTTTAACATTATATATATAATTTTTAAACCAAATATTATATATCATTATTTTTACAATACTTTTAATTATTCCTAGATGATCATTTTAACTGAATTGATATTATTAAAATTAAGATTTCAAATTTGTAATATTTTTAAGGAATTCATTTATTCTTAAAATCAATTTTGTTAATTTTAATTAAATTAGTGTAAACATTTACATTATATATTTTTAAATTTCTTATCATATCAATTAATTCAATCATACTAATATTTTATTTTATAACTTTTCTTATTTTTTTTGAAAATTATTTCTACACAACTAAAATTTCATTTTTCGTTTTTCCAAATAATTTTCATCTAAAGGGTAAGGGTGAATGTGTTAAGCAACCAGGGAAACGAAGTCGACCCGGGGGACAGTCAGCAAGGACCTTCGGGGGAAAAACAATAAAAAACAGAATTTTTAAAATCTCGGATAATTTGACCAATTATGTCACACTAAAATGTGTTCAATTTGGTCGTACGCGTACATTTTTAATAGACACAGGAGCAGATATATCCATCTGCAAAACATCATCTGAGATAGATTTGAATATTAATAGTAATAACAAATGTAAACTGACAGGCATTACTAAAGATGAAATATCTTCGTTGGGTTCTGTGAATTTATCATTATGTTTTGGGAAAGATAGAGCGCACCATGAATTCCATCTGGTGGAAGAGGATTTTCCAATTTTAACTGACGGAATTTTAGGTAGGGATTTTCTAATTCGATTCATGTGTAAAATTGATTATGAGACTTTTACGATGTCGGTAATGTTTATTGAAGATGAATATATAGTCCCAGTGGCTATTAAAATTCCTACACAAAATCGCTATATTTTGACAGCCCAATGTGAATTAACAAAATTCGTTCTGGCATTTCCCATGGAAACCAAAGATGCAGACACTGTAGCACACACTCTCGTAAATCAATTTATTCTCAAGTACGGTTGTTTTAAAGTGCTAAAGTCCGACAAAGGAACCGAATTTGTAAATGAGCTCATGAGCAACATTTGTAAACAATTAAAAATGCAACAAGTATTTTCGGCACCATATCATCATGAAACTATCGGTGGTGTAGAAAGAAACCACAGGGTACTTAACGAATATATGCTTGCATTTGCCGATGACCAAGAATGGGACAAGTGGGTTTCATTTTACACTTTCGCGTATAACACTACTCCAAATGTTGATACGGAGTACACGCCGTTTGAATTAGTTTTTGGTAAATTACCGTATTTGCCGAGTGATGACATTATGAAAAGTCAGCCTGTGTATAACATGGAAAATTACGCGAATGAAGTTAGTTTCAGGCTGAAGGCATCTATAGAAAAGGCAAAAGAAATCATTAATAGAGTTAAATTGAAAAGAAGAAATGACAGCGAAACAAAAATAAATCCATTAGTCGTAGATGTAGGAGATTTAGTTATAGTAAAGTTAGGTGGTAGAAGGAAAAACCAGAGTCCTTACCATGGACCTTATAAAGTAGTAGAAGTAGATGGGGTAAATTGCCTTGTAGAGATTAAGGGACATATTAAGAAACTTCATAAAAATAACTTGAAAAAATATATCGTAGAAACATAGACTTATATATCCATGTATTAATTATTAAATTTTTTTTTTATTTTGAACTATATTTAACAATATTCAATTTTTAACATTATATATATAATTTTTAAACCAAATATTATATATCATTATTTTTACAATACTTTTAATTATTCCTAGATGATCATTTTAACTGAATTGATATTATTAAAATTAAGATTTCAAATTTGTAATATTTTTAAGGAATTCATTTATTCTTAAAATCAATTTTGTTAATTTTAATTAAATTAGTGTAAACATTTTCATTATATATTTTTAAATTTCTTATCATATCAATTAATTCAATCATACTAATATTTTATTTTATAACTTTTCTTATTTTTTTTGAAAATTATTTCTACACAACTAAAATTTCATTTTTCGTTTTTCCAAATAATTTTCATCTAAAGGGTAAGGGTGTGGTGTATATGCATATACTACAGTGTAGCGCACCAGCCCACAAGAGTACACAAACGAAAAAGTACCGCTAGCAGCGAACACTTGAAACTGCATCAATAGCATACGCTGCTGCCCTGAATAGGAGCGCAGCATAATAGTACGTAAACCAACGTTTGTTTGCTTTTGTCACTTTTCCCTTCGCTTGCATTTCTGTCAGCGCGAGGCAGAATGAAATTTGAATCCTGGCTTTGGCAATAAATGCGATCGGCCAATGCCCTTCTGGCAGCGGTAATAAAATATTGATTCAGAAAGTAGAAATGATTTTTGTATTATAGAATTGTAGATGTAAGCATATTTTTTAGGAATTGAATGTAGTTGAAAGTAAATTGAAAAGAAATTGAAAGGGTCGCCAGGGTATAAAAGCCATGGCGATTCAGAAATAAAGCAGAGATACTTTTTGGCTTTCAAACCGAAAACTTCTTTCATTTGACTAATTGCGGCGACTTCGCCAAGCATAACTGTCAGCGGAGGACCGCTTTAAACATCCAAACAATAGAATAGGGACTACTGACTAAAACAGATAATACTTAAATATTATACACTCATTTCCACTGTGGCAAACCGTAAATTTCCACCATTAAATCAAAGTAATCGCATCATTATTGCCTTCTGTTGCTTGCCTGCCCGCTGCTGCAGCTGCTGCTGCTGCTACTGCCCAAACAACACCAACAACAGAAACTTAAACACTTTTTTTTGTTACTTTTGTGTGTTCCTTTTGTTCGTTTGTTTTTGCTTTTTCCGTCTTTTCACAACTCACTCGCCACAGTTGCATGCACCGTGTTTCTCTGTTGTCTGCTTTTAAGAGCTGCTGCCTATTTTAATTTTCTTCCATGATTTTGCGGTTTTAAGTGAGCTTTTTTAATTACGCTGAGAGTAGTAGTCTCTGGGCCTTTATCACCGTTTTGGCAAGCAATTTTCTTGATTATGTATGCTGCAAAGAAACCGAAACAAGAAAAGGAAGTCTTGGTTAGAAATTAGCAAAGGCAGCCTAAAAATATGCAATTATTTTCCATTAAAAAAAAGCACCGAGGAAACCAGTTTTTAATAATTAAATTGGCCGTACAAAAAAACAGCAACCAACCAAAAAATGCAACCAGCAAATTAATTTGTTTTAACAAAACCCATTGAAACATGCCAAAAAGTATGCTATGCCCATATTCATTTGAAAAATTGCCAAAATAGACCGAAAAAAAACCTTTTTGGCCAAAGTGAATTGCAGCCAAGCAACGGAGCAACGACGCGACATTATTTTATCTCAGCCAAAATAATGTCTGACTGGCTGCCTGCTCCCATCAGCCAGCCAACGATACTGCATTAGGTTCTGTCCGACAGGGGCCCTCCCTGAGCATGAGTGGATAGGCTTTATGCCTTTTGCGATTATTACCATATATCTAAAATAGATATGAATATATTATTTTTGCGCACGTATACATGTAACTAGAGCGTTAGCTGGTACATTTGGTATTTGTTCAGCCAGTGGAACTTCCAGCTCAAATCAATGCTATTTTGCATTTGCAGTGCAGGTACGTCTCTTCGTGTAGCTGTGACTCGGCTGGTATAGTCTCAATCACTGCACTGAACACTCTGCCACACCCTTTTGATAAAATGCCAACAAATTTTTGCGCGTTCGGGGAGCCAACTCGATTTTTGTTGTTGCTGTGCATTTGTGCATTGAAACTAGCGCGATTTACAGTCGCTGACAATTCGTGTGAACATTTTGCAGATTTGGTCAAAAATTCCAAAAGGAAACAAAAACCCCGACCCCCCTCCCAAAAAAAGGAGATGTGAAATATTCAATGAAGTCGGGCTAAAAACTGTGAAAAATGATATTTCGCTGGAAAAACACTTTTGACTTTGAAAAGAAAAAAATTGTTATTTGAAATTGAATTTTTTTAATTTTAAAACTATTTTCTTTGTCAGTTTTGAAATTCTTGGAAATACTAAAAGCTTAGGTGCATGCAAAAAAGCTTTCAATGAAATGTTATCACAATCCCAAGTGGAATTTATTAGTTAAACCGTTTATGACAGTGGATCACTTTTTATGTGCACTTTTTATGTTTTAATATTGATTGAAATTGAAAAATGCAATAAATGCTCGAGTATTTGGGATTTATTCGGGGAAAAAAGCAAAATAAAATGATTTCATTTGACTTAGCTTTTGTTCATATTTTTTATTCGTTGATTCATCCATAAGGTTGCCTATGGAATGAATAGTACATATATATGTATATGTGATCGCAAAACTCAAAAACTATCAAAGATATTGGGACCATTCTTTTTGCATCTGAAAGCTGATGGTTTGTACGTAAAAAAAATGTTAATAAATTAAATCGGTGGGGTAGCCCCATGTGAAGTTTAATATTGTACTATGTTGCCGCCAATACACTTTGCAACTTGTTCATACAATTTGTCCGACTACTCACACACATACGGGTACGCACGCAAGCCAACATCAAACATGACGCCAACACAACACAACGTTGCAACTTAGTGGTTGTTGCTATTTTCACACAAGCTGTACGACTTCTCACACACATACGCACGTCGAACATTCATTACAACAAAGTTACTGTGCAGTATTTTTACTTTCTATTCTATTCTACTATTCCACTTAAAATTTCCAACTTCACTTTCTGCTCCTTTTTTACATAGGAAATGATTACACTGAGGCTTTTAAAAAAATCCCCGAAGTTTCATTAATTTTTTCTAGTAATTTATGGCCTGCTGATCACGAATATGCCACCGGTTTTTTTCGGATAACCTCTACACTGAGAAAAAAAGTTCAAAACTGCATGATATTGGTTTGAAACGAGTATTGCTTTGAAAAAGGTCAACACTGCTCAGTTCTAAAATAGAACGTGAAACAGTGTCAATATTTGAATGCTGATTTTTTATGTACAATTGTACGTTGCTAGGTATAATTCCAATTCTACAGAATGAATTGTATGAAATTGTATCAGAGGAATCAAAGACAAGTTCAGAAATCGGATTTGTATGAAAAACAATTGATCGAAGGGGAAAAATGATAAGTTATAATTAAAATTTATTTGTAGACAATTTACCATGGAACCAAACTGCATAATTGATAAAAAAGTAATTCACATATTTTTCGATAAAATTTGATTTTTAAAAAAGTTGTAGAACAAAAATGTAGCCGTCTCAAATTATTAAAATTTTAATCACAAAAATTTTAGTCGTGAACCAATAACATTTCAGTCTCAATGCATAAATGTGTCGTTTCAATTCATCAATGGGCAGTTACAAACAAATGTAAATGTTTTGTTGTCAAATTCAGTTTTGGCTGGAAATTGACAACGGTTCGGTACATTTTGACAACTTTTCATTTGGATTTTTTTCTCAGTGTAGTTTGGTTAAAAATGTCCTTTTAAATCTGTGTATACTGTATAAAAAATACCATCAATGATGGTCTACTATCTCATAAGTCCAAATTAAGTTAAATTTTATGCATCATTTATGTTCCCTTACCTCGGGGGGTTTTTCACTGTTGTACAGTGTTTTCAAAAGTCGAGGATAACTAAATTTTGAATAATCTTTAAAACAAAATAGCCCTATACGACAGTTGCAAAATATATGTTAATAAACAAAATATAAATAAACTAATTATGAAATTTCATCTGAACGGGTTCAGCTAGAAAAATTTTTGGAGTTGCACCTACTCGCTTAAAAAACGGTTTCTTCAAGTGTTTTTTTCACAAAAATTAGCGTACACAATTTTTTTTGCTGAACTCATTCAGGGGCGTGCCCTAAGCTTAATTCCAACATGGCGGGACTCTAGAGGTTGTGTTTCAGCTGCCATAAGAAGAAACGCGTTTCCACGTATATCTCGTAAACGGTGCATCCTATGGGAAATCTCCTGGTATCGTCCGCCGCCGTTTTTGTAAAGTTGATAGCTTGTATTATATAACGTGTCAAAGTATGAGACTATGGCTACAGATTCCCGAGACAGCTTTTTTGAAAAAGGGGTGATGCAATGGGCGTGCTCAATGATGGTCCGTGCGAAGTCAGGGATGATTTACTAGTTTTCAATACTTAATACCGAAAATTAAGATATTTACCTTTCGGAATTTAAAAAAAAAGGTAGACTATTCGCTTCTTTGGCACAAATATGATGTTTAAAAAAAAAATTATGAAAATCGGTTGGCTAGTTTTTGCTCCCACCCGTTACAAACGAATTGGCGTTTTAATTTTATAAATTTTAGTGATGGTCAAATAATAAGATATGATGAAAAATCAAATTTTCGAAAGGAAAATAATAACTTCCCCTATGAGAAGTTACGTAGCACTGTGCGGAGACGAAAATCAAAATCTTGAGCACCTGCTAAAATGCATGGTGAAGAAAAGTAGTTAATTTTCGTTCCCACTGTCAGTTGTAGTGAAATATGCGGGTCTTTTCAACTTATAGCTTTTAAAACTTTTTTTAATTTTTTTTTTTTTGTGTTTTTGGTATTTGCGAGAAACTATAGACGAACTGGGCAAAATTTTATCAGATTCAGTTCCAGGACATCAAAATACCCAAATGTGAAAAAATTAAATTTTTTCGAAAAAGTTGTTTAAAACATCTACATCCACATCTCCGCATCCGCTTTATCAATTTACAAAATACTACTCAAAGCATTTTAAGTCTATTTAGAGCCAATACGAAGTTTGTGCAAGTTTATGCATCGCGCAAATATCATAAAGTTTATGTACAAAAATAAACGAGGATATTTACGGAATTATTAATATTCTCATGCTGTCAAGCCACATTGTTCCGAATGCGTGTATTTTTTTCTTTTTTTTTTGACAAACCAAAGATGGTCACATGTACCGCTGCCATTGTGGTGGTGGTGAGTATTTCTGTGGCTATAAAAAGATTTTGAACAAAAGATTTTTTTTTATTTTCTTTTTTTTTTTGTTGTGACATGGAAACAACTGCAATGGACGGGCGAAAAAAAAACAAATAAGAATGAAACAAAAATACGAAAATAGAAAACAATTGTGTTGTTATGAGCTCCCACACACACACACACACACACACACAAGCAAACAAACAATCAAACACAAAAATATGAAAAATATGAGAAATACTTCAACGAATAGGAGGGGGATGAGCCACTAAATTACAAAAGATTTAGCCTTAAATCTTTAAAAATATGCATTTGTCAAACTTGGGAACCTCCTCTCATTTCGCATTCAGTGGCACAACGTTGATGTTGCCAACGAACTGGCAGACGAGAGCGACAGCGGCAACAACAGATTGCCCAGTGCTTTGCATGCTGCAATATTGTTGTCTCCACGATGGCAGTAGAGGCGACGGTGGCGTCGAGCATTGGCGCCCTGCATCTGCACTCTTGTGTGTATATATGTATACACACACATACAAAAAAATCAACGCTGTGTCCATCAATGACGTTGCAGACGACCAAGACTCCAAGGAACAACAACAAAATGGCTCAAAAACGACTGCACAGAAAAAAAGTACAACATACAAAAGCACTGCAGACGGGAAATGCCATACAAAATGGCATACACAATGCGAACGCGAGTTTGTACTTCTAGTTCTGGTTTGGGTCGCTCTCTCTCTGTGTGTACTCTGGGTTGCGCCAGGATATTCTATTGTAAGCAATGAAAAGAAACCTCGGGTCAGCTAAGTGCATCAGGAAGAAAGGATTTGCTAGAATTGAAAATGGGGGGCAAAACAAAGATGGAAAACACAAATAGAAAAGCAAGCAAAATGCATTGCGGATGCAAGGCGCATTATGAATGAAGACAGGGTGGATGCCTCAGCGGAAGCATAGAGTTTGTTCCACTGTCCGTCCCTAAGGGGGATTTGAGTTTTTTGTTTTCTTTTTTTCTTTTTATTTTCTTACTTCTAAATAAATTAAATACGAAATCAGACTAAAGGAAATACATTGAATTAAATATTGAGAAACAGGCAATAGATGCTTGAGGAGGAAAACTTTTCTTCTTCTTTACATTCACTTGCAAGAACAAATTTCTTCGTACTACATCCAAAGTAAAAGCAATAGCTGCCAGGGCAGGGCTTTCCGCTCAACTTTCTTCTTCTTGAATGGCTTAGTTCTTTTATGATGAAAACAAATTAAAATTTCAGAAAATTCGTCTTTATCAGCCTAAAAGTATACTTTAAAAAATTACACCGCAGCCGGGTCCGCGAAAATTTTATGTTTTCAAACGTTTGCTATCAAAAGCAAATGAATGACATAAGACAAGCGAGACATGAACCACCACCAAACACAACACCACTAACAAAATGTCAAGCCAAACACATTCCGTGCCTAAAAGCCCACCACCGAAAAAAATGTAATAAACTTCTTTACACTTTAAAATTGTAACAACAACATCGTCAGTATACGCCGCCTCAAAGGGCAGGGGGGAGTAAGTACGTAGCGCCAACAAACTGTCACTCAAAAGCGCTAATAAGTATGCAATGTTGAATATAAAAAAGCAGCCACCACACCTAATTCGATTTTGTGTGGCGTGTGAAGTACTCGTGGACCCACAAAAAAAATATTCATTTCAGTGTGATAACGAACATTTACATGAATAACTGTTAAGTGCAGAGAGGCGGAGAAAAGTGACAAAAACAAAATCCATTTTTTAAATGTTGCTAAGATTTTTTCCTTCTTCTTCGAAATTGTGTGGGTTGGGTGCGTGGAATAGAGTGGAGTGGAGTGGAGTGGAGGGGAGTCTAGAGAGCTTTTCCATTTCTTTGCTTTGGAAAATAGGAAAATGGAAAGCGAACGTAATGCGATTTCGTATGAATATTCTCTACTCTGAGAGACAAAAGACGCACAAATGTTGGATGGCAGGAAGTGTTTCGAAAATCTTTTAAATATTTAAATATAGCTTCTTAGTAATAGCTTTTTTCTAGAACTGTAGTACTTTCATAGAGGATAAAAATATTTTTTAGCGAAATCAGCAAGCAGAAATTATATCATTTTAAGTAAAAGGCCCTACAGTTTCGTGCCAGTTCCGAACGGCAAGTGAAGTTTTTCACGGAAAATTGTACTCCTTTAAATTGGCCGGAAAAATCTGCACTGGGAGATTGGGGCAAATTAGGGAATTGCGAATATGTAATACTCAATGAGAAGCCGTGTTATTTTGGCACTGCCTTAGGTTTTTTCCATTGTTGAAAAGTTACATGCAATCAAATGGAAATAACCTTAATTATTACTCCCTGCTGCATTTAATGTTGAAAATACACGAAGTTGTTGAAATTTGTGATCGGTACATCGACCTGAAATACTTTAGCAAATCGATTTCATACTTTGAAAGAAACCGAAAGGGTTTTTTTAACCCGCAGATATGGTAACACTGCTTGGGTGGGGAATATGCTTGGCAACCAAGTTGATTGTGGATCATATGGTATTTGCTTTAAAAGATTCACAAATGTGAGAGAAATACGTATTTTCTAACTTGTGGGCGGTAAAAGTGGGCGTGTCAAAACCTATCCTATGTCGTGAGTCGTGACCCCTAGAACACATATATAAATTTTGGTGAGAATCGGGGCTGTAGTTTTCGCGTCTACTGGTGACAAACATACACGTCTCTTTTATATATATAGATATGAACTACTCTCCGAGCTACTGCCACTAACATTCCAAATTTACAGTTTTAATTTTAGTATCAAGTTTCGTAAATTTAAAAAGAGATTAGGAAATTACGTCCGCATTATTGGATCTGATGTACAGTAATTTGTCTGTGGACATAAAAAGTAAAGTCGAAGTTGTCGGATTTGGACGATCTTAGGCTTGTTTTAAAGATAAAAAGGTACTAAAAAAAAGTTACCAAGCATTAAGAAATTAAATCATGTTTGTGTATGTTACAGCACCTGAAAGTCAACCAAATGGTTGCCAAAATTATGCTTATATTAGCGACTGTTTGGGAAATTATTTGTCATAAATACACTTTTTGCTGGAATGACCTGAGTATAAGTGTTTTAAAACGCTAATAGATAGTACCATTTTTGGTTTTTTAGAATTAAAATGTTACATTTTCTTATAGTAAAATCCAAATATTTGTAAAACCAAAAAAATACAAAATTATGAATAAGCAAAAAAAAAAAAATAAAAAACTCGTAAAAGTTCGTGCAATTTTATTTCACGATCCTTTACTATGCACCTAAACTAAATCGATTTCAATCGATTCTTTAAAAAAAATGGTTTTCCAAAAGTGTGTTTTAGACTCATTTTTGCTCATCAGATTTTAAAAAACATATTGTTCAAGATACGTTTTTTTTGTAATTATCGTGATTGAATTTTTGTTTACAGACGCAATTTCTGCCTGCAAGTAATTTCCGACAAATTTGTAAAGAGTAACGGGGGGTTTTTTTTGGCACATAGGGTAGAAGGGGAAGGATTCGCCACTGGGGCGCATATGCCACCCCCACTTTTTTTTAAAACTAATAACTTTCTGCCCCAATCGTGATCACGTCAAAACGTGTTGGTTTGTTTTTAGGGGTGCTGCGAACATTTTTTTGGTTAAGTAAATTTGGTGATAATAAATTTAGTGTTTGCATTAGGATATTAATACTTTGTGGTATTATTGCCTTGATATTAATGCATGGAATAAAAGCTCGATTAAATTTCTTTAAAGTAAAAATATGAAAAAAGAATTTGTGTGAGTGAGAACACCTGGGGCACATTCGCCGAATCGCGCCTGGGGCACATACGTCGGTATATTTGGTATAACAAAACCGACCAAACAAATTTTAAAGAAGAGAAAAAGAAGAATCAATGATTTAAGCTCATCAATTAGTTTAGAAAAATCGTTTGGAAAGTTGCATTTAGCTCGGAAGTCATTTACTATTTGTTTTTACATTTTGTGAAAAATGTTTCCTAAAATTAAGGCATTTGTGTAATGTTTTATTTTAGCTCTGATATTCAATATTCAAGTAGTGGAGAGCTTTCAGATATATGCTTTCAGACGTTTAAATATTAAAGTTAATATATGTAAATTTTATAAAAAATTTGTATTAAAAAAACGTGGCAAATGCGCCCCCTTCTACCAGTTTTCGACTTTTTTTCTCTCGTTGCAGAATATTAGATTTTATTGACATTTTTAAAATAATTTTTTTCCAAACAGAAGTAAATGCAAAAAAAGTTTATTTCTTTACTCAATTGACCATTTCATTCCGAAAAATTGTACTCCCAATATGAGTACAATCTATTAAGACATACAGATTTTCCAGGAGAAATCTAAATAGCGACGAACCTCAAAATCCATTATATTTCATTCAACATCGCGATAGACGCATACAGCGACCAAGTCTAAATTGTCGAGAATAGCTATTCTGGCACGCAGGTTGTTTTCCGAAGAAAAAATATTCCTTTTACTGGACAGCCACGATCATCAAAATTTTCGCATGTCAGCAAGCCTAAAGACAAACTCACGGTAGAGTGGTTCCAGAATGTGTCCAAGGTGACGGTTTAGTAAACAATGTTAGATCTGAACCCATTAGGTTTCTATTTAGAGATATATATTTGGTCTAATAGTGGGCCGATTCCGAAAGCTCTTGACACAAATATTGGAAGAAATGCGTCAAGAAATTGCGAAAATGCGAAAAGGAAAAGGAAAAGGGGGCACAATTTGAACTAATTCATAGTTTATTATTGCTATAATGTTGTGAATCAAAAACAAACAAAAATATTTAAATACATTGATTATTTTTTTTTATTGACATTGTATTTACCAGGCAGTTCATATTGGCCACCCTGTATAAAAAATCGTTGTAAACATCGCATTTCGCATTTTTGCAATTTATCAAAAAATCTGACTTGATGGCGAAAAACCGAGAACGCCATTGTGTTTAGAATGGTCCATTTATATACTAAAACTATACATAGAATACAGATGCAGTCAACACTTCCAAATATGTTCGCCTGTGTAATTCATTTGTAAAGTTCTGTTCTTGTCTATGGAACTAAGAAGGATGCATAAAGACTCAAAATTGTTCAATTAATAATTCTAATATCCTTAAATTTAACCGATCCTTCCCCCCGCCCTTTTGAGAAATGGTACCAATATCAAATGTGATATGCTCTCAGAAGTTCTGTTCAGCCTTTGAAACCAAAATAACCGAGTTCAGACAATTGCAGAACAACAACACAAATTGTACTTCTACACAAAGTCAAAATCGACACTTGAGCATGTGTCGACAGAATTTTTCCCAAAACCGCAAACACACAAAGACCTACAATGGCAATGACAAAATGCATGTAAGTGTCGATTCTATGTCGAATACGAGATGTGTCATTTTTAGACACACTCACACACACCCACACACACTCACACACACAGGGAAAGAAATATCACTCATGCAAAGTATACGAACGAAATTCAAATCTAGACAATTGTACTTGATTTAACTTGGAAGCGGCCGTAGGAAAATGCAATGCATTGCCTTTTACGTGATGCCAAAGTGGGTGTCGTATGACTGTGAAGTGGTTGCCATGCTGCTGTGTGTGAGTGTGTGATTCATTAGTACAATTATTTCCACACACAAACCCACGCACACATTCACACAAGCCGACGTGGTATCATTGTAATTTTCTCAGACACAATTTCCATTGTTAGTTTCACACAAAATCATTGTTACAATTTGAAATTGCATTTTTTTCACTCTACTACTAGCACACATCTGCCGCTTCCGTTTCGTTTTCGTGTGTGTAATGCAAGGCGCTTGTGAAATTTATTCTTCAATGATTTTAATATTTACACATGCGTGCTTGTGCGTGAGTCTGCCTGTGTTAGTTGAGTGGTAATGAGCTTCTGTAATTGAAAATTGCTGGTTGGTTGCCTCTTACAATTTTATTAAATTTTTTTATTATGTTAGATTTGTAATTGAATTCACAGAAAGGAAAAAATTATGTGATTATGCCAAAGGAATGTTCATACAAACTTTCGTGTTTCTTTTTTCAATAATACGTTTCTTACATTTACATACTAAAAAAATTGCTACTGTTTCCTCTCAAAAATTTACCATGCACCTTTTATTCACCAAATATTTCGGCTCGTTCGGAAGCGGTGCTGTTTTAAATCGTTCTTGAGCACTTTTTACGAGTCTTTTGTTATACGAAGTAGAAAATTAAAAATTCAATATTGTTAGAGATAGCTCAAACTGCTAAACGAGTACTCCAAGACTAGTCCGATTGCCTACAAATTGGGTATTAAATCGTAAAAAAGTTAAAAATTTAATTTTTAATTTTTTCATAAATTTTTAAGCTTATTAATTTTTTCATTAACATTCGTTAAATTTATTTCGTTAGCAACAAAATATAAAATTACACAACCCAACAAGATTTTGCTCCATAAACCAAACTTAACTTTTCTTAAAGAATGTTTAACTCTGAACAAGTTGACGTTCACAGAATTTTTCCATCACATCAGGTTTTTGAGGAATTCAGGATCAAAAAATGGCAGATTTCGAAATAATAATTAAACTATTACGAGATTTTGGATTTTTCTTCAAAGTTTCTGTTATGTAGTCGTTTAGTGTTATGATTATCCTTTAAAATGAGCTATAGGTTGTAAATTTGCTATGTCAATTTCCAAAGATATATATACCTTTGAAAAAAGTACTAATATTTTTTAGTATATAGTTTTTTCTTTAGACCCTAATATAAAAAAACTGGACGAGGTAGAGCAGTTCTGTGGACACCATCTTGTCAAGCATCCCAAATCCTTTAAGAAGCAATAGGTCTGATCTTTGCAGTATGTAAAATTATATAGACTTGAATCTTGTTCAGCATCAAAATATCTTTAAAAATCAATAGGTTTGCTTATTGGAGTACCAAGTTCCTATTTCAATGTAACTTAGAGAATAAATTATAGTTCAAAAAAATTAATGGTACTAAACTAAACCGTTCATATATTAAAAAGAAAAAATCGTATAGCTTGTTTTAAAGGTAAATGGGAGCACTATACGATGACATAAACAGATTTGCTTAAAAAAGATTAGCCTTTTTTTTGATGAATTCTTGAAGTTTGCCAATTTGGCCATTTTTTGACTATTTGATCGTGAATTCCTCAAAAACCTGACGTCCTCAGAATTCTGAGAACGCCATCTTGTTCAGAGGTAAAAACTCTTTATGAAAAGTTAGATTTGGCTTATGGAGTCTCAAAACGTTGAAATTTGGCAGGGTATTGTTATCGAAGTAAGTACAATAAACAACAATTTTTTATTTTAATTTTTTCTAAGTGTTATTTTTTGCTATCGAAGAGGAGAAATTAAATGCGAAGTCTACTGACTGTAAACATCACATTCGCTACATTTAAAACTGCCTTAATGAATTGAATGTGTATATGTTTTTGAAAATTCGCATTTTTACAAAAATTTTATAATATAATTTCTGCTATTCTTATCAAATAAATATATGAGAATAAATAAAAAGCTACAAACACTTAATTTCTCAATAATATTTCAATATTTAACGAAATAACTTGAACAAAGTTAGCTTGTCGATTAACAATTTAACGAAGCTAATTTCTTGATAAACGATTTCACTAAAAATGTTCCCATACAAAACTGTATTTTTGGAGATTTTTCAAAAAATTGGTACTACATTGACATTTTTGGTACAATATATGCGAAGATATCAGATTAATAATAAACTTATTTTAAATTTTTTTTTCTGAAATATTTTTGTTGTTTAAGGTTTGTTTCCAACTCTAAAGTGCTTGTCAAACTTCATTTCGAAAAAAACTAAGAATTTTTGTACCATTTTTTATCGAAATGCGACACGGCCACTCTGTGCCCTCTTCAGAAATTTGGAATTGTTTCCAATTTCTTTAGAAAAGTTGACATTATCAGCTGTCAAATTTAGATCACTAACCAAAATAGAAAGCAAAAGGAAATGAAGAACATCGGAAAATATCCAAAAGGTAATGCAAATGCGCGATGCAAATTTTTGCTTTGTCATTTGTAAAAAAATGCTGATCTAATACAATTTTGCAGCATAAGAAACTTGACAAAAATTTTCCTTGAGTCGTTTCTTTAGAGCTGGAAACGAAGCTCAACGTTTCATTTATGTAACGTTAAAAGTAACTTCATTTAGTGTAATTTTAGGTTTTATTATTAAAACTTCTTTGTTAAAAGCTTTATGAATTAAAGTATGCTTATATATATTAAACTTGTTTACGTTTTTGAATATTAATAACTTTTTTGTTCATATCGATACCTAAAGAACAACCATACATTTTTTCAAAACTCTAGTAATTCAAAAACAAGTTTTCAAATTGGTATATTTTGTATGGGAATGGGTTTTCATTTCCTTATTTTCAATTACTTTCATCACGATTCCTACAAACCACTATCGCCTATCTGATGCAGCTTCTTCTTAGGAATCCAAAAATGACAAAAACTCGATTTTCTTGAAAATATACATAGTATGGTTGTGCTTTAAGGTATCGATATTACAAACTATTTTTAATTATAAAATTTGGACATTGAAGGGTTGGTACTTTTTCGACAGATTTGGTACTACTTTGTTTGCCTTTTTGTACAAAATGGAACAACCCAAATATCATCCCTGGTTCAGCTTACAACCAACAATTTTGAATTGCTAGACATAAGGCTCTTCAATTTGTAAAATAAGTTGAAAGTGAGGTTGTTCGTACTTGTTTCCAAACCTTACCAGAATAGTGTTTGACCAAAACCAAAACCGCTTGGCCATCTTTTAGTATGAAATATCTTTTATTATATACAATGGCAATCAATAATAAAAAAAAAATAAAAACCGACTATTATGACCCTTTCTAATACTCGGTAGGAACCACCATCGGTCTTGGTTTGGCCTAAACCAGCGTTTTGGTGGCAACAAAAACCAGAATGTGACAATATTTCCAATTGATAGTTCACTAATTTCGTATCGTTCACGTATTTGCAAAATGGTAACCTGAAGCTAACAAAGTAATTATTGAGCTATAGACATCACTTTATGCAAGCTTTTTTTTATCAAAAAGTATATGGTAAGGGCCAGTTTCACAGCGAGTAAAATGCACTTTAAATGCCCAAAGTTGGCAATTTAAAGATTATTTTCTATGGGAAAATGTGTCTTGTGAATAGCAATCTTACTTAAATGGTAACTGTCAAACTGACCCTAACTAACGAAATCACTGAACTTTTGTCAATCACTTAAACTTTTCTCAATTAATGTTTTTTTGATCCCTCAAAATCAACTCCCATTTGCATTTAACTTATTTTCGTTTCTGGTTGGACGTAAACAATTTTTCACTGAGGAATATTTTCTAAAACAAGCCATATCCACTTAAAAATTCGATTACTATTATGTAAACTGAATTGTCGTTCAATTTCTCTATCACAATTGCGTCTTTGGAGCAAGGAATCAATTGAATTTGACTTCGCCTGAAACACTCATCATCTGCTATCTAATTGATGTGAGCACTTCAATGTAAATTAAATTTTTATTACATGTTCAATGACAATATGCCCAGCTTTATTAGCTAATCAAATGGTAATCTTAAAATGTTGATTAATTCATAAATCAATACGTTGGAGCTCAAGCCAACCCATTGTTACTGCAGCAATGTGTATGCAGCAACACTTGAGTTTCAATTTAGTGTGGCGATTATACGCTTCATTCATTCAATAATTGACAACAATTTGCAAATGAAGTCCGAGAACAAAAGCACACACACACGCACACACAAGCACACCTAAAAACCAACTTTACCCACAAGCCAAATATTTACATACACAAAATACAGAATATAAAATATACAGACGGAGAGACGGACGGACGAGCATGAAGGGAAAGCATGAACAGAAGAGCAAAATATAAAAACGAAAAAAAGGACTCGCACGCTAAGCACATTTCAGCAACAAATAATAAACACAAAACAAGAGGAAAAACACAAAAGCTGAGACGAGCAGAGGTATGAAGGAAGGGACGAACAGAGGAATAGACGGACAGTTGCAAAGGCAGACTTACAGTCAGACGAGCACGCAGTGAGGTTAGCAAACGGACAGACAGTCGAGGGAGACAATTGGTGGTGAGGCTGCTGTGCTGTTGCTACCGCTGTTCTCAAAAGGATATACGTTATGGAAAAAGGAAACGAAAATAATAATAATAAAAAATGAAAATGAGTATGAGTATGAAAACGGGAATTGAAGATGCACACACACACACAAACGAACGATGAAAAGGAAATAAGGAAATAAGGAAAAATATGAAAACATCCAAAAACAGGCACACACACACACAACCATATATACATATAAACACCAAAAAAAAGATATACTCTAATGGCATGCCAAATGCAGATCGAAACCGAGCTCCGACAGCCACCACCACACACAGCAGAAAATATGAAAAATTAAAAAAAAAACCCAAGAAAAAAGTCGAAGAGGAATAAGGAAATGTTAGTCCGAGAAATATATTTTATTTAAAAAAAAGTATAGCATACTTTGGGGCGTGCAATACTAGACATTTCATTTGCCGCTAGTAAAATTCAAAAACAAATTGCTTGCATACTTTTAGGTGTACGAAAAATTTCAAATCCATTCAATGCTTACATTTAATTGAAGAGCATCTCATTAAAGAGCGTTTATATTGTTTTCAGTGTCAGCAGTGCTGAAGGGCTTCGGCGAGAAACTATTTTAAAACTTTTGCCCCACCACACACACACACGTTTATTATTTATAGGTTAACCCGCACCCGATCAAACCGCACGCGTTCCGTTTGCCCGACCGTATACAAGCGACGCAACCGTCTAACCACTACGAACGCATATCGTCTGCTCGAAGAACTTGAGCCGGAGCAGGTTCTGCTTCTGCTGCCGAGCCTCAGTGGTTGACACAAATTACAAAATACACAGCGAAGGAGGAAACGTAACGTCGTAACCAAATGAATTTCGACACCGACGAGACAGTCACAAAACTCACGCCTGCGATTATTTGTTTCTTGCGAAGTGCTTAGAGTAAAAAAATTCCAAAGCGGAGCATACTTTTAGGCCCTGCTCAGTTGTGCAGTTCGATGAGCGACCAACAAATGTTCATTTCTCGCGTTGTTTATATGGGAAAATAGGCTTAGAAGAAAACAAATGGAAAGTATGGATTGCCTGGTGTCTGTACTTTTCCCCCAAAACCGACTGCCGTTTATGCACTTTTTTACAGGCTTTTACTGCTCGCAATTTCACACATTTTACTGGCCCACTCTTTTCGCTTGTGTTCGTCGCTTCTGTTACATTCGCTCATGTATTCGACGGTGTGCAGAAGAAGGCTGGCTGGAAAAAAAATCAGTTGCTTCACCCCAAACCAAAAACAACGATTCAAAATGAAATTTTTCCAAGTGGCTCAGGGAATTTTCGGTTTCGTTCTATTGTAAATATTACACGTTGTTGTTTTATATTCTTCCTCTTCTTCTTCTTCTTCTTATTAAATTTTCGTTTGGTTTTTCATCTTCTTTATTTTTTTTTTCAAAAAACTTTCACTTGCAATTTCTGCCTCTACTAAGAACTGAATTTTATTCACTCTTCTTTATATATTTTTTTTTTCGTACACGATTTTTGCTTTGGCACACACCCTTTTTTCTCTATAATTTCAAATATTGTGTGAATTTTTAGCACATTTTTTCCATTTACTACAAAAGAATTTTCATTTCATTTATTTGCTTTCCCCATTACAATTAAAAAAATTCCTCAGAAAAAACACACAAAATTTTCACGCAGCAACGTTTTTCCAAAGCGTTTTCTTCAACCCGCGGGCTCTGAGGCAACTACTGCCAACTTGCGTACGGAGCACATTCGATTTCATGGCACAGCGCTGTGCTGTGAAAATTCGACGAAGCCGTGTGCAGCTTTCGAGTGAGTGCGCCACAGCGACACAGTGCTACAAAGATGCACAGAAACGCGCCCAAAGAGCCGATGTGCGGAGAGTGTGCGTGTGTGTGTGTGTGTGTGTGTGCGGCAATGGCCGGATGCTGTGTGCTCTGCGCTGTCTACGGACAATGTTCCGGAGTGGTTGTGCGCATTCACTTTTGCGGTAGGCAATAATCTGTAAATGGGAAAATAGTAAGGCAACGGCAACATTTTCGGTCCTTACTCTTTGGAGAAATTCATTTAACGGCTGAAGGAGAGATTCTCTGTTTATTTGTTGCCACTTTTTGTTTTTCATATCTTTTTTTTTTTCTTTTGCATACTTCAGTCTCCACTAGCACTGAGTACAAGTACTTTAAGTGTATGTGAATGTAGCTGTGTGTGTGTGTGTGTATTTGAGTGGGGGAGTTTTTTCCCATCTAGCCATAGGTGGGCTAAGGCTGCTGTGTCGCTATGCTGCCTGCTGCGATGAACTGTGTTTTTCGTTTGTTTTATGTGTTTTCGGGGCATCCTTTTTGTGGCACTCTTTTTCGGTTTGCTTTTCACTTTGTTTTGTGCGTTTAGGGAATTTCGCTTCATTCGGTGCTTCTGCTGCTGTTGCTACTGTTGGGAAGTAATTTAGGTTAAAAATGTGGATTAACGCCCTTTTCCGAGAGGACGTAGAGAAATTTTTTGGGAGACATTCATGTCGTTTTTTTTCCCTGCTTGCTTTTTGTTTGTTTTTGTATAAAATGTAGAAAAGAAATAACAAGGGAATGTACAAAGCAAACACAACACAAAAAAGTATTTTTTTTCTGTAAGGAAAAACTTGTTTAAGGCAACAGAAAATGTATTGAGCTGGAGTGTAGATTTTGAAAAAACTGAAAATGGAATTCTGCAATTATCATGGAAGCAATTGTCACGCAATTGTAGACTGCATACTCGTCAGACAAATTGTACTTACATTTTTGTAGTTCCCATCCACATTTTTTAATTAGCCTCCATTCATCTTGTAGCCTTCAGCAAACCTCCAAAAATTTCTGTGGTTGGTTAAGCTACCACCGATTTCAAGTCCTCGAAGACCATAATCTTGAAATCAACTCTAACTTCATCTACTTCTCATGGTCTCTCGGCCATCCACTGCTTCTTGTATTGAATTGGTATTATTGGTATGGTTTTTGTGTGGCAGTTAGTCTTCCAGCATTATAGTCTTTCCATTAAAAATCTAGCACATGTAGATCTGCCCTCAAACTTAGAAAGAGTTTCATGAAATCACTTCGGTGTGATAGGATGTCGAGATGCCACTTCAATAGCCAATAGCTTCGCAAATAATTCCATTCACTAGGACCATGGTCGGCTCCCCGTTCCGTTCTCCAGTTAGTACTGTGTCAAATCCCGTCAACAGTAAAGCTTCTGGCAGCCACTTTATTGGCCAACATCAATATGAAGCTGTTATCGATCGGCCTTTCTAGGGTTCGCCAAATCTGTTATACTAATCTCTACTTATATAAAATTCTTCGTGAATATGTATGTATGTATGTTTGTGGGGTTGTTCCCTTATAACTCAAGAACTACTTCACCGATTTTAATGAAACGCATATCAAAACGTAGGTATTTGCCTCGACATAGGCTATATGATATTACTTACTTTGGGAGTTCGATGTAGGCGCGGCAAATTATATTCAAAAATGCTATAATTCATGTAGTGTTTAAACGATTCCGCTGAAATTTTTTACTCTTTGGGTGATAAATGGGCAGAGCGCTGACCCTGAAAATTATCGGTCCGCCCACTGCCACGCCCTAAAATGTTTAAAGCGCTGTAAAGCTTAAATTTTGGATTTGGTGCGGGGTGGTGAATTTGCAGAGGGTTAACTTAACAGCACTTATATTGAACTTTTATAAATTTTAATTGTAGAAAATCAAGTAAATGTTTGGAAAAGAAAATCGATACAAAAATGGCGGAGTTAAAAAATTGTATATGAGTGCACCCCGAAAAAAAACATTTTTTTTTTGTCCTAACTCCTGATCTTGGAGGTATATTGGATGCCATAATATTTAGTTTTCCCAGTACCTACAACCTATGCATGGTCCCGAGCCGAGTGTATTTCTAGACCCTCATTTTGTGACACAGTGTAGTCATCGTCATCATAATGCGATCGAATGTCTCAATGAATTACAGGAATGATGGGCTGACCTTCTTGGAATGCTGATAAAATGCGTTATGTTGAGAAAGCTTTAGAAAATATACTCAATGGGTTACACCACGGTAGGTGGTAATCTTCGAAAGATACTAGTATTACGAACTGCTCAGCAAGTATGTTTCGCGGTGCGGCTAAGCTCACTCCTAGCGGCACAACCATTTGAGGCATTCCTTTGCATGGTGACTCGATTTGTATGTACAATGCTTTTTCTAACTAAGTAACCATAAAATCGAAAAAATAAATGAGTTTTTGTCTAGTCCAATTGAGGCATTGAGAAGCAACATACAAATTGAAACTATTTCTTTTTGTATAGTGATATGCCAGATTTTAGTCCACTTGCAGTCACAACTCCTAAGCTGCTTTAGTTTGATATCAAATTGATTGGAAATATTCAAAATTTCACGATCGCTTATCAATACAGTCAAAAATTAGTTTCATTAAAGGAGTCTCTCTTATATTTTCTCTTTCATCTTCGTGCTTTGGGGTTTGCCATAATTTTTCGTTCATCAAATTTCCTACTCTTTGAAGTATTTTTCGAAAAAACAAAGCAAAAATAAACTCTCACATACAACTCTCCGCGCGCCACTCAAAAGTACAACAATATACATAAATCGTACCACGAAAAAAGGGCGTATTACGTTACATTCTTGTTGATGTATCAAAAACATCCTATCTCCAAGAGAGACGCTCAGAAGGCTCACAGTAAAAGTGAAATGTACGCTCCCTTTGTAGAGTTTCGTGGCGCTGCCAAAACTGAATTTGTCCGCTACACTTTTGGGTGTTCTCTACACTTTACGGCACACAAATGCCAACAAACCCACTTACACACCCCACTGCTCTCTAGCAAAAAGGGCCCAGCTAATAATTTACATACTGGGCGTGGATTTCGGGGTTTTTCGCACGAAAATTCCGGCATCGACAGCGGAATACCAGCGAAATTCTCCGGACAGGACTTTCATCTTCTTCAATGTTTTGCCACAAAGTTTCGGTTTCGATTGGAGTCTTGTTTTGACCATTTGTTCGTTTCATTGTTTTGTTTGCTGGCCTGTTTCCTGGCTTGTTTCGCTTCGTTTCGTTTCGTTGTCCGTTGTGCCCCTCACGTCGTATGAATGAACTTCATTTGACGTGAATTACTTTGCATGGGAGTGTGTGTATGTGTATGTGTGCCTTTGATGTGGGTGTGCGTTTGCCTTCCTCGGAGCATGTGTGCAAATGAATTCGATGTGAATTGCAATTTTATGCGTGTGTGTGAGCCAACGTCATTCACTTTCAGTCAGGAGCAATACTTGTCCATGCTTGTGTGTGTATGTAGGCGGATGATGTGAGGTTTGTCTGTGGGAGACTCTTTGGCCCGACGAGATTACTGTTGCTGTTGTTGGTATTTTTTTTTGCTTGGTTGTTGTTGTCGAGGCCTGCTGTGCGTGTAATTGATAATGTGCTCAAGTGTGTGGTTTTGATACGTTTTTCCCGTAGCTTAAGCACAGTAACACTGTTGTAAGGCAAAAGGATCCAGGGCGGTGGGTGGCCTTGCATTAGGGATTGAAACTTATTTCTCATCCAGTTTGCCACATGATAACCAACGAAATTTGCATGGAAATTGCGGTTAATGATTTTTTCGTTCGCGTTTGAGCAAGCCATAAACAAGTGACGTGTTGTTGCAGTAGTAGTTGTTGTGGTTGATAAATTTGATTTAAGCCATAAGTGGGTGCATGACAAAGAATTTGCTCTAGCCGAAATATCTTACTCTATTCTGTTCGTACTTAGGAAAGGATTTTAGTTGGAAAAGAAACTTAAATTAAACTGCGAATAAATTTAAACTTTTTTTTCCTTTTGAAAAGATTGTCGGAGGTAATAAATTGTTGAAACTCAAATCGTTTTTTGGTTTTTGAATTTATTAAAAAATTCAAATCATGAAATTAGCACATACCGTTTTTTTCCATTTGAAAATATGTGTATAAAGGTTCATAATGCCTTCAGAACATCCGAATCTCCGACTATATCCTGAAATTTGGAAAGAATTCAGGGCAAGAGATGATCCTAAAATCTTCAATTTTGTAATAAAACGTTACATACCGCCTTCATCCATCCATCCCTTCTACGGAAAAGTTTGTGCATTAATTGTGAAGTTTCTTCCCTAAGTACATGACCTTTCTACCCCAATCGTGATCACGGCAAAACGTGTTGTTTGTTTTTGGGGGTGCTGCAAACATTGTTTTGGGTAAGTAAATGTGGTGATAATATATTCAGTTTTTGAATTTGGAAATTTATACTTTGTGGTATTATTGCATTGATATTAATGCATGCACTCAAAGAATTTTTTCGTTCGTAAGAAACGAAAAATAGACACATTTCGTTAGTTTTTTCGTTTGCGACCAATGTTTAAGTAACGAAAAAAAAATTTCAGATTCGAACGCCGGACGTAAGGTTTATAAGTTACGCACATACACGCTGTGCCACTGAGCTACTTTCGTTCTGGTCGATAAAAACAAAGCTTATATCGAATTCGTTTAAACGTTTATTAGAAATTAGTTTTTATTTTGCAGAAATTTAAAAACGTTTCCAATAAAAGTAAAATGCAAAACTTTTATTGGAAACGTTTTTAAATTGTTGCAAATTTGTTTATTATTTGCGACAAAACGACTTATTTTGTTTGTTTTTTCGTTTAAGTTTGTATTCAAAAGTAGTATATTTGCAGCAAACGTTCTCCAAACATAATAATTCTTTGAGTGTGGAATAAAAGCTCGACTTGATTAAATTTTTTTAAAGTAAAAATACGGAAAACAAGAGAAAATCAATTTTTAAACATTTCCAATCGAAAAAAGCTATAAACTAGAGAGTGGACTATCTTCGGCTATACCGAAGTTGAAATACCCCCACACAGTAGGAAGAAGTACCTCGAACATATAAAAATGTGGTCTCAAGACCCTATTTTGAGCCAATTATAGGTGATTTTGGAGCCCGGACCATGTCCAAAATCCATTTCTAAAAATTTCCAATTAAATCCACAAAAAAAAAAAAAATTGGTCTCAAGACCCCATTTAGACCCTTATATATGTGGCTTCGGAACCTCGGACCATGTCAAAAATACCTTTCTAAACATTTCCAATCGAATACAACAATAAAAAATTTTTACCTTTTTTTTCGGTGTATGGGAGCCACGCCCAGTTTTTGTCCGATTTGGCTGATTCTCGAACTTGATCTCAGTATTCACGAGAAAAACATGTACCCAAAGTTTCAAGTCGATATCTCCAAAACTGCGACCGCTATCGTGCGGACGGACAGACGGACAGATGGACAGACGGACAGACAGACGGACATCGCTAAATCGACTCAGGAGGTGATACTGATCAAGAATATATATACTTTTCCATACCGGACACGCCTCCTTATGGGCGCTACAAACGTTGTGACAAAGTGAGTATACCCTGCCACAGTGAGTGTGGGGGTATAAAAAGACTGGGAAAAGGTTGACCTTTTTTTTCGTTATATGGGAGCCACACCCACTTTTTGTCCGATTTGGCTGATTCTCGTACAAAGTTTCAAGTCGATGTCTCCAAAACTGCGACCGCTATCGTGCGGACAGACAGACGGGCATGGCTAAATCGACTCCGGCGGTGATGCTGATGAAAAATATATATACTTTCTCATACCAGACACGCCTCCTTATGGGCGTTACAAAAGTTAGTATACCCTGCCACAGTGTGTGTGGGGTATAAATATTTTGTGTGTACACGGAGGGAAATGCTTGCTGAAATCATGCGTTATAGGAATCAATTAAGTAAAAATTAGTCACGATATTGATCCATTAATTAGATGTCAATAATCAAGAATTCTTAATCATAAGAACTGTTAAAAGTGAAATTCATAGTTTGTGATTTGTGTTTGCTTGTTTTGTTCCACTTAAAGATGAATTATGATTTTCCCTTTTGACATAATCAATGACAAGATGGAATAAATTGTGCAAACAAAAATCATAAATTATGATTAAAAATTCATAATTTTATGCTTAAGTGAGAATAAATGAATCATTCGTAATAATAGTTTGAGCACATATTTCCAATTAAATAAATTAAAATTTTTTTTGCATTTTGAGTGTCAGGCTGTTTTTAGTATATAATTTTATTGTATGCAATGAAAAGATCACTTGAACAAGCAAACAGGAAAGTAGCAACATGAAAAAAGGAAACAGTCCAAGCATGGCTTGAGTCGTATAGCTATTTCAAAATTTGCCAGATTTATCATCAGCGACTCATTTTAGTTGACTGCCAATTATGTTATTTTCAAACGTACTATATATACTTTCACATATGCGGACGATTACTAGAGAATTGCAGACTTTTCTTTGCAATGAATGTCAAATTATAAATGTTTGACATTACATTAACAAATCTCAGACGCTTTCACTAGCCCCTCCCACGTGTGTTTCAGTTTAGCATTTGAAAGAACAACAATAATAGCATTCCGTTAATTTATTTCATGTGCTCCTGTTACAAGTTGCCATCCCAATAACCTTTTGTTATTGTAATACATTTTACTTGTTTGTTTTTTTATTTACTAATTTTTTACTTAATTATTTATTTAATTTTACTTTTTTATTTGCCAACTTGCTTAGAATAATTTGTAATAACTTTTTCACAAATTCAGTTTTCCCGGAATTCGAACCGACATCATCCTCTCCAGTCCGGACGCCTAACCAATTCGGCTACCCTGGCATTATTGTAAAAGCGTTTAAATGTATTGTATATTGCTCAGCAATTCATGACAATCAACCCAGTTACTCATAATTCATGATAACACGTGCGGTTTCATGACCTAGTTAATCATCAATTATTCTTCAAGAATAATAAAATAAATCACGAAATTCATAAACCCTTATCATAATGTATTCACAATCCATATGCATAGTTTATGTACGAATATGCATAATTTGTGACTAATATTCACAATTATTGATTATAGTAAGTGGCACTTACGTCATTGTATTTAATAAAACAAAACCGACCAAAAAAATGTTTAAGAAGAGAAAATGAAGAAATTATGATTTAAGATCATCAATTATTTTAGAAAAATCGTTTTGAAAGTTGCATTAATCTCGGATCTCATTTACAAATTCTTTTATATTTTGCGAACAAATTTTCCGAAAAATGTAATTAGGCCAATTAATTAATGTTTTAAAATTAATAAATATAAGTTTCGAAACGTGAAAGAATTTGTAGGAAGCGATTTTTAAAAAATCATTAAAAAAAACATAGCGAATGCTCCTCTCAGACCCTACAATAATTCGCCCATTTTTCTGTAATTTTTCTTTAATAATTTGATATTTCATCGATATTTTTTCCATAATTTCCACTTCATTCCATTTTATCTTATTTCGGCCCGTTATCATTGTGAATAAAAATATAAAAAAACTCTCCTTTCGCAGCGACCTAAACGAAGAATAGAGTGGAAAGCAAACTGCAATAACCCGTAAGCACAAACTATGTCAATGCAATCAAACGGAGATCTGTAAGCATTGGATTAAATATTGAAAAAAGCTTAATTCCGAAAATTAAGATTTTTACCTTTCGAAATTTAAAAGAAAAGTATACCATTCGCTTCTTAGGCACAAATAGATGTTTTAAAAAAAATTTTTTGAAAATCGGTTGACTTGTTTTTTTACCTACCCATTACAAAGAAATGTACGTTTTAATTTTGTAGATAGTAAGGATGTGCTTTAACAAAACAATGCATTCAGCATGGCGTCCAGAACGGAAGTGATGAGAAATATTTTTCGACAAAAATGCAGTAATCCAGTGGTGACCTCTGACCTTGAAAAGCACGCTTATTATAGCTTATCCAGATAAAACCCTTTAGCGTATTTATATGACAAATCTTAAATTAAAATACAAATTTACACGACCCCAAATTGGAATGGGAATTTTTAAAATAAGCAGCAACAACTTCAAAATAAGTTCGTTCCATTTTGTAATGAAATTTTCCAGTTCACAGAGAGGTTCGTACTTGTTCCCCAGATTTCTAACTTCCCAGACTTTCATGAACGTTTCTGCTAGAGGTGGATATTTTGGAATTTAGGGTATTTTTTTTCTGAGATTACTGTAATAAAAAAAAGGTTTTAAAAAATCTGGTTTGCATTTTTTATTTTTCAATTCACTCCATCCAATCAATTGTTTGGTCAGTGGATATGCATTTGTTCCAAGTACACTCCTCACAAAGGGTAGCGCAATATCCTTCCTGCTACCTGCTATAAAATTAAACAACGTAAAAAACCACACAAACTCAACAATTGCAGTTCACCTTCACACGCCTCAACACACCGCCACCCGTTTCACATCCTAAGCACCATTAACGAGTTAAACTTTGATATCCTTCACCTGCACAACCGTTCATAATCACCAACACAGGCACACATGCGCTCAGCACTTCGGCACTCAAATGAACTTGCATGTAAGCAGGAGCAGCAAAAGCACACAAAATATGATCGCAACAAGCTCAAAGCATTTCGACTAACCAACAAAACCACAACAAACATATGAACAGCGTGTCAAGCACACACCCACACGAGTACGAACAATTGCACACACACCCACACAGAGAGGAACAGAGGAACAGACACCACACCGATTCCCCACGATACAGGGCAACCACAAGGATATGTTAACATTAATGGGGGGGAAAAAACTGTGAAGGTGGACATTTAAAATTTCCCAAAGGCACTACCACAGTAAGGGCGATGTGTCGGTCAATGTGTATGAGTGTGTGTGTGTGTGTTTGCGTGCTCATTTGGCGCTTAAAAATTATAGCCACATGCGAATAGGGTCAAACTTCCTTGCACCAAACTACCAGTCATCAGTACCTACTTACCACCAATGCCAGCACCAGCAACTCCAACGCCTCTGGCCACAACAACAACAACAACAGCAACACTAGTGCTATTGGCGATAGAACGTTCGCGTTCTGCCTAAATTAAGCAACATTTCGTTCCATTTGCTAGTTTATGGCGTGCGCACAGGACACACTCGCACACCGACTTGTGTCTTGGTCATTTTGTAGCGAAAACTTTCGAGCAGCAACAGCAATTTTCAGTTGCATGCAATTCGCTCCTACAAAAAAACCAAAAAAAAAACTAACGGATTTAAAGGATACTGTGCTGTGCTGTGCTTTGTGCACTCATCATCAAGAAGTAATCTGATGCGCATCGGATCTCCCCTGCTTGGTCTGGCTTTAAATTTCATTCTGTGTTTGCGTCTGTGAGTGTGTTATTATGTTTGTAAATGTGCCACTGGATTTGTGGCACCGTACACGTTTATGAGTGTTGTCTGTTGCTTTCCGTGCGTTATTTCATATATATTTTGCAACAACAACGAATCAACAACCATCAACAGTTACTTGTTATAATTTATTCGACGATAGCAATTTCTTTCGATTGCAGGCCAACCATTGTTTTGGTTGCACTCACATTAGTGGCACGAACAAGTTTAGAAAATAATGAAAAATTATTTTATGAAATGTCGGCAATCAAAAGTGGAAGTAAATTTTTGGCTGCATTGCCGTCCCTAAGTCAATCGCGTTTCGCTTCCACATAAGTTAGGGAATTGAAATTTTTTTCTCAATTCGAATTCCGGTAACAATGCATGAGGGGGCTGAGGTGGATTTGAACCTAAAACATAGTATGTTTTGCTATTAATTCAAGCAGCAATGATGAAAGTAAATACAATTTCAAGTCCTTAGGGATGAGTGTGGTGGTAGATTGGTGGGGATAGTAGTACCTCCTTCAACAAAAAATTAAATTACTTCTTTATTCTTAAAAAATTTCAGCGAAATCATTTGAATATGACCCGAGTTACAGAGCTTCAAAAATTTTAAGGCGTGGCAGTAGGCGTACTGAAAATTTTCAGAATCAACATGTTACCAATTCATTACCCAAAACCTCATATACAATTTCAACAATATCGATTAAACACTGCATGTATTACAGCATTTTAGAAAAATATTTGCCACTCCCACTTTGAACCGCCATAGTTAATGAAATAGTCAACGAAATTACCTACATTTTGATATAAGTTTCATTAAAATCGGTCAAGTATTTCTTGAGTTATAAGGGAACATACATACAAACCTACAAACAAACTCACAAAGAATTTTATATAAGTGAGGATTTTGTTAAATAATATTGCAGTTAAAAGACAAGTAAAAGGACATATTCCATCTAATATTTAGTTCAATTTCTCCTCCTCGATTTTATGAGGTAGATGCATGTTGTCTTTCATAAAAAAGAAATTAAAAGTCTCCAAAATCGACCCTCCAGAAAAGGTGCCCAGCTACTGGCACCCATTTACAATTCGCTGTAAAAAATCAAAAATGAAGCATAAACACTAGTTGATTAATTTTGATGAATTACCATTTGAACTGACCATTTGAACTAACCATTTGAACTGAAAAAAATCATTTGTGAAATTTTATTATCAAAATAAATGGAAATATGTGAAAAAATGGGTTAAAATTATGTTTCGCTGTCTTCAGCTTTCCCCTCATATTCATAACCGCAGTTTTTGCAAGTGAAATAGCTCCTTTGCATGTTGGCACATTTTAAGTGAACAGCACGATGTTTGCACGATGTTGTGTCAAGGGTGCCAGTAGGTGGGCACTTTTGCTTTTCCAACAGAATCCCAGATTCCTCATCCCCATTTCACAATAATGTTCACGATTTTCGATTTCTTAAATTCGTTGAATGCAGATTTTAATAAACTTTTTATTTCTTAAAAAAAAATCTATAGAACAAGAAAAAACCACAAACTAAAGTTAAATTTAAAAAAATTAAAAAAAAAATTTTTATTTTTAAATCGATTCATTGTTACTTTGTGACATTAAATCGTAGATGGACAAGTATTATATGGTTGTAAAGGTGATTCTTTCCTCTTTCTATATCATGAAAATCGATATAAAAAGTGCACCTCCAAAACACAGTTGTTTTGTCGTAACTCCTGATTTTGGAGGTGTATTGGATATTCGTAGTATGCCATTATATTTAGTTTTCCAATACCTATGCCTGGTCCCTAGCCTAGTGCTTTTTCACTGTGACACAGTGTTATTGATATTAGATCAGTCTCGATTTTACTTCGCATTTTTTACTTTTTAAAGACTTTGCGACTACAGCAAGACGTGCATACAACTAAATGATTCACAAAAAGTTAACAGTTAATGAGATGACACTTTGACACTAAGCACATTGCCGCTGTATAGCCACGAACGTAACAACTGATGGGTGCCAGTAACTGGGCAATGCCAGTAGGTGGGCACCCTCCCCTACTCATTATAATATTCATGCAAATTTGTTCACAATTTAAAAGTAAAATGGTTAAACCTAAAATCAATTTCGACCATATTGTTTGGTATATTTTTTCGATCGATATTCGACCAAAAGCTGCAGTTGCGGACTTACATTTGTAATTTCTTTGTAGAAAATACAATTTTTGACCCACTCAACTCACATTTCATTTATATTTTAATAAACAAATATTAAGATTAAGAAAATGAACACAGGAACAGAAGGCAATAGCAGAACGGCCAACCTACATTCATCCAATGTGCTTCAACTATATTAAAAACTAAAAATTATTAAATTTTTGCCATTTTAGCTTAATGCGAAGCCTTAAAAATGCAACACTGCAATTTATGATAATCATGTAGGTTAGTGCGCTAGTAGCAGAAAAGACCGAAGGGAAAGTAGGATGATTTTACGTAGCTGTTGTTGTAACAACAGTTCATGATCAACTTGTACACACAACTGCGCTAAAAATATTTCTGTTAATAAATTTTAGCCAAATAATATACATATGTATGTATTGGGTGAAGCGAAGCTGTTGTATATGCAATTTATGGCACAAAAGACTTTTGACGGAGAAAAATTCAAAATAAAAGTTGAAAAAAAAACAAACCAAAAATGGCACAAAATTTTCAAATTCTTTTACATTTTCCACACACGCACACACACTCAAACACTCATTGCAACACATGCACACACACACACACACTGACATTCATTCCTCCATATGAGCTTCTTCGTGCTAACGAACGTCCTTCTCGCACAAAAAGCATTTCAGTGGGTTGTCGAAGGCAGTATAGGGCCGGCTTGCAGGTGAGGCTAGTACGGAGTACAGTCAGTGTTGCGTTGCTGAGGAAAGCAAGAGTTGCCATATCCTTGTTAAGAATTTTTCCACGTAAAAGCAAGAGTTACGCGCTTGCGTTTTTTTTCTTGTTGTTTGTTTTTGGCACAAATGTTAAACTCAACCTAAAAGTATGCAGCGAAAAAAAACAAACCACAAACTTCATTGCAAGCAGTCCGAGGGTGGGAGGTTTTTTTTCGTGGAGTGAAACACAAAGGTAGTGGCGTTGTGTGTTAGCGGTAAGCTCTCCACTATTCAGGTGGAAAAGTGCATTTTCCGCGTGCGGCGTTCTTTCGGTACTTTCTGTTTGTGTTTTTCGGCTGCAGGCCTTCGTGGTGCCTGTGCTCCATGTGCACTTGAAACAATTTTGCCGCAAACAAACAATTTTTTAGGATTGAAAAAAATTATTTTTTTTTTTTAAATGCAATTTCTTTGCAAACAAAAAGATCAATTCTTTTTTGTAGAGAGCATTTTTTTTTACTTTTTTGCATTCACTGAATTTTAAATTATTTTTTACGCACTCATCACAAGCCGTCTCATAAAATTACTAGAGCACAACGGATCAAACATTTTAGAGAGAAAAAACGTGTTTTCGTTGTGTTTTGAGTGACTTTTTACTACTTCAAATGCGTGCGAAATGGCATTTTCTGTACACTTTCTATAGCGATTGATTGAAAGGCTGCTCAGGCTTCGACGTCGTTATTTTAAATTGGTTGAAAATGAAATGACAATGAAACTGGTACAAAATGGAAATATCACTGACAAGTGAAAAATTGTGAAAAGACGATTTCTGAGTATAATTTTTGGAAAACAAACTTGGAAATATTCAATACTCTGCACACGTGAGTACGATACGGTCTTAGAATATATTTTAATATTTTTATCGATACATTTTTTCGATAGTTATCGAAGATTATTCGATTTTTTATCGTGAATTTATAATTTTTTTATCGATAATTTCCATTTCTACTTCTTTTCCGATGTATTTCAAAATATTGTACCAATTCCATTTTGTTCCAGTCCAATTCCATTTCATTCCAGTTTCATTCCCATTTTGTTTACGGCGTTATTTTCAGCCAAATAAAAAATCCGAGTCCAAATCGGTTCCGTTTTTCCCAAGATAAACGAAAACGCTTACCATATTGTATGCGAGGTAGGCGTGGTTCTAATGCGATGTTCCCCATTTTAAGAACTGTCGATTTAGCCATGTCCGTCTGTCCGTATGTCTGTCATCACAATAGCGGTCGCAATTTCGGAGATATCGACTTGAAACTTTGGGTACAAATTCTTCTCCTCCAAACTCCGATCAAGTTCGAGAATCAGCCCAATCGGACAAAAAGTAGGCGGGGCTGCCATACAAGACGACAAATAGCGAATTTTTGTATTGCTGTATTCGATTGGAAATGTTTAGAAACGGTTTTTTGACATAGTCGGAGGTTCCAAACTTACATATAAATAGGTCAAAATAGGGTCTTGAGACCAAATATTTTTTTTTGGAGGATTCGATTGGAATTTTTAAAAACGGATTTTGGACAAGGCCGGAGGTTTTAAAACCACATATAAATGGGGCAAAATATCATCCTGGGAACTAAATTTTTTCGAGGTACTTCCGAATGGCACTTATTGTGTGGGGGTATTTCAGCTTCGGCATAGCCCCCCACCCCTCCACTCCCTTTAAACCCATTTTGAACTCAACTTAAACTGACGCGTACATATTATGAACTGCAACGCCCTCTTTCAAAATCAAAAATCCTGATAGAGCATCTCTAGTTATTTTTTCACAGAATTTTTATGTTGAAAAGCTTCTTAGGTCCAATAAGGCTGTCCAGACGTAATGATTTCATCTGTATGGTAGAAATGGCAGAATTCGCCTAAGATTTAAAAAAAATTAACCAGTCATTGTTTCTTACAAACGTTTTTTACAGTTCGAAACTTACATTTATTAACTTTAATATTTTAACGTCTGAAAGCAAATATCTAAAATCTTTCCACTACTTTTTCAACTAATTTCAAAAAGAGCCAACACGGCCAAACTGTCATACCCATGGGGTAGAATCTTTTTCGGTAAACATAATATTTTATTTAAGCATTGAATATCAAAAGCATTAATAAATGCCTTAATTAAATAAATGCCTTTGTTACTTTTTTAGTAAAAATTTGTAAATGAGAGCCGAGTTAAATGTTTTCAAACGAGTTCTCTAAATTAATTGATGAGCTCAAATCATAATTTCTTCCTTTTCTCTTCATTAACATTTTTTGGTCGGTTTTGTTATATCAAATACACTAACGTACGTGCCCCAGGTGCGATTCGGGGAAAGTGTCCCAGGTGTTCCCAATCGCACAAATTATTTTTTCATATTTTTACTTTTAAGAAATTGAATTAAGTCGAGTTTTTATTCCATGCATTATTATCAACGCAATAGTACCACAAAGTAACAATTTCCTAATGCAAAAACTAAATTTATTATAACCAAATTTACTTACTCAACGAAATTTTCGCAGTACCCCGAAAAACAAACAAACACGTTTTACCGATTGAGTAGAAAGGTCATATACTTTAAATTTCAAAGAGTTTTTAGTTTTTAAAAAAAAGTAGGGGTGGCATATGCGTTCCAATGGCGAATCCTCCCCCATCTACTTTAATTTTTCTATATATTTAAATTTTGTGAACTTGCCTGTGATTTTTTTTATACATAAGTAGCTTTTAGATTTACTTAACTAATTAATTTTTGGAAACAAAATTTCACTTTTAAAAATTTTAAAAATTTAAAAACTAAATAAAACAATGTCAAATTACTAAGAAGACTTTTACCTAATCAACTTTCACCAATTAGTTTAAACTTTAATTTTCTTTCCAGTATGTTTTTCCACTTGTCATCGCTTTCTTTTGAGTTTGCACTTTCTTTGTAAACAAAAAATGTCTTACCTTTGAAGTGAATTTTCCTCTGTGTGCGTTTGAGGCATTCGACAAATGTTGCAACCTTGGCAGTACTTGGTTGGAATTTCAAGTTAAGCTCAAATCTTTTAAAGATAAGCATGCCATAATTTGTGTTGTTGTGAGTTTCGTAAAATGTGCACATTTCTCCACTAGTTTATTAAAAATGGAAATAAAATATGAAATATTTACTTGGGAGCTAAAACGAAATGGAATTTTATAACATCATTTTTAATACGGAATTCTTTAAAATTTCTATTTTGACATCAATTAAAAAATGCAATTGGAATGATATTAGAGCAACTACAACCCTGAAGGCTTCTGCAGTCTGACTGCTGACATTTTTCAAATGTTGTAAACCCGTGCGTATGCCGTACGGTATTCTGCAGTATGATGTAAACGAATACATATATAAAAAATGTAGGTCTGACCTGGTAATGGTAATAGCTACTAGCTACTCCACCTTTTCAGTACATTTTTTTTTATATAATTTTTATTTTATTTTTTCCTACCCACATAGAAAACACTGTAATGGAACTCAACAGTAAAATAATGTTAAGTATGGCCACTGGCAGGAAGCTGGCATGCTTTTTAGTTTAGGTTAGTTTAGTTTGGTGCAGCAAACGCAGTTAGGCGAAGCACTTTCAATTTCAACTATGTGTACAGCAGAACTGGTATAGATGTGCGTCTATGTGTGTGTGTGAGTGTGTGTGTTTGTGCATTGCAATGTGTTGAGGCAGGTGCATGCTTAGTTGACGTTAATGCTTCATTAAAAAATAATGCTTAGTGCGAATGCAATTTATGATAAATAAACAATAACACAAATAAAACAGAAAATAGGTCAATATGTTCCGGTTTAAACTCGGAAGGCGGTTAGGCACCAGATTTATTGACAGAAAGTCTCTCTATGATAGGTTAAATGTGAAAGATATACACATCGTTAGCACAGTGTTCCTTTTAGCTGATTGAGGGTGGCGAATTTGTTCCAGTTATGTGACATTTCTGAAATAGTTGCTATCGTTGATCCTTTACCTCTCATAGTTATTATAATTTCCTTATTCAGAAACTTTTAGCCTTTTTCGAAAGCCTAAACAGAACAGAACCAGTCCATTTCGTGCAAACACATATCCTGTCTACTATACATTCCAAAATGGAGCCCAACAAGCATTCATTAACAAACATGATAGTGCGAATTGTGCGGAAACCGGCATGTGACAAATTTGTGTGATAACCGAGATGCTTTCGAATTGTTGAAAGTATATATAGTTGTTTTAAGCAATAGTGTTGTACCAGGAAAGCTCACTGCTGAGTTCCATAGTGGGACTACCTGCTATCACTAAAATTTGTTGTTGTATAAAAATCGCAGTCCTAATTTGATTTAAGCTGCACTTGAGCTTGAACCCGACTATACCAAAGTTATTACACTGTGCGACAAAACACCACTTTTATTATCTGGCATGAGGTTTTTCAAGTGGAATGGATGGAATAGATCCCAAATAACAATGTAAATTCGGGGTTTGGCTGTGTTAGCGAAATTAAGAACATTTTTAACTTTAAAGCTTAGAGATCCTTAAAGGTAACAAAAAAAAACCAAAAACTTTGATGGAGTTGTTCGATTTCAGTGATTAAGAGCTTGTTGGAAAGGTAATAAACCGTGGAATGTACGAAAATATTGAAACTACATTTTTTAACACTAGGACAAGCTTTAAAATTATTTTTTTTTTTAATTTCAGAATTTTTTTATGCAACTGAAAAAAACGTGAAGCGGACGTGAGACTTTTAATGTTCTGTGTGTTTCTAAGTGCAAAATTTCAAACCAATAACTGCATTTTGCAAATAAAAAAAATGTTTTAATATATATCGGAGGTAATTAATTTAGTTTATTTTAACTGAATCTTCATGAGTTTAATGTCAGAAAATATGACATTTTATGACTTTTTTTCATAAAAAAACAAACCTAATTTAATAGATCCCTACACCCCCCATGAGGTTCATATTGACTTTGGTTTGTAACTCGAAGAAGGAGCATCACCTCCTGAGTTGATTAGCCATATCCTTCTGTCCGTCCTTGTAAATACGATTGCAGGCGCTAGAAGAAAGCTCAAGGGCACAAATTTTTGGGTTTATAATTTTTTCGCCCCCGAAGGAGTTGGTATTGAAAATGGGCGGAAACTCTCGACTGCCACGCCTACCTCCCATATAAGTGAAAATCGTATTTTGTAAAATATGTAACCTAATTCCGCTGAAATAGTTCCAAACTTGGTATATTGGGGGTTTTGGAGTCACTGATTCCGAATTTGATGTCGAAATTCCAAAGTGCAAGACGCCGAATACAATATGGCGGCCGAAATTTTAAGATTTCATCGAAATAGTATGAAATTTTGTCGAAATAGTATGAAATTTTGAAGGAAAAAAATAGTGAAATCAAATGAAAAGGTATTTAAATCAAATATAAACGTATTTGATAGTGCTCCTAAGCTGTTTTTATTTAAATGAAATATGCGCGTATTTAAAATGGTATTAAATATGGAAATATTAGAATTAAATATAAAAATATTAGATTTTTTATGATATGCCAAAAAAATTTATTTTTTTGCACTTTTTTTAAGTTATTTATTTTTTGTTTTATTTAATTTTTTTATTTGCCAATTCCCTTAGAATCATTTGTAACAACTTTTCCACAAATTCAGTTTTGCCGGAATTTGAACCGGGAACCTCTGGAGTTTGGAGTGCGCTCTAACCGACTCGACTATTTCCGGCATTATTCACGAGCGTCTAAATGTTTGTATATTGCTCAGCAAGTCTTATAAACTTAAGTTTTCAAATCTAAAAATAGAAATTTCAATTGCTCAGCAAGCGTTGATTTTTTTTCTTCTGAAAATGGAAACTGAAGTTTTCGAATCTAAAAAAAAAATCACAAAAAAGCGTTGTTTATTTGATAGATCAGTGTACTTCTTATTTGCGATTTGCAGAGGTCGTAGGTTCAAGACTGGCTGGCGGCAATGAAGTTTGTTATTTATAGAAAACATTTAAATACGCGCGTATTGAATTTCTATATGAGATACTTAGGGAATTCACAAGGGTCTCTATTGTCGTATTGTCGTATCATCGTGTTTGAAAAAATACAATTGTTGTGAGCACACCCATTGCAGAAAAAAATCTAGTACTGTCATTTCAAAGAGGAAGAGAAAAAGAGCGCGAAAAAATTGTATTGCAAATGTTCAACCTAACCTAAATTCGTTCGCCACGGGATGCGTGCCACCATTTGCGGAGGTGCTGATGCGGCCCAAATCAAGGATCGGAAGAAATATTGCGGTACACCTGTGCATCGATTCAATATTTTCAACAAGTCGCGCACGTTTAATGCATTCAAAATGCTTCCGGAAACCCCTGGACCAGGCATTCGTCTGCACGGTGGTGCAAGTGGCCATCTGACCAAAGTTGATAGTCGGAAGAGTTTTGGTTTCCTCCACGAGCTTAGTTGCAATATTTTCGCCAAGTCGTGCAAGTTTTATGCATTAAAAACAGTTCCTAAAAGAAATTTTAACAATTCCCTCCAATTACTTTTCAAATAAGAAGAAGAATCAATACAAGAGTCATAGAAACACAGGTTGCAAAGTTGTATTATCTTTTTTTTTTTGTATGGAAAACAGCAATAACATTTTCACAACTATCGTATTTTTTCACGACAATACAACAATACAACCGATACGAGACCCTTGTGAATTCCCTAACTGATTTCCAAATATTAAAATATTCAAATCACATTTAAATAAAAAATATTTAATTCTACTATGCGTTTGTTCGCTTAGTGTACAGGGGGTTTTTTGAATGTACCTTCCAGGGACGTAACCAAAGAGGGGGTTTGCCGAACCCGCCCGAAATATATGAACACAATACGTCGATTTTAGAATAAATCCTTTTTTCATAAACTCCCGTTCGGGTTTTTTCCAAATTTTTTTATTTTTTTCGTCTACTTTTTTATGAAAAATTAAAAAATTTAATTTGAAAAAAGCGATCTGTTGTTGATTTTAATTTGGTTTGCATTTTCTAGTTTTTTTCTACAGTATAAGTAAAAAATTAAATTTATGAAAAACACAAACGAAATTTTTTCCTGGCTACGTCCCTTTTACTTTTAATTGCATCACTTTCCATACAATAACGAATATTGTTTTAATAAAAAAAATATATCCACGTCTGCCAAATTCCCAAATGTAATAAACTCCATTATCATAGCATACTTTTTTTTCGCTTATGGTATACTATTGCCTATTAATTTTTTTAGAAACTTAACTTTACATTATAAAGTTATTCCAATTTATTAATATTAAATATTGGATTTCTTTGAGAACTCACTCTTCGCTGTCATACAAAGTTTTATTCCAAACCACGTGAATACAAACCACGTGAAGTATGTCAGCAGAAAAATAAATCCTTTATTAAATGGACTCTTTGAGCTTAAGCCTAACGATTTCTTCACATAACTACAACACAAATAAAATTAATTTGCAGTTTTCCGAAAGAATTCTTTGCACCTTTAAACAAAATAATAACAAAAAACAAAGTCTTTCCGCTTCACTTCTCATGACCATGGTGAAAAACATAGCAGATTTCTTTCCCAAAACAGTCCAAACAAATTTAGTTGAAAAAAAAATTAAAATTAAAAGAAGCGATAATCGTCCGTTTTATGAAAGCTTTTAGTGAAATTCTTGATACAAAAAATAAATCTATAAAAAATACACAGGAAAAAAAGCAAACTCAATGGCATAATTTAGATGTTATCGCCCAAAGCAAGCAAGCATCGCACGGCATTTTCCTACCGGAGTACAGAGAGAGCGAGCGCCTGCAGTGCCTACAGTGTGCCTAACGTTAAAGCCTCATTCGCCAAAAATAAAAGGATAAACTGCATTTTTATACCTACAGTATATATCTCGGGCAAACACTTGATGCCGCACGACAGGACACTGCCGAAACTTATTCAAGTCACACCCTGACATCTTTTTTACCGGCCGAGCAGCCATAATCCACATTTACGTCGTCGTTGACGTTGTCGGTGTCGGCGTACGTATGCTTGCATGTGTTTTTAGTATAAGTGAGTAGCATTGTCGGATGTGCAGGTGAGTTTTTCGTCTTCTTCTTTTTTTTTTTTGGTGCCATGCCATGCCACGCCATGTCCTTGTTAATATTTGTGTGAATGTGGGTGGATGTCATCAACAGCGCATCGGCAGTAAAGTAAAGTGGTTGCAGCTGCTGCTGCAACGGCAACATTTCCAAAAACATCCTCAATAGCATTTTTAAAATGGCACCTTCCTTCCTTTCTTCCTTCCAACGAGCTTGCCATCCGTTTAAGGATAACGTGTGCAAGGACTATGCAACTCCCTATGCACCTCAGCTTTTAGCGCTCCACTCAACTGCATATACTTTGAAATGTTCTTCTATGTGCTAAATTGTGTTGTTGCTGCAATATTTTTTTTCATTGCATCTGCAACACCAACAACAACAGCAACAGCAGCGGCAACAAAATCATCTTCCGCTTCGTGCCGCTCATAAGCACCTTTAATCTTTTTATGCTTTTAATGAGCGAGATAGGGCGCCCGAAAATCCTCGATATTATTGCAAATATATTTTTATCGTTAGTGCACAGAGACATTTTTTTACGGTTTCCGCTATAAAAGATTTACAAAAAATACCATTAATCAGGTGGAAAGTAAAAGAATATGATTTTTCAGCAAAAAAAAAAGTATTTTTCTTGAATTTAAGTCGAAATATCATAAAAGAGTATTTTCCATGATCATACATGAGTGTCTTCTCCAATCATGCATTAATCCCTTTTATGATATTTGAACTTAAGTTCAAAGAAAAAATGTATTTTCTTCTTTTTCTGAAAAAATATGATGTCGTACACTGCGTATGAGTAATAAAAAAATCAAGCTAGCCCAACCACCAATTCCTGTTTTTAATCTAGAGGGTAGGCAGAAAAATGTATCCAATTGGAATGAAATGTTTTAGAATTCCTACTATCCAATTATATAAACATTGTTCCTTTCATAATATACACTCAAAGAATTAATGTGTTTTGAGCAAATTCGCTTTAAATGCAAAAATTAAACGAAATAAAACTAGTAAAAAAAACTAGTAGCTTCGGTCATGCGACTACGATATATGTTAGTAATTTTATAGAAAATTTCGATATTTTCTTGAAATTTTTCGATTGTTTTTCGATAATTTCTATTTCATTCCCGATTCATTTCACAATTTTGTTCCAATTCCATTTTGTTTTAGTTTTATTCCCATTTCGTTCCCGACATCATTTCCAATCAAATACAAGAAACGGCGTCTAAATCGGTTAAGTATTTCTCAAGATAAAGGAAAATAGTACAAATTTAGCGGCCATTTTGTATCGGAGGTATGAGGATATTAAATGGATAATTTTTTTAAATTTTATCGATTTTTTGTCGAAATTTTTTTGATATTTTATCGATCATTTTTCGATAATTTATTGATATTTTATCGATAAATTTTTAGTATTTATCGATCATTTCAATTCCCTGATCCATTTAAAAATTTAGTTCCAATTCCATTTGGTTTCGGTTCAATTCCATTTAGTTCCAGTTTCATTCCCATTTCGTTCCGGACCTCATTTCCAACCAAATGCAAAAAACCGCGTCCAAATCGATTCAGTATTTCCATTTTGCATGGGAAGTAGGCGTGGTTCTTATCAGATATTGTCCATTTTCATTACCATCCAACCATTCGCCAAAAAAAGAGGAATGCCAAAATTGGAGTCGATATACAACAAGTATCGTGCGAAATGACATACAAACGGACAGACAGACAGACGGACATGGCCTAATCGATTCTGGAGGTGATGCCGATCGAGAATATATATACTTTTCCATACCGGATACGCCTCCTTATTAGAGCCCGACCGAATAATCGGCTTCGGCCGAAAATGACAATCGGCTTCGGTTTTTCCGAAAAATGGCCGAAGTTTTGGCCGAAGCTTTTCAATTTTTTTCCTTTTTTTTGCGACACCGAAAACCAAAACTAATTTTTTACGATACGATTTTCTAGCCCACATCGCATCTAAACGGTCTTACTGATTTTCTTGAGACTTGAATGTAAAATTGTGTAATTGATGGAATTTCCAATGGGACATAAGAGGCCCACAAATCATCGAATATTGAGGGAATCTCGCCTCAAATTGCGTGGCACGGGGTTACAGCTGCCACAAAGTACATCCTTGCACATTTTCTGGGTGGATTACAGAATTTTAAATATAGATTTGGAAGCTTAATACTCGCCCTGATGTCTATGTTAAAAGGAGTCCTGGTAAACTGTATGAAATTTCAAATATAGGGGTAGGAGGCTCACGGAAGGATTCTACCTTTTAGAAATGTAGCCCAAATTGCTGCGCCAACATATATGAAAAGTAGTTCTTGTGCTGACATTTAAAGGTGGTTTTTACCATCAGCTAGAACATCCTTTGCCCATCACCTGACGCATTTGGGGAGTCCTTAAAAAACAGCTACTTAGATGGATTTATTCTTTGAAGAATTCTCTACCATTTCTTCTAAATTCCCATTATTTTAAGCTTTACTCCAAATTTTTAAAAGTGATTTTAAAAAAATCCAATTGTTCTTACATGGGATATATGGAATAATTTGAGGCTCCTGTTAGTTTTGACCTAGGAGGCCCAAATTTGTTTGTGAATTCTTTTGGTTACTTTTATTATTTGTTTAAATGAATTTTTAGTTCCTTAAAAAACTAAATGTGTATTTATATACTCGAATTTGAATGAAAATACACGAAAAACAAGATTTAAAGGGTTTTTATTTAAGTATCGGCCTCGGCTTCGGTATAGGTCTTTGGCGTCGGCCGAAGTAATAGGCTGCCAATTGACCTTCGGCATCGGCTTCGGCCTGAAAATGCTTATCGGTCGGGCTCTACTCCTTATGGGCTTTACAAAAACAATATAACCTCGGACACTAGTCCGATTTTCATTAGCCCACGATGGAGTTAAACAGGTGAGGCAAGTACGAATAATGCCCTCATTTCCATTGCTGTCATCTCCCTGATTTTCCTTGCCTTCGTTTTCAATGACGTTCTTTCCAATTCAAAAATCTGTTATCAGCGTTGCCTTTTATATTACAAAATACATAGTAATTTTTCAGTACATTTCCAATCAAATATGCCAAAAACGGTCACACTGAATCATTTGCAATTCCTATTTCAATTACGTACGACAGTGGGAAATCTGACGTCTGGCGGTGGCCGTGCCTTAGCCTGAAGCCGTTTAATGCAAACAATAGAATAAATTGAAGTGATTCAAAGTTCGTGTCGAGGAAAACCTGTTTTCGTTTCTCATAATAAATTTTCATTACCGACCAGATTTTTTGTTGAATTTTAGTCATTTTTTGCACACTTTCTTACCGTGTAATGTAGAGAGGCAAGTGATTGAAAGCTCACAGTTTCATTTGCGATTAAAATATGTACCGGAATACATCTTAATGCAAAGATTTTCCAAAATGATTAAGCAATACTTTCCTTCCCTTTTTGATTTTATCTACGCCACTACGGACTTGCCATCATCAACTTGCCAGTCAGTCACTTCGCCTCTAACATATAGCGGAGCCAAATTAATTATTTAAAGTGTCCTTTCTCCGCGTTGACAGTGATTTTAACGCATTGTTCCCAAAGGATCTGACCCAAAATGCGCTGCTGCTGCGAATGGTACGACAACGAGCAACAGCGAGCGTAAAATGGTAAAATGAATGTTGCCTCAGCGTTCACAGCGCTCACAGTTATTTAACACCTTGACACCTTCGGTGTGCCGTTGCCACATAGTAGCACACACACACAAAAGTAAATTACTACCAGCAGAAAAGAAGTAGTTAAAATTTTAAATTAATTTGGACAAAAAAAGGAGCCAACTGGGTGAAAACTACTTACAGTTAGATGTGACAGCACAAATTGCAGTCGAAGAAAATTTCAAAAATTTTCAATTTTGTGCCAACATTAATGCAACATTTTCTCCATGAATTTGGAAAACACACACACGTAGTGCAAATATCCATCAAGTTTTTATTTTCAATCTTAGCTTGGCATACAGTTCCTTTACTTTGCACAACACGCCGCGCTGTACTAAAAACAACATACGCCAAAGCTAGCCATGAAAGTATGCTTTGACAAATGGCAAAATAGGAATACAAAAAAAAAACAAATATATGAGGAATATATTTACACAAAAGAACTTCTCGCAACCTCAAAACAAAACAAAAAAAGGAAAAAATTAAAAAAAAAAAAACAATAAGAAAACCTCACACTAAAACACGCTGAAAATGCAACGGCAGAAATGAGCGCAACACAAACGCATTATTTGTGTGTGTTTGTTTATTTTGTAAAATTCGTTTGATGTTTTGCATGGAATAGCAGCTGCAGCATTAGTTGCATGATGCTTGTCACAGTTTATACAAAAAAAAAATAGCTTGTCCTCTCCTCCATGCTCCTCTTGCCTTTAATAGCAGTGCGACAATTTTACCGCAACATAATACCACCGCGTATACAATGTCACTAACAACTGTTTCAAAAGAATACTCATAAAAGTTAAACGTTGATTTTTCAAATTGCATCGATTTGCTTTCTGTATTCCAGAGTATTTTTTAACCATTGCACATTCAACCATTTCACGACGCAAAGTGGCCAAATGGTATTTATGGCATTAGCAAAAACTAATTTGGGACTCAATGCATTCGACTGATTGAATCGAGTGTGATAAAAACTACACTCAAAGAATTAATTTGTTTGGAGCACTATTTCTTCAAATATACTACTTTTGATTACCAACTAGAACAAAAAAACAAACAAAAAACATTTGCTCCAAATTAAGTCGTTTTGCCGCAAATAATAAATTTTTTTTTTATTAGAGCGTGATATTTATTGAATTGTCCAAATAATTTTTTAGATCTAACAATAATAATTCAAAAGGATTTCAAAAAAAAAATTTCACTTAATTCTATTTATAAATTGAGTTTTGCCCTTCGTCCATTGAGTTGGGCATGATATGTTTTCGTAGCTAATATAGGGGAATAAATTAGTTTCGCTTAAGGCGTGAGGGATTCAGCGGTCTTAGCAGCGGTTCTAGCTAGAATGTTTGTGTGAAACATGAGCTTCTGTTTGTACTTCGTGCTAAATTTCGGGATTTCGTCTTTTACTTCCAGTATATTAAGGTCTCTGTGAATGTTAGTGTTTTTTATATACCAAGCTCTGGCGATTTATCTCAGGATTTTAGATTGGACTCTCTGGAGTTTTTCCACGTTCGAGGGAGAGGCAGTATCCCAGAGCTCAATTCCATATGTCCATATGGGTTTTATTATACTTTTGTATATTTGGACTTTGTATGTGAGATTTAGCTAAGATGCCTTTGAGATTAGCCAATTTAGTTCCAATTGTTTTAGTTTAATCTGGGTGATTTTGCATTGAATGTGCTTATGCCATGTGAGTCGGCGATCGAGGTGCATTCCAAAATACCAAGATAATAAATAAATTTGCAATAATTAAAAAAATTTCCCAATAAAAGTATTGTATTGGAAACATACTTTTAAATTGCTGCAAACTAATCTCTTACTTATATAAAATTCTTTGTGAGTAGGTTTGTATGTATGTTTGTTCCCTTTTAACTCAAGAAATACTTGACCGATTTTAATGAAACACATACCCAAATGTAGGTAATTTCATTGATCTCATCATAGGCTATATGCCATTTCATTAAATTTAAGCGTTCGAGGTGGGCGTGGCAAATATTATTCTAAAATGCTATAATTTATGCAGTGTTTAACCGATTTCGCTGAAATTTTATATGTGGTTTTGGGTAATGAATTGGTAATATGTTGATTCTGAAAATTTGCGGTCCGCCCACTGCCACGCCTTAAAATTTTTAAAGCTCTGTAACTCGGGTCCTATTCAAGGGATTTCGGTGAAATTTTGGATTTGGCGCTGGGAGGTGAATGGGCAGAGGGATGACTTGCAAAATCTATTTTTATTTCACTTGCCTAAATAATACATATAACATTTCTACGTTAACATGAAATTACAAAATTATTGCGAGCGAAGCTGTGGGTATAAGCTTGTTTCTAATAAACGTTTACATTGTTAAAAACGAATTCCACATTAGCATTGTTTTTATCGACCGTTTAATCAATGTTGGTTGCAAACGAAGAAACAAACGAATGTATGTTTGTCTAATTTTTTCGTTTCTTACTAACGAAAAAATTCTTTGAGTGTAGTAAGAGAATTATCTCCGGTCTGACATGCGAGTACATTTCATTAATGTAGGAATTCTTAACTAGGCCATTTGTTGGGTAATTTTATCGAACATTTGTTGGTATTTGGTCGTTAGTTTATGAATATTTCATTGATAATTTTTCGATAGTTTTTCGATAATTTATCGATAATTTCCACTTTATGCCCTTTGAAATTTTTGTTCCAATACCATTTTGTTATGGTCAGATTCCATTTTGCAGATATCGCTGACGGCAAGTGCGGGATGGATGCTCCATAGGGCTATAAGTAAGATATGCTATTAGGACTTTTTTGATATTTTGACGTTTTGTACTGCCACAACGCGGTTGAAGTTGGGAAAATTGTGCAACATTTCAGTATACTGAAAGAAAAAACATGTTTTTAAAACATAGTTTTTTCTGCAATACATTTATGTTTTCATTTTTAAAACCAATGCTTTCAATTGCAATCGTCTGGCTCTTTCGTTAGTCGTTTGAAATTTATAATACTGTTGTTCTTTTCTATTTCATAAAATCATAGTATGTTTAAAAAAATCAAATTATAGTTTTAGGGCGTTTTTTTTTAAATTCAAAGTATGCTTTTTGTACAAAATATGTATATAAAATACATTTAGACTCTGTTAAATATAAATATAAATAAATAAAATCATTGCACACAAAAAAAAAAAAACAAAAGGTTCACATTTTAAAAAAAAAAAAATTTCACATTTTAAAAAAAAAAATTTACATTTTCGTTTTAAAATTTGTATCTGTACAAAGCTCTATTTTAAAAACAAAATCGTTAAATTTTAAAACATTTTCGTTTAATTTTAAAACATTTTCCTCTCAGTGTACATCGAAAAAAAATAATTAAATAAAAATGCGATTATAAATCACAAAAATACGAGAAAAACCCATAATTATCCATTTTGGGCGGTGGCCTTCCCGAGGACTAATAAATAAAAATAAATGCAAATAATCTTCGCAATGAAAAAATAGCGAAGTTCTTCGTTTTATCCAAGAGAAAATCTCGCTTGTGACACACCTGAAATTTTAAATTGACAACAGTTTAAAATTTAAACTTTAAATATTAGTTAGAATATAGCATTATAACCTTGAAGAACAATGCTAATATGCTTTAAGTGCAGATAAAATAAGATCATTGAATGTGTGATTTTCATTTTTAAATGAGTCGTTTTTAAAAAATTTTACAAAAAGTGTTGTGATATATATTGTTTCTGGAAATCCTAAAACATGCATGTGATCTTTCGCTTTATGAAATTGGATCTTCTATCTCAGTTAATCGTATTCCAACTTTAATTGTGGAGATTGTATAAACCCAATAAATTCTGCTACGGAGAAGTTTTGCGAACACTCTTGAAGGCAGCACCAAACTCGAGTCCGAACTCGAACCAGAACCCAAGTCAATTTGTTGTTTGAACTGGAAACCCATTTCCGGCAGAATTTTTCCGCTTTTTTTTTATCTTTCACTCATAAGTAATTTGTTCGTTGGTGTAGGAATTTGTTGTTGTTATCTTCTTTTTTTTTTGTACTACAAACGAAAATGTTTGAAAAACGTAACAGCTCAGCCAGCATCAGGCACCAACAACGAACAGGAGAAGTCTATAAAATACGCATCTCAGCTGCTGAGTAAACTGAAGGAGGAGCAGGGCAGGACATTTTCACATTTTCAAATTTCCACTTTGCCATCTTGTGAGAAGGGACAATGATGTGCTCTCGTATTGACTTAAAAATTCGAATTCAGAAACCCATTTCACTTCACACACACACACACACACACACACAGAACAAAATACCGGAAAAAAACCCGAACGAAAGGAAGGAAGGATATTTCAAAGGAGCAAAACCCGGAAACGAGCACCAAAACGGAGTTCGGAGGGCAGCAAATGGTTGGATTCAAAAATTGTGTCTTTTCTATTTTTAGTCTAAAATTAAATCAAAAATGAAATATTATTTCCACCAAAATGTTCTATACTTTACCAATGCACCAACATTCGCAACTGTTCACAATAAACGCTCATTTGAAGCGGAAACGGAAATAACAAATATGAAACAATAAATGCAAATTTCGGCTACGAAGCCAAATCAATTGACTTTCAATTCTATTTGCTCCCGCAAACACACACACACACACACGCACACAAGCTTGCCCGAGCGGAATGAGCAGAAATTATATTTGCACAACGGCAGCAGCACTGGCAACAACAACAGCAAAGGATACAGCAACTACATCAGGAGCGCCACAACCGACCGCGCATCAACAATAAAGTCAACAAGCAAAAATTGTCAAATAATTGCAAATCGAACCTGTCAACCAGAAGAGCGCCATATTTTCGAGACTCGTTTTCCAAAAAATATAAAAGGTCTCCCGGTCTCCCGGTCTCCGCCACTCTCTCCACGCAGCGCAACGCAATCAATTGAAAAATTTATGAGCTTTTTTACAGCATCACGTTTTGCAAATAAATTGTACTTTGGACGAAAAAAAAAGGACGCAGAAGAAAAAAACATTCCAAGTAAATACGGTTTATTTATGACTTTGTTAATTTCATTGAATCCATTTGTGTTAATCTTTTTCGCAAACACACACACAAGTAGTTGCGCTGGCATTTCTCGTCAGACTTGAAACGCCCTTCGGCAAAAGATTGTGCTGAATTTCGGGCTGCTCTCAAAACTCAAAGGCATTTTAAAGTATACCTGCAGGTAACTTCATCTGACAACCGAATGACACAAAGCACAAAATATTTGCTTTGTAAAATGTTTTTTTTTTTCGTAAATAAATACAAAAAGTAGACCACGACACGGAAAGAGCGCAGTTGTGACTTGGCTGGGTTAGTATTTTAAAAAAAAAACTCATTGAAATATATTTTCTTATTCATAACACTCGATAAATTCACTTTCAAAAAGGAAGAATACATTTTGAATGAAAGGAAGCATGTAAGTATGTACGTCTGCCTGTAATCTCACTGCAAGTCTCCTTGTCCCCTTATTAGATTTGAGTATTCGATAGCATTGTTAGTCCCGCACAAAACTAATTATGAATGTATGTTTTGTCGCATTGGCATTATCGCAAACACACACACGAATAGTAACTTTAGTCATGCTTCAAGGACTATTTGCATCTCAAAGAACGCAAAAAAAAAAACATACCCATCACAAGAAAACTCAAAGAAAGCATTTCAAAGGAAATACTTTAGCTTTGTCATTGCTGGGAATTGTGATTTGCTTAGAATTTAACAATATTTGCATTTGTCTATCAAGTACAGTGAAGGATATGCACCATTCGTATTCGTATGTTTGAATTTTTACTACTTTTTTGACCCCTCTCCATGCAATTAAATTACCAAAATGAAGTAATAGCCAGAGGAGTCGTTTAGTTTACAGTTCACCAAATCCACTATCAAAAGAGTGTCTAAAATATAGAAATATCCATTTTATTATAATTGGGCCCCGCTCTCACTCTCAATGAAATTTTTCCACTAACTCAAACAATGCAAACATTTTAACTTTGCTTCCAATGAAAAAGAATTGTAACTTGGAGGCGCAATATGTATCAGTACACTAGCCCAAGAATAATGTTGATTTTTCATTGGTGCCCCCTAATAAATTCTATTGGGTCGCAAAATTAAGTTCCCTAAAGTTGTATCCAAATCATATAACTACCCTGTTGAAATTGTTGAGTCAATTGACTGGAAGAGTGTAGTCCTACTTTTTTTGTAACTAGCTCGTAAACTTTTATAATAAATGGGTTTTAGACTGGTCCATTTGAAGTATTAATTCAGACCAATTGTCTAAATTTTTTATTGTGTGTCTTATATAAATACTCAAAATAAACTAAACTTTGGACTTGTTTCAGTACTGAAATTTGTTTACTCATTTATTTCGGAATAGTTGTGGGACTAATTTCAACTGGACCATTTTTAGATATTTTCCTTCGATCTAACTGTGGGCACACATTCAATTCAGTGCACAAGTAGGGATGGCCAAATGTGGAAAAAGAATCCATTGTTGCGACTAAAATTATTTTTAGATTCGATTTTAGGATGTCAAAATACTTAAAACAAAAATAAAAATTGCAAAAATCCAATGGGCTTTGAAACGCAATAATCGAAAAAAAGAACCGATTGTTTGAATAAATCGACTTGCAATAATCGGTTAGAAATAATCGACATTCGGAAAAAAATAATCGATTTTCGATTAATCGATCGAATGTTGGCCATCCCTATGCACAAGGAGACAATTGACCAATGATACGCAATGCTAATTGTAACCGATTTCCCATAGGGTAGAAACTTAAAAAATTGGACCGATTTAGCTGACATGAAAGTGACGGATCCAATACATCGGTCGAAATTCGTAAATCTCGTTTTATGTTTACCGAACTTGGTATAGGGAGGTTTTTGAGGTCCCTGATTTCGAATTTGATGTTAAAGCTTCCAAATTCAAAATGCCGGATCCAATATGGCGACCGAAACGATCGGGGAATACACGAGGTTCATGGGAATGTTACGGGAAGGTGTGCGGGAGAGTTCCATGTAAGGTACTTTCCAACATTCCGCATGAGAACACCGTAGTTGTTGAGCTGTAGACTAAAATGTTGTCAATTTTTCGGTTTTTCTTCTATTTGAACGGTAAATTGGTCGTCCGTATCCATACAAAATCCCGTTAAGGATGTGATTTTTTTATTTGGTTAGAAATAATGTCCGGAACGAAATTAAATGGAAATATGAAAAAACTCAATATCGAAAAACACGTAAAATTATCAAAAAACTAGAGAGTGGACTATCTTCGGCTATACCGAAGTTGAAATACCCCCACACAGTAGGAAGAAGTACCTCGATCATAAAAAAATGTGGTCTCAAGACCCTATTTTGAGCCAATTATAGGTGGTTTTGGAGCCCTGACCATGTCCAAAATCCATTTCTAAAAATTTCCAAATAAATCCAACAAAAAAAAAAATTGGTCTCAAGACCCCATTTAGACCCTTATATATGTGACTTCGGAACCTCGGACCATGTCCAAAATCCATTTCTAAAAATTTCCAATTAAATCCACCAAAAAAAAAAAATTGGTCTCAAGACCCCATTTAGACCTTATATATGTGGCTTCGGAACCTCGGACCATGTCAAAAATACGTTTCTAAACATTTCCAATCGAATACAACAATAAAAAAGACTTGAAAAATTTTTACCTTTTTTTTCGGTGTATGGGAGCCACGCCCAGTTTTTGTCCGATTTGGCTGATTCTCGAACTTGATCTCAGTATTCACGAGAAAAACATGTAAAAAAAGTTTCAAGTCGATATCTCCAAAACTGCGACCGCTATCGTGCGGACGGACAGACGGACAGACGGACAGACGGACAGACGGACAGACGGACGGACAGACAGACGGACATCGCTAAATCGACTCAGGAGGTGATACTGATCAAGAATATATATACTTTTCCATACCGGACACGCCTCCTTATGGGCGTTACAAACGTTGTGACAAAGTTAGTACACCCTGCCACAGTGAGTGTGGGGGTATAAATATAGAAAAATTATCGAGGTATATCAAAAAATTATCGTAGAAGATATCCTTTTTACAAGACAATTGGTCTATTCGATGCTACCTCTTCTCTATCCAAAATACTAAAACTCGATTTTCGTGAAAGGGTCATAGCGTGATTGTGTAATAAATGCGAAGTATGTTGCGTAGGTACCAGCAAAATGCATAGGTACCTACGGCACCAAATAAAAGGTAATTTTCATAGCTGCGACTTATAAAAAAATGTCTAAGAAACTTAAAAGAAGAAGAGTCTCTTTCGCTCTTTATGGAAACTATCCAGGTGAAGTCCTGAACGCAATCGTCACAATCAAACACAAACGCTTGCATTTTGTTTTATAAGGACTGCATTATTATTTTATTTTATTTGTACTTTGATTACATTGTTTACATTGTTTACATTGTTTGATTGTTTATTTGATGTGCATTTTGTTGCCCCAAAACTTGTCTCCGGTTTTTGGGATTCTTATTTATTTACTGTAAAAGTTTCAGTTCAAATTTTTAAAGCATATTTTTTGGCATATTTTTGCTTTCGTTCTTTCTTTTTTTTCGTGAGGTAAAAAAAAGAAAACAAATTTGTCGAATTGATCAAATCATTAAAGATTAAACAAAAAAAAACACCGAAGATACAATGACAACCAAAATTACGAAGGAGGCAGAGGCTGGTTGCCAACTTAGCTTGGCTTGACTTGGCTCAGCTTAGCATAGCCGAAGGCGCTGTTCAAACGGCTGGCATATTTTTGGCAGGCACCATATTTTGGCAATTTTTCGCTCATACCTTGCAGTGTCCCAGCGCCATCATCATGAAAAGCTCATCTTCAATTAGATTTTCCATTATGTGTGCTTATAATTTCGTGTGACACCTTTTTAATTTTCCACTCACCACCAGGCAACAACGTTTGGCGAAATGTGTCGTTACTTTGAACCTCGCTCGTTCGTTTGTTTCTTCCTTGAATATTTTCAGATAGGGCAGAAGCGGGGAGATTGTCGTGCATGTGTCGTCCTGTCAAGAGATTCGCCTTGTCTTTGGATATTGTGAGAGGTGTGTATTTTCCTTTCTTTTTTTCCCTTATTTTTTGCGTGTGGCAGGAGTAAGCCACAAGGTAATGCTGAACTTAACTTCTAAGGATGTGTTAATATTGCGAAATCTCACGTAGCAAAGTGCCGTCTAATACGTGTGGTCCCTTTAATTTAAAATAACTTCGTGCGTGGTTTGAAAAGAAGAATTTTATGAAAAGTAAAGACAACAAAATTTAAATAAAAAAATATTATCCTGGAAAATGTATTCCTTACAAATGTAATAGAGCCGAAGACTTGAAATCCTATTGCCTAAACCATTAATCTGGAAACACCCTCCGGGCCACAACAACTACAACTCTAACCACACAAACGGCATTTGGACTCAATTTAACTTAGCTTAAAATTCCACCTCAATTGCTCAATTGGCAATTATGTCCCAAGATCAACTCGGCCAGCAGCTGAACCCCAAGCACTCACTTCAAATGGAAAAACTATATTTGCTCCAGTTTTATGGAGAACAGTTAGGCGTAGAAAGTAAGCCACGCGCACGTTAATACACTTACTCACTCACAAGCACACACACACACCCAAAGTTCGTCCTTAGCCTTTGCTCTGAACCTTACAAGAACAACCCTACAACCTTTCGAAGTCAAGTCCTGCGTTTGTTTGTTTGTTTGCTTGTCGGTTGGTTGGTTGGACTTTCGCTTTGGCGCTTTGGTGCACCTATTGACCATAAATTATTAATGATTACTCACAAATTTACAGTTAACTCATTCACTCACCCACTCACCCACTAGCACACTCACCCGCTCGCTCACTCACTCACTCACTCACCCATTTAGCCATTCATTCATTTGCAAATGAAGGCCAATTGTTAATTAGCAAATAGGCCAAATTTCTATGGCATAGCGTTTTCGGGTAGCTGCATAGCTCTAACTCGCAATAACGTGTAAATAATTTATTGACCGCAAAAAGTCAGTAGTTGGCAGTTCAAAAGTGTAAAAACCCAACTGTTTGATGATATACACTTTACACAGCTTAGGGGTTAAGGGTGTCTTAATTGCATGCCATCAAATAACATATTAAATAATTGACTGTGGGCAATTTCTGTTGTTAAATGATTGGGATTCTGGCACGTATTGGAAGTGATTGAAACGATATTCTTAATTAGACGTAATATCTGCTATTAGCTACAGCCAGAAAATAAAACACAAAAATTCAAAAATATCCACCTCAAATCATAATAATCTGGTAAAGTTGCAAATTTTAGAAACAAGTAAGAATAACGCCACTTTGAAGTAGCTAAAAAACCGAGTCGCTCTTTCGGGAGAGGATCATATATTCAAAAAACACAGCAAATGTCAATACCGAATGGAAAATGCAAACAAATGAACTGTCAAGAAAACACAGCACTTGCCAATTTTTGTGGGAGTGCACTAACCTATAAATTCTTGAATCATGACTTTAAACCATGATGCAATAAGAAGGTGATGTCAGTAGGGAGAGCTGTCAAGAGCTGTGGCTTATAGAAATTAGCACGGTTGTTTTTTTTTTGGTACATAAAAATAATTTTCAAAAAATATGTATTTTTCTGTGTTTTTTTAAGTTTAATTGCAATTTGAGAATGCATAGAGTATGTAAAAAGTATCTACAAAAAATAAATTACAAATTGACGTTAAACTTGTTTTCTTTGTTACAATTTTTCAAAAAAAAATTACAACTCTGTTCTATAAGCCACGAAATGACAGAAAATTTGCTGAAATTCGGAGAGCAGTCATCTACTGACACCACCTGGTTCTTACATCATAACTAAGAAGCTAATAAGCCTGATTTCGCCAGGGATTTTATAATATAGATTTTATTTTTTATTTTAGCCATTATGCTATGTAAACGAAAAGAACGCCTGAGGCTCAAAAGATAACGTTGCAGCCATACACTAAAATTTGTAAACATTTGGAATTTTTTAGATCAAAACACAAAAATTAAAGTTTCAGTCGGTCAACGCTGACTTATTTATACCACACGTCTACTGGGGCTTTAATATGTAAATGAAATCTTGAAATGTTGGGCACCATATTCCCGGAGGGAAATGATTGCTGAAATCATGTGTTATAGGAATCAATTAAGTAAAAATTAGTCACGACATTGATCCATTAATAAGTAGTTAATAATCAAGAATTCTTAACCATAAGTACTGTCAAAAGGGAAAATGATAGTCTGTGATCTGTGTTTGATTGATTTGTTCCACTTAAACATGAATTATTATTTTCCTTTTAACATAATCAATGATCAGATGGAATAGATTGGGCAAACAAAAACCATAAATTCTGATTAATATTTCATAATTTTCGTAAACCTTAATCATAATGCATTCGCAATCTATATGCATAGTTTATGTACGAAATGGTATCATTTGTTACTAACCTTTATAATTAATGATTATACCATAATTTGATGAACTCCTTAATCGTAAATCATGAACCAACATTTCTCTCCATGTTGGAACAGCCATCTTGAAAATTAAACATCAAATTCGAAATCAGCGATCCCGAAAACCTCCTTATACCATGTTTAGAAGTTACTATTTCAGCGAAATTGGTTTACATATGTTACAAAACGCTAACCATTATGGGAGGTAGGTGTAGCCACACCCTATTCCGTCCATTTACCTCCTTCTATTTAGAACCAACAAAAAATAAATCCGAAAATTGGACCAGCTAGCTTACTTGTATATCGTTCAGTCCTGCTTGCCAATTAGAAGGACGAACATACGGACAGACATGCTGCTGTTGAGCAGACGGATATAACTAAATCAACCCATTATTGGCGTTGAACATATCTAGCAATTCAAAAAATTGCCTCAAATATTATGAGTATATCCCATTTAATTTTAATTCGATTGTCGGTCACTCATATGCACTCGTCAACGGACTGAGGTGAACTCAAAACATTCACACAACACAAACTGCAAATATTAACTTTAAAACAGAATTTCATTTGTTTGCTTTTTTTCCCTCCTGTTCGCAGTCTTTGTTGTTCATTGTTGGTGCTGTCATTTTTGTTGTTGTTGTGTTACTAGTGCTGCTACCTGTTTGTTATTACTACCAAGTAATTTGTCCGTTTACGACCTTTTTCCACTCAGTCTTTGGCTCGAGCTGTTGCTCGCAAAAACTCTTTGTCACTGGGACTGAGCGTTAACGATGACACACTGTCATCTCATTCAGGTGTAGTGTGTATGGGTTACTGCCAGTGTGTGTGTGTGTGTATGTGAGAGTATTTTTCGTTCGGTTGTATGCTTTTCATTCTTCCTTTTCTTTGTTGTTCTTGTTGTTTTTGTTTTTTTTTGGTTGTAGTTATTGTCATAGTCATTGTCATGCTTGTTGTTGTACTCGCAGCAAACGATAAACATAATAAACATTCTTAACCTGCCACAACACACGCACACACAGGTAAACTACTGCAAATAAAAACTGACTGACAAATTCGCAAACACACATAGAATGTGTGACATCCCATCCTATCCTATTATGCATACAGGATATTTGCCTCCCACTCCATATCATACTCTCCGCTTCACCTCACGTCACCACACCTCACCTCAGTAGGATGTGAGGATGTGTGTGTGTGTGTGTGTGGATTGTGGTGTATGCGAAAAATGGCAAATGAAAACCAGAATAAACGGTAATCCGTCGTGTTTTGAATAACAAAGTTTGGTTACACATTTTTTACCTGGCATTTCATGTTCCACAAAATGGCAAGAATTCCAGCATAATGACAAACACAAAAAGATACATTTTCAAAGCAAAAAAAGATTACGCCCAAAAGTAGTCTTTACTTTCTTACATTTCATTTTTTCTTCCCCGTCCTGTCTAATGTTTGTGTTTAAAGAAACATTAGAATATGAAAGGGAGCCACTCATTTGTTCCAGCGAAGCCAGCGAGCACGAAATACGCACATATTTTTTAACTAAAGCCGCCCAAAAGTATGCGCGCATTTAAATGTCAATAAAAGCACTCGGTAAGCACTGTAGACAATCATCACCTGCCTATGAAGACGACGCATTTGCATATGACCCACTTCACCTCACAACTTTGGGCTTAGGTTTTAAGTAAAACTTATTTGAAAACGCTACAAGCTGAATAAAAGTAGCAGCATAGCATAAAATTAGGCGCTGCGTAATACGAAAGCTCGGAGCCTCCACAGCTGAGGTGAATACAAGAATACAAAGAATTTGTCATAAAAATAAAATCTAAGGATATTACTATTATCCGTTACTGTGGCTGTTGTCTTTTATTGCATAGCACACACACTCACATGCAAATGAGCCGCACAGCACACTTGACAAGGGGTTGGGGGTGGGTGGAGGCATGGCTGTCAAAGAACATGGCGTGAAAATGCTATTAACTGATAACATACCTACGCTGAGGTATTTTTTGTATTTATATTTATTTTTTCCTTCAAACCGCGCGCGTACTTGTTTTTTTTTTGTTCACCCCGCTCGGGGACTCACGTTACGAAAGCGTAGATAATTTTGTTGGCAACTAGAAAGGGAGCCGCTAAAATTAAATGGTGGAATAAATGGAAAAACGGTGCAAAATAGGCTCAAGCTCGGTTGGCGTATCTGATAAGCTGATGAGGGTTAAGGTGTGCTTTGGGCCAACAATTTATCAGCGCACTCATTTCTTTTTTTCTTTTCCCCAAATTAATTTTTGTTTATGCAACGCGAGTGGGTTGAAATGAGCATGAGTTGACAAGGCGATTACTTTTTAAAGTTTATGCAGGAACAAGAAACTTCAAATACCTTCAACTAAAATTAAAAAATTTTACTTTTTAATCTTAGATTTTCGTGAACCAATTGGAGTGGTTCGGGTTGGTTCCTATTTGAAAGAATATGGAACTTTTTTCGTACTTAAAGCAGAGTTTTTTACAGATTGATTCTGACTACATTCGGAAAAACTTAGAATTCTCAACGAAAAAAGTCAATGTTTAGAGTAAACACGCTTAGTATGGTGTTGAGCGGAGTCTATCGAAATAAGTAGCACACTGAACAACAAAAATTTGGTAACTGTGTCATCTCACGGTGTCACGGCGAGTGTTCATCAATTGGCGATGATGCGACTTGACACCCCTCGATAATTTTCTCTGTGGCTACGTCAAGTCTTATGCTAACAAGCCAACCACTTGGGCCGAACTCGAGGCCAACATTTGAAACGCTTTTGCCGGAATAACGAGCGCTTGAAGCACAGCCAGCGAAGCTGAGGCGGCCATTTAAATAATTTCCTATTCCTTACATAATGGCATCAATGTTGCTTCAAAATAAAGCCAGAATCAATTTGATATCTCACACCGTTGTTGCTTTATTTAAATTCATTTTATTATCGTTCTTATCTGGTCACCTTGTAAATTAAGTTTTTTCATTAGGAAGTTGATAATTTGTGGTACTATTGCGTTGATATTAACCCCGCAAACAATTTGACTCTTTCAAGGCTCTCATTTTGTCCAGAAAAGGCTCTACACTGAAAGAATAAACATGTTTTAAAATTAGACTTTTTTTTTTCAAATTTCATTTTAAAACATAGTGTTTTCTGCAGTACATTTATGTTTTCATTTTTAAAACAAATGCTTTCAATTTCAATCGGCTTGCTCTTTCGTAAGTCGTTTGAAATTGATAATACTGCTGTTCTTTTCTATTTCAAAAAATCATAAAGTCATATTGTTGTATAAATATACAATAGTCATATAAATGTTGTTGCTTTTTTCCATACAAACATTTTTACGACCAATACAACTCAGCAAGCTGTGTTTTTCGACTCTCATACTCACTATTCCTCTCATTTTAAAGTTGTTGCCAAAAAAGTTGTAGGAAATTGTGAAATTTGGACTTTGGGACTATATAATGCCTAAAACGTGGACAACTTGCCGAAAATATTGCAACAAAGATCGTGGAGACCACCAAAACTCTTCCGACCATCAACTTTGGCCAGATGGCCACTTGCACCACCGGCACACGAATACCGGGCCCAGAGAATTTTGGAAGCTTTTTGAATGCATTAAACATGTGCGACTGCTTGAAAATATTGAATCAAAGCTCACGTGAACCACAGAGTTACTTCCAACCGTTGATTTGGGTTGCATCACCACCTCCGCGATTGGTGGCGTGCACCCCGGGCCAACGAATTAGGTTAGGTTCGACATTTGTAATTTAAGAGAGTTTTTTTGAAATAAGTGCGCTCACAACTATAGTATTTTTTCAAATATGATTATATGACAATATGACTTTACGATTACTTGTGAACCCCATTAATACATTTAGACTCTGTTAAATAATGTTAATAGTAGACCAACCTGTTGACCGTTTAGCGCACCATCCAAACTCCGTAGGCGTGGGTTCAAATCCCAATGCAAACAAAATTTTTTTCTTCAAAAATTTTTTTTTATTTTGAAATAAATTTTTTTAAATTGATTATTTGCGTTTTAAAATTTGTTTTTAGCACACGTGTTTTAACAAATATGTACAAAGATCTATTTTAAAAACGAAATCGTTCAATTTTAAAACATTTTCCTCTCAGTGTAATCTTGATTGAATTTCTTAAAAGTAAAAATATGAAAAAAGAATATGTGTGAGTGTGAATTTTAAATTTGTACTTCTTGGTTATCGTGTGAAATGTCATATATGCAATCAGCGATACAAACAAACAGACGAAGAGAACTTTTTCTTCAAATTCAAAAAAATATGAATGTGTATCTCCTCTTTCCTTCAACGGAAATTGTGGTTAAACTTGCACCAAGAGTATACCGAATCCTTTTACTCCTGTTTCCGTCAGCATTCTCATTTCAGTTTCGTTATCCTGTTTTCACCTCGCCACAGCGACATTTCGCAAATCACCAAATTCATTCAGGTTCATCGTCCATCTGCCCAACCGCATTTATACATTTTCACAGAAAATAATCACAAAATCGCACCTTTTATAAAAATTAAACGGAATTTCATGCAGTTGTCCCTTTTTGCGCTATTCTCCCATTTTCCTATTTATTTATTTCTCCGTGTTGACACCACCCGCGCACTTTATCCTTGTCATCCGTTATCGCATGGTCTGGCATTTAGAGCTTGTCCCCCTGGCCACTCACCCCTGCTTCCCGGTTCGCCCCGGTATACATCGTTGAGAAATTGCGTTACAAAAGTCAACCTGTAACGAGAAAATAATAAATGCCATTACTATCCGCAACGTAAACAACGACAGAAAATTTGCGACAAGGACACGAACACGGCGATGGGAGCGGCACACACACGCACACATTTGGCTGGGAAGAAATTGAAAACCACGCAAGTGACACAGATGTCGTACAGGCGCACGCAAGAAAAATCATTGCAATGAAGGAGCAACAAGTTCGCAGGTGAGTAGCAGCAGCAGCAACAGCGCCAAAATGAAGTGCTTGCGAATAGTCAAAAGGATGGGCGTCCACCGAAGTGTCAAGCGAACGGTCAGGCACACACAACCGTTGAGAAATTGCTCAATTTTGCTTTGTTTTATGATGAGCGCCAGCCAACTCTCGAAGCGCCTCGAATAGAAAAAGTTATGTAATGGCAAGGATTTCGCAGACGTTTCGCAACGAAATCCCAGCAAATTGAAAATGAAAACTTTCGCCGACGAATTTTTATTTCCTGTAAAATTTATTTAAATACTTACATTTACTTTAATTTTTTTGTGTTTTGCCTTCCATTCATTCACTCCGTTCGGTGCTTCGACTGCTCCCATTTTGTATGCAAATACGAGTGCAGCTCTGGGTGTCCTGTCGTCCTTACGCCAAATTAGATCACGAACAACAAACAGAAATCCAAGTCGTGCAGTTGCACGATGCGATACCGTCGCTGCAGCTGTCTTGTTTTGTACATACACACACACACACACACATACACACCCAAACACATATTTACACTGAACACAAACACTACAGCACTCGAAAACGAATCACAGGATCACAGCAGGACACACACATCCGAAATGAACCCATGAAGTACTTCAAAACTAACACATACTACTTTATCTGTACAAACAGATGCCCAGTCAACCATTTGGTTAGTCACTTTAATGCGAATGTTAACGCGAAAGGAGGAAAGGCAGAAAAGAAAGCGGTTAGGCTGAGTTCAGGGTTTAAAAGTCCTAATCACTATTGTTTCATACACCCAGAGAAAAAGAGAACCTAAAATCAGAAATAACCTCCTTAAAACAAGTAGAATTTTAGAAACAACTACAAACAAACTTAATTTCAAATTAAAGCTTACATTTAAAAAAAAAACTCTCTTTTTAATGTTGTTTTTCAATTATTTCAAAAACTGTCCAATTGAAAAAATGAAGGAGTAAATACGATCGTACTTGATTTTACTATGTTTTTTTTTTCTGAGTGTACAAGTCCTATTTTTCCTAATAATAATTTGCTACAATTTATATTCAAATTTTAATTCAATTTTAAAGAAAGATTAATGATTTAGTGTCGAATGCTAGTCCAGAACCTTTATGTGTCGATGATGGCAGAGATTTTTGATCAGTTAGGCATCGGACCTAATGCATCCAAAAATCGACCCAAAAACGAAGCGCCGTTCAAGAATAAAAAAAAGTTAAGTGATTCAAAATTTCATGAGTAAACCTACAAAAACATTTCAAAACATATTCAATCGAATCCACAAAAAAAAATGTAGGTCTCAAGAACCCTTTTTGACCCATTTATATGTGGTTTTGGAGCCTCGGGTCATGTCAAAAATCCGTTCCTAAAAATCGACTCAAGAGGTGATGCTGACTAAGCATATATACTTTTTCATACCGTATTGGCGTTACAAACGTTGTGTCAAAGTGAATATACCCTGGATGATATAAATATTACTACACTCAAATATACTACTTATAAATACAAACTTAAACGAAAAAACAAATGTAGTACATTTGCTCCAATTTAAGTCATTTGGCTGCAAAAATAAAAAATTTCCAACAATTTAAGTAAGTTTCCAGTAAGAGTATTCCATTTTACTTTATACACAGCGTGTATATGCGAAACTTTACGTCACCTGTACAAAACAATAGTGGTTGAGGCTTGTATTAGGCATTAGGTCTAGTCAAATCCACAACAAATATACCTAGATTGGAAGAAAAGGTATAGAAGACAAAGTCACCAACTGAATTGAGGCGTTTGGAAGCAAAGTGGTCCAATCCACATCGAGGTTAAACGGAGAAAAATGGATTTGAAAATTTGCAATATCTTTAACAAATGTTTAAAAATAGTTTCCTGTTTCACAATACATAACTTCTGGCATTTTTGTTTTTGAAATGGAATTCTCATTAAGAGACATAGTTAATGTTGCTTATTAAAAACATGGAAAAATTTTAAACCAAAATTCTATAAGGAAAGAAAAACCAAACAAAATATAAAAAACAAAAGAAGCAATCGATCTCCGAAAATAGTTGGCTCATATTTGGCATACAAATTTTGGCAATGTGGGTTGGACCACATTTGCATTGAAAAATTTGCTTAAATTGTCGATGCAAAAGTAAAACTTCTTGATCAGCATCACTTCCGGGGTCGATTTAGCCATGTCTATCCGCCTGTCTGTCCGTCAGCACGAAAGCGGTCGCAGTTTTGGAGACATCGACTTGATACTTTGGGTACATGTTTTTCTCCTCTAAACTGAGTTCGAGAATCAGCCCAATCGAATCAAAACTCCCATACAAAACGACCAAAAAAAAAAAACTATTTTCCGAGCCTTTAAAAATATTTTTTTCGATTGGAAATGTTTAAATTTCGTCTCGAGACCAAATTTTTTCTTGGTCGATTTTTTTGTCATATTTCAGTTTCGGCATAGCCGAAGATAGTTTACTGTCTGGTTTTAGTGTTCATTTTGGCGGTAATAGTTTCAGGCGTAATTTATCCATCTTTTGGTTCGTTGGGTGTCCTTTACTTAAATTGTTCCACATAATATATGAGCAGCTATATATGTATGTATGTATGTGTATATTTTTTATATAAATGTGTGTGCGCATATATTTTTTCTAAGGCATACGAATTCCGAAAATGGAGCTGCTGCATTCATGTCCTGTTCCTGTTTCGAGTGCAAGACAAGTAAAACTCGTTCTTTGTTCTTGTCGTTGTTGTTGCTTCTATTTGTTGTTGTTGTTGTTGTTGCTGTTGAGCCCGGCATTTGTTTGAGTTTTGGTGTTTTCGTTCGCATTTTTGTTGTTTCTTTTTTCCACTATAACACACACACACACACATACACATCGCACTCGTACACAAATACACGAACGAGTGCAACTAAGTGCTGCAGCTACAACTGGCAATTGGCCAAAAATAATAAAGTAAAAAATTCCACATAAAGAAATTGTTTTATGTGCCATTTCCGGTTGCATTTCCTTTAATTGCCAGGACTTGGGTATCATTTCAACTCAACCAGGACTATCATCGATAGACATTAATAGGAATTGATAGTTTCTTTCGTTTAAAGTCTTAGCCTGCACCTGAAGAGGATTCCTGAAAGTGCCAACTTCGTGCATAACATGAACTTGGAAATCCTTTTGCGTGTGATCAACAATTAATTTGTCGCACGCCACAGCAATTCATTGACTTCAATTACACACACATGCACACACATGACGCTGTACGTGTGTAAGTGCGTTTAAACATGTTTTCCTTACAGTACAACGAGCAGCCGGGCCAAGACCACACGGAGCAAGTGGGTGCTGTATATAATATGCATTAACCTCTGACCTTTGCGACTGGCCAAGATGAACAAAACGAAGGAAACGAAACGAAAGTAAGAAATTGTCGTCATCAATATTGGCGCGCAATTTGTTTTGGTCAGGACTCTAGGGCAGCATAGGGCGTTAGACGACGTTTGACGCTGAAGGCAAACAAAAGGCGCGCGGCTCTTATTTATTTAATTTTCCCCAGCTTCAACACTTCATTGCTCCTGTTCGGGCTGCAGCGGACTCATTGCGTAACACTCATCCACTCGCACATACACACACATATATACACGGTTCTATACACTCGCCAAAAACGCACGTATTTTAATATGGCCCCAAAAGAAAAATCACCCAAACGTGACTTCATTTGGCTGTGCCATACCGTGCGATGCCATCCGCCATCCGTACTACAGTGTGTTGATGCGGCATTTTTTTCCCCGTTTCTTTCCCTCCGCCATAGTATTTCGTATTTTGTGTTTCGTGTCTTGCACGCTTACTTTTGGATTTTGGTCAGCACAGCACGGCACACCGTGAGCTCGTTTTGGGGGGCATTAGTGAGATTATTATGTGCTCATTGAAATGCCGCATGGGTTGACAGACAACAACAACAACAACAACAACTGGAACACACATTCATATATTGGTGTGGGCTTAGTAGATGTATGTGAGCAGCGCCAATGACAAGTAAATCTTCGTCAAACATTTGCTCGAGGAGTGGTGCAAAATGTTTGCGTCGAAAATTATGTGGGAGAATTCACCGTATTCTCTGTGTGCTTCAATTAAACGAACATGTCGAAGCAAATATTGCCAGCAAATCAAGCTGAAACTAAATACATATTAATAAACAGGACACCGTGCAATAAAGACGATTTTTATAGAAAACGTGAAAAAATGTTTAGGTACCCCGTTTGTCATTTCTTGATTAGAAAAAATAGATGTATGTATAGGGTCCCAGTATATTCGTTTTATTAGAATTTTTGATATGTCCGACCCATACAAATTATCAATTTTAATTCACAGCATCAATTCAGTGTATAAACAAAAAATAATTTTTATTCTATTTTAAATATATATTTTGTAACTGTGTAACAAGATAAGCTTTAAAATCCTTTAAAAAAAATATCAAATACTAAACAAATATAATATTAGTTTCACTTGTACATCGGTTTTTCTAGGGGTGAAAAGTACAGTCATACAGTGTTGAATTGGAAAATGAAATCAAAAATGTCATATATTTGCCATCATCTAATCACGTATGTAATTATAGGAATGGTTCAACGGTTCGGCATTAAAAAATGATTGGTATGCTTCTTTATTAAGTTTTCCTATATTGCGATATATATTTTGAGTCAAAGTGAGTGAGACAAAGAAAAGCATGCGGTGTATGAGAGAGTGCGGTGCATCGCAACAGTTCTCTGGTTCAAACCTTTATTTTATGATTTTCTCAATTATCTCAGAACTTTCAAAAGTGGATAAAATGTATTTTGAATCTAAAGCACACATGTATCAGGTATATAGCAATACGTTAATGCACAATCGTGTTATGTATATTTTGCAACTTTTTCTCACTCATCGCTGTATTACAAAATTTTGTTTTCTAATTTAAACCAGTGAGTAAGTTTTTTTTGGTCAAAGGCGGCTTATATGTATATACCTACAATACGAGGGGCATATTCATGCTGGAGCAAAAACTTCACTGTAACAAATTCCTACTACTGAATTTAGAAATTTTAACATCAAATTTAAAACACAATTCTTCACTTACCCACCTGCACAAAGTTAGTAAAAATCTAACGAGAATTTCTCGAATTCCCTTCAATTGAACTATTTATTTTACTTCAAATCAAAACTATTTTATTTAAAGAAAATTAAAATTACAAAATGTGTAAAAATTATAAAGTTCTGCAAAGAATTTTACTTGGAGGGGGACATTAACTAAGAAAGCATTCGCGGGTTGTCTACGACTCATGCTATAAGAAGTAATTTATGAATTCTAAAATTTGTATTTATTTTCTAACTTTTTCATTTCAATTCTCCTTAAACGACGAAGACTTCCACAAAATTCTCCAAAAATTCTTCCTATATGGACGCGATCGTAAATACATTTTATAAATATTTTCACAAAAAGAAAAAAAAAAAAAGAAAGCAGTAAGAAAGAGTTTTGAAACGCTGGATTCAGCTGTAGGCACAGTAGGCACTTGCCTGGAGCGCCATCCTTGAAATTTAAAAAGTAAACGAGAGAGTAATAGATCTACTCTGATAGGATTAGAGTAAGAACGCTGATGGGAAGTGAAAAGTTTATTGCTACAAATCTCAACAATAAATGGTGACAATGTTCCCAACTTTTTGACTCCTGACAACTATTTATAATTACGTGGCGCCTGAATTTCTCATTTGTACAAGTCGATTGCTTCTGTGAGCGTCAGTTTTTGATGCCATTTGTGCTCGTGTCCGCTCTCTTCCAATTGCTAGAAACAGTTATCAGACTAAAAATACATTTTTCATTATTTAATTTTAGAGGGGTTTTATCACTGTGCTGCGATGTTTGAACGTTGTCGTCCAGGCATTTTATATTATTCACTTTTCATTTCATTGTTTGAAGAAAACACTTCTTTGGAAATTTTTTTCGTTTTTATTTTTAAACGCTAAAATTTTTTTTTTTAGTAAAATTTTTTTTTTTGTTTATGAATTTTTTTAATAAAATAATTTTTTTGAATTGTCAAGCGGTTGCCATTTCCCCAATTCCGCTTAAATGTGGCATACAGTTTTGTAATTGGAAGGATAAAACCGTGTTATTTAATGGGAGCCCGGATGCATTTTGAAATAAAGAATTCTATGAGTGGTACCTTACATCGGCTTCAAATTTCGCAAATCATGTATATTTTGAAAACACGGCAATATGAGAAGAATCGGCATATACAATTTGCGTAGACACCTCATTTCATGAAAAGGGCTTGTATTCAATCAATCAATGGCATCTAAAATAAAGAAAAAGTAAAATTAAAAAACATATATGTACATATGTATGTAAGTGAAAAAAATATTATGATTTTCATATTTTTTTCTTCCTGTTTCATTTTTTTCTGTCTCCTCTTCGTCTAGAATCTCCTCGACTAAGGCATACACATTCTCGGCCTTTTTCAGCACGATAGCTCACTTCACCCTTAGCTCGGCATCACTGCACTTCATCTCCTCGAGTCGTTCCTGTTTAAGTAATCCCTTTACGTTTTTTTTTGAACTAAACCAGTGACCCACTCAGAAGGTTTCCCATCTCTGGAAAAATTTGGTCTTTTTGCCTTATAATATGTGTTTTTTAGAACCCTTGCGCATCTGTGAATTATTTCCCACAGGAGGCGCTGCAAATAGTGTTACCATATCTATTTCTCTCTAACTTTCGTGAAATTTTTTTCTTTTTGGTTTCAGGGAGAAAAATTGCTTTTTAGATAAGTGTAACAATGCAACAATAAAAGTTTTGGGTGTAAATCCATTGAAAAGTGCAAATTTCTGAAAATTAGTAAAGTAATGCTTTTAGGTCTAAACCATTTTTGGGGCTCTGAATTTTACAGTGGCTACAGCGCTATAACACCTAAATCCGACTCATGTTACGTGTAGGGTATAAAATTGGAAAGTTTTTTTAGAGATCAATCGATTCAAAATTTTTGGGCCGATACCTTCGGTTCACAAAAGACCGATTGCTTTTGGTTTTTTTTTTGCGAAATACCATTTTGATACCAAAAACGATTATTTTTTTTACGGGCATAGAATAAAAAAAGTCCGGAATTTTTGTTTGTTACCGAAAATGACCGAAACTGAAACAAAAATCAGAGGTCAAAAAGGAAGGGTGGCAGCCCCAAAATTGTTCATAAGACAAGCTCTATAGTTGTGGGTTATTTTTCACATTATTGTTCTCTACTGAATCAGCCTTTAATTAGAACAATACGTAGTGATACAAAAAACTTGGGCTAGACACCTGCTATGACAACCAGATATATTATTACGCCATTTCTAACAAAGCAAAGTCAAATAACCAAATCTATTTAGCAGTTGAACGAATTCTTTTCAAACCTTAATTTTCTCTGAGTCTTAAAGTTTTTGAAAAAAGGCATTTGAAAAAATTTTCGTTTGACCGTATTTTTTATTTTTTTTATTTGCTTTACTTGAGCCCATTTCGTGCACTTATTGCAATAATATTTACGCCCATCTTTTCGAGCCTACTCTTTATCACTTCTTTTCATTTCATTTTATTTATTTTCTCCGTCTCAAATTCAGCTTCAGATGTACACACATACGTACAACAGCCACACACCACAAGAAAAATAAGCCTCATAACTTATTGAACTGCTATTAACCTGCCTCATTTTGTGAATTACAACGATTCTTCTTAGTAGCAGGGCGAACACACCAATCCACACACACACACACAAACACACTTACTACAGACGTACTTTCACTAACGATATACACGCTGGCCATTTGGGTGGCCACTGGTGGTCAGTGTTCTTCTAATGCGAATAGGCGTGTGTGACAGCGTCACGTAACAACTAAATTCATGCAGCTAATAACGCCAAAACATGCTCAAAGAGTTGCCCTACCAGCGAGTACAGCGTAGGAAATGTTTACGTGAAGGAGAGAAAAAATTGGGGTGTAGCCTACTTTTGAGCTGAACCCATTTGCCTTAACAAATGATGGGGCCATAAAGGAAATCGATTCGAATGAAAGGAAATTAGTGCAGGCAAAGCATATTTGAGGTTTTGCATTTTTGGCAAACAAATACACACACACACACACACACCCACTTATACAGTTTGTTAGTATGTGTCGAGAAACAACAGCCTGCAATTATATTATTTTTTCCTCTTCTTCTTCTTTTTTTTTTCTTTGTTTTTTCTTGTGTTTGTCAACTTACATTTCCGTTGTCTGCTACTTCGCAAATGAGTTTTGTACAATTTGGGGGCGAAACACCAGCTGCGTTTCATCACCGTCACCCAAATGGTTTTCTTCTTCTTGTTCCGTTTCACGGTTTTTTTTTGTTCTTTGGTTTGTTTCTTTCTTTCGTTCTTTTTTTTTGGTGTGTGTGGGAAACAAAAATATTTTGATGTGTGCTATTGAGGAGAAGATTTTTGTGTGCAAAACACAAACAAGCAAGCTACCGATTTTACAAAGCGCAATTCCTGCCTTTTTATTCCTTTGTGATGTTGATGTGGGCACCAAACAATGGTGCGCCGAGAAATATGCTAATAAAAACAATGGCAGCGATTTCCGTTCCTTTTTGATGTTTTTCAGTGCGCCTAATGAGCTTAAAATTGAAGTTGGAAATTTTTCAGTTGTTCACAGGCGGCACAAAAATTTTTTTTTGTTAAACATTTTTTTCTCCTTCTTGTCTGGAAGAAGATACAATCAATAAATTCCTTACTAAACGAATGGACAGGCTGAAAAAGGAAGCTCTGCAGAAGAAAATAAATATTCAAGGGAAATTTTTTAAATTTAATTTTAATTCAAGAGACAAGGCACAAATCACAAATCACACACAGCGCACATGTACCTTCATTCCGCGAATTGCCCGCTGTAAAGAATCTCACAGCACAGAGATGCTCACAGGCAGCAACATCAGGAATTTCCTTGTTTTTTTCTTGTGTTTGTTCGCTGTAATCGCTGGAAATTAGCTGCTTATGGAATTTTAATGAATTTCAATTCTGCATGAATGCATGAGTCAAGCAGCAATGAAAGAAAAACACCAAAAAAAAATTATGTAAAATATTTGAATGCCAGCATACGACGCACATATACCCAAAATCCCATCCCCCCTCCAACTCACACTCCCTAACAACAGATAAAATGAGCCCTAAAACAAAGCACCGAGCACTCCTTCCTGTCACTCCTCCCCCCCCCCCCCCCCCCCCCTTACTACGTCGAGCATATTTTAGCACAAATAAATCACGGTGCATACTTATTTCGCAGTAAACGAAAAATATTTGGCAATGTAATGGGACACAGACAAATGGGGCGTATTCATCTTCGCCAAAGAATGAACGCAAGAAAGTGGGAGTGGTCCAGCAAACAGCTACAGAAGGATAATGAGTTGGTGTTTTTTTTGTTGTTGCCGTAACAAGCAAACAATGTTTACATTGCCTTAATTCAAATTGCCTCGAAAAAGAAAGCACCCACCACGTGCTGGTGCTTCTTCCCCCCCCCCTCCCCCCCCCTCCCCCCCCTCCACTCATATAATTGACTTTGTCTAATGTTCAAGCAGCTCCACAAATGCCAACCTCCCATCAACTATTTCATGCATTTATCAACCAAAACAACAACAACAACAACGAAAAAATGAAGTTATATTAACTTCATGCAAATAGTTGAGCTCAAAGTTGTTGAGCTGTAAGTTTACTCCATATGCTCTCGAAGTGCACTCAAATAGACACGAAACACATCAAATTAGAATGAACTCCGCATTTTCAAGGAAAGTTGAATTGCTGAAAGTTAGTTGCATTGCAAAGGGAAATTCGTAAATTTCATGAAATATCAAATTGAAAGGCTTTCACTTAGCTAAGTATTCGCTTGCCTGGGAAAGTTTTGCATTAATAAGTATTCATACACTTTGAGAACTCACTAATTATGCTTTAGCTAGTGCCTGCCATTAGCTATAAACTGCTGTATCAAATATTAAGTGATTGAATGTGGGAACATAGGCGAAAGGCAGTTTTTTAAGTTTTGGTATTGCCAAATGCTGCATCTAATTCAAACGAAAGCAAATCGTTAGCAAAGGGAATTGATTTTAAAAAACAAAATAGAACGATGAAAATATCACAGATGCATTTGACGAAGTTCGAGGAAGTGATTCGCATTGTCAAAAGGAGTAATTTGATAGTTTTGATCATATTTATGAGAACGCGTCGTCCACCACCTTTCTCTGGAGTAAATTCTTCACAATAATGCGTTGAAAATCTTGGCCACTACTATGGATAAATCTAACAAAAATTGTGAGGAACATAAATTTTACTCACGATTAGCCAGATAAGCCACTGATCCAAAGTTCCCTAGCGGAAACCGAACTACATAGTTTAGGAGTAGTCTTATGAACTGCTTTACTTATGATTATAACTGGTTAAAAATCGATTCCACCCCCATACAAATACTAGCATTTCATGTCATTGAAGCAGGTCAACTGTCTCCTATTGCATTCCAATGAAGCTTAAACTGAATCTGTAGTATACCGAAGGAAACTACTTTTAAAGTAGGGATGTGACATCCCCATCATAGTCTCAAATTTGAAATTGGTCATATGTATCCGTATCCTCAACATCTCCTCTTCAACATCCGCATCCGCTTCCGCATGTTTGCGGGGGCGTATGTGCGGGTGTTTGCGGATGCGGGTGTTGAAGGGGAGATGTTGGGGATACGGATACATATGACCAATTTCAATTTTGAGAGAATTTTTTGCGGATGTCTTGCGGATGCTCTATCACATCCCTATTTTAAAGTATTTTCCTGAAGTATACCGAAGGAAACTACTTTTAAAGTAATCTTATTGAAACCGGCCCACTCATACAATACAATTGACCCCATTCAACATAACAGACAGTTTTTAGATTCTTAAATTTTCATTGGATTGAAGCCTAGAGGCTATAGGGGATATATCCTCTTGTACATTACAATTCGATAATTTTTAGCAAGCCCGTTGCGCGCTTTAGGTGTTATTTGACCACCTACTTCTACTTCCATTCCCCTATTCCATCAACATTCATCAAAGCTCCACTCATTTCTTATCGATTATTCCCACCTCTATTAATTTTAGAAATATCGAGGATTCCATAATTTACTTGCCCTGCATGGTGGAAGCTGCTCTAGGATTTCCGGTTCCTACTCACATTCTCTGCAAACATAAGTTTCATGTACGCCATGAAGATCCCCATCATACTTGGCAGTTCTTTTTTGCTTAACGGTGTGAGTTTCTTTGTTCGGTTTTTATTCGCTTGACCCCTCATCCACTTCGCTGTTCGAGAAGAGGTGGTTTCGTTCGAGATTATTTTGATCGCTTTAGATGCCCAGTCAGCGATATCGTTTTTCAAGGACGGGCTAAAGAGTGCCTCGCTTCGATCCAGTTGACATTGCAGTGTCCGGGCACCCAAATTAGATTCACCACACTGCAAAGTGAAATGCGTTGTTCATACACACCTAAAGTGTTTAAAACCTTGTAGACACATTTTACACATAAATTCGAATGTGTAAAGTAAGCAAGAAGTTTATCGATAATGTAATTGTAGCCCAATAGAGCAACGAAAAATGTTTAATATTAATCGTATACTATGTAACGCACGAAAACCTATTCTTTGTGTAATTATAGCGCAGTTAAACAGCGGAAAATGTGTTAAATAAACTGTTTGTGAGAATAAAAGAAAATTATAATATTGTCAATTACACCCGTGTAATTTGCGTCACGTGGGTACTTTCATAAGTGTGTTGCAAGCCCTTTGTGAAAAAAACCTTACTTTTGTGCATACTGTCGATACACTTAAAGCGTAGAGTTATTATACCCCCACACTCACTATGGCAGGGTATACTCACTTTGTCACAACGTTTGTAACGCCCATAAGGAGGCGTGCCCGGTATGGAAAAGTATATATATTCTTGATCAGCATCACCTCCTGAGTCGATTTAGAGATGTACGTCTGTCTGTCCGTCCGTCTGTCCGTTTGACCGTCTGTCCGTCCGCACGATAGCGGTCTCAGTTTTATAGATATCGACTTGAAACTTTGGGTACAAGTTTTTCTCGTGAATACTGAGATCAAGTTCGAGAATCAGCCAAATCGGATAAAAACTGGGCGTGGCTCCCATACACCGAAAAAAAAGGTAAACATTTTTTATTGTTGTATTCGATTGGAAATGTTTAGAAACGTATTTTTGACATGGTCCGAGGTTCCGAAGCCACATATTGAAAAAAAACGTATGCGTGTTAATATAGCATGCCAAAATCTAGAAGGTGTGTTTTTTTTTAATTTATCAAAATAAATACACACTAAGTGTGTTGTGTGTATGATTACACACCAAAAGATAGGTTCACTTTGCAGTGCATGATCTCGTGTGATTACTACATAGGGACAAAACTTTGGTAGCCGCTTGCAGGATTCCATTCTATATTCGATTTAAGCGGAGTAGATTCCAAGAAACGAGAGTAGATATGATTTCCAATGTCGAGTACTATCCAAATTTCTAATATCTCTACTACTTCTGCTTGAAAGAAAGTATGGTGGTCCTTAAGTTGAATGCTTTCTCCGTAGTTGACATTTGAGCAGTTACAGCCTGACCCAATGTGACCGTGTAGCTTTGACCCGTCTGTGTAAAGGTGAGGAGTCCGTCTTTGCCATTGATCCAGAACTCCTCCCCTTGATGGGAAGGATTTGCCGATTACATTTTCTAGGCAGCACCTTATATTTGTTCACTAGTTACCTATTGGTAAATTCTGCAAATCATGTGTATAAGTTCATCTGCCTTATTTTGTATGGATTACAGCCAAGATTTGTTGACCCATTCGCGATTATTCTGGAGTTTTTTTATTGATTTAATTTTAATTTTCATTGATGATTGCAGACATGTAAGTCTTAATTATTTCTGATACATACAATCGCATACTCTCTTGTTCATTTGATTTGCTTGATTTCTATAGCGATTTCTAGTCTTGTATTTATAAACTGACTATTGCCAAACTCTTAGAGAATCAATTTTCTACCAATTTATTTTCCATTTGAATGTGTTTCCACTTATTTCTTTTCATTTAAAAGCAATAACTCAAATTGCTTTACATACATTTTTCTTTTTTGACGAAAATCATTGCCAAAAATATTGCGCTTTCCTACGGTCGCTTTGAAGGGGGACCAACACAAATATTACACCGAAAAAAAACCCTTAAAAATGTGATGAAAATAAATTCGAACAAATGTCATTTAGGCAACCGTTGCCTTTGAGAAGGGAAATAAATTACATTTGCTCAGAGCGTAGACTTCTGGCTTATTTTGGTTTTTGGCACGACTTCGAACATGATACAAACAAGTGTATATATAGCGATGTGTAAATAAAAAAACAAGGAATATCTACTTTTAGTCGCTGCATTAAAAGACAAGCACTGATTACCATAACCAAGACATTACCAGCAGACGACTCGCGTGAGTAGAGTTTCGCACGCGAAAGTGCAAAGGATGTGATTTATACGTGAGCATTACGCTCGAGTGGGTATATTCTATGATGCGACGGCGATGGTGACGGCAACATTTCGCACTTTAAGTTATCATATTTTGAAGAGCCCGAAAGTATGCAAGCAATCTATGAGTATGTGCACGTAATGCTTTACTTTTGAACATATTTTAATAAAATTAAAAAGTAAGTAAAGGGAATCGTCAGTTTATGCGCAACGTCCCTTTGGAAGTTTGTTGTGTAAATTCAAAATTATTCTACATTCACATTCACACTCACCCACACACACACACACATGCACCCAGTCAGGGCAGAAGGGCGAGAAAACTTATTTGCGCACATAAACTCGAATTTATATAAACAATTTTGGCAACAATTTTCGGTGTTGTGTGTGGGTGTGTGTGTGTGTGTATGTGTGTGTTAACGAGTGAGGGTAAAGTATATTTGATAGTTTTCTGCCATTTGTGAGCACCTAAATTTCACAAAGCAAGAAAATAAACACACCAACACTTGCACATACGTCCACACTTATTGTACCCAAAAAACCAGTCAAAATTTGGCGAGTTGGGAAATTATGGCATATGTAGTGTGTGTTGGAGTGTGTGTGTCTGTGTGTGTGAGTGAATAAGTGTACAAAAGAAATGGCAAACAGAAACAAATGGCGGCATAAAAGCGATGACATTCAGCAGACACAAAAGGCGCACACAAAGTACCCACCGGTGGTGCTGGGGAAAAGTACTCTTGTGTGACAGCAAAAGCAGTAAATTTACAAAGTTTACCCGAACCTCAACACCAACAACCAAAAAATTGCCTCAAAAATTCGAAGCGTTTTGTTGTCTTTTGATTTCAGCACAGTTGTCTTTTTTTGTTTTGTCCTTCCCTTTTTATTTTCCATCTTTGTTGCGACCCAAACCGATAACAAGAAATTGAATTTGAACCGTAGTCCTCCTCGCAAAATAACCCAACTTTCTCTGAACTATTCGTTCCACGTTTGTACTCGTCACCGCCCTCACTCGCACAGCACGAAACTAAAAGCACACGTAAAGTGAAACGACAATCGTTGGAATGTGGAATTTTCAGATTAAATCCTTTCGCCACATCAGGAGCGTCACACAGTAGAAGTATTTGCACGATCGGAAAAAAATATTAGTAAAGTTGATAAGAAAAATACTTTTACTAAATATTTTTTTGGAATATTTTTTAAAAAGATTTTTCTTAACAAAACAAGGCAACAGAATTTTGCTTAACATTTTGTAAAGAAGCTGGTAAAGCCCTCCAGGGTAATACTTCCTTCGCCGTCTTTATCCAATCAGAAAGGTTTCATCTACGGTGTTGCGTGTCTCAGTTTTTTTTTCTAGAGTCAAGACAGGTATTTTTTCCTTTTATCAACGATTTTGACTTTGCCTCTTCGGTAATAGAATAGTGAGAGGGAAGAATGGGGACAATGGCATATTAAACAGAGACAATGAAAGACAGAAGAGCGAATAAATTCGTAACAAGTGTTATGCCTTTGAACCTCGACAAACCTCGCTTTCTCTGTTTTCGCACTACTCGATTTGAATGACCACCAGGAATTACTTGGAAGTGAAATGTTCAAGTCACCACAAATTTAACAGTAAATCCATATATTAAAGGAAAGGAATAATGGCAAATATGGAAAAGACAAAAGCACTGGGAACATGTGTCAACGGCGGCATTTGAACCCCGACTTCGGGGTATGTTTTCAATAACAAGTTAAAGATTACTTTCTCCCAGAGAATCTCTACTAGAGATCAACCGATTAGAAATTTTCGAGACCATGGTATCGATCTTCGATTTACAAAAGGCCGATGCCGTAGTAAAATAAATCTGCAAGAATCTGCAATCGGCTGTGTATCTTTAGAGCACTCCAAAAAAACTCTTAAGTTTGAAATTTTATGCCGATCCGACAACGGCAAACCTGCACGCAAAGGCCCTAAAGTTGCCCAAAACGGGCTAACACTGTATGGGGGAAAAAAACACAAATTTTAAGTTCGTTTTAGATCAAGAAAAAATACGAGAAAAAAACCATAATTAACCATTTTTCGCGGAAGCCCCCCTGGAATTAATTAAAAAACCATTTTCGTAAAAATTTCAAATAAATATGACGTCGTGTTCACTTTTTTCATTCTGAAGTAAAACCGTCGTACCAGGAGCAATGCTATTACATTTTTAGTACTCATTCCCTGGCATCGCGCACTCCCACAGGAGCTTCCACTATCTGCTTGAATCTCACTCGTAGCATCGTTGCAAATCTGATTCCACGTGTAGTAGGAGGTTCCCAACTCCCTGTCAACTTACCCGAGCCAAGTATTCGCGGGTGCACCAGGGCGACTACTGCCTTGAGGGTTCCAACGTAACGCCTGGATCGCAATGTTATTTTGGAGCCCAATCCATTTTCATTTACGATCATTTATCTGTAATGCCGCCTTATGTTATTCTCTTCGCTCCCAAAATGTGTCGTTGGAAATACTGTTTGGCCCCCAAATCTTTCATTTTCGACGAAGGCACTTGTATATGACTTGGATCTTGTGCGTGATCTTCTTGGAATGCATTCAGGTGTCGTAGCCTCAGAATTTTTGTCAAAACCGAAACTTGACCGGATAACCGAAGTAGTAGTAAAGCTGGTTTCATAATTTGTGGCCAATACTAGCCGAAGCCGAAGTTGTAAAAGGACAAGACCGGACGGAGTATGATGGGATGAAAGTACTACCATAGTAAAGCAAATCCGTTCAAGGATTTTTCAAAGTTAGATTCTGTGGCTTGATCTTGGATCAACCAAGCAGATTTTCAAGCGTTTCCACTTCATCAGGTTCGTTGCAGTTCTCGCACCAGTTTCATTAACTAAAAGCATTTGCTTATAAATTTTGTATACATTTTTTGACGTTTACTAACTTTTCTCTCTGAAGCCTTTTCACTGACTGTATGGTCTACGTGAACATGGCCGTAAATATATGTGGTTGGCACTCCTCGAGTGTGTGGCTGAATGTGTGTGTGTGTTTGTGTGTGTGTGTTTGTGTGTGTGTATGTTCCTGTAAAGAACTTTTCGGGTAAGTTGAGAATAATGACAATTTAATTCAGGGTCACTAATTCTTCTGCCGCAACACACTCAATTCGCATTTCTCATATCATTCTCGCATGTATTTGTATTTGTGTACGTATTTGTATGGTATGTACCGTTACGTTAGTTTTCCCGTACGTACAAGTAAGTGTGTGAATAAGTTATTAACCCTTTTGCTCACCCACTAAAGTTAACCCCACACACACTTTCATACTCACACACTCACTTCCTGACACTTGTCGAGGACATCTTGGAATTCGGTGCTGCGTCACTCAGTCACCCAGAGTCTGAGATGGGCAATTCCGTTTGTTCGCTTTCCACTTGCTATTTTCGTGTGAATTTGATGAGCCGATAACAGTTTTGATCTCACAATCAGTTGACGGCACAGGCATTCTCAACGCTGCTGCCCTTTTTGGCTGGTATGTGTTTGCTTGTGACTGACTGAGTGTGTGTGAGTATCTTTCCCTCCACATGTGGGTCAGTAGTCATCAAGTAGGAAATTGTCGACGAAAAAGGTCGTTGCGCTTGAAAAATTTTATTTGATGTTAATTTTTTCGAATTGCTTTTTTTCTATCACTTTGATTAATATTAATAGAAATTTTCAAGTGGTCGTGAGTGAAATGAGAAATGCGTTATTTAGAGTCGATTTTTAAATCATCATCTCATATATACTCGCATAATATTGGCGTTGAAAGTAGGCAATAAGTTAGAGTAAATTTCTTAACAGTACACGGTGTGATCAATTCTGGAAAAATGTAATCATAATGTAAAATGTAAACATAATCAACATTCCAAAAGAAAAATAACTTTCACCTGCTCTCAAGAAAGTCTACCATATATTATTTAAAAAATTAAATTAAATTTGTGAACATCACTCATACGCCGTGTGTACCATTATGCGACAATTGTTACACACTGCGTATAAGTAATTTTTACAACACGAACAAGTCAATACTGCCGTGATAAGCATAAAATACTTATCTACTTTTTGCTTATTATACTTAAAACCTAATTTTCAAGGTACATTTTCTAATATGAAAACACTAAATGCTTAATGACAATGAATTTTTCCGAAATTGCAAATAAGAATTTTATGCTTAGCACGGCAGTAATACAAGGGTGTCTTATGTGATGATTTCTTATGTCCGACGCTGTGATGATGAAATAAACATAAGGTAGCAATTGTAATTAGATAAAATATTTAACTCTTTTATTTGCTAGATGTCAGAAATTGAAGAAAAAAGTAAGGAATATTATTAGGTGAGTAATGTTTAGACTTTTCTTGTATTTAACTTTGTCTTCCTAGTGCAGCTAGAAAGCCGTCCTTAGACGTTTTGGAGAGGTAATTGATTAACAAATAAAAATGTTTTAAAACACAAAAAACCTGATTAACACAAATACTGTTAACAAATGCTGATAATTCTTTTATAATTAGCCACACTGAACAGGTTGCCTCCTCAGTTTTTTCCAGCACGTCATAATTTATTTTTATCGTGGCTATTTTTTTCAATTAATTTTTTCATATAAAAATTATTTTGTCATAAATTTTTATTTAATGTCAAAAGTTGCTCCTATTAAACCTAATAGTGATTGCATAAAAATTTTGCAAAAACCTCTTTGCAAATATTTTTTAGGATTTTTTTTATATGGACAAAAATGTATGATATCATTCCTCTTGAAAAATCTTTTTATGAACATAAATTAAGAGTTTTGTCAATATTCAAAAAATTATTAAAAACATAAAAAAAATTAATTTAAAAAAAAAAATTAGGGGATTTTCTTTGGTCTGACCGAAGCTAAAATACCCTCCACATGCGACTACAATACATTCTTAGACCCTTTGCTGGTAATTTTCCATTTCCATTTCAAAATTTTGTCCCTATTAAATTTTGTTCCGGTCCCATTCCATTTCGTTCCAGTTTCATTCCCATTTCGTGTTCGGCATCATTTCCAACCAAATGCAGAAAACTCCGTCCAAATCGATTCAGTATTTCTAAGATAAACGAAAATAATACGAATTTGGCGGCCATTTTGTATGGGAGGTATGAGGCGATTCCAAAATTTGGAGGCGATTGCTCAAAAGCTACGGCAGCTGCCGGCAGTTATCGTGCGAAATGACGGATATCGATATATCGACTCAGGATGTGATGCTGATCAAGAATATATAGTTTCCCATACCGGCCACGCCTCGTTAAGGGCGTTACAAGCAGTGTGACAAAATATACCCTTGCACAGTAAATTGCAGAGTATAAAGAAAATTTGATCTACAAAATTTTTAATTTTTGTATGAAAAAACCAGAGGAATGTTGACAAAGTCGGATTTGTAGGAAAAACTATTGATCGGAGAGAAAAAATTACTAAGAGATATTTTGTAGGGAATTTTCCAACAAACATACTTTGGAAGTAAACATATTTATACCCTACACCTCATGAGGTATGGGTATATTCACTTTGGTCTGATGTTTGTAACACCAAGAAGGAGACGTGTCCGGTATGGAAAAGTATATATATTCTTGATCAGCGTCACCTGTTTTAGCCCTATCTGTCTGTCCGTCTGTCCGTCCTCTTTTCTTATAAACACGATTGCAGGAGCTAGAAGAAAGCTAGGGATCCGAAATTTTGGATTTATCCTTTATAGGCCCTAGAAGGAGTTGGTATTGCAAATGGGAAATTTTAAGATTTCATCAAAACAGTATGAAATTTTGTATAGTGGGGTTTTCGGGGTCGCTGATTTCGAATTTGATGTCGCATTTCCAAAATTCAAGATGGCGGTTCCAATTTGGCCCAGTAGGTGTAGGGTATATATAAGTCGGCTTGCCCGACTGAAACTTACCTTCTTGTTTTTTTTTTTAATTGATCTAAAAACATATTTCCAGGATTTTAAGGATCAGGATTTAAAAAGACATTTACGGAAGGATAATTTCAGGATGATTCGTAAATAGCTGCCCCGAAAATACTAGAAATAATGTGCGAAACCCTGAGAGTTATTAATCCTCAAAAATTGTTGTGTGTTATCCATTTTTAGCGCAAGCTCCTCTAGATTTGTAAAAATATATATTTTTTTAATTTAAAAAAATAAATAAAAATACGGTTCAGAATGCAGAAAAATAAAATTCTTTATTGTATTAATTTTTTAAGGCTGGTTTTCGCCGAAATCTTTGCCCCATACAAATGTTAGCCGGTTTTGGCCAAGTTCAGACCGATTGCGGGCCAGTTTGCGGAAATCGGATCGGAACTTAAAACTTAAGCATTTCTATTGGCAAAAATTCCTACATTGTTGAAAGAGATCGCGGGGGTATTTTAACTTCATCATAACGGAAGATAGTTCACTCTTTTGTTTTTAAATATTTCTATCACAAATTCGTTTTTCCACATGTGCTCCTACCTCGGGGCACTCCGAACTTTTAAGGATTAACAACTGTCAAACTTCACCAGGCTTTGTGAAATGGAGTGTGGTCAACTTTCTTTCCTTGTTTCAAGATTTAATAAACTTTGGTGAGAATATGTCAAGAACCTCAAAGCCACTAATGCGTCACAGTGTACCCCTACAATTTTATTTAAAAGATTTTTTCGAATCCTTCAATTCTTCGACTTTGCCTAAAATCTCAAAATATTTACTTTTTCTTATTGTTATTAATTTTCGAACACAAAAAATTATTTCGTATTTGGCTTATAAAGCGCCCACTCATTTCATATCCCTGTTGAACATCTATATACACATTCAGCCTTATTTGCATAATCCAATCAAAGTGATAGCCATCATCATCATCATCATTGTCCTCACACAATGATTGTTTATTTATGCAACTTCTTCAGCGTCTCCCATCATAATCGAAATCCAGCCTAAAAAAGTAAACAGAAATCATGTTCTCCAACAACAACAACAGCTACAAAAAAATAAGGCATATCACAATTGTCCCAAGCCCATCATCATGTCCATGCCCATGGACAAATAACAGAAAAACTGAATACGGCTTATACGAACTATTGAAATTTTGCACTCATAAATAACCAAAAAGTGTCCTTCATACTCCTTGTGATACGTTTGATTTGTCTGACTGGGACCAGAACGTTTCGTTTTCGTTTAGATGCCGCCCTTAGTGCCAACAACTTGAGTTGTAAGGAAGCTGTCAGAAAGTATGCAACGTACATTTTTTTGTTTTCTATTTTTGTTTTGTTTTAGTTGTTATTGTTGTTGTTGTTATTCTTGTTGTTGGGTACTGTTTTGGCATAGAAAAACTGAAAAGAGAAACGTGATCGACATAATTTAACTGCTTCTGCGGTGTACGCCGTCGCTGCAAAGGGCATTTGGGTGACCGCATGAATAACAAAATGAGACCACGAAACTGAGCCAGAGGCCAGCAGCAACAACAACAACAACTTAACTGGTAAATTTAGTGACAAAACATTCATGTTGTTCGCATTTAAAATTCTTGTCAGTGGTTATTGAAATTCGGTGGAGTCTTCCGTTCAACGTAAACTTCCTCCGAAAATAGTAAGCTTCAAGAAAAATAGTTCTTGTTTCTATAACGAGTGATGATGTTCTGCTCCAGTCGCCATTGCAACTAGCAACAACATGTATATAGTTTTTTTTGGCAAATTACCTCTTCTGGTTGTACAGAACTTGATGCATTTTTTATGTTTTAAGGCGTTCAATGGAAGCTTTTTTCATAGATAAATTTATTTACGAGTATTTTTATAAAAAAAAACTATCTCAATACCCCCGGCGTTGCTCGGACTTATACTTAAAGTAGTGAAAGTAGCCCTGCCGAAAACCCCCAGAACACCAGAGCATAACATAAAAAATTGCAGAACTCTAGGTTCAGCGGTTTGGGCTGGACGGTGATGAGACAGTCTATCACCAATAATTCCTTCATTTTTAGTTACGTGACGCCTGATTTGAAGTTTTCATTTGTGCAAGTCAATTGGTTCTGTAAGCGTCAGTTTCTAATGCACGTGTGGCTGCAATTTGTGCTCCTGTCCGCTCTCTTCCAATTATTGTTGTGGTGTTGAAATAGGGCGAGACAAAATGAAATTGGAACAAAACTTTTAATGAAATGGAAGTGTAAGAGGAACAGGAACGAAATGGGATCGGACAGGAACAAAATAAAAATGGAGTATCGAAAAAAATTTAAATATTTGATTCCAATTCCATTTTGTTCCAGTCCATTTCCATTTTGTTTCGTTCCATACCCATTAGATAGTGGCGGCCGTGGTGCAGTTGATTAAGTGGTTACCTTCTGCTGTGTCACGATGAGCGGCTACAGCGACCATAGATGATTTCCAAGATTATATTATAATTTCAGAGATCATAGTATGATTGATTTCAACCATTCTGAAAAACATGATTGTGACAATACTGTAATGATGGGATATTTAATCATAATAGGGCTATTTACGAGTTGGTCATTTCTGAAAAGCAATAGTGATGACTTAATGTTTTCCTTACACTATATTCGACAGTATGATTACTACACTGCAAAGTGAACCTATCTTTTAGTGTGTAATTTTACACACAACACACATTTATAAGTGTGTATTTATTTTGATAAATAAAAAAACACACGTCCTAAATTTTGGTATGCTATATTAACACGCACTCGTATTTTTTTATGCACTTTAAGCGTATATAATATTTATGCGGCATAAGCTTGTAGCAAAAATGATACTGGGAATTAATACGCGCTTTTAGTGTATCGTAGGTATACACAAAAGTAAGGTTTACACACATGAGGCATATAACACACTAAGGCAAATACGCACGCGTAAAACTTATGCACTTATAAAATTACACGGGTGTCAAAAAGTATACACAAAAGTGTATTCTACACACAAAAGGCAAACACACTAATGAAAGTACACACGTGTGTCAAAAATAAAAAACTTTGGAAATTACTATAATTTTTTTATTTTCAAAAACAATTTAATTACAAATATTTTAAGTTCTAAATGAAAAATATCTTAACATATAAGTTCTTTTATCCATAAAACTCATTTCTTTCATGGTTGAGTAATCCTACAAAATTTGAACCCATTACTTTCACATGCAACAAATGATGAGGAAAAATTAATCTTCATAACTTTTTCAATAGTTTGAGGAATATCTTCCACTAGATATCCATTGAGCTTTTCATTAAAACAAATTGTTGTCATTTCAACATATATAAGAAAAATGTCTTCTCCTAGCACAAATATTTCATTGATATGACCAAAAACTGGAAGAGTATCATCAACATTACACACATTATATGTTTAAAATTACACATGGTGCGTTAAAAATATACGTATTACATGTGTTTAATTTATACACTAAAATGTATGTAAAATGTGTCTACAAGGTTTTACACGCTTTAGGTGTGTAAAAAAAACGCATTTCACTTTGCAGTGTAGGCTCGGAAAAAATTTAAATTTCTGTGACAAGAAGTACGCGTAAAAATTGCACTTGGACCTTTTTTTTTTGTCAATGATCGTGCATCAAACAATACAACTTTGAGTATCGAATAATTTTAGAAATACCTATTCGTTGGGTACTTTGGAGTAAAAGTGATACTAAGACGTTTCATTTTCGGCATTGGCGCCGAGTCGCAAAATAACTACGCAGTGCTGTGATTCAAAGGCAAGGAACTGAATATGGTTTTTGGGCTGCAGTTGTCCGTGGCTCGATGCGGCAGCACCGTCAATTTGTGATGATGCAGCCAATTTACAATTACGTATCGTAGTTCTACGAAGGATACCCCGCTATTGGTGTGGTGCTGCTGTTGGCGGCAGGAACGTGTGTAATGTATTTTATATGAGCTTTGGTTTTGCGTAAGTTCCCAATTGCTAAACGAAACGAAACAAAAAACTAAAATAAATGTTTTCCAGTTTGGATGGATAAACGCGCTGAACATATCCTACAACGAAACCACAATCCATCTGAGGAAATCGCGAAAACTTTTTGGAATTTATCAATTGATTGATAAAAATCACTTTTGAGATTTTCTGTAATAACAACATTCGACTACTTCGGCAGCTTACTGCGAACAAAATATAAACGTCTGCAAGCTGACACTGCACTAATATGAAAGGTAGTGTTGTTAGTTTTCATCTAGGGCGATCATCTAGCTCAGGTTTTATCCATTTCAAAGATTTGTACCAAAAATGGTACGCTATGCATTTAAGGGTTACCTTCATGATGGTCTAGATAATTTGTCTGGTCTACTATGTTGCAATATTTCCATTTATTGCAATTGCTTCGCCCCTTTTTAGCTTCAAAACTCCTGTCAATCTGTGCAAAATCTTAGACTGGCTGTCATTACAATTGTGGCTGGCATTATTGTCAACAAGAGGGACGGAAATTAGATTTGGCTTGAGCTGTTTTTCCTTTCCCGGTTGTCACGTATGTATAAGTGCGATGGGTAATATTTTTTACCAATAGCAAATTATTCTTATTGAAATTATTTAATTTTAGTTTAATTTTTAATAAATAAATATATTTATAAATATAAACTTCAAAAGTGGGTTTTATTGATCACATATTCAACCATATAATGTTCACTGGTCCATCATGTACATGCTGGTTACAATCATGTATATTTTTAGTTGCAAATCATGTGGATGGTTGGTGCAATCATTTCACATGGTCCCCTTAAAATAAATATGATTGGGTCAACCATGTTTTTTCTCCGCTTTTGTTTTATTTAAAGTGCCACTAATCTACAATAGTTAAATAGCTCAATTTCTCTCTGCTTTCAGTGTGCCGGTATTGACTTGCTTATTAACAGAACTTAATTCACTTTTGCAATTAATTGCACTTCATTACCTGCGTATTTCCTGACGCTGTACAACTGCGGCAACGATGTAGATTCTGCAAACGACTACGATGTAAAGTTAAAGATGGCGACAACAGCTACGAGACGGTATTAGGGCAGCGTTGTTGGGCTGTGTTATGCAGCGAACTGGCCATTGAGCGCTGGTGCTCCGCTAAAAAGCGATCGAAAGTTGAAATAGTTCTTAAAGAGATGGAGCGCACCTGGTAGCGAACTCACGATGACAGCTTGAGGAAAACGAAAGCCGAGTGTTACGGCGGTAAAACAAGTACACAAATTTTCAACTGGAAACTTCCGTAATTCGAGATCGGTGATGGTTAAGAATTGCCGAATATTTTACGGGACTCTTGATTTTTCCACAAATATCGCGGCACAAACAATTTTAACGGCGTTAAAATCGGTGTACAGCGGGGAGCGCTGGGGCTCCAACCAGACGAATAATTTACGGCTACTTACGTTGTGTCGCTAGCTTTAGCTCGATGCAATTTTCTCGAATTGCTAACTTCGATGGGCAGCTCAAGAATGGCAACTAGTACTATTGCACTCCAACGACAATCTCCAGTGGCTCTTCGCGACTTATTGCGAAGTTTCGTGAAATAAAATGGGGGAACGCAGAGAGCAGTGTGGCAAAAATATTAAAAAAACGAAAATGTATATTTATGAAGCTTTTGCTCGGGTGCTAAATAAACGAGTGAAACTGTTTTGTTACGCTTTAATTGTATAATTAACAAACTTTTATTGATTTCTGATTACAATTTAACATTTTTTGAACGACGATAAAATCGCCATCTGCTCACTTTGGTTGTTCTTAGTAGAAGAAAGAATGATGGTTGCTTTCCATTCAGTCATACCCTACAAGCAGTGTTTCATTCATTTAATTTCTTGCAAGACACTGTCTTGTGTGGGGGCAAATCGCACGATCAGGTGGTGTACGATTTGCACTGTGTCTACACCCGACACCCGACACCAGACCCTTTGCATTGTGAAATAAAGAACGATACTTTCACATTAATTCATTCAGAGACGTAACCAGAAAAAAATTTCGGGGGTTTTCATAAAAATTTCTTTACGAATACTGAAGGAAAAAAATATAAAATGAAAACAAAAATAAAATCAACAACATTTTTTTTTCAAAAAAAATCTTTAAATTTTTCATTTTAAAAAAAGTAGATAAAAAATTGAAAAAAAAATAATTTCTAAAGAAAACCCGAAGGGGAGTTTATGAAAAAAGGATTCATTCTAAAATCGACGCATTGTTTTAATATATGTTAGATATACAAGTAACTAAGGAACATTTTTTTAAAACTAAACCGAGGTATTTACCTATTGTTTGTCAAGTAAACCTCAAACTGTATTGAAATATATTATTCAAATACATGTCTTTTTGGATTAATATCTAATTAAGAAAAAAACTTTATGAATGGTTTGGCGTCACATTCTTTTTTGGTACACGAACATTTTCAATAAAAAACTAGAGAGTGGACTATCTTCGGCTATACCGAAGCTGAAATACCCCCACACAGTAGAAAGAAGTACCTCGAACATAAAAAAATGTGGTCTCAAGAACCTATTTTGAGCCAATTATAGGTGGTCTTAGAGCCCGGACCATGTCCAAAATCCATTTCTAAAAATTTCCAATTAAATCCACAAAAAAAAAAATTGGTCTCAAGACCCCATTTAGACCCTTATATATGAGGCTTCGGAACCTCGGACCATGTCAAAAATACGTTTCTAAACATTTCCAATCGAATACAACAGTAAAAAATTTTTTTCGGTGTATGGGAGCCACGCCCAGTTTTTATCCGATTTGGCTGATTCTCGAACTTGATCTCAGTATTCACGAGAAAAACATGTACCCAAAGTTTCAAGTCGATATCTCCAAAACTGCGACCGCTATCGTGCGGACGGACAGACGGACAGACGGGCGGACAGACAGACGGACATCGCTAAATCGACTCAGGAGGTGATACTGATCAAGAATATATATACTTTTCCATACCGGACACGCCTCCTTATGGGCGTTACAAACGTTGTGACAAAGTGAGTATACCCTGCCACAGTGAGTGTGGGGGTATAAATATATGAAGATTCTCTTCAGTTCTGTTAAATTTCATAATTGGTTTGTATTATTTTAGAGATTTAGGGGGGTTTGACACATATTTTTCTATTACTTCATATATTTTGGGTATCGTATTGATTTAATTTGTATGACCCCCCCATCGCAGATAACAATCCGACCAACAGGGATTTCGCATTTAGCAAAGTCAAAAGAGCACTTCCTTTCTCTTGCTGGGGTAGAGCTTCCACGCCTAATTCTTCCCTTCACTCTCAATTCTTTGAAGCCAGGTACTGGTATACATTACGACCTTTTATCATAGAAATTACGATCTTTTAGCAGCTGGTAATATATGGAAGCATTTCACTCACAGCAAGACTACAAACATTTTCCGGCCCTCGTACGACAGGACGAAGTCTAACTTTATTCTGTCTCTAAATCGGATGGAATGTGACTCACAATTGGAATAACAACAGGTGACTGCCTCATCGTCCACCATGCAACACGTATGGGGCTCACATCCATAGACTGGTGCCGCAACTGCAATGAGCCTGATGAGGAGGAAACTCTGGAACACTTGCTCTGCAACTGTCCGGCTTTAACCAGAAGCAGATGGAAGATTCTTGGTAGAGCAACGTTCAACACGCTAAGAGAAGTCGCAACCACTGAACTTAAAAGTCTAATAACCTTCGTTCGGGATAGATGTAGACCATGGAAGAAGGTCTACAATCTTCACATAAAGGATAAGAGAGCTTTGTGGTATTGCTATGGACCCATTGTGGTCTGTGTGCGGCTTGTACCCGCCACCCTAGCATAACCTAACCTACTGGTATACAGGTAAGTAATGCCGATACATAAGTAATCTATCTGAAGTAATCTATCGGATTGCAATGTGAAATGCGTGGTTTATACACACATCGACGTATAAGCCTTGAAGACACATTTACACACATTTTGGTGTGTTTCTAAAATGAATGTCATGAATGCGTATTTTTAAATGAGCTCAAGCGTTTTAACTACACGACAAAATGTAGGTAAATGTGTCAACATGGTTTACACGTCTAAGTGTGTATAAACAACGCATGTTACTTTGCAGTGCAACTTTAGAGGTTTAAAGATAGAACTTCCTTGATGCTTTAGAGCAGTGCCAGGCAAAAACGAACACACGCACACTAAAATCTTATAGGTGCATTGCCTCGCAAGGCTATGGTCTGCCTGGCACTGCTTTAGAGAGAAACAGATGGCGTGTTTCGATCGTCGAAGCTGGTGCATTGGTGGTATCTCCGATACCACCTGAAGTCCCAAAGTCAATGGGATAAAGGGGGGGCAGTATAAGATCATACAAAGCTCATGGTTCATCTGAAGTCTTTCTGGCATAATTGCATTTTCTAGCAGCTTGTGCCATAGCCAGCTTATCATTTCAAATCATTACAACCTAAAAATACCAAACCAAAAACACCCACCTCTGCCCATAACTCCTAACAATTAAATTTACATTTCGCTAAGTTGATTAATCAATAAACAAACAAATCAAAAACAGCAACACGAACGCCAAGCAAAGCAGCCTCCAAACAATTGCAACAAATTTACACCCAATTTCGTAAATTTATTGACAATCATTTGCCCGAGATGATAAATATATCAGAAGAGGCACACAAAAAATAGAAACACAAATACACAAAGCCGAAAAAAGCAACAACACCGAGCGAATTGACCTTGAAACAAATATTCCAATGTAACTGACAGTCAATCTAATTTAATAAGCATTGGGCGGGGGGGACACACTCTCGGGGAAATAACAAGGACAACCAAACAAGCCCAAATAAATTGATCCTGGCAATTATGATTTCAGTTGCGCCAGGCAATTTGAGAGATGAAAAATTTCATAAATAATGGCCAAAAAATACAACAAAAAGGAGAAAAAAAATGGGAAATTGTAAATTTGTAAATATTTGCCAAATTCGTTGGAATTTGATGATGGAAATGACAAATGATGATGGCAGCTGAAGCTCTTCGGAAGCGGATAATTTGATAATAAAAGGGTGGGCGCTATTCACTCTATAGTTGAAGTATAAAATTTACTACAATGGACTCACAACAAAATGAACAAATTTGATGTAAACAATTTTCCTTCGCAAAGTCCCCCCCCCCCCTCCTTCAACTAACTTTCGAATTTCACTTGTCATCTCATCTGCAATGGTCATGAATGATTATTTATTGCTATTTGCCTCAAAGTCTCCGTCTAGTTGTTGTAATTTTCTTATTTAACACATATTGCCTGTTGTTATTGTTGTTGTACGGTTCGTGATACTGTTATGTTTGTATTGTGTTGTTGCTTGTGCACTCAATACAGCAATATTGGCTTAAATATTGTTTACGCCGGTTGTTGCGGTGGTTCTTTTTTGTTTTTGCAACCATCACCATCAAACCGACAATACGCACACACACACTTAGCCACACAGTGCGTAAAGGATATTTGATTTGCTTCTAAACACACACCCACACATGTGGGGCGTAGCCGATTTAATTTATATTTTGCCACATAACCTTTTTCTATTAATTGCTCAATCATTTAAATTGAATTGGTTGTTCATGGGTTTTATGTGCACAGCCGAAAGGACCAAACAAAGTAGAACCACAACGTACAAAAAATGGAAATCTCATTTAAGCCGTAGGCAGTTGTTGGCTTGTTTTAGTTAGTTAACTTTCACACATTGCAAGAATGAATGAATATTTTATGGAATTGATGAATATGAAAGGCTTTGAGTAATGTTAGAACTTAAGAGGATGTCATTCATACGCATTGTGAGGGTATTAAAGTATCTGCAGTATATTTTGGTTTACTGCATCTAGGCAGAATCGATTTCGAGTCTGAACGATTTCCGGTTCAGTTACCATGTCGTTCCAAATGGCGAATATACTGAGAGTCATCGCTAGATAGACTCAGGAGCTCATTCTAATCACGAATATATATACTTTTCTATACCTGAGGTCAACACAGGATGGAATTTATACAGAATTTCTATAGCATTCAAGAATCAGCAAATATTCGTCTCAAAAATTACTTCGGAAAATGTTTCATCCTTTTGTATTGGAGGCTCTTTAAGAATTTAAGTACATTTTCGAGATTAGTGTTCGGATAGTGCCAGCTTCTTTAAATGGTAGCAAAGTAGACCAGTTAAGTATCCTGAAAGGATACGCAGGTCTGATTTGTTAGATTAGATTAGGTTAAGTAGCTGCCGGAAAACCTACACACTTAGACCAAATTAGGTCCATTGTGATACCACATGCTTCTTTCTGCAATTATCATGGGCAAGTATATGATAATTGCAGGGACCTACAGTTTAATGCTAGATCCGAACGGCGAATGGAAATTGAAGCATTCTTTGGCAAGTTATACTCTCGTAAGTTTGCCATTGTTTACAAGAAGATGCAGTCTTACAGAAAAAAATGTTTTCTGTAACTTGCTCCGGGTAGGGATTGAACGCGATACCTTCCGATCGTGACACAGAAGAGGGGGACCCCTTAATCCACTGCGCCAAGTCCGAGTAATTTTTTTGATATTCCTCGGGCTGGGACTTTAAATCTCTTTGCGTGCTCTTGGCCTACGCAATTAACCCACTGATTTGCGAAATTTGAAATTTCCCATTTCCTTTGGAATTCTGCAGTATAACCTTTTGGTATACCACAGAAAGGTTCAGGGCCAAAACGAAGCCATGGGGCTCCTCTTTTGGCTAAGCAATACGCTCCATCGTTGCCTTCGAATTGTGTTCTATTTTGTTCCGGTTACATTTTGTTTCTATTTCACTTCCATTTCGATTCCATTCCATTTCAAAGTATGTTCCAATTCCATTTCGTTCCAGGTCCATTATATTTTTCGTACCCGACATAATGTCCAAACAAATATAAAAAACGGATACACGATATTAAAGACATTTTACGGCCATTTTGTATGGGAGGTAGGCGTGGCTCTCATCCGATGTTGCCCATTTTTCATATAATCCATATAGAAGTTAAAAGAATGTTGAAACCGATACTCAATAGCTACACTGAAAGAAAAAACATGATAACTAAATATAAATAAACAAAATAATTACAACAAAAAAAAATTTTTTTTTTCTTAAAAAAATTGTTTTTATTTTGAAAAAAAATGGAACATTTTTAAAATTTGTTTTTAGCACACGTGTTTTAAAATTGAACAAATCTGTACAAAGCTCTACTTTAAAAACGAAATCGTTCAATTTTAAAACATTTTCCTCTCAGTGTACAACAGATATACTGCGAAATGAGAGAAAGCCAGGCAAACGGACAGACAGACAGACCTTCAGAAAGACATCGCTACATCAACTCAGAAGGTGATGCTGATCAAGAATATATATATACTTTTCTATACTTAACATGCCTACTCTTGGGCGTTTCAAACGGTGTGGCAAATACCATATGCCCTTAGATTCTTCTGTACAGAGTAAGTATAAAAATAACTCAAAAATGCTATTAAATGATAGAAAGAAACATTTTTTTTTTTTTTAAATATATATTGTAATTAATTCTATAGAATAAATAGAAATTCCATCCAATTCAATTTCGACATTACTTACGCAAATTAAAATTTGATGTCTTCTCATCATAATCACTGGGCAATCTAGAAAGTATAAACTACTTAAGAAATTAATTTTCAAAGCTCATTCACAAACCTTGTAAATTCTCATTCGAATTGTATATTGCCCACCTAAAAAATGGCATTACTCAACCTTTTGCATAAAAACCTTTTATATTTTTAAATAAAATTGCAGCTTTTTACTAATTTAGCCCGAACAGAAATCCTTTAATCATATTGCGAATTATTGACGCTGGCCGACGCCATTATCCTTTCCTTGAAGTGTGCACCAGCTAAAAGTAAGCAACTTTTTTCTACGCCATTACTTGCGATGATTGAAACTAATTTTTTTGTGCTGTTGCAATGTAACGTAAACATTTGAAGCACTCCCCGAACACAAGCACACACACACACACCCACAGCTGCTCGCTCCAGTTTAACCTTAGAACATTTTTCAATCGAGCACGGTTAGAGAAAGTGAGTAGTAAGTAAGTAGTTGAGGGAAAAACTGCGACTCGTAATAAAGTAGCTGGAAACGTAGTGCAGGAAGTGAAGAAAAATGAAAGGGAAAAATGAATGGAACACAAGAAACCATTCGACAGCTGAAAGCGATTTTCATTTGAATGCGGGCCATGATTTGTGTGAATGTTGAGTACTGGGTGCTGCTGTACACAACGAACGAGTGATGAGAGGAAGACTTCAAGTGAGACAGGGCAGGGCGAGGAGTATCCTTCTTAGACTAAACCATTTCTATTTCGCCATTTTTAGTGGAAACTTTTTTTCTTAGTTGATTTTGTGTTTCAATTACTTGAAATGCCAAATACTTTCAGAAATGCGATTTCTTTTACATTTTAACGAGGGGCAAAACACATCTTTTTTTGTTCGTACTTTCCTTTCAAACAGAAGGGCACTTTCGCTGGCACACACACACACACATTTGCCCAGAAATGCTCTTACTCAAGCTATTATATGTGAAAATGCTTTGATCAATTAGGAAATTCGTCCTCCCCCCACACACCTCGAGCCCCCACACATGCATACAATTTTAAGCGTTGTAGAATTTTTATCCAACCATGGCCAATGTTGAATTGTTATGGGGCCTGGCCTCCCGGAAAATTACTTAGAATTTTTTGGTCTACTTCAAATGCACTCAATTCATTTGCCTGCTTTGTACTTTTGCTTATCTGGCTGCTTCGTGTGCATCATATTCATTGATTCAGCAGCTAGCATTCATGTGAATGTTGCATGCAGCATGCATTCCAGCAGTTCAAGTTACTTCAGTTCAAGGTGCAGCAGCACATGCCACATGCGAACAGAACACTACCGAATGCTTTCTTTAAATATTTGCACAAATTAATTTAAAATGCATGCATATACCACACACACACACACACACACACACCTACACTAGTGGGCACAACAATGGCAATCCAGTAAATTCTTTGCAAGTACTTTCAACTATATTTTGTTTAAATATTTACAGTATAGTTTTAGGAGCGATATGCTACTGATTTGTTGTTTGTTTTTAATAGTCATAGTATGTACATTTATTTTGTATGATTTTTCATATTTCCAAAGCCATTGCAAAATCTTTTCTTTGTTCAGTCTCCTCACACTTGAATGGGAAATGAGAGGCAATTTATGCAGCCTTTACTTCGATAGACAAATTGAATGTTAACGATTTTGTTCATAAATATTAATACAAAATGTACGTACTTAAAATGTAAAACGTATTCGCATTTTCAGTTCAGTGTGTTTAGCATTACTCATACGCCCTGGGGCACCAACTCGTATAGCTTGAAAGAAATTTTCAATTATCTCCAAATATTATTCGTACCAAATATTGAACTTTTAAAGGGAAAATCCCTGATTAAATACATTTTAAGAGCGCAGTAGACGGGACCAACGGGAGCTGTACCTGAATCAACATTAAACTGCTTTCAAAATATAAATCAACTGATTCAACGATAAGGTAGGTGGTATGTACCTTCGTCAGAAATTTTTATGTTTTCCCTTCTTTTTTTCTGTGCTTTTTTTTTGGTTTTTGCTCTGAAGTCCTTTCTGTTGGACATTCATAATCAAAAATTTTGTATTTTTTTTTGGTGTTTCTTTTTTTTGCTTCTCATTCATAACAATTTCTCAATATGCAGATAATTTAATTTCAATCAACTTCGCAATGATGGTGAAATGTGTAAAAAATTTCCGAATCATATTAAATGTACACCAGAGCGAAGAAAGGGATAGCCCGAAACCCGCAGTCGAGGCAGTCGCTGAAATCGAAGTGCTATTGATGCGGCAGTGAACTACTGGCAATGCAAGCGGAAGTCGTTGCTTGATTATGATGATGATGTTGCTGTAACAGTGCATAGCTACTAAAAAAAAGGAACAGAAAAGAGAAAAGGAAACGAATTCAATGAGTAGGTAAAAGGAAATACAGGATAATGCACAGGAGCTGTTTAAAATATTTATGACGTTTTCCCGTTGTTGGTGTATCAAAATTTTTGTGAATTTTAGTGGAAAATTTCGAACTCTCAGAGGTTTATGAAAGCCAAGAAAATTGTATTTATTTTTTGTGTTATTGTTGTTGTTGTTGTTGTGCTCCCTTTGTTTACCCGCACCAGATAAGGAGTTCCGTTCGTTTTTAAGCATTATGTAAAACAGTTCATATTTAACCGTGAAATTTATGGGGCCATTTAATAAATTTTCTTCCACAAACTCCTCCGCTTCAGATGATTTTTTTCCTCATTTGCTGCTGTTTGCTGTCCTTACAAGCGTCCACCGTCTGTTACGCCAACCCGAAAAATATGGTTTGACGTGGAGTTTGGTTAATTTTATTGTTGTTCTTCCTTTTGTTTTTTTTTCTTCTTGATAATTTTTTCGATCTTATCCCTCTGAAGAATGTTAATTTATTATGACATGCACAAACAAACGCACACAAATTTATGCTTTGGTTTTTGAATTTTTATATAATGTTGGTTGGTCACTTTTGGTTTATTTGAATGTTGAGAGTTTCAACTGGAATATGGCCTTTGTTCTTTAATTCTCACTAAATTTTTTAAATTATCCAATTATTACAAGAAATAAAATTGGTGGTTCCTTGTTGATCAGAAGCTTTCTATTTATTATGCTCTATCCAATTACGGTGGGCAGATATGTATGTGGTATCAAGCTAATTGTGGATCGGTTTCTATTAGCAATAAACTGTTCAAGGCACAAAAAAAAAACCAAATAGTACAGACTTTACAAAAAAATGTTGATGGTAGGCATTTAGGTAGGAGCTGGTGTCACCCTAGTGTATGAATAAGAAAGATAACTAATTCCCATTAGTTATCTTTTAAACATTTTAAAATTAAAATTTGGTGGCCAAAAATGGACCGACACGTGTTTTTCACGTATTTCCTGGATTTTAAAATTGTTTGTTTTTTCGCCCCCTTAAATGTTAGCTTATTGAGTCCCAGTCTAGCCATTGGGAGTGGCACCTAAATGATATCCGACTGGCCCCAAATGGTTTTGGGAGGGTTTTAGGGGAAAAGGAAAAATATCCCGCCCGGCGGTTTATTTTGAATGGGTATAATCTTTACTATTTATAAAATTGGAAACGCAAATTTGGTTGTAACGGGTAAGAGCAAAAACTAGCCAACCGATTTTTTTAATTTTTTTAAAACATCCTATTTGTGCCAAGGAAGAGAATAGTATACTTTTTTTTTTATTTTCGAAAGGTAAATATCTTAATTTTCGGTATTAAGTTCTATTTCAAAACTTTGTCCTATGCTTACAGATTTCGTTCGATTTCATTGACATAGTCTGTGCTTGCAGAACATTATTGTATGTTGCTTTCCACTCTCTTCTGCGTATAGGTCGGTGAAGATGGAGAGTTATTTTTATACCCTGCAAACTAGTGTCCAAGGGTATATTGTTTTTGTCACACCGTTTGTAACGCCCATAAAGAGGTGTGTCCGGTATGGAAAAGTATATATATTCTTGATCAGCATCACCTCCTGAGTCCATTAGTCCATGTCCGTCTGTCCGTCTGTTCGTCTGTCTGTCATTTCGCACGATAACTGTCGTAGCTTTTGAGCTATCGAATTTTGGCGAATGATTGAACGGTATTGAAAATGGGTAACATCGGATAAGAGCCACGCCTACCTCCCATGCGGTAGGCGGTTTTTTGCATTGGGTTGGAAATGAGGTCGGGAACGAAATGGGAATGAAACCGGAACGAAATGGAATTGGACCGGAAAAAAATGGAATTTGAACAACATTTTTAAATGGATCAGGAAACTAAAATTATCGATCAATATTGGAAAATTATCGAAAAATTATCGATAAAAAATCGACAAACTATCGATAAAAAATCGAAAAATTATCGATAAATTATCGAAAAATTATCAATAAATTATCGAAAAATTATCGATAAATTATCGAAAAATTATCAATAAATTGTCGAAAAATTATCGATAAAAAATCGAAAAATTATCGATAAAAAATCGAAAAATTATCGATAAAAATCGATAAATTATAGAAAAATTATCGATAAATTATCGAAAAACTATCGATAAAAAACCGATTTTCGATAAAATTACTAACATATGGTCTTAGAATGTATTGTACTCCCATGTTCAGGGTATTATAGCTTCGGTCAGACCGAAGATAATTCTCTTACTAGTTTTTATTCAAATTGACAAAAGTGGCAGCACTGCGCAAAATCTAAATCTTTTTTTGCTACTGCTTAAATGGTATTGAAAATGGATAAGAACCACGCCTACCTCCCATACAGAACCTATTCGGAAGCTGTTATTTTTATTTCATTGGAAATAATGTCGAAATGGATCGGGATTTAAGTAGAAATGGAAATTATCGATAAAATATCGATAAAGTTATCGAAAAATTATGAATGAACATTTTAAAGCTTTTTAAGAAAAGTACTCGATACCATATACTCGATACCATTATTCGATATTTGTGCAAGTATCGAATTTTCCATTCGATACAAGTAATGAGTTAAAGCATCGATACTTTAGTGGTATCTGACCAATACTATTGTGAACAGCGAGTCGTGGTATGTGAGGCAATTAACCGCCACTCTAACCTAACCTCACCCATTGTAGAAGAGAAAATATTAAATCCGGTCCCAGGAACACCACCTTCTCCTACCCACTTAGACCTCCATTGAAGCCCCTGGAAACCCCTTAGATTCTCTGTTATCCCCTCAATCCTTCTTTAGACTCCCTTTAAACTCCCTTAGAGCACATTTTGCAACTTTGGCTTCATATGTCCAGTAATGGCTACCACAACAGCTTTTTGAAAATATTTTTCGTTTCACATAAAAGAAAATGTTGTTTGCCACAAACACAACGATTATTTTCTTATAGCCTTTTTGCTTCATCCCAATACGAATTCTGTATTTACACCAACTTTACAAAAATAGTTTTACATCATATGACGAATATAACTGGAGCCACCCATCGAAGTAGAACACGAACGGCCAACAACACTTCGATGCACAGAATACTTACAGAACTGATAAACTTTAATGTGACTTGGTAAGGGTAAGCGGCCAGTGATGGCAAGTGAAATCCCTTTGCTCCCTAGAAAAGCAGATAAAACAAAAGTACGGAATTTCAGCTAAAAATTTTAAAGTCAAAATATTTTGGTCCAGTTGCAACTGAAGTGCTGCTTTCGCTATCAAGCAAATTAACTCTCCGATGCTATCAACTTTAATGCCTATTGTGAGTTCAGTTTTGTGAAATTAGTGTGGTGAATGGGCGGGAACTTGTATTTCCTGTTCATTGGTTTCGTTATAGGAAAATAGTTAAGCCTTGGAATTTGTTTGACATAATTGACCTCAACCACCAACCCGCGTAAATTCCGATGTCAAAATTCGCGATTAACTAGGCGTATGAGTAACATTTGTCTCAATTATAATTTTAACAAATCCAACGCCATTTGCTTTTATTCCAAGAAACACACACTGTGTATATTTTCTAATTTCTCTAACCAGTTACACTCTGTCAATTAAGTACAATTTACCGCAATTCAAGTCAAACTTTTCCCACAACAATGCTAAATGTTCAAATCTCCGTGCATATCCTCTTTGACTGTACTACAATAATGGCCACAAAAACGCAAAGAAAAGAAAACAAAATCAAACAACAAAGTCCCTTTTCAGTGTCACTTGCAGAGAGCTTGCAAAACCAGCAGCAAGTGCAGTTGGGTAAAAACTTTGGGCCAAACGCTTTTTGACATCAATTTTTGACACACCTACACACACAGGCGAAGGCAAGATAGCACACAATGCAGAACAGCGGGCGGCGGGGCTGCTGACGGTGGGCTAGGCACATAAGCGTTGAAGCATCAACATTACAAACAATAACAACAACAACAACAATCAAATGCCAAGATACAGTGAATCCTTAAAGAAACTCTTCGGTAGGTCGTAGGGTCGCCGCTTAGTGTCTGGGCATGTTCGTGTTTATGCAGTTTGCCTGTCTATACAAGCGTCTCTGACTGTATGTCAATTGCATATTCCTTTTAACCCCATGAATGGCTGTGCGTACATATGAGTGTGTGCGTGTGTGTGTATATATTTGTGTGTCTGCTTGTGGTGCCTTTAAGTGCTTTTGTGGGTGCAGTTAAAATGCAATTCGGTGACACATTGTTAGCAAATTGAAGGCATATAACAAAAATGTAAGCCGAAGACGAAAAAAAAAGAAAAAATTTCATTTTTGATTTCAATTTAATTTAATTTCCTATCCAAAACAAAAACTCTCTTCACTGTCCAAGGAAAAATATCCCAACTCATACGAAAATTTTTATTTTATTTTTTTTTAATTACCACAGCAATAAGAGGGGCATTATTATCCTATTCCTTCACCGAGACTGACACGCCTCTCCTTCAGCCTCTTTTTTTAATTACCATCTCCTTCGCCTGATGAGACTACAAGTACCGGCTGCCATCACCCGCATTTGTAACGAGTAATTTAGTTTGTGGGCTTTGACTTTGCCAAATCACTTTGACGCCAGAGCAGCAGCAGCACAGCCACATGCCCAAGCACAAACGAAACTTGTCAAAAATCTTCGCAACATTTCAAGTGAAGCAGCAAGTAGCAACAGTGGCTATGGCAGTATGAAAATACAACAACAACAAAAAAGTACGAAAAGAAAAGCAAGTGAGACTTGTCACTAAAGTTGTTAAGTCATCTTCTTGATGACTTTTTCTTTGACGAAGCGAATGCCGCAGTGTACGCAACCCTCATTCGATTCTGAGTCACTGTTGAGTGTGAGGGCGGCTGTATTCGTTTGTTAATTTTTTTTTCCGCCCCCTGTAAAAGTCATTTTATGCTATTGCGCAAATAAATATTGTAAGGCACAAAAGTGAAGCCCAAGTCAAGTCGGGCAAAGTAAAGCCAAGTAAAGTGAGGTGAAGTAAATCGCAAAAGGCGACAGAGATTTTCAAAATTTGATTAATATTCGTTTCATGGTGATTCAATGTCAAAGCAACGCTTTCGCCGAGTGACACCTAAAAGTAGGCCTGTGCTGTCAGTGAAAGCAGAAAGTCATTGGCATAATTGATGTTTGGCATACTTTTAGGCGCTTGAAAGAGCTTCCAAGTTTTTGTTTCATAGTATCACTTTTTTTTTGTAATTTTTTTGTAATTTTTTGGTATTTTTTTTGTTGTGTGCACATATAATGAAGTATAGGTTTTAAAAGTTTAAAAGAAAACCGAACGGAACAAATTTAAAAGTAAAGGTTATCTGCTGGTAAATAATGTCCTAAGTTTGTGTTGATTGCCTTTGATTTAAGATAAGCAGGGACGGTGATGATTCGATACACAGATTACAATTTTGTATTTTTGCCAATTTCCTTTCACCACAGACAACAGCTTAATTTCCCTGGCAAGCAAAACTAAATCCAGCTTTGACCTCAATTAGAATTTACTGCTATGGATTCTCTGCAATTCACCACAAACACATTGACACGCACACACACACACACACGAACCACATATATTCAAATAATGACCCAAACCAAATAACAATAATCAGTATTATTGGCCATAAACACAAATGTTGTCAATCCAACACCGAATGTTCGCACGCCAACTCGCTTCTCCCCCGACCGATCATGTTGGCGATGATAAAAATGTATCTTCATTAATTGTGATGGCCGATGTGATCCCGGAAAAAATGATTGCAATGATTTGTTTTTGGGAAACATGCCGCCCGAAAGCTAGCCGTAAAATCAGTGGCTAGCCTACGGCAATTGCTGTTACATGGCAAGAGCAAAATTAAGTTGACAAGAACAATTAAAATGAACATAAACATTTTATTTATAGATGGCCGTGCCAACGCACCAACGATTGCCAACACAGTGTACCGCTCTTAAATAATGGCAGCCACTTAAATATGTTTACAGCAACAATAATGGCCAACATAAAATCCCCTGCAAACAAAAAATTGACAGTTCAAGCGGAAGTGTCCCCTTTCCGCTGGCTAACCAAAAAAAGAAAAACAACAACAACAGAAAAGCAGGACACCAACGGCAACGTGTAACCTCCCAGGTTTTAATTGCGTTGAGATTTCATTTCGGTTCGCCTGTTGGTGGCCTTATATCAACAAAAGTTTTAATGACAGCACGCTGGTATATGGGATTGTCGGCTCATACTTTTTTTTGTTGTACTATCCCCGAAAACCTATTAATTTCATAATAGTAGTAGATAAACTACTATTGGCGTTGCCTCAATTCGCGTGACGAATTATTAATCACTTTTACTTTTAACTGTGTTAACTTATCTACGTAGCGGTGGCCCTTGCCACAACCATTTCCCATTTGAATAGTTACGCAATTTATATTTTGTATTTATTTTGCAGCGCATGGAGTTGCTAGACAAACTTTTGTCATTTCCATTGCGAAATTTTAATTTTAATTGAGTTCACCGCCATTCGGTGTGTTGATATGGTTGATAATGATGGCATTCGCTGGGGTGAGGTGGGGGCGAGGAAGCAATTTGTATTAATGATGAGCTCAGTGTATATCCGTTTCAAGGTAACAGCCTGAAGGAATGACCTGCGAATTAATGATAAAACTTTAAATTTTTGGAAATAATAAAAACACTTTAATTTGACAGATAACTGCAAATTTTCAGAACCTACGTCTGGAACCCATAAAAGACTTCAACGTCAATATACGTCAAAGTATAAATATTATTACTCTTTTTGCACATTGAAGGTTTGGGCAGCACTGGTTACATATGATTTACTGTTGCTATGAATGTATCGAATTAAAGTTGGGCGAATTAAAAGTGTTTCGGACACATCCAATTGAAATAAGTTATGTCTTTTGTCCAAAAGCAGCTACAAACAAAATTTTAATCAGATTTTTTTTAAATATCTCGAATTTTTTGTCCTGGGAGGTTGAGTGAAAAAATTATCTGCCCACTCCAATTTTGCACAGATAAGTTTATTTTGGTATCAAAAATTAAATGTTCAAATTTCATTGAGATCAGGCATTCGTCGCTGTCAGTTAGTTTTAGTTTAAACGCGTAAACTGCCATCATGCAGTGACCAGTTCGAACACCCACTAATGTTCTGCAGTTCTTTCGATCGAACGATATAACATTTTCGTGTGCCCCATTGTATGGTTTGCTTATGATTTTTGCAATTTTGCAGGTAGTAAGATTTTTTGATAAGTTTTCGATATTTTTTCGTTAGTTTGCACTTGCCCAAACCCCCCGAGGGTTGTAGCGCCAATATATGTATACATATATACCGGACACACCTCCTTATGGGCGTTACAAACGGTGTGGCAAAAACAATATACCCTTGGACACTAGTGTGCTGGGTATAACAAGTGAGTAAATTTCAGTTGGGCAAGCCGACTTCTATTTACCCTACACCTACTGGGCCATATTGGATCCGCCATCTTGAATTTTGGAAATGCGACATCAAATTCGAAATTAGCGACCCCAAAAACCCCCCTATACAAAATTTCATACTGTTTTGATGAAATCTTAAAATTTAGTTAAAAACACGATTTTCACTTATATGAGAGGTAGGCGTGGCAGTCGACCGATGTCGCCCATTTGCAGTACCAACTCCTTCTAGGGCTTAAAAAGGATAAATCCAAAATTTGGGATCCCTAGCTTTCTAGCTTCTAGCTCCTGCAATCGTGTTTACCAGAAAGGAAGACGGACAGACGGACAGACGGATAGGGCTAAATCAACTCAGGAGGTGACGCTGATCAAGAATATATATACTTTTCCATACCGGACACTTCTCCTTCTTGGTGTTACAAACATCACACCAAAGTGAATATACCCATACCTCATGAGGTGTAGGGTATAACTAGTAAGAGAATTATCTTCGGTCTGACCGGATCTAAAATACCTGCGGTATTTTATCGCTAGTTTTTCGATATTTTATGGATATTTTATTCATAATTTGTCGATGTTTTATCGAAATTTTAAGATATTTTATCGCAATTGTTCGATTGTTTGTCAATAATTTCCATTTCATTCGCGGTACATTTCACAATTTTGTTTCAATTCCATTTTTGTTGCAGTTTTATTCCCATTTCGTTCCCAAATCGGTGAAGTATTTCTCAACATAAACGAAAATAGGTATGAGGATTTGTCGATATTTTATCGAAAATTTTTCGATGTTTAATGAATAATTTTTCAAAATTTGTTCGATATTTTATCCATAATGTTTTGAAAATTTATCGATTTTTTATCGATAATTTTTCAATAATTTATCGATTTTTTATCGTTAATTTTTCAATATTTATCGATAATTTCAATTCCCTGATCCATTTAAAAATTTTGTTCCCATTTTGTTCCGTTCCAATTCCGTTTCGTTCCAGTTTCATTTCCATTTCGTTCCGGACCTCATTTCCAAACAAATGCAAAAAACAGCGTCTAAATCAGTTCAGTATTTCTCAAGATAAACGAAAATAATATAAATTTGGTTGCCAATTTGTATGGGAGGTAGGCGTGATTCATATCCGATATTGCCCATTTTCAGTACTGTACACCCATTCGCCAAAAAATGCTGAAATTTGGAGTTGATAGCTCAAAAGCTACGGCAGTTATCGTGCGAAATGGCGGACAGACGGACAGACGAACATGGCCTAATCGACTTTGGAGGTGAATATATATACTTTTCCATACCGGACACGCCTCCTTATGGACGTTACAAACTAGTGTGCAGCGTATAAAAAAAGTTGCATTGAAGTTGTGACAATTTCACATTATTCTTGACTTTGTAGCCACATAATTTATTTCCACTTAATTTCAAAGTTTTTTTTAATTTAGAAATTTGTACGATCATACTTGATTCTAAAATTGTTTTTTTCTGAGTGTACTTTCATACAAATATACCTCAAAATAAAACACAGAGTTTTTTGTTGAAATTTCCAAAAATTCATGTGTACAACAAAAACAACAATAAAACAAGATAAGGCCAACTAAAGGTCATAATGTCAACACAATACAAACTCCGAACAGTCCTCATTACCACACCTCAACTTCCTGATACACAAAAGCACAATGAAGCAATACACTTGAAGGCTCAATTAAAGCGAAACATTTATAAACTCTACGGTTGGCTGTGATAAGTGTTGAATATATTCGGTAAATGATGAAGTTGACTACGACAGGATGTGGAGCGTCTATATTCTATTTTTATAGCAAATCAAAATGGGAAAAGTTTGGAATCTAATTGCAGCTGATTTCGGCCAAGTGTGTGTGTTGCTGACTATACAATTTCTGAGCTATATTTTTCGTTATGTTTTTCCGAGTGTGCATTAGTGCCGAACCCAATTCACTCATAATCATTAACGCATCTTTCCGCTCACACAACACAAGTGCCAAAAACTATAAACCGATAAGCTGACAGCCAAGCCGAACTCCAAGCAAACCTTTCTACAGCGCGTTGAGAACCACCTCTTCCCATGGCAAAACAAAAACCGATAAAAAAAACAAACAAACCAAATTACAAAAAGAAAAGCCGTTGAATGCGTTAACAAACCAAAAAGGAACTACAACAACAGCAACTACTACCACCACCACAAATGACAATAAATGCCATAAGCAACTCTGTTGTTTTGACAGGTGTAAATGACAATCGAAATCGGTTTATCGTGGTGGGCAAAAAAATAAAACCAAAAAAGAAGGTAAAAAAAAAAAGGTGAAAAGGCTTATGGCATTTTCGAGTGCGAAAAACGAAAAACGCAACGCATCCGCAATGCAAAAATACGAATGTCAGGCGTGGCGGCGCAGTCAGCCGTACCAGCAGAAGCACCAACAATAACAACAACAACAACAGCGGCAGCAACAATCGTTATCACTCGTCGTTGTCGTCGTCGTCATGGTAGAGCTGCTGCTGGTGGTACGTCAACAGCGTCAACCATGTTTAACAACACCGCAACATCATCACGGTAAAATATCTACTTGTACGCACCGAGTAGAGTGCGGCACACTTACACACACCTGCACACGTGCCATTTAGGCGTTTATATATATATATATATATGTATGTATGTGTGTCAGTGTTAGTTAGTGAAGTTGAAAACCGTAAACCGAAGAAAATTTTAACGAATGTCGACAATTGCAAAAATATTTGGGCCAAAAACTAAGTCTCAGTGATGGTGGTGGAAGTAGAGCAGGGCGGCAGGAGACTGGTGTAAGCAGAAGAGTACTTACACGAGAGACAGAGTGTTTTAGTGTATGAAGGATGCACACAGCTCGGATTTTTGGGCTGTGGCTGGTGAGAGTCTCTGGAAGCATTGAGCCTTAAATAAAAGAGAAACCTTGGAGAGTTCATATTTCAACCGGTATGATTTTATTAATGGATTTCGTTGTATTTTTCTGAAACAAACTTGTAATTCATAAGTAAAGTGAGGTGAGCAGGAACTTTTATGTCAGGCCAAGTGAATACCATCACATTGAAGTTCGAACTTCTGAGCATTTTAGATTGTAAATCCCGCACTCTCTCTTTCTGATTACAGTTTACATAAATAATGAAAACTCTCCAACGCCCCGCTCTAAATCCATAATGTGCCATAAAAAGACTCTTCAAAATTGTACTACATTTGAACCACATTGTGGTACTCGCTCTTCTCAGGCATCATCTCTCAAATGTAATTGCCCTCCCTCATCCTCAAAAAAAAAAGGGTGGACTGGCCAAAGCGCATGTTTCCTTTGCCAGTAGCTCATCTCGAAGGCGACAAAGAAGTACGCTTTGAAGCTACAAACGAGAAGCCACAAACGAGAAGCTGCAGCGACAAGGCGGCAAAGCTTTTGCCCATACTTCACTCGGTTGTGAAAATCTCTACACCAGCGAAAGTCTCGTCTCGCCGACATTTCGGCCTGGCTGGGATGGATACATGTAGCTACAAAAACAATACTTGCGTCAGTACGCTTCTTGTGATTTTTCCGCAAAGGACAGCAACGACAACGGCGAATACGAAGTTAAGACAGTCCAAAAAGTGACAGCGCAACGGAAATTATTTTGAGTGTGCAGAAAAAATGTGAAAATTTGTCGTTAAGCAAAATAAACAAAATTACTTTTAAAAAAAAACAAACAAAAAAAATTACTTCATTGCTTCCAAAAAAATAACAGTGAAATTTTACACAAATAAATTTACAAACAATAGAAAAACAACAACATTCCTGGCTAAAAATACTCTCGCATTGGAAAAAAAGGGCGTCAAAATGCCGCTGCAGCTTTCAAGTCATTGACACAGAATTGGTGCGAAAGCCGAAAGCGACACAGCATCCACCACCACCAACACAGCTGCCACATTCACAAATGTCAAATGTGTGAACTGTCAACTGTCAGTGCGGAAAGCTTTAGCTGTCAGAATCATCCACAGAGTGGAGACTTTTTCCCTGCGCTGTTTTAGTACTTGAAGTACTAAAATTCAACAGACGTCATCCTCGTAGAGGAAAAACAAAAAAAGAAAATCCTCCATTACACAAATAAAGATAAACAAAGCAAAGCGCACGTTGGCGTTTGTAAATAAAACACCGGCTGGCAAAATAATCCACAGAACATCAAGGACAACATCGGCCGCCGTTTGGCATTTGTATAACCGAAATTAATATTAATACTCGTTTAAAATATGCCGCACATGACCTTTTGAGTAATTTTCACTGGTCCGGTCTTGTTTCTATATTTTTCATGTTGTAAATGGCAACAAAGTGACGTAAATCGTAAATGACGTAAGCCGCTTCCTGACGTATGTCCTTCAAAAAACGGCCAAGTGTTTATTTGGTTTGAAAATACTTTTGAAAAAAAAACTCTTTAAAATGGGTTTCAGCTCATTTTGGAATCCTTTCAAATTTCTGTGTATTTTTATTTTATTCGTTTTGCTCTGCGAGAGTGTCAACGCCAATCCGGATGCTAAACGCTTATACGACGATTTACTCAGCAATTACAATCGATTAATACGACCCGTCAGCAATAATACCGACACAGTGCTGGTGAAACTTGGACTCAGGCTGTCTCAGTTGATCGATTTGGTAAGTTTTGGTAGAAAAAATAACAATAAAAAAGTGTAAATTTACCTAACGTTGGGGAAAAATTACAGAAAAAATAAAAAGAAAGTAGGGGAGGGAGGGTGCCCACCTGGCACTTTAAGGAAGATATCAGATTCGTTATCTCAGTTCAATAACTAACAAGAGTTTTCAAAGGAACCTTAAAATTCCGAAAACGATTTTTGCAGTCGATCTAGCAAAAGTCTACAAAATCGACCCTCCAAAAAAAGTGCCCATCTACTGGCACCCATTTACAATTCGCTGTAAAAAATCAAAAATGAAGCATAAACACTAGTTTTTTAATTTTTATGTGTTGTTTATTCTTTAAGTGTTTCACTCTGACCATTTGAACTGAAAAAAATCATTTGTGAGATTTTATTAAAAAATGGGTTAAAATTATGTTTTGCTGTCTTCAGCTTCCCCCTCATATTCAGAACCGCAGTTTTTGCAAGTGAAATAGCTCCTTTGCATGTTGGCACATTTCAAGTGAACAGCACGATGTTTGCACGATTTTGTCTCAAGGGTGTCAGTAGGTGGCACTTTTGTTATTTCAACAGAATCCCAGATTCCTCATCCCCAAAATGAACGATTTTAGACCAGCCTCGATTTTTTCGTACTTCTTATTTTCGACGACCACGCGACTACAGCAAAATTCAACGATATAGGAAAAGTTAACGGTTAATGAGATGACACTTTGATACTAAGCACATTGCCGCTGTCAGAACTGATGGGTGCCAGTAGGTGGACACCCTCCCCTACCAAACATGCACGAAAGTACTATATAAGTCGAAAGGCGAAACTTATTCACAGCATAGAACTGTAGCATATAAAAAAGAGTGCGTTGTAAAAAAGCATCACTTTTTGCTTCAACGAGAGTTGTAGATTTTCGATTTTAGGGGAGTAGATCTGAAGAAAGGGGATATACATATATGACATGCTCAGAGGAAAATAGCGATGAAATGTACTGACGTTCCTTACAACTCATCGCTTTTTTATTCTGAGCATATGGTTTTCTAGGTAGAGTAGAAGAAATTATACGTGAGAACAGGGACATAACCAATTTTTTTACTTATACTGAGAAAAAAACTAGAAAATGCAAACTAAATTAAAATCAACAACAGATCGCTTTTTGCAAAATAAATCTTTTGATTTTTCATAAAAAAAGTAGATTCAAAAAATTTGGAAATAACCCGAAGGGGAGTTTATGAAAAAATCGACGTATTGTGTTCATATATTTTGGGGGGTTTCGGCACCCTAAAGCCCTCCAAACCCCTCTCCCCTTCATGGGTACGTCCCTGCTTTCATTTGATTCACAGCAAAATTTCGAATAACTATAAACTTTCATAAGGTGTTTCCCTTTGATGTAAATGTAAACCGGGATGCTTAAGAATGAATGCTAGACCTGGAATTTTCCAGTTTTTGGTACACAAAAATAAAATATCAAGGAGTATACGGAAGTTTCTCTTAAATTCTGTTGAATTTCATAACAATTCCATACATTTTTCTATTACTTCATAGATTTCGGGGGGGGTTCGAACACCCCAAACCCCCCCTGCTTACGTCCCTGCGTGAGTAAGTAGTAGACATTTCTGTCACGGTAGTATATTTGTAAAATTTTGAGGAGTACATTTTTTACAATAGTAGTAGAAATTACCTAGAGGGGGGTAGAAAAATCAGCTACCGTAGTAGAATTTAAAAATAGTAGATCTACTCCGATAGTAAAAACTAGTAGATAGTTGTGTAGTATTGAAATATTATTAGTTTAAATAGTTGTAGAAATAGACTGAAACACAAAAGTGGAGTTGTAGTAAAATATCAGTAGAATGGTGCGTACTAAAATTGTAGTACACTCATGCTAAAATATTAGTATACCTTTACTAAAATAGTAGTAAATTACAAATGTTGTGTTAAGTCAAAATTTCTATACTTTCTAGAACCAAGGGAGTGGGCCCAAAATTGTAATAGGATGTTAGCATACTGATGATTAAGTAGGGAGTGCACTAATAGTAATGAAACTAAAACTTTGTGTTTTGCACAACTTTTCCAGAAAATAATAACTTTACAGAATAGTTTTAAATATACAATATACTCCTGTGCTAAATGCGCGTCTTTTTCGAATGGGAGGTCGTTAAATTTTGAGAGAAAATATCCTTCTTAATTCTTAATTCTTGATTTTGAGATTTTTATTCATTGCGGCTTTTAAACCAGATTTTTCCAGAGCCGAAATCAGTTTACCAATATTTGCCTTAGTTTCCACGATATTCAGTATTTGGTCCTAAGTGCACCATTTCGAACGGTTCGGCAGTCATTTTGTCTTAGTGAAGGTTACTTCACTATTCTTGACCATGCTCCACCATAATGGACCATTTTCCACTAATTTTTTTCCCAGGCGACGAATATATCGCCGTCGGTCTAATAGAAATCACTAAGAGGTTTTATTCCAAATACGAGCGAAGTACACCATCGTTCTGTACTATAGTAAAAATACAATCCGTGATAATTGCCTAAGACCTGCATAGGCCAAACTTAAAGTTGCAAAAAATTTATTCCAATTTCTTCTAGTTTTGGTTGAATGGTTTATCATTTTTGTAACGAAATCTTTTTCAATCAGAACTACCCTAGTAGCGAATTAGTAGTTGATTGATAAAATAGTAGTAGAAACCAATTACGATTTCCCATTGGTGTTGTTGGAAAAATAATGGAATCAATACGTGTACTTTGTCACGCCATCTTCCCATTGGAATCTATTATTTTCTTGTTGGGTTAGGTTAAGAACCATGCTGGTCTTTAGGTTACATATAGGTTGGAATGGTATGTACCACAAGTAAGTACATATCGATAGACATTTTTCATGACCCATAACTTTTGGTAGTTAGTGATAATTTTGCTTGCTTGGCTAAGACTTGCTACTAAAACTCCTCGGCGTTTCTCCTGTTTCTGAAAGGAATTTTTGGATATTTTTCGTTTTACAATATCGAAACTGGTAACCTGAGGTCGTAGCTCATATGCAATGTAATTGCTCTTATAAGGTGCCTCAGTACAACTTCGCTTTGTATGTGCCCTGCCCTGTTCACAATTCCTTTTCTGTTGATGCAGGATTCAGCTACTGTACCAAATGTGTGCTTACGTAATAGTAAGTAGTATTGACACCAATTGCTACTTCTGAAGACACATGCATTGCGGATTAGGGGACAGTTTAAACAAATGCTTTTTGCTTCATTTCTAAAAAAACAAAGATTCTACGCACATTATTCTTGTGCTGCAGCAACACTGGACTCTTCAAACGACAAACAAAATATATTTTCCAATTTTCTTCTATTATTTATTTTCTCTTTGCAAAATTGATTTCTTTTGTTTCCACTTCGCTTTCGCATTCGATCAATTGAACTTCAAACACAAGTTGTCGACGACAAATGGCAAAACTCATTCACTAGTCACCTAAAGCCAGCCAGCCAGCCAGCCACCCACCATCAGCAGGCAACAGCATCATCACAAGCCGCATCAGCAGTTGCGACAGCACACAGTTGAAGTACTCTACGGACGACGGTTCAGCCAGCAAACAAAGCATAATTGAGTGCAAAGGGAATAAAATGAAATGCTACTTTTGAACTTGGAGCTAGAAATTTTGTAAAAATCCCTCAGTCGCAGTGAGGAAAATTGAAAATCGATTAGCTGGCAGGGAGAAGAGCAAAAGAGAGAAGCACTCAAATGCATATAAATTGAAAGCGTTCAGCAATCGCCTGTCAACTGCTTTTCGACAATTTTGTATTTAAGGATTTTTTTATCTGCAAAAAAAAGCAGCAAAACCTTTAGGCAATCGGTGGTACAAGTCTTAAAATAAGTACCTACCTACCAGCAACTTGCTTCACCTTCGCCTGGAAAGATTTTCATTCCGGCAGCAGCCATTTTATAACTTCATCTTCAGCTGTGCAGCAATTTTTCAATTTTTCAATTTCTCCGTCACGTTTTGCATGATTGCATCGTGCAAACACGTTCGTTGCACAATCCTCAAAATATGCAATGTAATGGCGAACGAAATATAGGGAAAATAATGTTGTGGTTCTCTCTGCGATTTCTTCGCAGTACATACACATATACACAGCTCTTCCTTCAATCCACTAAGGATTAAATCTGCGACCAAGCTGACAGTCGACATCGAAAGGCAGGAAATAGTCAACCCTGAGTGCACTGCCAGCATTAACATGAATGCTAGGAGTGGACATCAACCAATGACGAAACCAAAAGAGTAATTGCAGGAAAATAATAATTTTTTTTTAGCAATTTGGTCGCAAATGCGTTTGAATTAATTGGAACTGAACTGTAACGAGTAGAGATACGATTAAAGAGTTCTTTTTCTACCCTGTACGCAAGCATCTAACGGCTGATTTTCAATATGTCACACATGTATGACAAACACTCCTGCCAAGTTCTATACATTTTATGTCATCATGAATTTGGCAATGATATGCCAACCTGTTTGCACATAACTGCCGAGAAACGCCTTTGATTATTACACAATTAAAATCAGTCACAAATGTGTATGTCACTCCTTTTGTAACACCCAAAAGGCGGTGTGATGGGTAAATCAGCATCACCTAGCGAATCTGTCTGTTCATTTGTGTTTCATTTCGCACGACAACTGTTGTAGTGCAACAACGGTTAACAACCACGCCCACCTCCCATACAGAATGGCCGCAAAATTTGTCTTATTTGCGTTTATCTAGTGAAATACTGAACCGATTTCCACGATGTTTTATTATTTGGTTGATAATTATGACGGGAACAAAATGGGAATGAAACTGAAAGGAAATGGAATGGAATTGGACCGGAACAAAATGGAATTGGAACAAAACTTTTAATTGAATTGGGAATACTGTGGAAATCATCGAAAAGTGTATGTAAAATTACCGAAAACGCTGGGTATTTTAGTTCGTTGTAAATTATGCCGGAAGTTGGGTGCAAAAAAATACAATGGAAATGAAGACAGTGGAACAACGTTTTGAAATGGAACGAAAATGAAAGGGAAATGGAAATTACACTGTTACAATGAAAAATCCACCGACATTTCTCACATTTTTTCTATTATTTTCTGAGCCGCCGATCACGTATATGTAAACAGTTTTCTCGGGAACCTCTGGTTTGGTTAAAAATGTCCTTTAAAATTTGTATCCTTTCTCTTAATTAAAAAAAATTATTTCTGAATTTGGAAATAATAATGATAGAGCTTTTGTGAAGTGCTCTATTTACATGATTTCTGTTGCAAAGGAACTTATGAAATTATGGTATTTTTATACTAAGGGTTACAGATTTAAAAAGAACAATTTTAACTAAAGAAAACTGATGCTAAATTTGTTATCAGGAGGCCTGAAAGTACTAGAAAAAAATGTGTGAACCAGCGGGGGGAAAAGCCTCAAAATTGTTATACAGTTTTATTATTTATCATAAAAGTACCGAGTTAGAAGAAGGTACCGTACTGTGCAGGGTATTTTCGCTTAGATAGGACTGAAGATAATTCTCTATTTTATTTTATTTAATTTAATTTTATTTAATATTATTTAATATTATTTTATTTTAATTTATTTTATTTTAATTTTTTTTATTTTAATTTATTTTATTTCATTTCATTTTATTTTATTTTATTTTATTTTATTTTATTTTATTTTATTTTATTTTATTTTATTTTATTTTATTTTATTTTATTTTATTTTATTTTTTTATTTCATTTTATTTTATTTTATTATGTTTTATTTCTGTTATTTTATTTTATTTTGTTTTATTTTTTTTTTTTAATTTTTTTTTTTTTGTTTTAGTTAAATTTATATTTTTTTTTTTAAATTTTTTTTTATATACTTTCTTATATTTTTTTTTATTTTCTTATTATTTTTTTTGATTTATTTTTTTTTATTTTCTTGAATTTTTTTAAATGCAATTGCTTTCACTTCATTCTTATTTAAAATCTGAAATTTTCTCTTTCATCAGAATCTCAAGGATCAAATTCTCACGACCAACGTCTGGCTAGAGCACGAATGGCAGGATCACAAATTCAAATGGGATCCCTCGGAGTATGGAGGCGTCACTGAACTCTATGTGCCCTCTGAACACATTTGGCTGCCTGACATTGTGCTCTACAATAAGTAAGTTCAGTTAATTTTTTAAAATTACTGCCAAATCAACATCAGAATTACCACATTTCACTTTAAAGCGCCGATGGTGAGTATGTGGTGACCACCATGACCAAAGCCATTCTCCACTATACGGGCAAAGTGGTCTGGACACCGCCTGCCATTTTCAAGTCATCCTGCGAAATAGATGTGCGCTACTTTCCATTCGATCAGCAGACGTGCTTCATGAAATTCGGTTCGTGGACCTACGATGGCGATCAGGTAATGCGAACACGAAAGCATACTTTTAGGCTAAGAATTTAAACTCAATTCAATACGATTTTAATGGTTTGACAACGCCGCATCCGTTCGACATCAGAACAATGTTGCCAACTTTTGCAACGCCTTCAGCTCTTTTTTTCTTTGCCCCCCCCCCTATCTGTTAAAGAACATCATAAGGGACGTCCTCCGCTTGCCAGAAATGTCGTCGAAAGGAATTAAAATACAAAGAGTCAAAATGGGACATGAAATTAAATTAAGATTTTCGGAGCGCGGCGCGGTGCGGCGCATTGTTTGCGACTGTCATAAAAACGCGCGCGTCCATAAATCTACAAAACAAAGTCAAACTATTGCGTTGGAGAAGTGCCTGCCACGAGCTCTACCATTTAAATTGTTACATTATGCTGATTCAGATGCACTCGAGAGAAGAGTGAAAAAACACACCACGCAGAAGAAGAAGAGGATGAAAACTTTCGGCTTAAGCGTTCTTGTCACTTCACCACAAGTGCGTGCCACGCCCAATTCTTGCTAACGACTCTGAACACACGCCGAAAGACAAAAAGACAAGAAATCATTTTCCACTTGGTGGTGGCTACTTTTTTTTCCTTTTGTTTTTACTGTTAATCGAGAGTGTAAACTGTTAACCATTGTCCTGCTTTTGCATGGGGACACAAGCGCTTTAATGACATTTCCATTTGCCATTGTTTTCGTATTTAATGTATTTAAATGTGGTCTGATTTCATTGCTTCTCTGCTTTACTTTACTTTACACTTCTCTTTCCCTTTTCCTTTTTCCTCTCTTTTGTTTTTGGTTAAATTTCCCCGCAGATCGACTTGAAGCATATAAACCAGAAAAACGACAAGGACAACAAAGTAGAGATTGGCATTGATTTACGCGAATACTATCCCAGCGTGGAGTGGGATATTCTGGGTGTGCCCGCAGAGCGCCATGAGAAATACTATCCGTGCTGTGCGGAACCGTATCCAGGTGAGTTCAATTCAATTGTAAAATGAAACTTTAATTCCCCCATGATAAAATCGAAAATATAATCGAGTTGAATGCTAAGTACACAGCATTAGATTCCAGGCAAATCGAAAACGAAGAAATTCCCCACTCCTAACTCCCAACTGTCGACAAATGCAGTCAACTGTAATCGAAGGGGGTGGTGCTGGGAGAAACTATAAATTCTCCTGAGTATCATATACGCATGCATGAATGCAAACACACACGCATTCGCCCATACAAATAAAAAATAAAAAATGAAAAAAATGAACGGAAGCCACCACATGCATGACTTGACAAATCCGAAATCCATGTGGAATTTTCCTTCATTTGAAGTGCTTTCAAATACAAATAGAAACTCTCATAGGCAGGAGTGCTTCAGTAAACATTTCATATGTATAAACTTCATTATTTTGCATTTGTAACCATTCTGTCAACATAGACACCAATACAGGCGCACACACGTACATACCGACATGGTGTCACAGAAAAGTCATTCATCATAAATCAAAAGCAATAACAACAACAACAACAGCAATATCTCCATCAACGCCCGCAATAGAAACAAGAAGAGGAGCATGATCTGAAGCAATAGAGCTCAGCTAAAGGGAGATAATAGAAAATCAGTGGAAGCAGACGAAGTAGACGAAGTAGAAAAACAGATTTTTCTGAAATATTATGACATAAATTTCGCATATGAATTTACTCAATGCACACAAGCGCACGCACTCGTGTATGCGTAAAATGTAGGGAATAGATGATGAAAAAACTCGCCCAATTCTCATATGAATAGTAAAATAGAATTGGAATATGGCTGGAAAGTGTAACAAGTTACGGCAGCAATCAACAATGAATGGAATGATAGTGATAGGCTTTTTGTTTAATGTGTATGAAGGTACAGTGGAACGTAGAGGGGAAAAAATAACACAGGATAAGACATTTCACAAAATAAGTTTTTGCCTAAGAAGAAAGCATTTTTGCAAATTTTGCTATCGAAACTAATATCGGTTCCAGTTTCAGTTCAAAAATGTTTAAATTATAAAGTGAAAGTGAAAAAGACAAATCGACGCCCCCTTAAGTAAAAGTATAATGTTTCATTTGCCTTACGAAAAGTATGATGTTTTATTGAACATTTAATGTTCGCAATAAAAACTGGATAACAAGAATATTTCATTAAAATTTATATTTTTTAATTGTATTTTTGACTTATGATTAGAGAGCGGATTTATGTGCAAAACATCATTTGTGGGATAAAAAAAACATTGATTGCCATAATTTTAAGTCAGTAGTTCAATAATTACGTCGTTGTCGTGCACATGTGGCAGACAGGTGCACTAAACCACGTAATTATTGAATTATTGACTTACAATTTCGTCAATCAAAGTTTTTTTGATCCCACAAATGATGCTTCAAATTCTGTTTTGCATATAAATCCGCTCTCTACTTATGATACTAGCAACTGGAACCCAAAAAAATAAAACGGTTTCAGTTCTCATATTTGAAAATATATCGATTCGGGTTTGGTGTACCTGAATATGAGGGTAAATCTCCGCCAAAATTCAAGAAATGTTTTATTACTAAACTTTCTTTTTCAAAGTATTTTTTTTTTATATCAGATCAACTTTTCGAAAAGTAGGTTAATTTTAGGTTAAATTTTCCTGGTAGGTACATACATAACGGGTTAAGGCGTCCTAATATTCATTCGAAAGGTATTGATTAGACCTTTCCAATGATACCAATATCGGTACTATAAAACGTGTCTGTGAGTCACAGCACAAGAAATAGCTTCAAACGCAGACTTCATATGGCTAGTGTAGGTATACTATAAATTTATCAATAGTTGCTGTATATTCGATCTTAAAACACTCTCCGAGTATCGATGAAATATATACACGGCAAATAAAGTGGAAAGAGGAGTAATTGGGTTGAAATAACTCAGAACTTTATAATATGTTAAAGGATATTTAAAAAAAAATATTTCTTCCTTATATCGAAAAACAACCCTGTTCCTGCAATCACTTAGGTAAGAAGTCAAAGTAGGTACTTTTTTAAAAAAATAAGTCAAATCGCTTGGTAGACTCATTGATATTTACGAGTTCAAAAATGTATATGTTCAAAAAAGATAAATAAAAAAAATTGACAAAAATATATTTCAACGGTAAGCGATATTTTGTTAGTATCTTCATAAATATTCTACTTAACCCTAGCAACAATGTTGCCGAACATCTTAACCCTCTCATGTCAGTTTTTGGGACACTCAAAATATCCCAAATAAAAAAGTTTTTTTTTTCATCGCATTTTTTGTGTTCTGGGCTATTTCTGACCACTAATTATTTATATTATTGAGTTAAGGTGTTCAGCAGTATATTTTTGTCAAATATATCACTAACCTTTATAAAGTTGTTTTGACAAAAGGACCTCTAATAACTTGCTTATTCGAGCTAATCCAGAAAAACTCTTTGAGAATGTTATTATGTAGACCAAGACCTTTTATCTTGAGCATATATGTAATACTTCTATATTGCTAGTATATTCAAATTCAATTCCCTAGCATTGCAGTCCAGATATATTGTTATCTGAGCAAGACAACCGATTCTGTATTTGGCCAAAACAACATTTCAATTTGAAGAAAATCACAGGAGAATGAATAATTTTTTGTCAATTAAAAAATAATTGAAATACAAAATGTTTATTGAAATATTTCCATCGAATATTATAATGTGTCTATGTCTGTGAAATAATTTAAAACAATGTCGCACCGATGCGTTTTTGTGATAAAAAGGAGATCAATCGAAGAATATCGTTTTGTATTTTCAAATCCGGCCCTGAAGTCATTTGACAATTGTTTATATGTGTAAGTAGTCAAATATACACAGATACTAATACATAAACTTGTCTGAATTGAATTCAGAGTTCAAACACATTGCGCACATAGGTTGCTAGCAATATAGAAGTATTAAATATATGATCTTGAGATATACTTAACCGACGGACGCCATTTCTTGTATTTGATTTTAAATTATGTCGGGAACGAAATGGGTATGACACTAGAACAAAACGGAATTTGACCGGAGCAAAATGGAATTGGAACAAAAGGGTCTAAGAATATATTGTAATCGCATGTGCAGATTATTTTATCTTCGGTCAGACTAAAGATAATTCTCTTAATAGTTTTTAGATAATTTTAACATTAAAATACAATTTTTTTTTGTTTCTTTTTTTTGAAAAATGGTTTTCTTGCTATTATTTTTAATAAATTCAGTTTTTTTGAAATATTTTCCAGAAAAATCTCGAAATAATATAAAAAAAAATCTTTCTTGATTCGTGATTACCGGCATTGAAATAGTATATTCATTTGTCGAATAGTGTAAAGAAATAGTAGCTTTTGGGGTCTCTGATAATGAAAATTATACACCACATTTAATATAATTTTAATGATTTTTTAAGTATGCAATTTTACCTCTATCGTTTCAATCCATTATTTTCCAAACTCATAATAACTTTAAATTTTTCAGAATTGTTCAATGAATTATTCTTATGAATAATTCAACTCATGATACCTTTATGAGAGCTGTATACAAAAAGTTTGCCACAACCTCAGTCCCAAGAAAAACTTCTATATATTGTGGGTTCCGTGGGGTTCAGAATAAACAATTGCTCTTTGTTTTTCCAGATCAAATTGTTTTTTTTTTAATGCGAAATTGTGTGATGCTATTTTATTACTCATACGCAGTGTATGCCAATTTATTATTTAAGCAAACAACATTTTTTCTTTGAATTTAGTCAAACCAAAAAATTGTTTAAATTTTTTTGTTCTCGCTCTCTACAGACATTTTCTTCAACATTACACTGCGCCGGAAGACCCTCTTCTACACTGTCAACCTCATCATTCCATGTGTTGGCATTTCCTACCTATCCGTGCTGGTCTTCTACCTGCCCGCCGACTCTGGCGAGAAAATTGCACTCTGCATCAGCATTCTGCTGTCGCAAACAATGTTCTTCCTGCTCATCTCCGAGATTATACCGTCCACGTCGTTGGCCCTGCCCCTGCTGGGCAAGTATCTGCTCTTCACCATGTTGCTGGTGGGCCTGAGTGTTGTCATAACTATCATCATACTCAACATACACTACCGCAAGCCGAGCACGCACAAAATGGCCCCCTGGGTGCGAGCGTTCTTCATCAAACGCCTGCCCAAGTTGCTATTGATGCGTGTGCCCAAGGATCTGTTGCGCGATTTGGCGGCCAGCAAAATCAATTACGGCACCAAGTTCAGCAAGACCAAGTTCGGCCAAGCGCTGATGGATGAGATGCAAATGAATTCGGGCGGCTCCAGTCCCGATTCGATTCGACGCATGCAGGGACGTGTGGGTGTCGGCGGCTGTAATGGACTGCACGCCGCAAGTGCCTCAAACAGGTTAGTGAGGTTCAACTCAAGTGTTTTCTACTTGTAAATACTTGCAGTAAATATATGAGTTGTTGGTAAACTGTTGCGTTTACATGCAAACCAATAAAAAAAAAACAATGAAAAAACTTTACTTTGATGTTTTCTCGGAACAGATTCAGCGGCCTGGTTGGTGCTCTTGGCGGCGGCTTAAGCACTCTCAGTGGCTACAATGGTTTGCCATCCGTGCTATCGGGCCTCGATGACTCTTTGAGTGATGTGGCGCAACGCAAAAAGTATCCCTTTGAGTTGGAAAAGGCCATACACAATGTCATGTTCATACAGCACCACATGCAGCGGCAGGACGAGTTCAATGCGGTGAGTGAAAGAAATTCTTTGCCTTTTCCGGGCATATCGATTCGGATCCTATGCTGGCAGGTCTCAAAGCAACATTCAAATTATATAGACCAGGATGTGAAGAAGTGTTCCTTTCAGTGTGTCCTGCCTTAAGGGCATTGGACGTGATAAGCTCATACATTATTACATTTGCTAAAGTCGTTAAGGCCAATTATTTTTTTTCACTTTGGGTTCACGCTATCAGTCCGACATGGTATCGTTTGGCGCGTTTTTCTTTTCTCTGATTGAATTTTTAATTGAAATTTCCGGATTTCGCTTAACACACACACACCGCTTTCCCCCTGCCTCTGGCATCTTCCCAGCTTCCTTGCTTTGTCTGTGCCTGATTTTGAGTTACAACTCAACCGCTGTTCAATCAGTGCCAGTCCCTTTGCCAAATGCCATACGGCTGCAATCGAATGTGGCAAGCGATAAAAACCACAAAAAGTTCAACCGAGCCCTGCCGAAGAGGAGGAGGAGCAGCGATTTTTTTTCTTCGCTTTGCTACACGAACATTGCATGAATTTTCCGTTATTTGTACTAACGTACATTCATTCGTTTCATTCATTGCGGGCCCTCTTGTTTAAATCGAAAAGTATTTTGAAAGATATCCTCCTCATGCTCGTATGCCTGGCTTATTTGTACGTTCATATTTGCTTTCAACCTCGTTAAATCCGCTTTTAATTGCTTTTGTGCAATTGACTGGCGATTGGCTTTTTTCCGCCCCTGAGGTTTTATCGTTTCAATCAACTTCATTTAAAATGTGGCAAAGGCGAAAAAATACGCCGCCTTTGATGCCGATACAGCGACACATGTAGGTCGCATAGATGCGTTTGAGGAGACCTTTTGATATATTATTGACAGGCTGTAAATGTTAGGAGTGGAACGATATGGGATTGAACTAAAAAATTGGCTGAAATTTAATTCAATGGAACTAACGGAGATTTTTGGTTAATGGAAGCATATTTTAAATGAAATAAAATTGAAATCGAATTGAAATTGAATTCGAAATTGAATTCGAAATTGAATTGAAATTGAATTGAAATGAAATGGAAATTGAATTGAAATTGAATTGAAATTGAAATTGAATGGCAATTGAATTGAAATTGAATGGAAATTGAATTGAAATTTAATGGAAATTGAATTGAAATTAAATTGAAATTTAAATAAAATTGAAATTGAAATTTAAATAAAATTGAAATTGAAATGAAATAGAAATGAAATTGAAATTGAATTGAAATTGAAATGAAATTGAAATTAAATTGAAATTAAATTGAAATAGAAATTGAAATTGAATTGGAATTGGAATTGAATTGAAATTGAAATTGAAATTGAAATTGAAATTGAAATTGAAATTGAAATTGAAATTGAAATTGAAATTGGAATCGAAATTGAATTGAAATTTAATCGAAATTGAATTGAAATTGAATTGAAATGGAATTGAATTTGAATTGAAATTGAATTTGAATTGAAATTGAAGTGAAATTGAATTGAAATTGAATTGAAATTGAATTGAAATTGAATTGAATTTGAATTTGAATTGAATTTGAATTGAATTGAATTGAATTGAATTGAATTGAATTGAATTGAATTTAATTGAATTGAATTGAATTGAATTTGAATTGAAATTGAATTGAAATTTAATTGAAATTGAAATTGAATTGGAATTTAATTGAAATTGAATTGAAATTGAAATTGAATTGGATGTGAATTACCATTTTCTACTCTGCTACTAACATTACTCATTGCGAAGGACATCCCCCTCAAAAAATTTCCAACCACATTGAACACCTTCTCCAAACCTTCAGCTGCACCGCAAATGCCTGCCAAATGTAAACACACACTTTGACGAATTTGCGAATTTTCACCCGACCATACGAAGCGTAAGCTTTATCGCATACAGACACACATGCAGCTTTGCTTTTCCTAACGTCAAAGGGTACGCTCAATACGGCGCAGCCCCGAAGAAAATGGTTTATTTTTTTCCAATGCGAAAGACTCAAATCAAGTGGAAAATTTGTAGGGAAATTAGGGAAAAATGGGGAAAATCAAGCGTGAAATTAACTTTTTAAACAAAAGCGGGATGTACACACAATTTTTCTTCCCTCTTAACAAATTAGGGATATTAGATATTTTGCCTTCTTCCTTGTTTTAGTGAATTTTATAAAATGATGAAATTAAATTTTTCTTTTTCGTTTTCGTTTACAGGAAGATCAAGATTGGGGTTTCGTTGCCATGGTGTTGGATCGTTTGTTCCTTTGGATTTTCATGATCGCCTCCTTGGTGGGCACATTTATGATCTTGTGCGAGGCACCGTCGCTGTACGATGATACAAAGCCAATCGATGTGGAGCTATCGGTTATTGCTCAGCAAATTTACAATTTAACCGAGAAGAAATCTTAAAGGAAAAAAACTGTCCCCTGAATTACTAAATGTTAACACTTTCGAGCTGTCTATCGTAGAGTAGGTTAAATATGATACATTAAAATGTCTCAACTACAAACGCGCGTTCTTTGGAAATTCGATGTGAACTAAAGATTTCAAAACTCTAATGTAGCAATTAAGATAATTGATATGAAATTATTAAAGGACTTTCGTTAAAAAAATAAAATAAATATAAAAACAACTAACAAAATGGAACGTTCTTTTTATGGTTTTTATTTTTCAGCTGAGTACAGAAAAGTTTAATTTAAGTTTTTTTATGACATTTCTAAATAATGTGTGAGGATATTTTTGCTTCGATTGTGTTTTATTGCTGTAATTAGTTCACACAAAAATAATTTTAAATAATTTTTTTCATTTCTTTTAAAGCAGAGACTGGAACGGATACTAATATTGATTAACTAACAACAACTGAATGAATGGAAAATTTAATAACAAATTTATATTCTGAAATTGTATTTTTGGGGTGTGAACCTAGGAGCTTGAAGCAAAAAAAATTATTCGATTACGGTTCCGGTTTAATTTTGACTTCGTTTGGAAAAATAAATATGAAAATATTAGAAGCTTTTAGGGCACCCTAAGGTTTTGAGGCCATAACATTCGTTTGAAACATAATTTCGGGTTCGTTTGAAAGCTGAGTTCAATAACTAACCAGAATTTTCAATGGAAGTTCAACTACGAAAACTACGATTTTGGCAGTCGATGTACCAAAAGTCACCAAAATCGACCCTCCAAAAAAGGTGCCCAGCTACTGGCACGAAAATGAAGCATAAACACTAGTTTATTAATTTTTGTGTGTTGTTTACTCTTTCAATGGTTCACTCTGACCATTTGAACTAAAAACTAGAGAGTGGACTATCTTCGGCTATACCGAAGCTGAAATACCCCCACACAGTAGGAAGAAGTACCTCGAACATAAAAAATTGTGGTCTCAAGACCCTATTTTGAGCCAATTATAGGTGGTTTTGGAGCCCGGACCATGTCCAAAATCCATTTCTAAAAATTTCCAATTAAATACACAAAAAAAAAAAAAATTGGTCTCAAGACCCCATTTAGACCCTTATATATGTGGCTGCGGAACCTCGGACCATGTCAAAAATACGTTTCTAAACATTTCCAATCGAATACAACAATACAAAATTTTTACCTTTTTTTTCGGTGTATGGGAGCCACGCCCAGTTTTTGTCTGATTCTCGAACTTGATCTCAGTATTCACGAGAAAAACATGTACCCAAAGTTTCAAGTCGATATCTCCAAAACTGCGACCGCTATCGTGCGGACGGACAGACGGACGGACAGACAGACGGACATCGCTAAATCGACTCAGGAGGTGATACTGATCAAGAATATATATACTTTTTCATACCGGACACGCCTCCTTATGGGCGTTACAAATGTTGTGACAAAGTTAGTATACCCTGCCACAGTGAGTGTGGGGGTATAGAAATTTGTTTGTGAGATTTTATTAGTGGAATAGCTCCTTTGTAAGTTGGCACATTTGAAGTGAACAGCGCGAAGTTTGTACGATGTTGTGTCAAAGGTTCCAGTAGGTGGGCACTTTTGCTATTCTGACAGATAGCAAAACTGCCCATTTCACAATAATGTTCCATTGTTTGTCGAAAATGTGAAGAAAATAAAGCAAACTAAGAGTTCCACTCATATTTACCCATTTAAATTGATGAAAAACACTTGAAAACTCACTTATTGATATTAAATCAGCCGCGATTTTTTCGTAATTTTTACTTTTCAACGACCGTGCGACTATAGCAACAAGTGCATATAACTAAATCATTTTGGAAAAGTTTTTATGGGGATGAAGAAGTGCATTCCGCGCCAACAAGGATAAGGGGACCGCCCATAGGATTTTGTAGCATCACGACTAAACTGTCTTACTGATTTTCTTGAAACTTTTATGTACAATTGTGTAAGTGATGGAATTTGCAATGGGACATTAGAGGCCCATACAACAAAAAATATGATTCAAATTTAACTTAGTAACCATCGAATATTGAGTGAATCATGCATTAAATTGCGTGGCATGGAATTACACTTGCCACAAAGTACTTGGCCATTTTCTGGTTAGATTACCGAATTTGCAATATAGAGTTGGAAGCTAACTACTCGCCCCGATATCTATATTAAAAGGAGTCCTTGTGATCTGAATGAAATTTAAAATATAGTGGGAAGCAGTCTCACGGAAGGATTCTGAATTTGAATAATGTAGCCCAAATTGCTGCACCAACATATATGAAAAGTAGTTCTGGTGCTGAAATCCGGGACCGGTTTTACTAAAATTTTACATTTAAAGTTAAAAGTTTCACAGGTGGTATTTACCATCAACTAGAGCATCCTTTGTCCAGCTACTTAGAGGGATTTAATCTTTTAAGAATTCTCTACCATTCCTACTGAATTCCCATAATTGTATGCTTTATTACAAATATGGTTTTCAAAAATTTGTTATACGGGATATATGGGTTAATCCGAGGCTCGTAGTTCTTTTGACCTATGAGGCCCAATTTTTTTTTATAAATTCTGTTGGTTACTTTTATTATTTGTTTAAATAAAAACATCGGTTCCAAAAAAATAAATGTGTATACACTCGAATTTTAATGAAAATACATGAAAAAAAGAAATGGTTTAATGGTTTTTTAATTAAGTATCTGCTTCGGTATCGGCATCGGCTTCGACCTGCAAATACTTATCGGTCGGGCTCTAGAAATTATAGAGTGTGTCATCTATTCATTTTGCAGTTGGATCAAATTTTCAATCAATACCATTTGCAATAAATACAATTGCTTCAGTTATTTCTCATTACCAAAGCCAACTGCAGATACATTTTTTTTTAAATTGATTGGTAAAAATAGACGAAATGTAAATGTATTGATGAAACAAAAAATTTAAAAAAATCAGCAAAAATTTAAAATGGACAAATAATAATGAGTTTCATGTATTTTTCACCACATTGAATGTAAATTTATCCTTTTCAAATGTGGAACGTTCTTTCGCAACCGCAGTAAAAAACATTTATAGCTCATTTATCTGCCTAAAATGTGGAAATGTCACGCTACATGGAATGAACCGAAAATGACGTTACGGATTTCAATGCATTGATTGCAGCGGTCAAAGAACAGAACAGTTACTTTATTAGTAAAAACGGAGAGTCTGAATAAACACATCAATAAATATTTGCATCATAATTTGATAATTGGCAAATTTTTCACGCAAAAAAGGTGTTTTTCATGCATCAAGTTACAGCTTTGGGCTCTATCACGGTATCAAATAAAATTGAAATTGTAACTTGTAGCTTCATAACGATCTTTATAAGTTGCTATTATTGCCATCCGTTTCAAGAAAATGCAACAATAACGAAACCCGTCCCAAACTTTACGACAATCCGTTATGTATTAAAAACGTATCCAGCATTCATTTATTGCCCACTTCGTACCTCGTGGAGTTTCTCACACTACATTTAAAATGTGAACACTTTAATACGCAATCGCTTCCCGGCTTAGCAACAAGAACAACAAACTGCAAAACTCATCTCTAAAAAAAAAACCTAAAAAAAAAGAAATTATTCAACTAAAACATTTTCCATGCTGGACCTTGCCACATAGTTGCATTGTGTGTGCGTGTGTGTATGGAAATGTGTTCACACACTTGTACCATATATGTAAGTACGTACAAATGCATATATACCTACATGTACAAGTGCATTTGGGTTGGTTGCATTTTTTAGACCATATTTCATGTTTTCTACTTAAACATGTCAAAAAATTCGTAAAAGTATTTTTTTTTTCCACTCACACCAACTAATGTCAGCCAGCAGAAGTGCACGCATACACATGCAGACAGAGTTGTGCACTTATATGTGTATGTACACACGTACACATTTGAGAGCAAACAAGCCTTTTATTTGATAACTGCAAAATTAACCTTTTGGAAATTCTTCAAGTGCAAAGCAAAATGCAAAAAGCAACGAAGCAAAATAACGAAAATCAGTGAAGCGGCTTGTAAAAGTTGCTGCCGTTGTTGTTGTTTGTTGTTGGTGTTGCGCTTGTGTTGTGTGTGGGCTAATGGCTTAGAAAGCCAAGGGCAGCCATAGTGCGGATATGTTGCTTTAAATAAAGAGCAGGATTATTTGCGAAACAAACTTTTCTAAAATCAATGCTTGCTACGGAATTTTATAGGTTAGAAAATTTAATTTTATAAAAATTTTATAAAAAAATTGTATTAGAAAAAAATGTGTATTTTCCTTCATCCTCTTCACTTCATAGAAACCTCTCATTTCCTTAAGGACTTTTCTTCTTTGCAGACTTTACGTTCACTGGCCAAGTTGCTCTTAACTACTTCCGATTTCTGATAGATTGTTGCCAACTCTCAAAAAGCCATATACTGTGACTGTGTGCTCAGCTCAGTTAAAAAGTTTCAATAAACTTAAAAACAAATTTTGTCAAAAATCCCTAAGAAAATTTACACATAAACCCACACTCACAAAATCATGGGGAAAATATCAACTGAAATTCCAAAAAAAAAAAATTTTCTTGTACACAACTTTATTCAACATCCATCCACTACAGTTCGAATGTGCAATAGGAAAAAAAAGTTATCCAGCTGACACCTAAAAGTATGCAGCATATTTTTTGATTGCAAATTCCATTATTTAAAAGCTGCTCACACAACACAAACATCCAAGCTACCAGCTAAACTATTTGTACACATGTCACTTCAAGTGTCATTCGGTTTGACATACTCCAATGCTTGTTTTATAACACTTGCCAAACGCCCCACACACACACACACCCCACCAACTTTTCACCCATCCATCATGCATATCAATGCAATTTTTCGTGTATAGAAATTTCTTAAAAAAACATATGAGTAAGTTTCAGTCGGTCCAAGTCGATTTCGATCTATTGGAAGTCTAGAAATGAAAAGGAACGAAATGGAAGTGGAAGTGGACCGGCACAAAATGATAATGGAATCTGGAAATTTCGGTAGTTCGAAATCAGCTAACCTGGAAACCCCTTATATTACTCAATATCATCAGCACTTCCCCAGTAGTCAATTTCGCAAGGCCTCTCAGCTAGAGACATGCCAGCACGCCTGCTATGGGAAGAAATTGCACATTCCATCCTCGCTTCTAGTGGAGGCATGCCGGTATGCCTGCGCTAGAAGGGTGATGGGGTGGTGTCAATGGATTTTCTATGCAATATTGCCTGCCAGCGGGCATACGCATGGAAGCGACAGACGTAGGCCTGTTTATTTGTCCCGTTTCATATAAAAAAGAAGTAAAGGTTGGAAGCGTTGAGGGAAGGCATCCGAACTCCTAAAGAGGCATACTGGCATGCCTGCAGACACCTTCTTTTGACCACTGGGTCAACTATGTACAGTAGGTAGGCATGGCAATTGGTCCAGTCTGCCCTCTGTTCATGACAAACCACCGACCACAGTGCATATACCCTTATCCTCTAAGGTGTAGGGTATGAATATTCTTATGCAATTTGCCATTGACAGTAGCATGAAAAGCAAAGACAAATGTACAAAAATTCAACAAGTTCTTCCCACTCCGGCCCCCTGAAAGTATGTTACAAATTTTTCGACAGTCTCATATATGTTTTGTAATATCAACTGGAACGTTGTCATGTTGACAGCTTCAGTGTGTGTGTGTGTGTGTGTGTGTAATATTTCAGAGACTACTGCACCACCACGCCCAAGCCCAAGCCCACGCTGCTGCTCTTCTTCTATGAGTGTAGTCGTCAATGTTTACGCTGAAAATTGTTGTTTAAATTCTTCTCATTTTTTTTTCTTTGAAGCTGTTCATATTTTTTTTATTATTTCTTTTAGGGATAACAAATAGTGACGCGCGCTTTTTCGATCATTTTACGTTGCTGCTGCAATCAATTTAAAATTCATTGCATATTTTTTGGCGCGTGCAATATGTTAAACTGCGTTGCGCAGCGAACAGTTGCAATTCGATGTGAACTTTGTGCGGAAGATGTGTTAAATTGCATTTGGTTTTTTTACTTTCAAAGTGCTTAAAAGTGTTCGATCGATTATCAAACTGAATGTGATGCAATAATTCAATTTCGCAGCGCCATGAAAATGTAACATGTGATTTAAATTTTAAAGCAGCAAAGTGTTACATGCACAAGTAGGTACTAACAAAAACAAAAACATATACAATATCTCCACGCTTTTTCTTTTCATTACCCTTCAAAAGTGTCAAGTGTCACTTGTCTATTTGCGTAGCAAAAACAATTTGTCGCCTTTTTCTTATACCATGCCATGCCATGCCATTCTATTCTATTCTTGGTCGTTGTCTTTTGTCTGTGATTAATAAATGTCATTGCAGCCCGAAAATAAGTGCCAACAACTAACGCGTACGCCCGGGGTGTGAGTGAGTTGAGGGCTTGACTGGAAATGCAGAAGGCTTCTTTGGAAATAATACGAGAAGCCAGCACAAAAATAAGAGAAGATGACTACCAAAGATCCCAGCACCAAGAAAAGCATAGAAAATTGTTTTTTTTTTAAATGCATATGCTTGCATGAGTATTTCATTGGAAAATTGAAAGCAAGTCAGTCCTTTGGCACGACTTTTTGCTCTGTGCAGCGCTGAAGTAGTTGCTTGTGACACTGCTGCTATTTTGTAATTGTAGTAGCAGATTTCAAATGCATAAATACTTAAAAGATTTATGGCTTGCATAGAAAAATGTGCATTCATTTTTTAGGTGGACCAAATGCACATACAACCAGGGTGTTCTGCATTGAAAGCTTCGGTTGAAAACGAAATAGATTGTGTGTATATTTATCTATTCCCTTTCAGGACTCTTTTGCAAGCTGAATTGGTTCAGTAGTCATAATAAGTAAATAATACCGTTAAAGAAAGCGAATGTCTTAGATAAATACTGTAGGTTGAAGTATTTACGAAAGAAACTTTTTATGGAAGAAACTTTCTACTAGACTTGGGTCTATTTTAGGCCGATTCTTCAAATATTTTGGCCCTATCGATTTCCTTTGCTCGAGTAAAAAATCACCCATGGCTCCCTTGCAATCCAGTTATAGCTAAAATGAGAGAGCAACTTGTCCAATCCCGCCCACTTTTCAGAATATTGGAAATAATCTCCCTTGGCAATATGTAACAGAAAACCCTGAACCACAATTGTCCAATCCAGTCCATTACTTACCATCTGTGTCTCTATAAGTGGTGCCAGTAAAATCAGAGCCTATTCCTAAAATTTTTGAATTCGGTTTTCATGGCTGACAAGGTTGGTTGTGGTATTAGCGCATTTACCATCTGTCTGTCATTTCGCACGATAACTGCCGTAGCTTTTGGACGGTAGTGAAAATGGGCAAGATCGGAAAAGAACCACGCCTACCTGCCATAGACAATGGCCACCAAAATTGTATTATTTTCATTTATCTCGGGAAATACTGAGCCGATTTGGACGCGGTTTTTTTTATTTGGTTGGAAATAATGTCGGGAACGAAATGGGAATGCAACTGGAACGAAATAGAATTGGAACATAACTAAATGGAATTGGAACAATATTTTGAAATGGATCGGGAATGAAAAATTATCGGTAATTATCGATAAAATATGAAAAAATTATCCATAATTATTGAAAAATTATCCATAAAATATAAAAAATTATCGAAAAATTTTCAATAAAATATCGAAAAATGGTCTACGAATGTATTCGACTCGCAGGTGCAGAGTATTTTACCTTCGCCTCCAGAAATTGGTTTCCGGTTCAAAAACGTATTCGAGATTTGTAAAATTTTTGTGTATTTGTCTACATGAAGGAGAGAGAAGAAGTAAAAAACGAAAAAATGTCTTACGTACTAACCACTTTGTATTACACACAACGAAATTTGGTTAAATAATATTAAAAGGCGCCAAAAAATATAAAAACGCAACAACAGAAAGAATATTAAGGGTATTCATTTAAAAGTGGATGTTGTGCAGTTGATGACTTGCGCAGTTTTCCCCTGTCTGTTTCATGAACGCACCAGAAAATTATTTGTGCAGTTCCTTTGATGTATCTTCTTCTTCGAGTTTTTGACAGCTGTTGTTTAAAGTGAAAAAATGCCTAAAATAAGCGAAAAACGGAAATTTTGCGTATCGACTTTCTAAACCAAAAAAGCTTATTTTTATTAATTGTTATAAATTTGTTTACTTACCGCTATTTTCGAAGAAAACTATATTAGTGTTGTGAGCATACTCACTTAGACAATAAACGAGTGCCCACTTACAAGTACTTGATACATTCTACACAGCTTTGACCATTATAAATTCAATTAACTTTTATTTTGCAAACAATTGTTACCTATAGTTCTTTTTTAAACTTATATATATAATTATACATTTTTTTTTAAATTGCAGCCGCATTTTATTACTTTTGTTAATTGCTGTTTTAATTAATCGAATATCAATTTTATTGTTCGATATCACTAACAATCGCACAACATTTGTGCAGTTCTTTCCTCACCAAAATCGACGCGGAAATTTTTCCACTTTGTGCAATTTGCATCTCATACAATTTTTGACAGTTCTTGTCAATAACTGAACCACTTTGCGTTTCCCGGGGTTTTCCCACTATAAATGAATACCCTTATTGTTTCTTATGAAAAGAGTTGCAACACTTTCAAAGGTACTCCAAATTGAAGATTGTAACTTCAGTTCATTTGTTCTTAATCGAATGCATCCAGAAAACAAAATCGCTTGTGACCAACCGAATGTTAGCGCTCGTTGGAAAATCTACTTTCAGCCGTTGCAGCATATGCTTTCAGTTGATACATCATAAGCTTTCTGTTGCGGCCCGCGTCCCCTCTCTGTTGTCACAGCATCACGTTCTGACATCAGTTTTTGGAACTGCTGCCAATATATTAACATTCGTTTTATATTTGGGTGTTGTGACAACAGAGAGTAGAAGATTTTTGCAGTTTTTCTGATGTAACAACCGAAATTCTTAATCGACTGCCAGCCTTTCGTAGCCACAACTTCATGCATATCGATGGTCACACGTTGACACCTCAATTGATAAACCTTTCTTTAATTGTTTGCACACATAGGCCGAAACATTTTAATCAATTCGCGTTTTCATACACTGAAAGAAAAAACATGTTTTAAAATTAAACATTTTTTTTTTCAATTTGCATTTTAAAACATCGTTTTTTCTGCAGTACATTATTGTTTTCATTTTTAAAACAACTGCTTTCAATTTCAATCGTCTTGCTCTTTCGTTAGTCATTTCAAATTGATAATACTGTTGTTCTTTTCTATTTCAAAAAATCAAAGCATAGTTTTAGGGTGTGTTTTAAAAAATTCGAAGTATGCTTTTACTACAAAAAATGTATATATAATACATTTAGACTCTGTTAAATAATGTTAACAGTAGACCAACCTGTTGAGCGTTTAGCGCGCCATACAAACTACGTAGGCGTGGGTTCGAGTCCCGGTCTCAAATTTGAGAAAATAAAAAGTTAACTACATATAAATAAACAAAATAATTGCAAACAAAAAATTTGAAAAAAAAAAAATTCTTAAAAAAATTTTTTTCCTAAAAAAATTTTTTTTTATTTTGAAAAAATGTTTTAAAATTGAACATTTGCGTTTTAAAATTTGTTTTTAGCACACGTGTTTTAAAATTGAACAAATCTGTACAAAGCTCTATTTTCAAAACAAAATCGTTCAATCTTAAAACATTTTCGTATAATTTTAAAACATTTTCCTCTCAGTGTACAGATGAAGTTTCATGCATTTATCGAATTTTCAATTAAAGTAGTTAGCAGTGGAAATGTTTCTACCTTGTGTGTGACTAAATTGTGGTGGCAGCTACTTCAATTTGCTAAAATTAGAAACAGCCTTGTGATGCCATTCGGCCCAGCCAAAAAGGAGCACTCCACTAAGGCCCAACCAACCTTTTCTAAATTCCAAATGATTATCTTCTCTTCAACTCGATAGCATCACAAGAAGGATATCTTCAGTGATCACATCCAATTAGCATATTAAATTAAGTAAATATTAAATTACTAGCGAACCATAATAATACATCTTGAAAGGAATGTCAATTGGGCCACACGCCCAACCATTCAATTGCAGTGGCGCGCGCTCGATGAAGAAAATTACTTTACCCTGCCTTCGCATCTAACCACTTGACTACGGCCTTTCGGCCCATGTTTCAGCTAATAGTAGATATGTATGCTTTACTACGCTAAGCACATTTATACCAACATACTTATGTATGTATATAAAATCTCTCCAAGGATTTTCACCATTTATGACACTGAAACTGAATATTTTTTCTGCCGTTTACTTTGAATGCATGTGTGAGCACCCGGAGGAGTTACGTTCATGCCATGCCATACTATTCGGTTTCATTCTTCTAGCCGAAAATATTTGAGAAGCTTGAGGGTGTGTGTGTGTGTGTGTGGCAGAAGAAAATCCAAGTAAAGTTTTTTATACTTGATAGTCCTGTGCCCGTGTGTGTGTGTGTGTGCGTGAGAGTGTACATGTCGCCTACACTCTATAGGCAGGTAATAACCAGCGAACAAACCAAGCAAGCAACCAAGCAACCGACGAACAAACGATCCAACGAACATAAGTTAACATTGCGTCCTGCCATCATCCATGCTCTGGTCATAACTTATTCCACTCATCTTAATAATTTGCCGGAAAAGTTATGCGCAAAATGTATTAAATATTGTCTTAAAAAGCTTCTTTACATTCCTTGTGACAGTGTGTGGCAGTGCATGGTAGTGGCTCCCAGCCGTACACCTCAACGTCCTCGTCGTTGTCATCGTTGTGGTAGAAAGTAGTGGTATGTTATGTCAGTCATCTGCACAAAGCAAGAATTTTCCTCTTGCGGCTTAATCGTCGCTTTTTGCTGCAGAGTGTATGCCTTCACCTCAGCTCAGCTTGTGGCCAGGCCTCTTCATGCCGCCTCTCATCCTCTCATATTTTGGCCAGCATGTTTCCTTCAACTCAAACACATTCATGCCAATGTTGGTTGGGCTTATCACACACTGCATGTGTGTGCGAGTGTGTGTGTGTGTGTGTGTGTTTGACTGCCGTATGACATCTTTGTTATGTGCAAGTGTTTACAGCTACGGTCTGCTACGGCTGCTACGTTTTAAGAGCATATTTACTTCGGCTTTTGGCGCACGGCACACACATTATTCATTCATGTTGGACATTACTTGGGAAAATTGACTTATGTGGTGTGTGTGTGTGTGTGCGTGTGTGGCAGGTGATAACAGGGTCTGACAAAGCGAGTCCATATGTAAACACATGTACTGGTAAGTGGCTGCAATGAATTTCAATTTACCGCCTAAAAGCAGACTTAACAAATTGATGACCTTTCAACTGGCCCACATTCTAATGACCCACTTACAGTTCATAGCACGCAGTTGTGTTTCCTGAATTGTTACTTCGTACCAAAAACTTAGTTCACATTTTCACTCCCAACAAACCCATTTTCAAATCCAATTTACTGTCATTCTGAGCGCTGCAACACCCTGTGGCTCCTTTGTCGCCAGTTCTAACAACCGAAACTACTACTACCTTTTTTTCGCCTGCTTTACTCGCTTTTATAAACATGCTAAACATTTTATAACTCTGAGCATATTTTACTTGCGCTGTTGTATGTTAGTTGGCCGCGTTGCCGTCGTTGTTGCCATTCCTCTGTGCACACACACTGCCGCACTCAACATTATAATATTTCATTTAGCCCGAAGGCGCGTTTCACAAAGGAGACGACTTTCCAGTTAGCTGCAACAGGAACTGCACTTTTAAGGGTAGACGTATTCTTCCACCGGAATTTTTGAGTTAATACACCTTTCAGAGATTTGGCTTTTTTTTTTTAAATCGTCGAAAAGTATAGGAGTCTTTTAGGGATATTTCGTTTGGTTAATTACGAATTTGAGATGAGTTCGAACATCGAAGCAAAAAAAAAGATTGAATAGGGTTTTTGTAATTGCTACCAACATATTTATACCCCCGCACTCACTGTGGCAGGGTATACTAACTTTGACAAAACGTTTGTAAAGCCCATAAAGAGGCGTGTCGGTATGGAAAAGTATATATATTCTTGATCATGTCCGTCCGTCTGTCCGTCTGTCAGTCCGCACGATAGAGGTCGCAGCTTTGGAGATATCGACTTGAAACTTTGAGAACATATTTTTCACTTAAAAAGTAAGAGCAAGTTCGAGAATCAGCCAAATCGGACAAACACTGGGGTGGGCTCCCATATAAGACAAAAAAAAACAATTTTCACGCTTTTTTTGTTGTTGTTTTCGATAGGAAATGTTTTGAAATGGATTTTCGACATGGTTCGAGTTTTCAAAACCACATATAAATGGGTCAACATAGGGTCTTGAGAACCAATTTTTTTTTTGGTGGATTTGTTTGGAAATTTTTAGAAACAGATTTTGGACGTGGTCCGAAGCTCCACACCTATAAACGGTTCAAAATGGGGTCTTAAGCAAAGACAGCCATTCGGACATCCGGGCAGACAGACAAAGAATGTGATTTTATATATTATGATGATGATTTGGATGGAAATATTCCAAAATCCCTAATGGACATAATCTCGCAATCTCGAACGAGCAATTTTCAAGCTGTTCGAAAAAAGAAAAATATTAGAAGAAGGGTCAGGATTTGGATTTGGGTAATGGTATTTTCTTCATTCGGACTAATGGATTTCGAGATTTAAGTGGTATTTGTGCAAATCATCTGAACTAGTAAAAGGGGGGTCATTGACTTGAATGATGCGCTTGCTTCATACTTGGCAGGAACCTACGAATACTACACTCAAATAATTTTTTCGTTCATTGGAAACGAAAAATTAGACAAACTTACTCCATTTGTGGCTTCATTTGCGACCAATGTCGGATAAACGAAAAAAAAAAATTTAACTCATACAGGATTTGAACACGGGACGTATGGTTTATAAGTTCCACATATATACGCAGTGCCACTGAGCTACTTTCCTTCAGGTCGATGAAAAAAACAAAGATTATTTCGAATTCGATTTTAACAATATTTTCATTTATTAGAAATTAGTTTCCAATAAAAGTAAAATGCCATACTTTTATTAGAAACTTACTTAAATTTTAGCAAATATATGTTATTATTTGCGGAAAAACGACTTAAGTTGGAGCAAATGTACTACATTTGATTTTTCGTTTAAGTTTGTATTTAAAAGTAGTATATTTGAGGCAAACGTCCTCCAAACATATTAATTCTTTGAGTGTACGACTATATTGTCGAAACAGTTGATATTATAACCTTAGGTTGATATTTTTTATACAATAAACTTAGCAAGTTGTAATATCACATTAACAAACTCAAAGTCAACAATACTTTTTTTTATTCCACCTTAAATTTTCTTGTTTCACTCCTTGGTTTTGGGTTATACTCTTTTGTATTTTTATTTTTTTTCCTCCTTATTCTGCTCCTTTCTCTTATTTCCTTTTATAATTTTCAAATTAGGTCGTTTACACAGTTAGTCGCGCAAACCACACTCCAAAGTTTGTTCATTCCTCACACAATTTTCGCTAATTTATTAAGATTTCGCCTAAAAAGCCACTACAACAGCCACAGAGCCGCCATGGTCTTTTAACCGGAAGAACACAGCCTTTAACAGAGTCCGTTGCGAAGTATGATTTCAATGCAAGCAGGCAACACAAACCACCAGCAGGCTGCGTTGTGTTGCGTTGCGCCTTACAATTGAAGGTGAAAAGAACGAGAACGAGAACGAAGGCAAATTAGGCGGTCAAAGTGAAAAATGCAAAATCCTCATTGTTGATGCTTGTTGCTCAAGCTCCAGTGAATGAGGGCGCATGGATGTGGTTTCTTTCGTGCCATTTTCAATATTAAGTGGTAATTTTAATTCATAATGAGTTGCATAAATAATGGATGTGTGCATGTGTATGGGGGAATGAGAGCGATTTGGTTAGCTGGCTGGCTGGCTGGCTGGTTGGCCCGTGGAATTTTTCGAATTGGGTTAATGAAGCAATTGACCTAAATTGTCATTGTCACGTGTGAACGGCAAGCAATTTAAATTAACTCAATTTCACATTTACACTTGAAAGGTGATTTAATTGGATTTATTAGCAGCGAGCGTCACTTTTAAAAGGGCGCTCAATTTATTAGTCAACCAACCAGAACACCTCCGATGGAGTTGGAGCGAAACAAAAAATTAAAAGTTAATTTGTTAAGCTCTCAAAGTGATTTTAAATAAGTTTTCAATGAGTTTAAGTTCGCCTTCGTCTCCTCGGCACTCTTCTTCGTGTATCCAATTGGCTGCAGCTCAACTTTTCAGCGTTCATTTTAATCTATTATTACGGGCCATGGCCAAAAATGTGAATAAATGAGTTTTTACAGAATGACAGCTAACCGCACGAAATGTAAAAGTGACAAAGCTGACGAACTGAAGAAGAATAAAGCGTAGGAGAAGTGAGGTGTGGCGTGACGAGACGAGACGAGACGACACATAACAAGACGAGAGGCAAAGAAACCTCTCAACATGAATGACAAAATGCCAAAATTCACTTGTTAAGCCGGTAGAAGAAGTCAACGGATGTTGGCCAATAGATTTAGATTGGGTGGCGGAGGTAATGCCGCCGTACGTAAAGAAGGTGAGCGACGCCTAACAAAGTCCGCATAGGAAAAAGCTAACAATAATGAAAAGTTTCCAAACACTTTCCCTGAGCTGATAATGTGGTGGATTCGACAAAAAGGATTTAAATTCAAATAAAACCAAAATTCAAAAGGAAACAATTGAAATTTCAAGTGAAAACGAAGTGAAAGGAAGAGAATCGCTTTTAATTTAATTCAAACTCTTCATCCGATTCCTTAGTCATATACTTGAATGAATTAAAAGCTAAGTGGACCGTTTAAGGACATCCTGCTAATGTTCCTTTCAATTGGAAACTGAATATAAACTAAGGAACTTCTGCTCCGCCTTTAGAATTGTTTTGATTTTCAATTTAGCAACACTTTCCACGTTCATGCTCAACACTCACAATGGAAATGTCCTTCACACTACACCGTTGGTTTACCCGAAATGTTGAAGGTCTTTTCTAAAAATCTAAAATTCAGCCAAGCACAATTAATGCAAATATTTCCTTACAGTGAATGTATGAATGAATGTCCTTAAGGAATTTCTAACGCCATTTTCAATGTGTTGGCTCAAGTGTGAACAAATTTATAAAATTAATACCCATCCCCTGTACAGCAACTGAGCACAGATTGGGGTTCTCAAGGTAAGTGGGGTAAAAGCTAAAAAGTTTAGTAATGAAATACAAATTCAACCAATCTAAGATGTCATAGTAAAGATTAAATGCTAAAAATAATACGTGTTTCATATACATATAGAAATATATTTAGAAAAGGAGAAAAAAATATGGAAAAAGGAAAAAAAGACAGACCCAGCAGGAAAAATTTGCATTGATTAATTTGTATTCATGCATTCTTAAAGAAATTTCCTACATGTTTGTAGGAAATTTTCTACATCTTTCCTACAAACTTTCTACAACCAATATTTGAATGCAAAAAGTTGCGTCTTCCAAAAACTAAGAAGTTTACTATAGAAACATTTTTTATTCAAATATTTGCTCCTGTGAACTGTGGTTTTTTTAAGAATATTATTTAAAATTACATTTGGATCAAAGAAAAAATCGTACACTAAATTTAAATCGAAAACATAAATAAAAAACTTGATTGCCACCAGCTAGTCTTGAACCTACGTGGAAATTGGAAATAATAAATTCACACTCATCTGTCTGTGTGTAACTGGAATATATCGATACCCTAAAGCACAATCATCCTATGTCCGTTTTCACAAAATCGAGTTTCTGACATTTTTCGATTCCTGAGAAGAAGCTGCATCAGACAGGCTATAGTGGTTTGTAGGAATCGTAATAAAATAAATTGAAAAATGAGGGGAAAAAATTTCCATACAAAACATACCAATTTGAAAACTTGTTTTTCATTTTCTAAATTTTTGAACAAATGGACATAGGATGGATGTGCTTTAACCCTTTCAATACCATAAGGAAACCAGAAGTGAAACAAAGTTTTAATGCTTATAAATACATTTGTTAGGCTCTAAATAAACAAAAATTAATGACTTTTTCTTTAAAAAATTTTATAGGTTTTTTGGAAATTTATGGGACATACTTTTAAAATTTAACAATTATTATGATTGCAAGTGTCAAATATTATAAAAAGTACTTTAAAAAACACATACTTAATAAAAAATATTTGTTTACTAATGTTATTTTAAAAAAAACTTGAAAATATTCTTGGGACACATATGTCTCTGTGGTCCTCAAGGGGTTAAGGTATCGATATATAAAGTGAATTACAAATATTTTTTGAGTTTCTACATTTTGAGAAACCAAAAACACGAATGCTTGCTGAGAAATAAACAAACGTTTAGACGATTGTCAATAATGCCGGAGATAGACGAGTCGGTTAGAGTGCACTCCAAACTCCAGAGTACTTCGGTTCGAATTCGAGGAAACCTGAATTTGTGGAAAAGTTGTTAAAAATGATTCTAAGCAAATTAGCAAATAAAAGAAGTTAAGTAAAATAAAAAAAACAATTACAAAAATGTGCAATCGTTTCGCTCTTCTTTTTGTGCATGAATATTCCTCGACGATTCCCTCAACAATTGATGCACGAAAACTTCACCATCTTTCGCTCTTGTGATCGTGCATGAAAATTGCGACATTTGTATGAAATTTTCGTCAATGAATTGTATGGGCAATTCAGCATTTTTCGTGCACTATATACACTTTTCCAGGCGCACACTGGTCTGAGAGACGATTCTAGTTGGACAGAGTTCAGAAAAAAGATATTTCAAAATGGATACAAACTATTACTTAGTTTTTACAAAAAAAAAAAAAAATTACGGGAGAAATTGTAAAAAATAGTAAATTCATTTGAAAAACAAAATTTCTTTTTGGAACCCAATGTTTTAAATTGCATAGCGATGGATTTAGGATATGGATTTTGAAAACTTTGGACTTATTTAAAATAGAGAAGTGTAATTGAAAGTTCTATGAAAAAAATTGTATTTTCTGAGAACAAATAGAGTTTTCTGGTAAGTATTTGTTTAAATTATTTATTTGTTGTGGCTCAACGGTTTCCTAATATGTGTCAGACGTAGGCAGTCTATTTTAAATACTAGCTTATAGATGTATAAATGTTATGCTATGTATTATTTAAGCAACTGAAATAAAAATAGATTTTGCCAGTCATCCCTCTGCCTATTTACCACTCAGCACCAAATCCAAAATTTCAGCGAAATCCCTTAAATGGGACCCGAGTTACAGAGCTTTAAAATTTTTAGTGCGTGACAGTGGGCTGACCGTAAGTTTTCAAGCCACATACAAATCGGTTAAACACTGCATGACTTATAGCATTTTAGAATAATATTTGGCACGCCCACCTCAAGTGTTTCTTGAGTTATAAGGGAACAAAGATTGTTGTTGCATAGATTCTAAATTTTATTTGCAAGCATTTCTCTCCCTCCTAGGCTGGATTCCATTAATTTTCTACAAAACTGAAAATAAACTTTTTCTACACACTAAATGATCAAGCGAGCAGCAGAACGTTGAAAAGAAATCCTTCCAACAAGGACCTGTGCTTTGTGTGTGTATTCTTTGTTTCGTATTTTCACACTAACGTTCACGTGCTCATCAACACGACTGTAGCTACAGCCGTGATGACACTGCACACAACGTATAGCAGCTTCATGCTAAATGGATTTTTAATGTCGACGACAGCAGCAATAATTGAAGCAATATCATATAGTTAAATAGCAGTTCGGTGGAATAGCTATGGATATGGTGTACAATGATGATGTATAGCATCGCACTTGGGGTAACTATTCTACTCGAGAAGCGGACGCACTTCAACGGTTGTGATGACGACAGCGTGTGTGTGTGGAAAACACATGTGGGGTTGGTTCCTTCGTTCGTTCATTCGAGCGTTGCAAGTTTGCAGCACAAAAATCACAAATACACACATGCATTGCATAGTTGGTGAGAGCTGCAATCAAGTGTCAGCGTGTACTCGTAATAAGCTGAAATGGAGCAAGGAATGTAATTGAAATACACTGAGGAGGGGAAAAGGCACAAAATATTAAGTTGAGATTTTTTTCATTCCTAATTTTTTTTTATTTTTTTCTTAATAAAAATTTTTAGTAAAAGTTCAAAGTTTTAAACTTTTAACATTTCAACCCAATTTTCTCTCTGTGTGTGCACGCAATAAATCCCTTGACGGCAATACTTTCATGTTGTTGATGGGTAATTTCGCACGAGAGAGTATAAGCTCTATGTGTCTGCTTAAGTATGAGCGTGTATGTATGCTGGAAAGGATTTGGCAAATTTAGCGTGAAAAGGGAAAACTGAAACTATTTTAAGAAAAATTCCAAGGAGTTGTGTGTTTTCTTTCTTTTTAATGCTTTTCTTATAAAAATATTATGTCAAGTAATTTAGCTAACTGCTTCTCAGCCGTAATACCCATAGTAGCCATAATACGGATAACTGTACGAATAGTAAGGATAACTGTAGTAAGGATATGAGTACGTGTACGTATATGGATAAGCATAATAGTAGGTAGCAACAGTTCTCGGAGCTGCTGTTGTAGTTGTTGTTGTGGTTGTTGTGGACGAAGTGGATGACGTTAAATTGGGGAAAAAGAAGCCAAGTATGTCCAGCAAAGAACCATTGCGTCCCATAATTTCTGCATCCTCCTCCTCAGCTTCGCCTTCATTCTCACTTTCCCACTCCATTGACTCCATCCAGTCTCCCTTGGTTGTGGTCGTTTCCATTTCCGTTTCATTTGTTGTCGTTGGTGGCATTTCCGTTTCCATTCCTTCTGCTGTTTGTGCTGCCATCAACGTTTGCTCAGCAGCCCTTACGCCATAATTCACAATTAAAAACGTAACGCTGAGCATAATTAAAATATGACAGCATTTTGCCTATGCAATAAAGTGTAGTAAAAGTTAATTAGGTGCTGAGAAAAAAGGAACAGCGCAAAAGTACTCAAAAGTAACTGTTTTTTTTCGTTGTGCAAAACTTGAGTTGGTTTTGTTTTGTTTTATTTTGTTTTATTTTTCGTTTTTATTGTTTGGTTTTGTTTTGTTGTTTTTTTTTTGCTTTCTGTTTACTGTACCAACCTGTAGATTCGCTGCCGGTTGCATTCTCGCTGTTGGGTGAGTGGTTCTTGTAGCCTGCTTTTAATGTGTTCTAATGACTCGCCGCTGTTAAACTGATTAGAATTTGTAAATCCTAACGCCTTTTATAAGCAAAAGTAATTGTTGAAGTCTTCGCAGGCAAGTGTACTTATGTAAAGTGGGTCATGAGAGCGCTGTAATTAAAATGAAGACAAATTTTCAGTCTAGAAGAATTTATAATATATGCTCCCGAATTCCGCTGAAATAGTTCCAAAGTTGGGGGTTTTCGGGGTCGATGATTTCGAATTTGATGTCGAAATTTGAAGATGGCGGATTCAATTTGGATCAGTAGGTGTGGGGTATATATAAGTCAGCTTTGACCGACTGAAACTTACTCACTTGTTTTTCATTCAGGAGATTGCATTAAGCCTAATTCCGAAATGGAGGAACTGAACTATGGAAGCAAAGTGGTCCAATCCACATCGAGGTAAAACGGAGATCCACTTTTCAATGTTTTCAATATCTTTAAAAAAAATGTTTAAAAATAGTTTCCAGTTTCACAATACATAACTTCTGGCATTTTTGTTTTTGAAATGGAATTTTCTTTCGAATATTATTAAAAAAAATAGTTAATGTTCCTTATTAAAAAAAATGTTGTGGGTTGGACCACTTTTGCACTGTGCAATTTTCTATTAGATCAAACAAACATGTGGGCTAGACCATCAAATATTTTTTTTTGTTTTTTAAAAATAGGATAGACAAAAGTTGCTTCAACGCGAAAAGAAAGAAGAAAACCGAAAAAAATGTGGTGAACTGATTAATCTGAAAATTACAAATTAAAAATGGATTAGCATTAGAATTAAATAAAACAATAACGTCATTACCTCATCTCCAAAAATTCCGTAGTCTACAACGAAGGCCGAAGATTATAGTTCTAGATAAAATCCATGGCAAACACGTGGTATACATGGCAACAAGTCATTTAAATCTTTAATTTTTAGCTCATCAATTGGCCGACCATTAGGAAGAAGCTTAAGCAATAGTTCACTTAAGGGCAAAGCTGGGCAAAGTTAATCCAGCACTGTCACTACGCACCCAGAGTTCCAAGTTGATTGGAAAATGTCGGCGGCGGCTTAACAGTTTCGCGCCGACCATAATCGGCTTCAATCGGCGTGCGAACAAATCGATGTCAATATCGGTTGAGCCGACACAATCGACACAATATTTCGCCGCCGACCAAGCCGATACTTGACTTGGAACTTTAAATTTTTGTCGACAACACGAAAGAGTTCTGTGTTTTTAAAAATTCTTAATTTTTACTTTTTTTTTACATTCAATAATGAAAAATGTTTTTCGTTTCATTGTTAACTAATGCTAGTTAATCGAAGAAATTTAACTTAACTAAATGAAAAAGTTAATGGTTTTCGAAATTAACTGAAACGTTAAAAGTTAACCAAAAATTTAACTTCGTTAATTAACTATTAACAAATTAACTAGTTAATGCCCAGCTTTGCTTAAGGGTAATGCATTCCTTTTTCATTATATTTCGAAATGAAGAAGTTTTCAGCAAGAAAATGTAATTTAAAATCTTTTTAGCAATATTTACCTACCAGGTAAACAGGTAGGTGACAAAGAAATTTTTTGAACAAAAATAAAAATTAGTGATTTGAAAACTGTAACTAATGAATAAAAAATATAACTATAATGAAAGAAAAACCAAACAAAATATAAGAACAAAAGAAGCAATCGATCTCCGAAAATAGTGTGCTAATATTTGGCATACAAGTTTTTTAATGTGGGTTGGACCACTTTTGCACTGAAAATTTTGCATAAATTGTCCGTGCAAAAATGAAACTTTTATTTATCATAAATTAGAGAATGCTGGAATCTGCAAGGGGGGTTTTTTTTTTAAATAATATAAACCCAGTAGAAACATAAAATCGCATAAAATCGATTTTGAATTTTTTTGGATTGGACCACTTTGCTTCCAAACACCTCAAATATAAATTGTGTTTGTGTTTTCTGTTCAACATTGATATGGACAAAACTAAAAATGAATAAAAATTAAAAGATTGCTCGGACATGTATGATAATGAAAATACCTTTTTTAAGTAACGAAAAAAAATTAAAATTTTAAAATTAAAAAAACAAAAAATACTTTAAATTCAAATATTTTACAGCCTATTCGGAATGAGAAATAATCTACACCCTTTTCAACAGTACTTCATGATATGAAATAAAACTAGCAAAACTGAAAAAACGTTTGCAATTTTTTGAGTTGTGCCATTTCAGATAACCCCACATTGATTTCAGAATATTTCAAACTTAAAACTTGAACCTAATATTATAATTCTTATTTGTTTACAGTACTTACATTTAACTTTTTATGTCGAAGCTTAAATACTCCCACGCAGTATGACCCATTTAGAAGTACCTCGAACATAAAAAAATGCTGTCTCAGAGTATCACCAAATATATGTGGTTTTGGAGACTAAGACCCAGTCCACAATCTGTTTTCGAAATGGCCAAACGAATATACAAAAAAAAAATGTCTTCTCAAGACTCCATTTTGAGCCTTTTTAGGTGGTTTCGCAACCTCGAACCATGTCAACAATCCATTTCTAAATACTTCTAATTCAATAAAACAATACAAAATTTTACAAAGACTTGGGACGATTCCCTTTTTTGTCGTATAGTTTTTGCTCGGGCTGATTCTTGAACTTAATGTCAGTTTAGAGGAGAAAACAGTTTCAAGTCGATATCTGCAAAGCTGCGACTGCTTTCGTGCGGACGGAAGGACAGACAGGCGGACATGGGTAAATCGGTTCAGTTTTCGATGATGATCAAGAATATATATACTTTTCAATACCGAATTTTAAATTATGTCACTACCAAACAAATTATGGTACTGGTGACAAGGTTTCTTGCAACTGGAAAGAAAGTTTCACATTAATTTAATATTTCTGAAACTCCTAACAACTGCAAATCGTCCTTCCACTTATTTCTATTCTTTCAAACCGAGTAACAATTTTCAGTTTCCTCCTCCGTCGCATCGATTTCATAAAACTTAGCAACTTCAGACATTTTAGATTTAAAATCTCGCATGAATCCAAAATTCCACATTTCCAATATTCAAGAGCAGGAGTTGCAGAGAGATTTGTTGGAATGCAAAGCATTAACCACCGGCTCTAAAATCACAGAACAGTAGAAACCACTTGAAGGTCTGTGAAATAGTCTGAGTTGACACCACAGGGTACTTTTTATCAACACTGTCCCTGACCAGTATTTTCCATTTTAGAGCGTATGACAGAGGCCAAAGCGTCTAAACGCTTCTTAAATGATGCCAAAAGTGCCGCTGGAATATAAAAAAAAACTAGTAAGAGAATTATCTTCGGTCTGACCGAAGCTGAAATACCCTGCACATGCGAGTACGATACATTCTGATACCATCGGTATTCGGTATTTTAACAATAGTTTTTTGATATTTTATGGATATTTTATTCATAATTTTTCGATATTTTATAGAAATTTTTCTATTGTTTGTCGATAATTTCCATTTCTACTTCATTCCCGATTCATTTCACAATTTTATTCTAATTCCATTTTGTTCCAGTTTTATTCCCATTTTTTTCCCGACATAATTTCCAATCAAATATAAGAAACGGCGTCCAAATCGGTTAAGTATTTCTCAAGATAAAGGGAAATAGTAATTTGGCGACCATTTTGTATGGGAGGTATAAGGATTTGTCGATATTTCATCGAAAATTTTTCGATATTTAGTGGATATTTTTTCAAAATTTTTACGATTTTTTGTCGACATTTTTTTTGATATTTTTCGATATTTAATCTTAAATTTATTGATTTTTTAACGATAACTCATCGATGTTTTATCAAAAATTTTTCAATATTTATCAATAGTTTCCATTTCCTGATCCATTTAAAAATTTTGTTACAATTACATTTTGTTCCTCTCCCATTCCATTTCGGTCCAGTTTTATTCCCATTTCGTTCCGGACCTCATTTCCAACCAAATGCAAAACGGGTCCAAATCGGTTCAGTATTTCTCAAGATAAACGAAAACAATACAAATTTCGTATGGGATGTAAACGTGGATCTTATCCGATGTAGCCCATTTTCAATACCGTCCAACCATTCGCCAAAAAAAAGGTGAATGCCATAAATTGGAATGGATAGCTCAAAAGCTACGACAGTAATCGTGCGAAATGACGGACAGACGGACATGGCCTAATCGACTCTGGAGGTGATGCTGATCAAGAATATATATACTTTTCCATACCGGACACGCCTCCTTATGGGCATTACAAAAGGTGTGACAAAAACACCCTTGCACAGTAATGTGCAGGGTTTAAAAAAACTTTCGCATCTCTGTCTTAAAACATAACAAATTAATTTAATCTTTTTTCAATTTACATTTTTTTAAATTTAAATTTATGTTTTGTTTTTTGTATATTCTCCTTGATTTTTTCAAATTTCTATGCCATAACCTTACCCCACTATTGAACACATTAGAACCCTAACCCAAAAGCCACGCGATAACAGATGATAATGACATTTACCACACATAAGTACAGCGTATGTATTTTTGGAAAAAAGAACTGCCAAAGTGCAACTAATGCGTTTTTAATCACACTTGACGTCGAACAAACGTACTAAATAGTTGCGGCACAAGTTATTAGGGTTGAGGTTGTCAGAGTAAGTCATTCAAATGCCATTCAATGTTTTATACTTAACTGAAAATATATCAGCAGAGCTTATTTTCTTTAGCACTTCAAGAAAAACTTGTCGAACAATTTTATTGCCAATTCGTTTCAGTGTGTATGTGTGTGTGTGTGTGCCCATAAATTGTACCAAACATGCCCAAAAACAATGCAAGGCGTAACGTAATTTTCGAATCCAGGAACACACACACACACACCAAATAGCAGCTATACTCTTGTGTTAATTCAATGTCTCTGGTTTTACCACGTTCGTGGTGATTCGGGTAATTGCAACAAATTGGAAGTGTACGAATGGGCGACTTAGGCGAACTCCGGAATACCTTAAATTTAATAATACAAAGCTTATGTGTTTACTGGCATCACTGACGATTTTGATTTGATATCGGAAACCAGTTGGAGAAACTTTTTCGATTCAATTGAATCTAAACTGAACTTCTGATTCAATTGACTCTAATATCGGATTACCAGAAACATTTAGACGTCAAATGTGCCCGGTGTAGGGCACAAGAAACTATCATTTGCTGCCAGCATAAGTATGCAACTTGTGTTCCAGTCCATATCCATGGCGAACACTTTTAGCTCGTCTTAGAGAAGAGCTTTCTAGCAGCTGGTCGTTGTGCATTGCAATTGATATTGACGCTGTGGCGCATCTATTTTGCAGAGATGGTAATTCCAGTTGGTATTGGTTTCGGTGTTAGTGTTAATGTGTGTCTCGTTCATGGGCTGGACGACAAAACGAATAAAACTGATATATACGAACTAACTTTTCCAAAGAAGACGAAATTTTACAAGGTGATGAAGAAATTTTTTTATATTTTCAGAAATTCTATTTTGTGACTTTTGTATTTAAGATGAAAACTTCAAAAATTATTAAGATCCTAAACAATGCGGAGCACAAAAGGGTTTTTTCATTTTTTTTGTTGCCCCACCCTGTTTGTTTATGTCCAAACCAAACCGACATCAAATAGGAAAAATTCAAAATCAACATGTTTGTGCGCCAGTTTCTGCTAATTAAACGACAGGAATACCAACGCAAACCCACAAAACCAGTAAATGTTTGTCGCCCAAATTGGCAAATGTTGACGACGTGTACAATTACGTACGAAATTTTGCGAACTAAGAACTAGCTGAGCCATAAACTGAGCTCACATAGTCACATCTCTTCCAACGAATGCGTGCGGATGAGCATTTTTAATTTACGAATCGAATGTGTTTGAATGTTTGCATACCTATCAGAGGATTTCGAAATTTAAGAATTTATAGCCAGAATTAACGCAGAAATCGTCTCATATACGAGTTGTGAAGAAGTTCTTGGAATTATTACTTCCAATGCAATAATTTGCTCAAAATAGTTAGGGACTTTTCGCAAGTTTCCACACTTTTCATTTCAAGATTTTGTGTAAAAAAAGTTTTTTTTTTTTCAAAGTCGCCTTCAATTAGTTAGAAGAAGTGTCAAATAACTAATTCAAAAAGTAAAAAAAAAACTGTAAAATATGTTTTTTTTCTTGTACTCCTAAAAGAATGCTAGAGAAATTTCTTTCTGAACAGTGATGCGAAAAGTATGCAATTATTGCAATGCAAATATTTGCGTATAATTAAAGTGAAGTGCCAGCATTTAGTGAACAAAAACAAGAAACCAAAAGTAGCAACTCGGCCCTTGAATTCTATTGGAATGGAGAAACACGAGGTTAGGGGGGGAGTAGAAAAAGTTATGAGCAATGGTGGAATTAGCCAACTTTGACAGAAAATGTTATTAAACTTAATATTAAAATATTAAGTTAAATTAAAATTTTTTAAATAATAAACAAATTGAATAAAATAAATTTTTTAAATCAGTTTTTATCTTAAAAGTGACTGGTAAGCTGCATTCGCCTATGTTCGATGTGTTGCGGTTTGGCAAAAGGATTTTCGCTTCTTGTTGTTGCGGATCTTCAAGTTCTCTAATAATAAATATAAAAATCTAATTTTTTAAAACTAAATAAAATTAAATATGATTTTAAAAAAACTAGAGAGTGGACTCTATTCGGCTAAGCCGAAGCTGAAATACCCCCACACAGTAGGAAGAAGTACCTCGAATATAAAATAATGTCTCAAGACCCCATTTTGATCCACCTATAAATAGTTTTGGAGCCCGGACCAAAATCCGTTTCTAAAAAATCCAAAATTCTTAAAAGGGTTTGGGGCTGAGGCCTAGCGATATATACCGATTGCCAAAAAATGTAAGACCGCAATACACCCTGGAGGTCTCAGCCCCCCTCAAAGTATGATATTGAAATGGTTATAGCTTTAGAATAAATTGATAACATCTTTTGAGCTTGTTGGAAAGGTATTAAAAATTAAGCCATAGTTTTCTTATCTCCAAATTAAAGTACGTTCAATCACCTTTAATTATGATATATGGTCGTCATATCTGTCTCTTCAAAAAACCTGTTGGAGAAATTAATTTTTTTTTAAATGTTCCCATGTCTTTGACCTTTGACTAATGCCCTAAATTGTGATATTGGACTAAAAAATTATACTCCTAAAGTATCATTTCAATCGGATAACTGATTAATTATAAACAAACCTTATTCCTCTGCACTGTACACACTAGGGCTTTCAATCCCGAAGCAAAATTGCAATCCCGGGATTAATTTCAATTTAACAAAGGTGCAAATGAATGAGTTAATTCATTTTCAGTAGTTGAGTTTCCGTTTCTTTAGAAAAGACAAAATTCAATTTAAAATATGCTTAAGTCAGATTTGTGAAATAAGCTTCCAGTTTAACTTAATTATTTTTATAAATTAATTAAGAATGAAAATGCAAATTTTCTTCTGAAATAAATATAAATTTATTTTCTTTTAAAGAAAAAGTTCTGGACACAATAAATGTTATTGGAATTATTATTTGTTCTGTATTATTCAAATAACTCCGTAATTTTTTTTTTAAATTAGAATTTTTTTTTAGTTTTTTAGCTTGTTTTTTCTTAAAATGTTGTGAAAAAGTAGTTTTCTACTAACATGTTCTTTTTTATTATTATAGCGATGAAAAGTTATACTTTATAAAAAAAATAAAATTAAATAAAATTAAATAAAATTAAATAAAATTAAATAAAATTAAATAAAATTAAATAAAATTAAATAAAATTAAATAAAATTAAATAAAATTAAATAAAATTAAATAAAATTAAATAAAATTAAATAAAATTAAATAAAATTAAATAAAATTAAATAAAATTAAATAAAATTAAATAAAATTAAATAAAATTAAATTAAATTAAAAATTCTGACGAACATTTTTCGTCTGGCTTCTTTTGTGCTACAACCTAAATCAGAGGCTGCAACTTTCCGGTCACCACAATATTGGCAGCCACAATATTTGTAATGTTCTTGAAAATTAAATGCCCAGCAAAAATATATTATTTTTTGGTAAAAAGTAATTAAAAATTATAGCTGCAAAAAAAAGTAGGTTTCTCAGTTGTAGGAGAGATACGTCAGCAATGAAAAGCACTTCACATGACTAATTAGTGAACCCCCTTATATTTTATACATTCAAAAAATATTACATCCACTCAACTTCCATCACCAAACTACGATTTTTCTCACTTCCCATTTACTACTTTGCCGCCTTCTCTGCATTATACTTAAAATTACAAATGTAGATTACCCTTGCGATCCACATTCATTCTCATTTACAGATTTGTACTCTGCCTGCTTCCTGGTGGTAGTGGTCAGTATTTTTATTGCCAATTTAACACAAATAAAATGCCGAAGTAGAAACTTTAATTCGTTTTCATTTTCGTTTTGCTCATTTTCTCTCACCATGGGACGTGTAAGTGTGTAAGTATTTTCTACAAAGATTTACGATTGTCAAACTGTGTACATGCAGACAAATGCACAGACGCAGGAAGTACTGTAAAACACACACACATAACACCAATACTAAATGGCAATGACAGCTAATTACAACCACAATTCCACGCTGACTTAAACTTGCGACATGGAGCACAAATAAAAAAGCACTCGCCGAAGAAGAGAAACGAAAAATAAAACGAATAAAGGAGAAGTCGAAGTAGTAAACGCAACCATCACGAATGTCCTTTTTTCGCACGGCGTTGGCTCGACTCCTCCACGAGGGAGCTCATCTCCAACACAAAGGCCACACGCAATTGAATGGCGTGCCGAGTCGAGTCACCGCGCGCCTTGAGTCAGCAGAATCGAAATTCTTCTTCTTGCCAATGTGCTTCACTCCGGTCGTATTCCGATATCGAAATGCACTCGTGCGAAATAGCGCAATGGACGAAATTGGTTATTTCGTCCAAAACATGCCAATTAGGAAGACTTCCTTTTTTTCGTATTTTTTTGTAACGATTTAAATGGAAATTTACGTTGACATTGGGGAAAAAATTAAGTTAAGTACTTCATTTGGTAAAGAAACAAGATTGAGTATTCTTGGGGGATTTTTTTTTTCTTGGTCTAAATTTTAAGTACTTTTAACTTTCGATAAGTCTTTGGTAACAAAGCGATTCTACATGTAATAAATAACGTTTTAATTAAATTGACTTAGAGTACTCTTGGGTTTTTGGTAGGTGTGATAAGAACAATATACCCTTGAACACTTTGTGTGCGGGGTATAGAAATTCTTAATGCTCAGAAAATGATTTGGATTTTTATACAATTCATATGTCCTCCCGAAGTCATCTCATATGTAATTCAAAATTCTCTCTCAAATGTTCACCAATGTATTCGAGTTTCACCTATGGCGCCACTATGAACCCATCGAAAAGTTTGGTAGAATTTGGTTAACCTTTTTTAAATTAAAACGAGAATAAAAAAGTTATATTACCCTAAGCTGTACACCTCACGAGAAAATGAACTTTTTTTTTTCAAACCATCTTTAAAATGCAAATTTTATGTTTCAATTAGAGACCGACCGAAATCGCTTTTTTTAATTTCGGCCGAAACCGAAATGGCCGAAATTTTTTATTTTTTTTTTCGGCCGAAACCGAAATGGCCGAATTTTCATTTTTTTAATTTCGGCCGAAACCGAAGCCGAAACCGAAAAAATAAAAGAAACAATTGTGAGTTTTAATGTAATAAAGTGGTACATAATTAAGCTTATCAGTAGGTTGAAATCGATGGCGCATATTCATAGTCAAATTTAGTAGCTGCTAAACTTTAGAACCAGCTTAGTAGCTGCCAGCTCAGTGTATTATCTGTCAACTTAGTAGATTACTAAAATTAAGTTGAAGCTTAATTTGACTATGAATATGGGCCGATCATTTTAAGTCCAGATCATGAATTAGATGAATTTAGAAGCAAACTATCAAATGCGTGGAAATCAAGAGTAGTAGAAATTACTTTCAGGGTAGTAGATTTCAAGAGAGGGGAATAGATATGGGTTTATGCGTAGAGTACTAGAAATTCTACGAGAGTAGTAGAAATTTCTGTCTGTTTTGCATTGTATGAAACTCACATAATATTTTGAGGAGTAGATTTCTTACCATAGTAGTAGAAAATATCTTGAGGAAAGTAGAAAAATCTGCTACCGAAGTAGAGGAGTAGAAATTTATAAATCATCGCGAGAGTATTAGATCTACTCCGATAGGACATGTCTTCTTTGTCGCTTCTGATTCTTCGAAACTATGATCAATGCTTAAATTTGTGTTGCATACCGCTTTTATCCACTTGGTTGTTCCTTATGTATTTTGATACGCTAAATCCGAAAATATTTAATTAAATTTTTCCAGCACGCACAATTTTCCTGCAAACGCCACAAAAATTGCATTTTTTGTGCTGTATAAATTTCAGTATTATTATTTTCGTATCCAGCGTGCAAAATACATAAGAATTTGTCTATCAAGTATATTTAACACACAAAAAGTTCAGTTTTGTCGATCAGTGTAATCTTTGTTATTTATTTGTTATATTTCTATATGAAACCGAAATTTTCGGCGGAAATATAGAAATTTCGGCCGAAAACGAAATTTGGCCGAAAGCGATATTTTATTTTTCGGCCGAATCCGAAACACGGCCGAAACAGCTTTTTTTGGCCGAAAAGCCGAAAAACCGAAACCGAAACCGAATTTCGGTCGGTCTCTAGTTTCAATTTCAAAGAAAATTAAAAACTCTAAATAGTTGCGTAAAAAATTTATAAAAATTATTCTTTTTACGCGTTTTATTTAGTGTTCACGGTAATAGCAAATAACTCGCAGGTAATATTCAGAGAACATACATGAACTCATATTCACCCTTTTTCACGGGAAGTGTAAAACCGGTAGTGAATGTGATAATAAAAAGTGGTGAAAATTAATGTCAGACTTTTTCACAATGATTTTTGGGGGTTAATTCTGACGAATAATAAAAATAGATTACCTAACTGAGCCGATGCATTCAGCTGTTATATGATAAAGTCCCAGAAATAAGAAAAAGAGTACGTAATAGTACATTCGGGAAAAAAGTTATTGAGTTTTGTCTATTCGACCATTTTTTAACTTCTAGATCATAAACGTGAAAGAAAAATTCCAAGATCGCCACCTTGTTCATAAAATTCAAATTCAAAATGTTCAAATTTGGTGGGGTGGTGTTATGTAATTAAATTTCTATTATTTGACTGTTTGTCTAAAACTATTGTAACGAAAATGGCTTGTATGACTTAAATTTATAGGTTATTTTCTGACCCATTATGTACCCATTTCTTGACATTTCCAATTTTTTGTTGTATATGGGCAATTCCGCGTCAAGCGGATACTTCAACTATAAGAAAGTTCTGAAACTCTCCACATGGAAAGGCCTGGGTATGCTGTGTTTATGTACCAAAGGGTTGTTGGAAATTCAATATTTACCGTGATGTTTGAAATTCCGATTCGGCTCAACTTTAAAAAATTAATTTTGTATCAAACACCCCACCCCCCCCCCCCCCCACTGGAAATTCCTGCGCACGGGCCTGGGTTGCATTCAAGAGATTTCGCTGAAATTTAGAATTTGGTGCTGGGTGGTAAGTGGGCAGAGAGTTGACTGTGGACATTTCCGGTAGACCAATGTAAATACTTACCACTATACTCAGGCTCTATTTAAGAAATTTTGAGATGATTGTGAAAATCTATGATCCCCCAATTACCAAGCCTTTTTCCTCGGGTCGTGTTCAAGGGATATCGGTGATATTTAGGATTTGGTGTTGGGTAGAAATTGGGCTGAGGGATAACTGGGAAAATCTACTTTCATTTCAGTCGCTTAAATAATACATTGACGTGAAAATACAAAATTATTGCTAGCGAAGCTGTGGATATAATTATAGCTAGTAAATAAATCCGTATCGTTACTAAAGTCGAACTTCTCTAAAGCGAACTTCTATATAATGAGGTGATTTTCTTGTCTCGTGCGAATTCATTGTAGGGAAGTTCGACTGTATTTATAAAGTTAAAACGCCGATTTGGTTGTAGCGGGTACAAGCAAAAACTATTCAACCGATTTACATAATTTTTATTTTTAAATATCATATTTATGCCAAAGAAGAGTGCATATGGTATACTATTTTTTTTGATTTTCGAAAGGTTAACTTCCCAATTTTAGTTATAAAGTTTTTTTTCAAAATTGTATCATATGCTTACAGATTTCATAGTTTGTGCTTACGGATTATTGCATTTTGCTTTCCCCTCTTTTCTGCGTTTAGGTCGCTGAGAATGGAGAGTTCTTTTATATGAAGTTTTTGTGGTCTCTCTCTCTTTATTCACAGTGATCTGGGATGTTAGATTGTGGGGAATTATCCATTTTGCGGGGAATTTTTCGCTTTTCTGTTGTGAATGTCTGTATTTTTTTACAACGTTTAATGCGTAGTGAGTATATCCAAATCGGTTTTCTGGTTCTCATGTGATTGCGGAGAGGTTTTACATACATTGTCAGAGAGGTTTTTCTATTTCAGTGTAGGCAGGTTAGATTCCAAAATTATTTTTCATCACTATAATTTTTTAGTTTCTTCTTATTTTACAACAATTTCCTCAAGGATTTTATTCCAACTAAAAATAAATACCAAGAAAACTTATTTACGTTCACTAGGCTGGCTGAGGCTATTACCAACTACATAAGAGTTTCGAACTCAAGCCATATATGTATTTTTGTAGGCCACTCAAAACTTGAATGCATGCATCCCACCCTGGCAACAATGGCAATGGACCCAAGTAGCTTTGATGGTTGGAGAAGACTATTAAATGAACGTAAACTAGCCGCAAGCAGTGAAGCAAGCAAGCAAGTTGGCTTTTTCATTCTTTTACTTATTATTTTTATTTTTATTTTTCTTCTTGTTGTTTGTTTGTTTGTTGGTTTGTTTAAGGCCTAAATGACATTTATACCATCAGCCAGCTAGCCTCCTTGCCCAACTCACGCTACGATGCCACTTCTAACCATTGTCCACACACACACACCAGCGAGAGTATTTTCTCTGCAACTACACTTTTAGCTAAAAACGTTATTTGTGTTGCAAGTTGGACTTTAATAGAGTCGTGCTCACACACAAACACACTAACCATTATCCTTTGAGAGTGTCTCTCCATGTTTGTATTTGTGTGTGCGATGATAAATTACGCAATTGCTGCCTGGGGCATTTTTTTCTCTCCACTACTGTCACAAAGTCATTTTGTCCTCTAGTTTTTTTTTTATTTTTTTATTTTTCTTTTTAATTTGATTTTCTTTCATATATAGTCGCTGTTACGAGAAAGCATTAAGTGGAATAAGCTAAGGAATGCGTGGAATTGAAACATGTTTCATTTCGGTTGGAAATTAATGATGAGCGTGTGATGCTTTTGCAACTGAAATAATGCCACCGAAATGCTGGTGCTCCTACAGCCGTGCTGCTGACTTTATTTTTATTAATAGTGTTGCGACGTGGCTTCACTTAAGGGCCTCTTCGCATTCGCACACATTTTTCGACGACTGATGCGGCTAAAAGCATTCTCAGCTGGTTAAAGTTAAAGACTGACTGACTGACTGACAGAGCGACTTGTGACTTGACTGACATGCCTTTGCTTACCACCATTGCCTATGTGTGGGCATAATCTGCGCTGGCTTTAGTCAAGGCTTTAGTCAACTTCATAAAAATTCTATTAAATTTAAGGGGATTCCAGCCTTTGCTGCCTAAGTTCAGTTGAGTTGATTTGCGTAAAGTCGATTAAAGTTGCGAAGACATGAAATGAAAGCTTACGAGGTTAGCAAGTGTCGTGGCGTTTATCAATTTGATTATGAGAAATTATTTTTATTAATATTGGTGGACTTTGTGCTTTACTAGAGACTTCCACTTCAGCCACATCCATTCGAAATAATACCCTTTTCTGGAATTGTCAACCAAGTCCCCTGTGGGCTCACAGCTGAGAGACATTTCTCGTTATTGTATGTGTTTCTTCTTCTTTGTTTGGCCAAATAAACATCAAAAACCAATTTCAACACAATTTTTGAGATGCTTTGGAAGCGCTGAGATTACAAAAGTGACAGCGACCGAATTATCCGCGACCAGAAACGACACATGAACACACTCACATTGACACGTTTTTACAGTGTTTTCGGTAATGATGGTGTTGGCGTTGGCAACACTTATGTAAATTGCCACTTAACGCTAACGACTGATTTGGAAAAAAATTCGAAAAAAAAAGTTCATAAAAAAGAACACCAAAAAATAAATGTTCCTCAAATGTGATGATGGAAACATGTGGAAACGTTTAAGAACACATGTGGCAAAGCCACTAAAAAAACCGAAGTAGAGTTGAGTTGAGTTGAGTTGAGAGAAACTCTTTCCCTTGTAACAGCAAATACTAAAGGGGAATTCCTTTAAAAAAAAACACCCTCCCCCCAAGCATCACTGTCGCTGCTGCTGCATCATTAGCAGGCGAAAAGTGTTTTCACCTTGAAATATACACATACATAGTTCCATGGATGGGCGTAAGAACCGCAACGCAAACAAAAACTAGAAAAACTTTCGAAAGCCATTTCCTTCGAATGTTTGGCAGCTTTACGTAATTAGGGACCCCAGTCGAAACTCTCTGCACCGGTGAGCAGTGTGTGATATGAAGATGGGCTTCCTTTCTAAACCAAAATAGACAAAACTTCGAAATGAATTTCCGTTTAGTGTGAAAAACTTATCATTCTCCTTAGCCGAAAAAGTGTTGGAAATGTTGTTGCTTCAGCAAACACATGTAGGTATGGCTTCATCCGGCTCAGGTGTGCATGCGGATTTGTGTATGTTAACACACACCTGACGCAGACACAAAGTATCATGGGAGCTTCTTCTTCTTCTTGTACGGCTTCAGTCTTTCATCATTTCCGTTGTGCGCGAAAACTTTTACTTGCATTCAAAAAAACAACCGAGGAAAACTGCTCCAACGTGTTGGCAAGTTGGCAAGTTTTTGACTGCCCTTAACACGTTCGTGTGCGTGCGTGCATTTTTTTAAATATAATAAATTAAGAAAAATACAATGAAGGCGTGGCCGATATACATCTTTAAATGCGTACATGGTCTTAAAGTTGAATCCGAAAGAGGATTTTGTGGTAAATACTTTTACCTTGTCACGAACATAAGTGTTAAATGGAGAACTTCAGCCTGGACCAAAGAACATATTATGTTGGTACTCGGATCTCTTGCAACAAAGCATTGATGTTTTATGTAACATAGCCCCTCATAGAGTATACCACCTCACTAGAGTGTGGAAAATCCAGCTTGACGTGATAAGCTGCTTTATATACATTTTACAATCGCTCGTTGTAAATTTATGTAGTTAAACTATCTACTAAAAAAGCCTTCAATTACAACAATACTTACTAGTCAATACAAGCTCATGTTACTTACAATAAACAAAATATTGCATTGTTTAAGTTTTTTAATTAAACAAGTTTTGTGATTTGTATTACTCATACGCCGTGTATGGCAATAACTTTTTTAACGAAAACAATTTTTTCCTTTGAAATATGCGACAAAAAAAAGCTTGATTCGTATTTTTTGAATATTCGGATTCTACTAGTCATAATTAGTGATACACTAAAAGGGTTTGTCAAAATTCGTGGCCTATCATACTTTTTTTCACGGTTCTTGTCATAAAAATATGCCTTTTTTGACAACTCTGCAGTATTTTAAACCTTGCTTTTTGTATGAACCACTCTTCTTTTTTGATAGAGAGGCATTCCTTACACATATTTTAACGAATCCACAAAAGAGCTACGAGAATCGGTTGTTAACCGCGTCGCTATCTCAATTTTCGTAACGTCTGGATTAGAGACCGACCGAAATCGCTTTTTTTAATTTCGGCCGAAACCGAAAAAATAAATGAAAAAATTGAATGTAAATGTAATAAAGTTGTACATAATTAAGCGTATCAGTAGGCGATAATTTTAAGATCATGAATTAGATGAATTTAGAAGCAAACTATCAAATGCGTGGAAATCAATTGAAGTGGCAGAACCCTTTTTACTACGGCGAGTAGATATTCGATTTTAGGGGAGTATATTTGAAGAAAGGAGAGTAGATTTAATTTTTTTAAGCGTAGAGTAGCAGAAATTCTGTCAGGGTAGTAGATTTCAAGAGAGGGTAGTAGATATGGGTTTCTGCGTAGAGTACTACAAATTCTACGAAAGTAGTAGAAATTTCTGTCGGTTAAGCAGATTTGTAGAAAGAGTAGTAGTTTTGCATTGTATGAAACTCACATCATATTTTGAGGAGTAGATTTCTTACAATAGTAGTAGAAAATATCTTGAGGGAAACAGAAAAATCTTCTACCGTAGTAGAGGAGTAGAAATTTAAAAATCATCGCTAGAGTTGTAGCTCTATTCTGATAGGAGTAGAGTGAGAACGTCTTAATGGATGAAATAAGTTTCAAAGTTTACCATTTTTCTTTTTTTAATACAATTTGGGGACATGTCTTCTTTGTCGCTTCTGATTCCTCGAAACTATGATCAATGCTTAAATTTGTGTTACATACCGCTTTAATCCACTTGGTTGTTCCTTATGTATTTTTCGACGCTAAATCCAAAAATAAAAATGAAATTTTTCCAGCACGCACAATTTTTTCGCAAATGTCACAAAAATTGCTTTTTCGGTGCGTGCTGTAAAAATTTCATTATTATTTTCATTATTACTTTGACAAAACCCTTATGACTAGTAGAATCCGAAAAAAGAAAAAAAACTCTCAAACATTGTTTTGTCGCATAGTGCAATATTAAAAACATTGCATAAAATATAAATGCATTTAAGATGGATTAACTTGTTATTTCGGGCAAAGTTCGTTGGAATGTGATTTCTTAGAAACAAGAAGAAAAGACATTCAAACAAACTTTTTCCAGCATTCATCGAAGATAACAGTGGACAACGGAAAAAAAATCAGGAAACAAATAATGGTTGGGCCATTTAATTGCCTACCAACGAAAAAAAATGTTTGTATATTTTTTTTAAACAATAGTTTTACTTGAATAAAAACGAGTCTAATAATGACTCGGGAAATGACTATGAGAAAACATTGCCAAACTTGTACGTGAATACAAAAAATAATAACAAATTTGGTCAATTTTTAAAATTAAAGTGAATGCGAATTAGCCATAAATCCATATAACATTTTTGGATGTTTTTAGTAATTTTTTTGTTGTACCTTGAGTTTTAGTTAATTTCTCAAAACAGAGTATTATGTACCGAAATGTTAGAGAAGCATTGGACATCAATACCACTATCCAACCAAATGAAACTTTTCCATAATTTTGTAGTTCTGAGTAAAGTAAAAGTTCTGATAAATTTGAGGAACATTATTTTTGGAACACAATAACCCTCTAACTTCTATTTCTATCGGACAGTTTGGCTCAAAGAAGACCCATAAAACAGGAAGTGAAAGGGTTAACATGATCTAAAATATTCCTCGTTGAATTTTACTACTCACTTAAAAATAGTCGTGAAACAAGGAAAAGCTCTTAAGTAATCGCTCAAGTAAAATTTCATTACGTTCCTGATAGTAAAAATAGTAATAGGACAGTATTTTTTGACAGATGAAAAGGGAAACGTCATAACGAAAATTTATTTATGAATTTTTGCTAAGGATTAGCGGAAATGTTGTAATTGAACGGTAAATGCAAGCATATGTATAGGACAATCAAACTAATTGTCGGTGGCAGCGTTCGCACTCTACTAAGTATACTGCCGTGCTAAGCATAAGATACTAATCTTTAACGCCCAGAACGAGGAGTTTCCGGTATGGAAAAGTATATATATTCTCGATATTCTTGATATTGAAAAATTATCGATGAAATATCGATAGATTTTCAATGGAATATCGATAAAATATCCGTAAAAAATCGATAAATTTTCGTAAAATTATCGATAAAATCTACGCAAGACATGATATCTACTCCCCTTTCTTCAAATCTACTCCCCCAAAATTTGGTAGTGGCAAGAAGTGAGAACACTGCCCAGTAGTCAACAAAATAGTTCTGATGCGGTGGTGTGGTCTATAAAACGAGCCATGTCGATTCTCCACTGAATAAGCCGCTAAAAAAGCTCAACATAAAAAATCAAAGAATTAATGTAATAATCTCTTTTCTTCGTGTTAACAGATTGCTTGTGAAATCTTAAGTACAAAATAAATTTTCTGAATAACCCTCAGCTTACACAGTGTTGCATTGTTGCATCGTTTCCTTGGGCATCGTTTTAGACAACGAAATGAAATGTCGATAAATTATCGATAAAAAATCGATAGATTTTCGTAAAATTATCGATAAAATATCGAAAAATTATCGATAAGACTTCGGATTCAGGACAATTGCAAAGTGTTTGACATTTGATAATTTTAATTTGATGATTTTAATACTAAAAGAACGTTTCGGTGCATTTCCCGCATTTTTATCAACAATGTCTTGGAGCTGGCAGCCCTATCTCCTATCGATTCCTAGCTTTTGTAAATATTTTGTTTTTATTTTTCATGAAAACTTTTCTGAAATCGTTTTTGTTTTCATCTCTTCGCACAGTTTATGGAATAAAAATTAATTAAATAAAATTCAAATTCACTTCACATAAATTGCAAACTTAAGTTTGTGTGACGCGGCCCAGTAAATGAGTAATTAAAGAAAGTGCCAAGAAAATGTCCACACACATTTATCAATTTCTCAATCTGCTCCATTTTTACAACTTTCGCCTATGCGAAATTCTTTATACACTACCACATACAGTCGAACCGAGCGCTCTTTCCACTGCCCCTTTCGCCCTCACTCGCACTTCTTCGTTTCTCTAACAATTTCGCTAAAAATTAAAATTAAGCCAATTATTGCGTATCGCTTTCATTAGCGCTTCATTTGCTTTTATGCCTTTCCTAAGGGCCCCCAATAGTGTTTGCCAGCTTCGTGCTTTTTTCTGTGCGTTCGCTTCTCTTCTTTTTTTGTTTTTCTGCTATTTAAATTTTCAAATTTGCGCTTGTTTCCGCAGACGCCAAGCTATCAGCTGTCTGTTTGTCCGTCCAGCCGTCCTTCCGTTGGTCCATCCCTTCTTCCGTTCGCTGGCTAATTTAATTTGCGTTTTGAGTTGGGCAATTAATCAGCGCACAGCACAGCAGCTGCCACATATATACATATATTCTGACCTTTCGTTTGCCATCAGCCTCAACAGCCACCCTGCCCTTGCCGTTTTCTCGCTTCTGGGTTTTTTCGGCTTTGGTCACCCTGCTGCCCTAACTGTTTACTTCCGCCGGAAGTGGAAGTGAAGTGCGTAGCGTGTCGGCTCCTAAACTCTTTATTTATGCTTGTAATCAATTAATTTGAAACTTTTGCCGGTTTGTCGCGTATTGTGGAAGTTTTTATTTCCGTACGGTTCGGTTGATTTCGTCTACGGGGGGAGGATGAGTGCGGCAAGTGAAACTTTATTTTTCAAATGAAGTGGCAACGCTGCTTAATTGCTTTGTAATTTCAATCAATTGCTATCAAAAACAAAAAAAAGTCCCCCGGTAATTAATGAGGGCACTTGGAAAGTGTATTAAAATCGAATTTACTTAAGTTCATGAGACAGTTTAGGATGCTTTCCGCCCCGACCTTTTCAATTTCCCCAACTCTCGAGGGATTTCGATAAACGGCTTAAGTGTGTGAATGATCAATTTTGCTCACGAAAGTACTTTTAAGCCGCAAACCAGAAGTGCACTGACATTTGGCTTAAGAGAACTTTCGCATTTTTATTCTGTTTGCGATGTCATAAATGTCAGTACAATTTCCGAGATATTCTGTCAGGAATCATTTCTGTTATTGATGGAGACAAATCGCAAGGAAATAGCAATAAAATATCGAATAAGCAGTAAAGTTTTCTTCATGAGCGAGTTGTGTTGAGTCAAGTTCGTGAGAAATAGATTCAAACATGATTTCCATGAAAACTTTTCTCTTTATTGGAGTGTGGGTGGGTGTGTTCCACACTTACTTTACTATTAATGTTTGCTTGGAAGTGTCAGACATTGTAGGCTCACCTCAAGCAACCAGTGGACTTTGAGAGATGAAATTTTTGATTTTCCGAAAGGAGCGTGGTAAATATTCGCATCATGATTAAAAGAAGAGTCTCCTGCATCCACCATTTGACCAGGTAGCTTCATTTGAACATTTTGTATTCAGTACGAGATGGCTACAGTTTCTCTAGTCGGATTTTGAATTATTCCAAAAGCAGACGTGGTAGTTCAAAATATGAGCCAATTTAAGTTGTCTCTCTAGGAACCAGCAACTTTAACGTTGCATTAGTGCATTCCCGCGAAATAGTCTCAAGCGCCAAAAAGTAAATTTTGCAGGAGACAGTTTTTTTCTACTTTTTTTATGTAGTGGGAAATGTATCTATCTATGGAACTATGAACATATCAACTGCAACATTTTTCATTCTGATGCGTATTGGCATACTTTACCAGATTCCATAAAAAACTCAATTTCGAAAAAAAATGTCGCTTAGGACCATTATGAGGGAAGGACTCGATAGGAAAAGGGGTAAATTGGCACCATAAAGGCACTTGGGGACTGTCCCAGGACTAATCTATGACAAGTACACTTCACCCCCAACTACACTTGCCATCATTTCACTTTAATTGAATGCATTCATAAGTTGTGTTTTGCTGCAATCGCAATCTTGTCGAAAGTTGTTGTATATTTTTTTTTATTTGCAATTTTCAACCAAAACACGACTATTAATTTCGAATGTATTATCTGAAAATATAAATTTATATAAAAATATGAAATTGTAAAAATTGAAAACTGTAAAAAAGAAAACTGGTAAGAGAATTATTTTCTATTTTATCGATATTTTATTGATAATTTTTCGATTGTTTTTCCATATGTTCCATTTCCACATTATTCCCGATCCATTTCCAAATTTATTCCAATTCCATTTTCATCCGATCGAATTCCATTTTGTTCCAGTTCCATTCCCATTTCGTTCCCGACATCATTTTCAATCAAATACAAGCAACGGCCTCCAAATCGGTTAAGTATTTCTCAAGATTAAGGAAAAAAGGAAATTTCACGGCTATTTTGTATGGCAGGTATGACACTTTTTGGACATTTTATCAAAAATTTTTAGAAAATTTATCGATTTTTTTCGATAATTTTTCAATGTTGATCAATAATTTCCATTTCCCGATCCATTTCAAAATTTTGTTCCAATTCCATTCTGTTCCGGTCCAAATCTGTATGTCTCAAGATAAACGAAAATAATACAAATTTGGTGGCCATTTTTTATGGGAGGTAATCGTGGTTTTTATCCATGTTGCCCATTTTCAATACCGTCCAATCATTCGCCAAAAGAAGAAAAACGCCAAAATTTGGAGTCAATAGCTCAAAAGCTACGGCAGTTATCGTTCGAAATGGCAGACAGACGGACACACCTCCTTATGGGCGTTAGAAACGGCGTGACAAAAACCATATACCTTCGGACAGTAATGTGCAGGGTATAAATATGAAATTGTAAAAATTTAAAAATGTAAAAAAGGAAAATAGAAAGAAAAAAGATTAAATTTTAAGGTAAAAATTACAAAATAAAAAATTGTAGATCTGTAATAAAAAGGAAAAAACTGGTCAAAATTAAAAAAAAGTAATAAAAGAAAAAATAAAATGGAAAAAAAAAACTAATCGCTCATTCCCTGCAATAAAGACACAACTCAAAAAATCATATTGCTGGGAAATCACGATATAAAATTTTACCTTTTACAATTTTATGTGAATTTTAGCAGTTGGAAAGTTTTTAAAAACGTTCAAAATACATTCAAAAAATAAAGATATGAATTCTGTCTTTTGGCAGTATGTAGACTAATATCTGAGGATCCTAGTAACATTCATAACTCCAAACACCCGAATTTTGAGTTGTGTCTTTATTGCAGGGAATGAGCGAAATATAAAAACCATTCTCAACAAAATACATTCAATGCACTTCTCACTTTGACCGTACAGTATGCACTGATTTTAATACTCGAAACAGTTGCTATTGGTGCTATTGTATATATGTACTTCATACATGACAAATATTCACTTTTCATATTTTTTTAAACAACTTTTTACAATATTTTATGACCGAATTCTACAACCAAATAAATGAGGTGATCGACAGAAAAAGTTGAGCTTGGGTTGAACTTCCACCGTTTGCAGACTATTGAGCTTGACTCTGTAAAAGTCCTCTTTTCACCGGTCATGGAACCGGTCTTTTTGGAGTAGTTGACTCCAAATTTCCCGTATTGTTAAGCATTGAATTGAGTATGACACTAATTACATATTCTGTCTTCTCCCATGTGCTCCGGTTACAAATCGCTCTTCAGGTGAACTTTTTGTTATTGCAAATGCAAATAATTTAAAGAATATTTGTTCCAAATTTAAGTATTTTTGTAGTTACGAAATAAATTTTAAATATTTTTTGATTCGAAATCGGTAAATAAAACATAAAATACATACATTTAGAGTATACGAAGGATGTTTTTCCTTGAATCAAAATTAATTAAACCCGATTTCCGACAAATCACAAAGGCAAGCCCAACAATCATAACGAAACTTGCTTGCAGAGTGAATATTTACCAGTTGCAGCAGCAGTTGATTGCCGAAAATTTCCAAATATTTAGACGATTTCTCATAATTATAATAATAAGAACGGCGAAAGCAACCAAACCGAACGAGAACGGCGCAAAACAACGCTACACTATTTGCATAGGCAACGCAAGCAAGTATTTTGCAAACGTCTTCGAAATTTAAATTGGATTTTCTTGCACAAAAGGGAATGGCAGATGGCGACAAATGCACGAACACGAGTCAGTGCAAGTGTCGCTGATAATGTGCCCGGTGGGGGCGCATTTCTTTCACTCACACCACCCCGAAAAGTATGCAACAAATTTCGTAATTGTGTCTCGAGTTACACGACATCAGTGGACTAGTGACTATCAAGGAGGCGGGCACCTCGGAGACTGGTGATGGTGGCAACACACAACTGAGTACGAAATTACATCACCAAATCTCATTACAAATTACTGAATTAAATTCGTTTGGGAGCAGCACGAAGAAAAAGAGCCAAACTAACGAATGCTCAGCCGGGAACAAAGGATGCACTTGAGCTTGCAACGAAATGCAATTAAAAAGCACATTAAGTGCAACAACAAAAAGACTGTTGCAATAGAACACAAACGCAAACTCTCAACTCGGTGAGAGCCCAGTGAAATGTAAGATTGCAGCCAAGTGAGGCAGGCACCTTGAAAATCTGCCGAAATTCAATAAAATAAGCAATAAGCAAGAAACACAAAAGCCGGGCCAGAGCTTAGAGCATTGAGGCACAATCGAATTAATCAAATTAATTTGGCAACGACAACGATTCATACAAAGAAAATAATTTGCTGCAACTAGCAAAGCCTGGCAGCCATTCACCATTGAGAATATTTGAGAATTTTTATTGAAATTTAATTCGTTCAAGAGACCGAATCCGTTTTGCTGTGTCTTGTCCCTCCATGTTTGAGGTCGTCAATTTTTATTTTGTTTTGTGGAAATTATTTCTGGAAATAAATCAATTTTAAATTAACTGTCCACATGTGCATGAAAAATTGCGCTTCATTCACTTCACCGAAGCAAAGCGACTTGCAAGAAATTTCCCAGCAGGCAGACATACATATTTCGAGAAATTTATTCCCACACGCATGGTCACACAACAAACACACGCACAACTTTGTTAAAAAAAGAAAGTGTTGCCACATGCTCACAAAGCACTCCTCCACCACACTACATTATTAAGCAACTCTGCCAACTGAACTAATTCATTGCCGCCCCGAGACATTGTTGACAAAAGATTGCTCCTTATTTCAAATTTTACCCAAACATTGAATTAAATTGGAAAATCGTAGAATCGTAAGGAAAATGGTAAAAAAGAAACCACCATACACACACGCACATTCACAAATGCCCACTAGGGTGCAACAATTTGGCATATGCGGCGCTGACAAACTCCACGCTATTCCCACAAAAAAAAAGGAGCTGTTTCTTGTTTTCCTGCCACTTCCCTATTGTGAAATGCTCGCTTATAAATGGCTCGAGTGGCAACCCGAAAATGAATTTATATCTGAGAATATTAACAGTTGGGATTTTTCATATTTCCGTTGTGTTGGAAGGACCGCAGTATGGTTATTTGCGTTTGTAACTTTACACTATATATCTGCTTGTGTGGAGTTCAGTGTAATTAATTGAGGTTGTGCTATTATTTAGATTATAAAGCCTAGCGTCAACTCAGACTTTCATCGAACTGAAATGGAAATTATTTAATAGCCATGACAAATTAAAGTCTTGAATTTGAGTCTTATAGGCTAAGATTGACACCGGTATCTCGGAGTCCGCCACGTAAAGAACATTGAGAGAAAAAATGTAGCTAAAATTTATCAAAACTATAGAGTGGACTATCTTCGGCTATACCGAAGCTGAAATACCCCCACACAGTAGGAAGAAGTACCTCGAACATAAAAAAAATGTGGTCTCAATTTTGAGTCAATTATAGGTGGTTTTGAAGCCCAAACCATGTCCAAAATCCATTTCTAAAAATTTCCAATCAAATCCACCAAAAAAAAAAAATTGGTCTCAAGACCCCATTTAAACCCTTATATATGTGGCTTCGGAACCTCGGACCATGTCAAAAATACGTTTCTAAACATTTCCAACCGAATACAACAATAAAAAAGACTTGAAAAATGTTTACCTCTTTTTTCGGTGTATGGGAGCCACGCCCACTTTTTATCCGATTTGGCTGATTCTCGAACTTGATCTCAGTATTCACGAGAAAAACATGTACCCAAAGTTTCAAGATGATATCTCCAAAACTGCGACCGCTATCGTGCGGACGGACAGACGGACATCACTAAATCAACAGGAGGTGATGCTGATCAAGAATATATATACTTTTCCATACCGGACATGCCTCCTTATGGGCGTTACAAACGTTGTGACAAAGTTAGTATACCCTGCCACAGTGAGTGTGGGGGTATAAAAAGTGATTAAGTGAGTTTCAACCGGACAAAGCCGACTTACGATACAACTACTGCACCATAATGGATCCACCATCTTGAATTTTGAAATTCCAACATCGAAATCAGCGGCCCAAAAAAAATCCCTGTACCAAGTTTTGTACGAAATTGGGTGACAATTTTTCAAAACACCATTGTAATTTATATGAAAGGTGGGCGTGGCAGTTGACCGATTCCACCCATTTTCAATACCAACTTCTTCTAGGACCTACAAAATAAAAATCATTAGTTTGAACCGTTTACTTCATGCTACTGCAGGGGTATTTACCAATAAAGAGGACTGACAGACAGACAGACAGACGGAGGTGATGCTGATCAGCTGATCGTATTACGTCTCCTTATAGGCGTTACAAACTTCGTGAATATACCCATATCTCATAAAGTGTAGTGTATAAAAATGTTTTTTTAGATATACTCCGTTACAGAATTTGCCGTTAATTCGCTTTTGTTATAGTATTGCCCCTGTCATATCCCAAGTGACTTCCATTTTACTGGATCTATAGGGTATACAGTTATTTTATAGTTACAATGAGTGAATCAAGCACTTTTAGAGATGTAGATTGGTTCGAAACTATACACAGGTAATGAAGAGGTAGTGTGTTTCAAACAAAAGTCAGTGATTTGTGCTTGGCTTTGTTTCGTTTATCTTGGAGAGAAGATTGCCGAAGAAAATCCGAGTAATCTGTGAGTAAACCAGTTTTTCTAATCAGTTGTGATTTGTAAAGCAGAAGGTGGCTTCGTATAAAAAAAATCTAAAAATTTAAATCAAATTTAATAAAAATGTAAAAAATAATCATAAATGTGAAAAAATGTGGTTGTGAGTGAGTTAAGCACGCCTGTGCGACATAAATACAAAAGCAACGATTTCGATTTTGGCATTCGAGTATTAAAATCAGTGCGTACAGTATGGTCAATGAGTGAAGTACAAAATAGTGTAAATAAATTCAGAATGATTTTTATATTTTTTTTGCCAATTTTACAATTTTACATTTTTTCATATTTTTATTTTTACAGATTTTTGTTTATCTTTTTTTTTAATTTTTAAAATTGTTTCCTTTTTTACAGATTTCAAATTGTTTATTTTGTGATTTTTTCTTAAAATTTTTTCTTTTATTTTTCTTTATTTTGCAGTTTCATATTTTTACAATTTTTATTTTCAGATAATACTTTTAAATCCATAGTGTTTTTGTTCCAAAAAAAATATATTTATACAAAACCATTTTTAATAATACTTAAAAAAAATACAATTGAGTTATTTTTGCGAACAAAATTTTAAAATTACCGAAACCTAGTATGTAGCTAAGTTGTAGTAACTGTTTATTAACTGGTTATAAGTATTGTATAGGGGCCAATTTTCCACCGCTAGGAAAGAGCTAGATCGTAGTGGCTACTTCCGAGCTGACCGGAGGTAATGCAGAGGTGGCAGCTGGTTGCTTCCTCCAATGACAACGCCATGTTAAATTCGCCACTTCACTACATGTGAAAGAGATTTGGGTGGAACCAATACCCCCCTACTGCAGAGCTAGTTCGGAACTATTTTTGGAACTAGACCGGTTTCTTGCAGGGATGACATATCGCCGTCAATTTCACGAACTGGCGTAACGCAGCTGCGCGCAGGCAATTTTAAATTCTGGAGACGTATCTCCTTTAAATGTTCAAATGAGATACGTCAGTTCGTAATATTGACGACGAGTGAGTTCCGCCAGTTCGTGAAATTGACGACGATATGTACGTATGTCAAGCATATGTTTGCTACTTAGAATACGGATGGTAGTCCTCCCTTCACAACTAAGGTGACAGATTAAAGGATGAACCCTCAACTTTCTCATGAACGACTACATTTCGTTTCTCAATTTGATAGGTAAGTACACAAAAACAATTAAAAAATTTCCCAATTTTAACAGCAGCATTGTTTCGTCTCTCCTTATTTCATTTTTGTTCTCAACAACTTTTGCTCGAAAATTCCCACTGATTATGAGAAGAATAAGTGAAATATTCGTCGTATCATCTTCGTCACCTATTGTTTGCTCGTCGTCGTCATGTATTATGTAAATTTTATTATTGTCATCTGTCAAAATGTGAACTTGCACAAGAATAAATTAACACACACTGCCATAGACACACACGACACACAATCGGAGACACACACAAACGTAAGCATAAACAATGGCAGCCCAAACATTCAGTCAAAGTTTTGTTTGTTTGCAAATATGTGCAATGATAACTGCCATTCTTCGTCTATGCTCTGTGTAAAAGACAAAAGCGAAAAAAACTTTTCTAATTTAACAACTGCCAAAAAAATTCAAGTGAAGACAGAAAACAAAATGCAAAGAACGCCAAACCTAATATTCACAAGCATATAGAAAGGCAGATGTGTGTGGATGTTGTTGCTGCTGTTGTCGCATCTAAAAGGAATTCTAATTTCATACGGAAAAACAAGTACATACAAGACAAAGTACGTCATAGAAAAGGCAGCTGAGTGATAGCTACATATGAAATAAAGTCACATTGCAAATAAAGAGGAACATGGACATGACACCAAAACACCCCAATTTTAATTTGACAAAATTTTTATTGATTTCCACTGCCACAACCGAAATTTCTAAAGCAATATAACTCAGGCATTTTTAAAAAGGTTGTTACAAGCAAGGCTATATTTGAAAGAAACGCTTTTACATTTGTGAGAAACTAAAAATGTTCCCATCAAATTACTTTCGTTTTCGGTCAACGAGTTCAGCCACGACAAATACAAGCGTATTTGCTCTAAAAGTATTTATCATTTGCAGCAATTGCGCCTCAAACACATTTATTCTTTGAGTGTGGAGTTCTCATGCGAAATTGCAGACGGACAGAAAGGGAAACAGATCAAGTCAAATTTAAAAATGAAAAAAATGGACTATCATAAGTGTTGGTCCGATATCACTAAAGTATCGATACTTTTACTCATTACTTGTATCGAATGAAAAATTCGATACTTCCAAAAATTTTGGAATAAAAGTATCGAGTATTTGGTATCAAGTACTTTTTCTTAAAAATATATATAAATTTTTTTTTTTTTTTTTTGTAAAAAAAATTCAAAAAAATTTTTTTTTTTAATTTTTTTTATTGCGGATTTTTCTTTTTCTTTCAGTAGACGACCGTTTTTCGAAATTTTATCGTTAACTTCCATTTCTACTTTATTTCCGATCAATTTTAAAATTGTGTTCCAATACCATATTTTTCCAGTCCATTCCCGTTTTATGCCCGACATTATTTCCAATCAAATAAAAAAAACACCATCCACATAGGTTTAGAATTTCTCAAGATAATCGAAAATAACGGAAGTTGACGGTCATTTTGTATGGTAGGTAGGCGTTGTTTATATCCGATGTTGCATTTTCTTGCAGTGCAGTCGCTTTTGTTAATTTGAAGCATACAAAAATTGTGTCGATACCAAATATTTCATCGATACCGTTAGAGGTATCGAGGACAAAATACCCGCAAAAAAATAAAAGTATCGAGTATGTACTTGTGAGTACTAGTATCGGAACAACACTAACCATAATTAGTATTTTTGACCACATGTTATATGGAGACGCGATTCTGTAAAAGTTGTAATTTGTCGAACAGTGTAATGTAACATTTTGGATAGTCTTGAAGACAATATTTTTCTCATTTGTTCCCGCTTTCAATTAAAATCTTTTGTTATCCTTTTTTAACCAACAGACATTTCTCAGATAAAATTAAAACTGAAATTACTTACATTTTATTTCCTTTTATTTCATATCTCCCATAAATGGATTTAATTCGATTATAATCGACAAATCTCTTTTATGCAATTTCGAAAACTGCTCCCACAACGGAGATTATAGAAATGTTTACAACTCTGCGGCTTTGGCTTCATCTTTCACTTCTACGGCTTCTATTTCTACCCCACTCCTAATCTAATTAAAGATATGCCGTACAATATCCACCGGAAGTATGAAATTGTACTTTCGCATTGGCAACTTGGGCCTCCATCAACTTCTCATTCCTCACATCCCCCAAATGATTGCTTATTCGGTTCGGTCGGGGGGGCTTGGCTATTCTGTACAAGTTGCCTGAGTAGATTCAATGATTTGGGACCGCATCATGAAACCAAAATGGTACTCAGCACCTCCTTTTCTTCCTCATCTCATCCCGATTGGTTATGTTTTGCGGTTTTATAACGGACACGGGGAGAGAAAAAAAACTACATTCATCTCCTCAACTTGTCAAAACACACAACACAAAATCATAAATATCCCAAAGTTTCAAACCAATAGCCGCAAAAAAAAATCACAAAAATATCCCCGGCATAAATAAAAATCCCCTTAAGCAATCAATAAACTGACGAAGAAATGAAAATAAATCCTGCGAATTCATTTTTTATTACGAAACGATTTGACTTGAGCATATTAAATGAGGAAAATACGCGCGTGGCTCCCGGAAAAAATACCAAAAAAAATATATAGAAGAATAAACAAACAAACAAACCAACAGACAAAGGAAGAAATAACAAAAACCACAACAACAATAACAAGCAAAATGGAAAATAACGCAAATAGACAGACGAAACTAATAAAAATAAACATAACCGACCAACACAGAAAAAAAAACAAACCATATAGAGCCAACTGGTGTTGTTTTTGTTGTGGCACACCCACTCCCATGCACTCCTTCCATCTCTCCACGCCTACCTCGTTATCCTTGTCAGCATCCTTGATGTGTTCTGCTCGGCTATATTTCGCTGTATGCAATAAATCTGACCGCACGTAATGCCTGCAGGACTTCGGGTGTTAAGTTGCGAGCGAATCACATTGTCAGAAAAGGCGAAAAAAAGCAGAGAGCCAAAAACCCGCAAACAACATTGAAATAAAGCCAAACATACATAAATATTTCGTTGAAATAAATATTTTGCCCAAAGTACGTTGTAGTGTGTCCGCGAAGCTGCTCTTGTCATTTCAATATTTTATTATTACCACTTTGGCTGTTATTCTTCTTCCGATTAAGTGAGTTCGAAACAATATTGCTGGAAAGCTCCATGCTTTTCCGTCTCTAAGTTTTCTTTCGTAAGTCGCCTAAAGTAGGAAATTATTTATGATTTTCTTCAAAATAGTTTATCGTTTTATTGACCATTTCCATTAATGTATGTATGTATCGATGGCATACATGATTTGGTATCTTTCTCTTTGTAACGTATGGGTTTTCATCAGGGACGTAACCGGGGGAGGGTTTGGGGTGTTAGAACACCCCCCCCCCCCCCGAAATTTAGCAGAATTTAAGAGAAACTTTCGTATCTCCTTGATATATTATTTTATTAAAAACTTTCGTGTACGGTAAGTAGAGCCAAAACCATAAATACATGTGAAAGGGTGTTTTTTTTTATTTGCTTTTTAAGTTATCAACTTATTAGCATTTTTCGGTTATCTGAAAATTTGTGTAGACTCGTCCAAGGGTTTCCAACTTTTTTCGGGACTTCCGATAATCCCAAAGTCTAAGTTTGTCCAAGTATATTTATACCCTACACCTCATGCGGTATGGGTATATTCACTTTGGTCTGATGTTTGTAACACCAAGAAGGAGACGTGTCCGGTATGGAAAAGTATATATATTCTTGATCAGCGTCACCTCCTGAGTTGATTTAGCCCTATCCGTCTGTCCGTCTGTCTGTCCTCTTTTCTTGTAAACACGATTGCAGGAGCTAGAAGAAAGCTAGGGATCCCAAATTTTGGATTTGCAAATGGACGGAAATGGTCGACTGCCACGCCTACCTCCCATATAAGTGAAAATCGTGTTTTTACAGTAATTTTAAGATTTCATCAAAATAGTATGAAATTATGTATAGTGGGGTTTTTGGGGTCGCTGATTTCGAATTTGATGTCGGAATTTCCAAATTCAAGATGGCGGATTCAATATGGCCCAGTAGGTGTAGGGTATATATAAGTCGGCTTGCCCGACTGAAACTTACTCACTTGTTTTACTGCAGAAAAGACTCGATTCAGTATAAACGCATTAATGGGATTCAATTAAACCTGTAAAACCCCCGTAACCCAGTAGAAAAGTCATCGATTCGACAGCAAGCAGGCATCAATGACAAAGATGTTCATGAATGACACTTCTCTGAAAGTTCAACGTAGGCATTAATAACATTTTTCATAGCAGTGCCCCACTTTCTCATGCATGACACTCTGCATGACATTGCATCAATGCTACACCAATGCTGCATCCTCGCTATGAATCGTGTCAGTGTTTTCTCATTTACTCTCAATTCGTGAGAGCATTCGCTAATAGCTTAAATGTCAGCAATAACTCATCGATGCTTTTGTCATGTATGATACAATTTTCACTGGCGGCCGTGGTGCAGTTTCTAAGACCTCTGCTTCACGATCGGAAGGTATCGGGTTCGACTCCCACCTGGGGCTTCTTCTTTGGGAGTCCCGCCGTTCGGAACCGTCAATAAACTGTAGGTCCACAATTATCATATACAATATCCCATGATAATTGCACTAAGAAGCTCGGCCAAAATCCTCGTGGGTTGTAGCGCCAATATATGTACACCCAGAGAAAAACAACCTAAAATCAAAAATAACCACCTTAAAACAAGTAGAAACGTTAATGAAAGCCTGGTAAAGTTGGAAATTTTAAAAACAACTACGAACAAACTTGTTTTCAATTTAAAACTTAAATTCTAAAATAAACAAACTTATTTCAAAGTTGTTTTCCGATTATTTAAAAAATTTTCCAATTTATATTTAGTTTGCCAGACCTTGATTTAAAATCGTTCAACTTTGTTTCAACGTTGACAACAGTTATTTTAAGTATTTTTCACTGCATTTCAACTTTGCAACTTTGTTTCAATGTTGACAATAGTTATTTTAAGTATTTTTCTCTTTATTTCAAAGTTGTTTCCATTAAGTTGAAAAAATGAAGGAGTAAATACGATCGTACTTGATTTTACTATGTTTTTTTTCCCTGAGTGTATGTATGTATGATTTTCAAGTAGGTAACGATGTAAAACTTGTAAATCTACGTGCTTGTAAACTTTCCGTTTGAATTTGTATGGAAAAATCCTGTCCGAGCCTATATTGAAGCGTAAACTAGGGTTGCCTTTGGCGCAAACCATTACATACTAGAAGTAGCTAAATGAAACACAATTTTTATTTATTTTTCGATGTCAATTAAGATTTAAAAAAAAAATTAAACAAAGGTTATCATGAGATTTAGAAACAAGTGAGTAAGTTTCAGTCGGACCAAGCCGACTTATATATACTTCTACAAAAACCCCCCTATACAAAATTTCATACTGTTTGATGAAATCTTAAAATTTCGGCAGCCATATTGGTTCCTCCATCTTGAATTTTGAAATTCCGAAATCAAATTCGAAATCAGCGAACCAAAAATCCTTAAATACGATTCGGCACATTTTAGGGAAAGGCCATTTGAAAATTCCCCATACACAGAAACAAAAAGTCAAACTGAAAAAGAGGGCTTAAAACGCTCCAACCCTTCAAAGTTGTACGTTTAACCGATATTAATTACAAACCGACCTACACCATGTCACACCCTCTAGTAGTGCAAAACATCACCTATGTACGATTACTGTCTACACTTGGTTTCTGACAATGATTTCACTGACCCTTCCTTGACCAATTGAATCGTCAGTGTACAATTCAAGCGCACATCCAAAAGGATTCAAAATCCTTTGCCCATTTATACCAATAAAACGGATAGAAGTGCACAATTCCCCAATGTACAAGCTCAATTTGTAGTTTGGTGTTCGTATTTTGGTATTTGGTTGTGTGGGCGCGTTCATAAATTGCAATTTCAATGCTTGCAACACACCAGCAGCAACAGAGTAGCAGAAAAAATAGGTCCTTTGAGATGGACACGTACGTACGTAGTCAGAGCCACACACACACGAACCCTTGTGAAACAGTTTTTGGCTACCACAATGCCAACAGCAATAAAAACTGCACAACACAATAGAAAATGCACCATAGTCCCTTGTAGAAGCAGTTACAAGGATTTCATACATTCAATATTCACTGTATTCAATGTATTTCGGTACCGGTGCTTTGGTGGCAGTGTTAAAGTCAACACCAGCATTGAGCAGTGTCAAGAGGTGACGTCATATTTAAATAATTTATTCCCAACATCTTATACTTAATCCTGGTCCACCTAATCCACCTCAATTTATCTTATCTTAACGTCCATGAACCGCATTACAGATTTTTCCCTTCCGTGTTTGTGGGTGAAAACTTTCCAAATTTATTTAGCAGAATGACTTTAAAATGCGGGCCGCAATTCCCCGGTCTATTTAAGCGTTCCCCTTTGTTGCGGTTCGCACTGAAATAGATGTGTGTGCAGGTGCGTAAAATCTAAAATGTTAAATTTATATTTTTATGCCATTTTCGTTTGCTGTGGGGCCAACCCCTTGTTGCATTCTTAGAGAATACATGTAGCCTTTACACCTTCTGTCGTAATACTCCGACTAGTACCTACTGCAATTTATAGATGCACCACGTAAATTCAATAGGGAATGTATGTTTCTTGCATTTCAATAATGATTTGAAGGGTTTATTGAATGAAAGCGGTATGTTAGGCAAAATAATAAATTACAAGTAAATCCATTTTTAAGCTTTTTACAAATGTAAAATTATTTTCTATCGCTTCCTGAATTCCCGACTCTATCATAATTTTTTAAATTTGGAAGGAATTCTGGATTAGAGATGAATCTTGCATCTTTTGTTTAAAACACTTTGTTACATACCGCCTTCATTCAATATGATTTGGATTTATTTTTGACGTTATTCTAGTAAGTTTTAATTTGTCCGAAAAATCTCTCAACTTGGATCTATTTTTTGTTTTAACGATTTTAATTGAAAGCAGTTCTTAATTTCTGAATGGAGATGTCAAATGACTTCTGACAGTCAATAGTTTTCGAATGTACCAAAGTTACTGAAATGTTCTTCTCCACAACCGAAATATAACACAATCTTGTTGAAGTTCTGATGAGATGCCATTTCGCCCTTTTTTAAATTCACTGAGGAACCCAATAAGTTCGAATTATCTACACCGATGAATATTTTTTGCTCCTGTTACCTTTTTTGTACATATCGCTCATTCCATGCAATCACGACGCAACTCAAAATTCGGATCCTCAGAAAATAGTTCACATGCTGCTAATTTACACATAGTCAACAATGGATGGAATTCGTGTACAATGGGTATGTCTCCTTAGTGTGGGATGTGGAAAAGTATATTGAACGATGAATTTTAAGTGGTCAAGAATGGTCAAGAGTTGGTGACGCTCCCATTATCATAAGGCTTTATCACTAATAGCAACAACCATTGCAGGTGTAGTAATACAAGGTCCCCCAAATTAATTTCGTCTGTTTAATAAATTTTTCTTAGGTGTAAATGTTCAGAATTGCATTCGAAAGATTTTATTTTATTGGTCAAGCTTTTTTGCTGACTATGAAGTACCACCAAATTGTATAATTTGGAGGCATATTCACAGTGGAATTGAATTTTAAATCATTTTTCGAAATTTAATTATGTCACCCGAAAATGATAACACTGAACCACAACTAAAAAGCTCAAGAGATTTGATAGATGATCTTATATAATTAATCAACACGGAACACGATGACGATATGAAAAAATATGCAGAAATATGTAGATTTTTTTTAGGCTTTATATACAAAAAATAGTGGAAAACCATGGAAATATCCTTCCCATCTCTCGTAATATCGAAAATAATTGCGTGATTCATATAAGGGGGGATTACGGCTGCCACCAAGAGCATCTCTGAACTTTTTCAATCATGCCAGGTGGAGGGAGTACAGCTGCTACCTAGCATAAGGATCAACAGCCAGGGACCTAACCACGAAAAAATTTCGGGGTGTGGGTTTTTTTTTTTACCTCTAAAGATCGCTTTTTTTCAAAATAAATCTTTTTATTTTTCATTAAAAAAATAATAATTTAAAAAAAAACCCAAGTGGGAGTTTTTGAAAAAAGCAGTTATTCTAAAATCGACGTATTGTGTTCATATATTTCGGGAAGGTTCGGCACCCTAAAGCCCTCCAAACTCCCCTCCCATTCATGGGTATGTCCCTGATTTCAATTTAAAAACACTTTCATTTGATTCACAGAAAATTTGAAATAACTATAAACTTTCACAATGTGTTTCACTTTGATGTCAATTTAAACCGTGATATCGATTGTTAGAATTACAATTTTTACAGTTTTTGGTACCCAAAAGTTTTTAATTAGCTAAAATATCAAGGAGATACGGAAGTTTCTCTTAAATTCTGTTAAATTTCATAACAATTTCATACATTTTTCTATTACTTCATAGATTTCGGGAGGGGGGTGTTGTTCGAACACCCCAAACCCCCCTTGGATACGTCCCTGCCAACAGCTCTTGTGTCCTAACCGTGTCCTCGACCAAAATTTTGACAAAGTGGTGGTCAAGTGGTGGTCAACAGCTCTTGGCCAAGACCTAAATGTGAGGTTGACCACCGCTTGGACAAAAGATGGTGACCACCACTTGGTCGAAAATGTTGTCAAAGACACATTTAGCTCCTGGTCAAGAGCGGTTGGTTAGACATTATTCGAATACGAGTTGAGACCAATTGTTGGTTCTCGCAATTTTTTTTTGTAGCTATAACAAAGTTTATTTTTTAATTAGAATACAAAAAATGTGCTTACTAGTTTGTCGAATGAATAAAGAAACTCGCCAATGTTTGGTTCTCGCATATGCAAAAAATATGCAGAAATATGTAACATATGCAAGAAAATGCAAAATATTCACATATGCAAAATATTCACATATGCAAAATATGCAAATATGCAAAACAAACTGTGGTCAAATCGTAACATTAAAAAAAAAAACATTTGTCTTGGTCCGGAGTCAATCCGACGTTCCAGTAAAATCTGCATAAATATCCGCTCTCTAGTCATAAGTCATACAAAGCAAAACATTAATTTTGCCAATCATCAGTTTTTTTCTAGGAAATTTTACATAAAATTATTACGATTATCAGCAATTCAGTGTGAAAAATTTTCTGTATGGTTTCTATAACCGCAACATATACCACTTTCATAGTCAATCCAAATTCACTTTCAATTTTACTCGGATTCTGACACCTACTTGCATTCCTTAATTTCGAAATTCAAACATTCCCTATCGAAGTAGTCGAAGTTGCCAGAGAAGCCATCTTATCCGAGGGCATACATTCAATTAGCCAACACATTTTGGTTTATGATTTTTTTTAAATAATATTTGTTTTATTTAATCTTAAAATTAAATCCTACAAAGAGTAAGTTTCAATATTACATCGAAATAAATATATTAACGCGGATGTGGCGGTGGTGGCTAGTGCCTATGAATTATGAATGTGAAAACAAACAAAAAAAGAAACTAAGAAATTATATATTACTTTTTTTTCATAATTAAATTAAGTTAAAAATATATGAGAAATAAAAAGAGAAAAAAAATATATTAAAGAAAATACGGTGTGAAAATTCAAAGATTGTATTATATGCAAGGGGTGGGGGAAAAAACAATTGACAACACTAAAGTAAACAAGTAGGATATGAGAGAATTGACTACAATTGAGGGTTTGTGGGTGCGAGAGCGACAGCAAACGTAGGGGGAAACGCATAGAGCTCCGGTAGGTTTCTTTTATTTCTGTTTTATCTACGATAGTGTGTGGTTAGCGACAATCATTAAATATATATAAAAGGTTAATATAAGACTAAGCGGCTTAAACAATACTCAATTATCAATTTTTTTTTTCATTTATATATAAACAGTCAAGAGCAAATGTTCCGTGGATCGAACGGCCATGCTGGTTTACTCTTTAAAAATCCCTCTCGCTTTGGCAGTTATTTTGCGCACCCTACCCCGACTGCTCACGCTGACCAACTGCTCATCATCGCTGTCGGCCGTACTGCCATCCTCGCGCGCCGCGTCCGGTTCAACCGCTGCCGCCCTGTTGGGCGATATTGCCGCCACCACCGCATTGGAACTGCTGCCCACCACGGCAGTGACACCGTCAGCTTCGCGTCGACGCTTGCGACTGCTCACATATGGCTCCTGGGAGCCCTCCTCATCGCTTTGTTCATTGTAGCGCGGACGCTTTTGGTTTCTGGAGCCGCGTTGCTGGCGAACGCTTCGGCTCTTATCGCTGCCGTGACGCCGGCGTCGTTGCGATGCGGCCCCGTAGTCGTCATCGTCGTCGTCGCACTCGAACGAATCGTCCTCGGAGCGCCGGCGATTGCTCGTGCGACGCGGCTTTGCACGATTGCGCGTTCGTTTCGCTGCGGGTACATAGGAGGTGAGCGGTTGATTGTCTTCCGAGTCGGAGGCATCTTCACTTTGGGGCGTGCTAGAGCCGCCATCGGTGCCCTCGTCTGAGGCGCCCACATCATCGTCGCCCTCATTATCATCGTTGGCTTCTTCGGTCTGTGAGTTTTCCTGACTGTAACGCGAGCGGCCACGCCGAACGTTTGTGGCGGCTGCTGGTCGTGTTAGCTCTCTAGCAGATGGTGCTGTGGACGACGACGTAGAAGTGGGCATACCGCGTCTTACACGTGAGGCAGCGACCAGAAGGCGCGTGTTTTCCAAAGGATCCAGGCTAATGTCTAATTCGTCTGCGTTGCGTTGATGGCGTGACAAGACACGGCGGGTGTTGCGAAGAGCTGCACTAGATGTGGACGGTCCAGGATCGCCCAAGTAATTGTGATCATGCGCTGCCAGGGGAACGGCTCCGGCGTCGCTTATGTTGCTTGAGGTTGACGTGGCCACATTGGATGTGGTCGATGTGGCATGGGAGCGTGTCATATGCAACGACGTTGAAAGGCTCGAACTGATTGCCACCGCATGTGGCGTCCGACGTTGCAATTGCAGAGGATGCGGTGTGCTCGTTTTGGCGGAAGCACTGCTACGTAAGGGCGGGTGATTAGCTGAAACAAAAGCACAGATAGAAACGGAAAATATTTGAAAATTTGCACCATTCCTTTGCTTACCTTGAGAACGATGCTGAGAGTTCTGACTGGAAGCCAAGGGTTCATTGTCACTGCCATCATCGTCGTCCGAGTCGTAATGTTCGTCATCGTCCGGTGGCTCAACCACGGTATTGCGATTCGTGCGCAATTGTCGTACAACATGTCCAGTAGCGGCGGCAGCACGACTGGTTGAAGGGCCATTCGCATCACGTGTGCTGCTGCTAGCTGCCGCACCATTGACCTTAGTGGGCGTGGGTGTGGGTAAAATCTACAAAAGAAAGGGAAATTGAAAAAACACGTCTCACACACAAATTCACTGCAGCCAATCGCACCTCCTCAGCTTCTTCGCTTTCCTCGTTCTCCTCCTCTTCGACATCACTGGCGCGTGCCCAGTCCAGAATGGCACGCTTCACACTGGCACGTGTGGGTCGGCCCGCCATCTCTCGCGAATCGGTATCTGATTCGGCTATCCTGCCATTGCGCACGGGCAGATGGTAGCTGTGATCGTTCTCGGCCGGATGACGACGGCTGCCGCCAGGACCAGCTGCACCGCCATTCACCTGATGGCGCGTATTCCGCGAAGGACTTTGCTGCAGCAAGCTGGCCGCACTAGTGCTGGGACCGTCGCCAACCACATGTGTGCTGCTTGGAGCCTTGCCGGGGCGTCCCTTTTTCTTTGGCGTATGGCTAGAAGTATCCTGCGTGCTTTCGTCATGCTGCGAGGTGGTGGCCAGAGTAGCCTCCTCGTCGGACGACTGAAAACGTCGGCGTGCTTGGACTCGGCGTTGGCTGGTCGCTTTCGTAGCTGAACCGCCAGGACCACCACGGCGCTGGGTGCCTGCACTCCGTTTGGACGACTCGCCCTCGTTATAGTCCTCGTCATCGTCGTTGATGGCACGCCTTTGGCGCTTCGCTTGCTTTTGACTCTTGCGGCCCGACTTGCGATGCTTCTTCTTGCCCGATCCACGACGTTCGTTGCCCGGCTTGTAACTCTCCTCCGAGTCCTCGTCCTCATCGTCGCCACCACTACGTTTCTTCGCACTGCGACCAACCGCACCACTGCCGCGCTTGCGATGGCGACGACCATCATCGTCGTCGTGACTATCGCTGCCATCGTCCGAAGTGGTGTCTTCACTCGTTTCATCCTCCGAAGTGCCCGAGCTTGTGTGCTCATGCACATTCAACTCCTCCTCTTCGTCATCATCGTCATCATCGTCCTTTTCGAGTTCTTGACTGGCGGCCTTACGTCTGGAACTGCGTGTGGCTTGAGAGTCTTCTGCGACACCGTTGCGCCGATGTGACGACGATGAGGTAACACGATTCGAGCTGGATGTGCTGGCCAAGGCGCCGCCTCCAGCACCAGCACGTGTGGGACCATTTCTGCTGCCACTGGCTCCGCCACTGCGCCGCTGACTGCCTCGAGGTCTTTCGTCGTCATGGTCATCGTCATCCTCGTCTTCGGAGCTGCGCAGTACCCGTGTGGCCTTCTGGGCTCGCCTAGTCGAAGGACCTGCTCCACCACCACCTCCAGCGCCCGAGCGATTTCTCTCAGATGCTGCTCGCTTCGTGGGACTCGAGCTGGAACCCCGGCCACCACTGCTGCCTGCTTTATTCTTGCTCGCTCGTCGGCGTGCGGCCTTCCAATTGCTGACCACAGTCTTAATGTGCGACTCGAATAAAGCACTCAAACGCAACGTCATCGAGTAAATCTAAAACACAAAAATGGTCAAACATTGAGTAGAAATTGAGGCCAGGCAAAAACTCTCAGAGGTTCTCCTAAACGAGTCGAGAATTCTCTTGCATTTAACTGAAACTTTGAAACTTTTTGAGGAAGTACATAATTGCAACCTTACCGAGAAATTATCCTACAATGATCGTCATTCATTGGAATGATAATATTGATTGGTAACATGATTGATTGAAAGCATGGTAAAAAATAAACAAAAAAGAAACAGAGATAGAAATTGATGATGTTTGGTTGATGTTGTGATTGATGATTCTATTATGGTGAGGATATCAAATTGCAAGCAAATAAAATGTACGAAAAAAGCAGTAGAGGATATAATACGTGGCAGAAGCTTGTAATGAAATGACGATCTTTTTAGGAGGCAAAACCACAAAAGACTCGAATCGGGGGGGGCGGGGGTGAATGTACCACCGAATTCCACACACTTACACGTGAGCGCTTGTTGGTGTTGTAGTTCTTGGAGTTCTGGAAAATGAGGCGCACATCCTTGGCAAAGTCCAACGGATCCTCGTAGTTGCCACCCAACAGATCCTCCTTGACCGTACGCAAATCCATGGGTGTGGCTATGATTTCCAAATAATCCGGAAAATCAATGGTGTCAACGGGCTCGCGGAACGCAGCAGAGTCGGGACGCAGCCACATCATGTCCAAAAGTTGACGGCAATCCGAACGCCAATCACCATCCGAACGTATACGATTCGATCTGGCAAAAGGGAATTTTTTTTTTTAAATTTAAAAAATTTATATTAAAAGTGCGTTTACCTTCTAGTGGATGACATTCTCTGGCGAGCCGCCGCTGATGTTGTCGGTCCCGTGCTAGTGGAGGGCACCACATCCGATTCATTGTCATTCTCAGACTCGGATGAGTGATAGACATCAACAAGCTGATGATAGACCGCAGCCACATCAATATCATTTGATTCTCTGCAAAGAAGCCAAATTTGGAAAGTCAATTTCTCTCACGTATACGATTCAAATTCCAAGTGACTACTCACCTTATAATACGCAAACAGAGGTCGGTGATGATGCGGGCGTGCTTCACGATACTGGTGTGCGAGCAATTATACTTCTCGGCATTGGTGGCCAAATAGCGCACATCAAACTGGGCCGAAGTGATGCGACGATAGAAATGATTTTCGAAACGTGACTTGACGGTGGTCAAGTCAATGGGGTACTCAATCAGATAGGCATAGTCGGGGTAAATGTTCAAGTCGACGGGAGCCAGGAAATGCTCAGCAATTGACAAACGCATTACCTAAATAGAAGAAATAAGAAAAGAAAAATTTTAAAAATAAAAAAAAAAATTAATAAAAAAAAATTAAATTAAAATTTATTTTTTATTTAATTTTAAATTTAATAAATTAAAACTGGCAACTCTGTTTTATCTTTTTTATATATATACCACTCACTTGTTCCAATCCATTGATAATACGCCTGCAGGATCCGTCTCTGTCGCCGCGATGCCACTCTTCGCCCTTCGGCTGATACAATGTGGCACGTATCTCCTCGGCCAACACCGGCACTGCACCGCCCACCTCATCGGGCAAGCGTTCCTCGTCGATGGGCTCCATGTCCCAGGGACTCATGTACTCGTACTCGCCATTATCCCAACGCACACGAAAGCACATGAAAAACGAATCGGGAAAGTCAGCGGACAAGGCATGCCTCGACTCAATCTGACCCATCCACCAGCCGTCGCCGATCATGCACCGGAAACGATCGCCTATACTCCAATTGCGTTGCACGGCCAAATCGAAGGTCTGACGCAGCACGAGAAAGTCGAGCACGTCCGGCATGTCGTGGTATTTGATCTTGAAGGTGACGCCCGTCATGTTGCCATCCTCGTCGATAATAGCCAACTTGAGGCAGCAGAGGCGTGGCGGACGTATTTCATATTTGATGCCAATCACACGCACCAACTCGTGATCGCGCAGAGTGCGAAAGTTCCACGGCTCCGAGCTGTTAGTTAGTTTGTAGACCGTTTTCGAGCGTACAGCCTCCAAGTAGCTATGGTGACCCTGACGAAAGTAGACAATCTCATCGCCCATCTGGGGATAGTAGGGAGCCTTGCGTGGTATGACCTATGGAAGGGAGTGCACAAATTTCAAATCAAGCAGCCCACAAGCAAACGCAATGAAGCACTTACCTCTGACAGCCACTCGGCGGGCCTATAGGGCTCTGGTATTTCACCATTCGGAGCAGGTGGTGGTATCACCACACGCTTGTTGCGTCTGGATGGCTTGGCAGCAGCTGCGGCGGCATCCGCCGAAGTGGTGGCCGCCTGTTCCGTAGTCTCATCGCTGCTGTCATCACTAAAAGTACGCCGGCGCGTTAGGGGCTTGCGCTTCGAACGCTTGGGCGGCTCTAAGTTTGGACCGGGCGTATCGGCCACCCAGTCCGAATAGTCTGAGCTTTCGGTATCGGAATCGTCCGAGGATTCTAGATTTTCCTCGACATTCGAGTAGCTTGTATCGCCCGATGTGTTGCTGCTCTCTTCGTCTTCCTCTTCTTCTTCGGGTGGGGGAGGAGCATCGACTTCCTCCTGGTCGCGTACCGCTCGTGTACGGTATGCGGGTTGTGGTTGCTGCTGTTGTTGTCCGCCCTGTTGGCCAGCACGTCGGCGTGCAGTGCGAGCAACGCCACCACCATTGCCGCCACGCTGATTACGCTGGCGGCCACTGGCTCCGGTCAGAGAAGAGGCCAGAGCACTGGCCGTATTGATCATGATGGGCCGACGGCGCATCTCGCGCTTGTACTCTTGCATTTCGAATTGGCCCGCAGCGTAAACGGTCTGTTTGAGATTTTGTAGCTGAGCATATTTCATGGGACGCACGTAGATGCGACGTATGTACTTTAAGTTGACCGACGCAGATGAGAGTTCTTGCGGCTGCTGTTGCTCTGGTGGCCTACCCCAAGTGGTGCCCTGCCGTGGTGCGGCCTCTAACAGCTGCCTGGCTAATGATTCGTTGCTTGCTGTGAAGAGAAGATATTGATGGAATGGCACTGAATGGGTTAAAGGCTATTCTCTTACCATTTGGTGATGTATTTGAACCATTTCCCAGGACATTTCCGGCAGGTCGGCTGCCAGCTGCACGATTATTAGAGTCGGGTGCCTGATCTTGGCCCTGCCTATTGGCCAAGGCCTCAATCATGCGATCCAGTTGAGAATGATTTGGGTTTTGATTTTGGGCCAAGGCAAGGGCACCGGCAGCCGCAGCAGCGCCGACCGCAGGACTGCCTCCTTGACGATTCGCCAAGGCCGCTATGAGACGATCAATGTGCGAGTAATTTCCCCCGGGACCCATACCGCTGGCTGGATTATCATCAGTGCTGACGGCGTCAGGGGCCACCGCAATGTTTGGCAGCACTTGATCGATGGGACACATTTCTCGGCCAGGCACATAGCATTGATACTTGACGGGATGAGGATTGCCATCGGCGTCCACAAGGAACGGCGGAGCCATTAGGTGAGGCATTATTTGAGTTTGTTCGTCCACAACGTGGTGCGAGGCATCGCGCAACAAGGGACGATAGTCGGTGTGGAAAAACAATTCAGTGGGAAGCTGAAAATGAAAATTTTAAATAATTCAGTGCAATTCTTCTTCTTATTTTTATTTCTGTAAATGTTACCAATTTGTATTTGTCCGGTCCAATGCCCAAACCGAATATCAGTATGTGACCATGTGAGTCGGTGGCCGCAATCATAGTGCCATCTGGTGACCATTTGGCATCGAAGACCCCACCATGCCCTTGACCATCGATATTGTTGACAAAGTGGGCGACCGAAATGCCCTGTTCGATGTCCCAGAGGAACACCTGACCATCGTGGCCAGCCGAGAGCAGCACATGTTCGTCCTTGGGATTCGATTCGAGCACATAGAGCTCGTCTTTGTGACCGCGTAAGACACAATGGAGTTTGGCAGTTTTGGAATTCCAGATTTTAATCTGAACGACATTTTTTAGGTTATGAATGAAATTCTTTAAATTACAAATTAATTTTGTCATCTTACGGTAAAATCATTGGCGGCAGTTATAACATATTTATCCGAGCAATCCCAAGCGACCATGGTGACTTTTAATTTTTTACCCTCTTCCGGTTCCGGGCAGCTAAATTGAAATTTGGAAAGAAAAAAATTAATAAAATTTTAAAGTAAGCAAATAAATTTCCATCATACGTTGGCAGGCGTTCCGTCATGCACAGCTTCACACTCTTCCACTGCTGCGATTCGAATGTCCAAATGTGCGCTGTGCCATCTTTGCTGCCCGAAATGAAACGTAAACCGCGATGCGACCACTGCACCGAATCCACGGCATCAGTGTACGCCTCCGATTCCAAAATGCGCTTTGGGCCATCCTCCAGCATTATATACACACGCACATGATGATCGGCGGAACCGGCTGCCAGGAACATGCCGCCCGGCGAAAATGTCGTACACATCATTTGGGCCTGGCCGGGTCGTAGCTTCTCGTGGTATTGTGTGGGCTTCGGAGCGAAGGTGATTTTCTGGCCACGCGGCGTCGAGTATTGCCAGAATGCAATCGAACCGTCTGTGCTGGTTGTGACCAAATACTTGAGATCGCCACGCGGCGAGGGACAGAAATTCACGGATGTTATCATGCCCGTGTGGCCCGAAAGCACCGCTATCGGTGACGTTGTCTGCATGTCCCAAACGCGTAAAATGCGATCGAGTGAGCCGGCAGCCAACATGGTATTGTCCAGGTTGATGGCAATGTCGGTGATTTCAGCGGAGGCGCCCCGCAATGTGGCCAAAAGGCGTCCATCGACGGACGACCAGATTTTGATGAGCAGATCATCAGCGCCCTGAGAGATTTTAAAATAATTTTTTAATTTTTCTTTTTTAAATTATTTTTCTTTAACTTACTGTGATTATGTACCGCCCTGTACGATCGAAGAGCACACAATAGACGGAGGACAAGTGTCCCACTGTACGGCGCAGTAGCTTCGTTTTGCTGTATAGACCCGTGGGCACAAGTAGTTTACGACGCACTGGTCCAGCATATTCTCGCCCAATCAAGACTTTTTCTATTAAATAAATTTTAAGGTTAGATTTGTTACTTTGAAAATATTTTGAAAACTTACGAAAATTGTGAACGGGTTGTGTTACTGACGAATCGGGCAGTGATACACCGTGAATGCGCGTACAATAGTCCAGCAGGGAACGTGGCCGGTAAATGCTCTCCTTGGTGCGCAGTAGACTCTGTCGTCCCGAGCCGAGCAGTGAAATTATTCCGTTCACACTGGGTGTGAGTTCCTTGTCGAGAATCGGACCAATTCGGCAACATATCTCAAGAAGGTGATTTGGACCAATGTGTGCATATTTACGTTCCTTAAAAAAGAAACAATTATATTTTAGGGTCAAACAAAAAACTGTTCGTACAAAGAAATGAAATTTTTGTAAATTTTAATTGTTTTATGAAAGCTATAAATTAGAGCTCGGAACCCTATAATACCATGGGCTCAACTACTTTCTTGCTAAATGCTGTATCTATCAGTTGTGCTCCTGCCTCGCATAATGCATTGGTTCATCTCAAGATACAAAGAATAATATAATAATCTTGTATCCGATACCGCTTTGGGTTGTTTGTCCGATTTGTGTTTACATTAAACGTTTGAACTTGAAATATTGGAGCTTTTTAGTCGTTATAGTGACATCGAGACTTCAAAATTACGTATTATGAATAATGTGTCATACCCTATAATCATAATTTTTGGGACATTCAATAATGAACGTGTTTATCATCCCTTGAATGACAGTGTCATGTTTGTTACATGACACCAATTCCGGGCATGTCACTATTGACACGCGTTATGTCACAGTGACATACAAATTACGAAATTTATTGATTATGTAAAAGTAGATTTATTTATGTACGTTATGTAAAATTAAAGTTAAAATGAAAGAATGTATTCTAAATATTTAATTTTTATTGATAAACTCGTCAATTTTACTTCAAATTTAACTTCAAATTAGCTAATTTTACCACATTCAATACGAAATAAATGTATTTGCTTTGAAAATGTTGCAGTATCGAATAGTAAAAAGTTGAACTTTAACTCGAAAATGAAATGAAGAACCTGCCAGAATTTAAAGAAAGACCGAACATTCAGTTCAATCAACAAAATTTCGTTTTGACTTCGGCTGCAAAATAAAATATTTTTTTCTGTAACATTTCGGTGCTAAAATCGACAACTGCAGCTATTTAGAAATCCCCACAAAAGTATCGCATAAAATGTGTTTCATATTCATGTTCGTTCCATTTTGCATTTGGCAGTTGTAAACAACTGTTCAACTGTGGTGAATTTGAGACAAAGAAACATGTTCACCACAATTCACGAACAAAAGTCAACGAGATGCACTCTTTCTGACAACCAGCCTCTCGCGGCCACGCGAAGAAAAGAGACAGCTGTAGTAGCGCTGCTATCAAAATGTCTGCCGACATACGCTCAAGTAGCCAAAGCGTAGAAATTAATATGTAATTTTTCAAGGAATGCAAAAAAAAATTGTTAATTATATTTTTATGAAGTTTTGTTTAAAATTAACACTTGATTTGTAAATTTGAAGTCATTTGAAGTGCATTTAGAGCTTTTAATTTTTTTATAGTTTTTTTTTAATTCTAATTAGTATTTTTACAAATTAATAATTTAATTGTTTAATTACAATTGAAAATTTTTAGTTAATTGTGTTAAAATTAGTTGATAAATTAATTGAAAATGTTCAAGCGAAAGAAAATCAATCAATACGCAAACAACCCTCGGCAATTACGAAGCAGTCAACATGGCGGCGCTGGGTACATACCAGCGAATGAAAATTTCTTTAAATTCGATTAAAGTTCTTTCAAATTAGTTCAAATCCACTGTATGGCTTTTAAAACAATTCGAAGGATTGAATTTATAAGTTCCTTCAGCCGAATATAGACAAATTAGCAGTTTTCAGCGAAGGTTGAACCAGTCAGTTACAGTGGGACAAATTCAGTTTGTTAACAATTAATTATTATCAAAAATGTTTTTTTAAAACCACTTTTTTAGTTTTTATTCTTAATTTTTTTAAAAGAAAATAACATTTCCAAATTAAAAAAAATATAAAAAAAAAAAAAATTTTTTGTATTGTTCCACTGTATTTAGGTTTTAAAAAACTTAATAAAATTTTCTTTAAAAACTCACCAATTCTGCAAAAGTTTGCTCATGCTCGCAGCCCAACCAATCTGTGCGTTTTGGTAAAACCTACAAACAAAAAAAAAAAAGATCGAAAAAAAATAATTTTTTAGATTTTCATTAAAATGTATTCACAATTAGATCAAATAAAGTAAATTTTCTTCAGATTTCGTAAAAATTCCCACCAACTTACGAATATCGATAATCACAATAAAATGTGAAAATTGCAAAATACCACGATTACCCGCTGCCTGCCTGTAGTAGGTCATGGTTCGCTAGTAAAAATTAAAAAAAAAACACAATATCCAAACAAAAAAAAATCAAAATAAACAAAAGAAAGCGCAGTCTTTGCCACACACATCATAACCAAACCAAAACAATCGTTTCAGAAGGGCCATATTCGCAGTATCGCCACATATCAGATTCTGGAGCAGCCAATTGCAAATGCGTATTCAGCTATGCAATAATTTAGAAAATAATAAACATAAATGTCAATAGATTCCGCCCCCCGCCCCCTGTTCTTATTCCACTGTGAGCGCTCAATCAACACGTGCGTCTGCCGTACTGCAGCAGCTCTACTACCCAAAGTCCCCAAAAAGTCAGACGGACCGACAGATACCGCTTCATTCAAAACATTTTACAATTTCAGATCTTAGTATAGTTTTAGCCTCCGAAATAAGCGGTCGTCGCATTCCACGGACCGCAACCGCACAGCAGCAGCAAGTCGAAAAAAACACAAAAATTACGAAAAATATCTTGTTGACAATTGGAATTTTGGCTTTGCCTTGTATTGAACCCCACTGGGAATTGCTCGTCGAATTTGCAAACTGTGAACTTACCTTCTTGTCCTCCAATTCGCGCACCAGTACCTGCAATTGGACAAGTGCAAAGTAGGGAAATTAATACATTTGCATTTTGTCAACAAAGATTTGTTGTTAAATTTTTGCCAAAAATTACCTTCGCTGTTTCCTGCAACGGTCCTCCAGCCAGAAATTTGGATATCAAAAAATATAATTCTGGAAGAGATGAAATGCACAAAATTATAATTAACTCATTTAACACAGTTGCAGTTAGGTAGTATTGCATAATTTGGATAAATTTTATGAAAATTTAAATTTTTTAAAAATCTAAGCGTCTGCTTCCTTGTTCCACTGTTGTCTCTGTCGGCTGGCCGAGGCTTCACCCGTTTTCTCACAACTTTGCACACTCACCTGGCGTCACAATTGTCTCCGCTATCGATTGTTTGTAATCCATTGTGTTTGTCTAGTTTCTGCAGATCTTCATTGATTAATTTATGATTTTTTAGTACAAAATTTAAAATATTTTTCCCGACGAAAATTCTTTGCTTCTTACGCTGCTACAATTTTTTCATATCTTCTCAGTCGTCTGTCTTCATTCACTGTCGTATCGAATTCACCTTTCACCACACTAAACCTCCACCAAAGTTAACAATGCCTAGTGCTGCCAGATTTTTTTTCCGAAAATCCGTATTTTCTAATTTTTACAGTAAAAAAAAATGCGTAAAATCCGTACAGAAAAATTATTTCAAAATTATTGTTTTGCTAAAAATAAAATAGTTTCTGATGAATAAATTAGACGAACAAATTCTTCAACAGAATTCACCGACCAGGCTTGTGAGATTTATCTTGGCTTATGAAGCCCGGTATGCAGACGGGGAAAAATTCCGCTAACATAAGCACACCTATGTAAAAAAAAACGATTTCAGGCGGTGTACGAGAATAAAGTGCGAAAGTTCTGACAGATGACGTATTTTCAAGAAATTTGTATGAATATCCGTATTTTTCTGAAAATTTCACAACTCCGTATAAATACGGATTTTTCCGCAATATGGCAGCACTGACAATGACACTGGGGAACGAAGCGGCATGAAACAAAATATTTTGTACACAAAATAGTTTAGTGTGTTTCTCGATAAGTAAAAGTAGACTTTTTATTTTTAATAAAGTATTCAAATACATCACCGAATATGTATCACTGTATACTCAAATATTTGTGTATGTCAATCAGTCCCAGCCAGTGATGGCATTTGACGCGTCAACAAATTCATTTGACGTTTTTGACGTAAAATTGACGTAAGATTTGACGTCAAAAAATGTTATGCTGCCATCACTGGTCCCAGCAAACAATATTATGAGCGCTCAGAATAACGACTCCGAAAAGAGTTTTTTCTGATGCTACACCACAGCTCCGAAGCCGGCTCTAGTTCCGCTCCATGCTAATTTCAAATTATGAAACCAATATTTAAAAAAAGTCAAAAATTAGCTTCCATTATAAATGTTGTTCTAAGAATTAAAAAAATTCGTTGACCAACTAACAATTTTATGAAGGTTTAATTTTTAAATTTTGTAAGATATAAAAATGCATGCTGACTTCATTTTCCAATATTTTCCAAAATTTTGTCAGAGTCAAAATTTGATACAAACTGTATTTGAATTATTGAATAAGAATTGGAAATGTCATGACTCCGAGCTCCGGAGCTTGCATAACTTTTTTAAATCAAACATTGTAAGCCGACATATTGCAACCTTGGGCATAGAAAAAGAATTTCACCTATTTATTTGTAGTGGTGCGATAATGCACCACTTTTCATTACTCGATACTTCAGAAAAGCACGCTGAAACGCACAGTCAAAAGACTCGATTTTGTACAGCTATTTTGCGCAATTGTTCCTTTACGAATCACCATATTAATTTAAAATTGTCCGCTGCAGTTGACGATGGTAGCAAAGTTTTTCATTGGAGTTTCAAGATCCAGTGTACATGTGCATTTTTATAAAAGTCAACGAAAAGTTGGGATGCGTTCGCATAATTCGATATCGAATGAAATCGATAGTATGCTATCATGTTAGATTTGATGCTTCGTTCATATACTATCGAAATACTTTCGTTCTGTAAGTTTTTTCTGCTTCGTGCACATTTCTCATAGTTGAGGAATTTAGCTCTTTCAAGCTTTTCTAAATTTGTGTCAACAATGAATGTCGACTACTTTTAAAAGTAACCTATTCTGCGAGTACTTTTTGTCCACATCACTGTTCGTTTGACTTTGCATCACAAGATTTACTTTGTTTTTTCATTGTTGTTTTCGGTGGAACTTTGGCCGGAATAGATGACGTTCTTCCCTCTAAACTGGATAAGCATAAATTAAGTTATTTTGAACAAAACAAATGCTGCAATGTCGTGGGTGTCGGATTATAAGTACGCCTGGTACGAAACTGTTGCCATGAACGTGTTGCGCGCCGGCGGCCACATACCTCTACACATTGCATTCGTCATGGACGGCAATCGGCGGTATGCGCAGTCGGAGCACCTGCCGAAAATCGATGGACATGCGCGCGGTTTCGACAAACTGGCGGACTGCCTGCGCTGGTGCCTGGACACGGGCATTCGTGAGGTGACCACATTCGCCTTTAGCATTGAAAATTTCAAACGATCGGAGGAAGAAGTCACCGGTTTGCTTGACCTGGCACGTGAAAAATTCACCAAACTCCTGCTGGAGACACCGAAACTGAACGAGCACGGCGTGCGCATACGCGTCATTGGAAATGTGGAGTTACTGCCTGAAGACCTGCAAAGGCTGATCGCTAAAGCCATGCTCGAAACTGAGCAGAATAACAAATTGTTCCTCAATGTGGCATTTTCGTACACGTCACGCGATGAAATCACTCAGGCCGTGGAGACTGTGCTGACCAAGGGAGACCGACTGGAGCCAGACGATATCAGTGAACGTTTGCTGGAGGAGTGCCTGTATACACGTCACTCGGCAATGCCGGATTTGCTTTTCCGCACCTCGGGCGAAACGCGAATAAGCGATTTCCTGATGTGGCAGGTAGGGCCGAAATTTCAAATTGAATACTTTAATGGAATACTAACTTGGTACTCTTGATATAGATGACTACAACCGTTATGTACTTCACGAAAATACTGTGGCCACAGTTGACCATTTGGAATTTTCTAGCCGGCATTTTCACCTACCAACGCGCCGCAATGCGCATGGAACCGTTCAAACGGCGCGAACGTTTGCAGCGCGCACAAGTGGCCAAAAGCACTTATTTTTATACAGAACGTGTGCAGGGATTTTTACAATCTATAGATATGTACAGAAAATCTTTCCTTCTGAAACTATCATCGACAAATTAGCAAAAGAACACGAGTTTTAGTTAAAATACTTCGCCTTTATCCCAAAAATATCAATAAATTAAATTTATTCCATTCCAATGAAATTTTATCTGTTTATTTTTGAATATCAAATTGGAAATACTATCTTCAGAAAAAATATTGATTTTTAGACGCTCCTGTAAAGCCCGAAATTAGGGTTTTTTCTGATTCTAAAACACAATTTTATTTTTTTTTGTACTTGACCCTACCCTAATTTTCCTAATTTTCAGGCTTTACAAAATTTTACAGATTGGTCCTTTCCCACAAAGAAACAAACTGGGCGGCGCACTTGTTGAAATTCGAAAAATAGGAGCCACTCTAAATTACAGGCATATGAAATTTGATACTGTGAGTTGGGTGATCAGTGGGATTTCCGGGGTTCACGGTTGTTTGGGTTGTCCAGGGGGAGATTCAACGGGTTAGATGATGAATGTCCGAGCAACGTCGGGTTATTAACCTAGTTTTCTAATATTATCATTCGACCCTGGCAAATTTTTCTTATTTTAAGTACCGGCCAGTGACTTACAGTCACAGCCGATTCTGTGTTCACAAAATCGGCTCTGTAGGATAAATTTTTAAAATGCTTATTTTTTTGTAGGAATTTGATCAGAAATTTACAATGGAAATCGGAGGTGTCACCACTTTTTAGCTTATAACTACGGAGTTACTATTAGAGACCGACCGAAATTCGGTTTCGGTTTTTCGGAAAAAAAGCTGTTTCGGCCGTGTTTCGGATTCGGCCGAAAAATAAAAAATCGTTTTCGGCCGATATTTCGATATTTCCGCCGAAAATTTCGGTTTGATACGAAAAATGTAACAAATAAATAACAAAGATTACACTGATCGACAAAACTGAACATTTTGTGTGTTAAATATACTTGATAGACAAATTCTTATGTATTTTACAGTACGCCCCAAAAATTAAATTTTTGTGCAATTTTCATTATTATTTTTGGATTTGGCGTGGCAAAATACATAAGGAACAACCAAGTGGATAAAAGCGGTATGTAACACAAATTTAAGTATTGATCATGGCAAAAGAAAGAAGGTAGTGCCGCTGTCACTTACTTTGATTAAAATGCCGATTATTTTTAGGTATGTTTGTTTTCAAACGGCTTTGCCACCCGCTAAAAAATATTTGAAATATTTTTCGGAATTAAAAAATTTCTTAAAATCTAGTGGATACAATTTTAAATGTCTCTACAATTGAAAGGTTTAATGGATGTAGGCTGTATTAACATACAAATTATTTTAAAAAAATCAGTTTTAAAGTTTTTTATTTAACTTTTTTCAAAAAAAAATTGTTGCTATGTCTTCTTTGTCGCTTCTGAATCTTCAAAACTATCATCAAAACTTATTTTTGGGATGGATTATAGGCAAGAAATTGCCCTTGCCATTTCAATTTTGAAATTTGGGATTTTTTCGCAACAATCCGGTAGCCCGAAATGTCATAATCGGCTTAAACGTCAGATGGTTAAGATGGCTGCTAAGAATTGAGAGCGGCACTACCTTCTTTCTTTTGCCATGGTATTGATCATAGTTTCGAAAATCAGAAAAAACTTTGAAACTTATTTTCTTGAAAGAATTTGTATGTTACATACAGCCTTTGTCCCTTCACCCCTTCACAGCGTTCTCACTCTTCTGCTATCGGAGCAGATCTATTACTCTCGCGATGATTTTTAAATTTCTACTCCTCTATACTATTGTAAGAAATCTTCTCCTCAAAATATTATGTGAGTTTCATACAATGCAAAACTACTACTCTTTCTACATATCTACTACCCCGACAGAAATTTATACTACTATTGTAGAATCTCTACTACTCTACGCAGAAACCCTAATCCCCTCTCTTGAAATCTGCTACCTTGACAGTAATTTCTACTACTCTCGTAGAATTTATACTACTCTAAAAACTAAAAAAATGAAATCTACTCCCCTTTCTTGAAATCTACTCCCCTAAAATCGAATATCTACAACTCTCTCCTTAGCAAAAAGTGAGAACCCTGCCCCTTCAATTGATTTCCACGCATTTGATAGTTTGCTTCTAAATTCATCTAATTCATGATCTTAACTTAAAATTATTGATTTCAGCGTACTGATACGCTTAATTATGTACAACTTTATTACATTTATATTCACAATTTTTTCGGTTTCGGCCGAAATTAAAAAAATGAAAATTCGGACATTTCGGTTTCGGCCGAAAAAAATAATTAAAAATTTCGGCCTTTTCGGTTTTGGCCGAAATTAAAAAAGCAATTTCGGTCGGTCTCTAGTTACTATAGCTAGAAGAATAGTCTTACATAATTTGGAAAGATAATTAAATGAAAAATCGACATTATGTATTTTGAAATAATGTCTTGAAAAGAAAAAAAAATATAATTCTTATTAAAATCAATAAAAAAATTTTAATTTTTCAAAATTTTTTTTTACCATAATTTTTTTGAAAAAATCATTTGTAGCGGATTTTAATTTTATATATTCATTATGCTTAAAACTTTTGAACACCAGCAGAATAAATAAAATTCG